>OX465288.1:15883134-16483134 GCA_949987695.1 Merzomyia westermanni | reverse complement strand
TTTCGGACGTTATTGAGGACAGTATTTGTGAAGAAATTAATGCGCAGAAAATGCCGACGGAAAAACTTAAAGATATTGTGATAGCAGAAGGAGTAAAAGTGAAAGGTGAGAAGGAAGCGAAATCAAATGCTGAAAGTGCGTAATGCTTACATATATTTTTCTCAAAATTTTAATTATATTATACCCTTTCATTTGTACTTCTTCTAGAAACTGAACAAGTAATGGAGAATGCAGACAATGCCCAAACATCCATTGAATGTACTATTCTATCCATTAAAAGTCGAACTTATATTTATATTCTTTTTATATTTTCTGATTTATTCTAGCCCCGATTTTAATTCCATTCACAAAACTAAATGAATCTGAACATAACGAAGAAAAAGTACATATTGCAGTAAATCCAATATTCGATGCACAGGAAATATATGGTACTTGTCAGCTAGTTTTGTTATAAACATTTGAATTCTTTCGCCTGTATATCATCGCTATATGTATTGAAATATTGTAATTTTTTTTATTAGATATAACTACGGATGCCACAGAACAACAGGTCAGTTCACAGCCGGGAGATTTAAGAACTGATAAAGATGTAGATGAAATTGAAGATAAACTGCTCGATAAGTCTGATTATGAATACGGCAAAGAAGTGGAACATGAAAGCGGAGGTTAGTTGCAGAGCAAACAGAACAGTTGTCATGCCCGGACACTTCCCGCATACCTTTTCTTTATCTCGCTATTCCCTTCCTTTAAAACACTTTTTGTTTGTTTTCACTTTCCAACTTTTTCCTGCAGTATTTTGTTCTTTGTCGGCACATCCACTTACGGATGCGGGGTTGTCCGATTCGCTCCGGATTGTAGACCCGGCTGTAGTGCTCACCTTTACTTATTCCCTCACTTTAATCAAATTATCAATTTCATTGGCAAGAAAGACATTAGTACAATGTGCGATACTTTATAGCACAATAGTCTAATGTAATAAGATACATATAAAGTGAAAAACAAATATGAAGGAATAACAAATGTTAACAATCATTAAAGCAAAAGCATACAGTTTAAAAACAACATATATTTGCTAGATGGTAGATAGCGAAAGAAAATGATTTGAATATATTTTAACTAAAATGGGTTTAAAGACCATTTTTAAACTTGTTTTTATTTAGCCTACTGCCAATGGATACTGGGATAGCCGTCCGGAGGTATATAATTATATCTTATCACAATCATACCGGAAATCCTAAGAGACTTGGGGAAAATTAATTTATCATATAAATAGCTCCTTTTACATAATGAGTATACGAAGGAAGATACAAGTAATCGAAAATTTCATAACCTAATAAACGTGATCTCCGGCTAGATAAATGGTCAAACTTCTAAACCCCTAAGCCGCAGGGGACTTTTTATCAATCCCTCTTCCCACTCGTGTTTTCATCGCTATCTCTATGTTGTTGTTGTGGTAACGACAAAAACACTCCCCGAAGGTTTTGGGGAGTTTGTCGAATTAACAGTCCTTGGACGGATTTGAACCCGGTACTCCCTTGCGGTACTGCCCGACTGTCGGGATAGCGATTTATGACCAGTGAAACCTCCTAGGTCATGTCACCCCTCCTTCCGTAAGGAAGGATAAGATGGGAAATGAGGGGGGAGAGGCATCATATCCGTAGATCAACCATCGAGTTGCACGTCATTACGCTTTCTCTATCTCCATATTCAGCTCTTTATCTGTCGTTTTTCCTCGTCCCATATCTTCGTTTACATCTGTCTCGCTATTTATCTCCATCTTCCACATTCGACAGCATGTTTGAAATATATATTCAAGTTTGTTTTATTTATAATATTCCAGACATATCCACCCTTGCAGAACAACCAAAAACTCCAAGAACTCAACGAAAATCCGTAAGAATTGCAGACAACGCTTTGGATTCGCTTAAAACACCTGTAATGGTTGGAATGCGTGAACTTATGAAGACACCAAATGAAAATGATTATACTCCAAAGCTGATTGGTGTGCGCGATTTGATGCGTACACCCAAAGTAGCAATAGGGTCAAGGGCAACGGACAGCGTCGATGAGGAAGAGCAGCTTACGGGTCTAGCCGATTTAGTCAAGACACCTGAAGTCGATATAATCACAGGGACACATTTTAGTAAGAAAATCGTTACTAACAAGGGTGAAAATATAACTGAAGAACAAAAGCCATCAACATCAACCGAAGCACGTACTGCATTTATTGGAATGCGTGAATTGTTGAAAACCCCGAAACACACAAGTACACCGGAATATCGTGGCATGCGTGAATTATTGCGCACACCAAAAGCATGCAGCACGCCCCAATTAGGTGGTTTAGAAGAGCTTATGCAAACGCCCAAGCGTACTAAACTAAATGACAAATATTATGATGGTGATAGTGAAGGGCTTGATAAATTTTTTAAAACACCACGCGCTAAATACATGATGATACCGGGCGAACCGTCAAGTGCTATTTTAGAACCAAGTACGAATTCAACGCTCAATATTATGTCAGCAACAACAGAATATGATTTGCATAGCAGCAATCAACGAACGCTGGACGCTATTTACAAAACACCCGTGAGTACGCGTTTGTCTAGTGTAGACACTTTAACAGAGGAGGATATTGAAACTAGTGGTACGACGAAAAAGGAAGAAGAAAGCGAAATGATCGTACCGGAGACGCCGGCACACCCTTTTACTACAACTACGACTAAACGAAATATCGCCGCTACAGAAGCATTCGATGAATTAGATGAATGTTGTACAACAGTCGATAGTATAATACCACAAAGTGTAAACACTCCTAAAAGCAGAATACCGTCGAATGTAACAACAGCATCACTACTTTCGCCTTTCTCAGCAACAGATATAATAACCGATTTACCTAAAAGCGATATACAAGAGTGGGTAGATAATTTGCAAAAAACTGATGACTTGGATGACGGAGCAGAAGAGGGAGAGGTTACTGTTTCGGCGTCAATATTAAATGCCGCCAGCGATGCAACACACGATCCCATTGCGGCGTCGGTGTGTGAAACAAGTATTTCAACGGTTAATAAAGATATAACTGAACAGATGTTGGCAAATATGAGTGCAGTGACAACATCGGATGACCCCTTATTGCCAAGCGCATTAAAACATGCTGACTATTGGTCACACAATACAACGGCTGATAATAGAAATGAGACATTGCGTCCCGCTACGCCCAATGAAGCAGAAATTAGTGGTCTCGATTTGCTTGATCAAACTAACGAATCCGTATTCTCTGAGCCACTGGTAGTCAGCGATACCGAATCGTTACATGATGATAGTCAAGAGAATGACCTGGTAGAACGGGAAAAAGTGACGCCTTCAGACAGGTCAACTAAAATAATGTCTGATGTCGCTGAAAATAAATCACAGGACGAAGAAGAATTTCCCATTATGTTCGTTGAGAGCAGTGATTCGGAAGAAGATGACATAGTAACAAAAACACCTGCGCATAATATCATCCAAACACCACAAAAAACAGCTGGGTCGCATAAACATACATTTACCGAAAACAAAAACGCCAATGAAGGGGTTGATGATACCGTAGTTGTAGATCTTGATGACTCAAACGCAACCGAATCTCTACAAAAAATAACTGCGACAAACTCAAAAACCAACGCATCTGAATCTACTAAAGATTCAGAGAGTGAATTTTCCAACTTTCAAGCGCATGAAACCATTGCAAGTCAACAAATCCGCGCTTCCACGCCAAATCGTAGCAGTAAAGCTCGTCCAACACAATCTGCACAAAGTAGACGGCGACAAAGTATGGGTGCTGAAAAACAACTTGGCAGTAACGCAATTGATTTAACCCACGAGAAGTCGCGTTTGGTTAAGGAAAAAGCTCAACATGCGACAACAGCTGATTGTATAGTAGAGGTGGATGAGTCAATAGAGGAGGTGATAGCGTTTGAAAATGTCCAACACAGTGATGAAAATGTAACTAAATTAAATGAAAATTCAGTTGAATTGATTGGAAATGCATTTGACCCGAATGAAAATAAAGCTGAATTGAATGAAAAATCAGCTGAATTGATTGAAACTGCAGCTAAATCAATTAAAAGTACAGCGAAAATCTATGATAAAAGTGCTCTATTGTCCGGAAACGTAACTGAGTTAAATGACAGTTTAGGTGCATTGAATGAAAAGGTTTCTGAATTGACCGTAGCAAATTTGGATAAAAACGCATCAGAATTGGTCTCTGAAAATCTAGAGACTACAATGCTGTCGATTGACAAGATACACGAAGAATTTGGCAATTTGCAAGCACACAAAAGAATCGCCAGTCGAGGAAAACGGGCTGCTACCCCAGATCATGTTAATAAAAGGAATGTGCTAAAAATATCACAGGCTCCTCGCCGTCTAACTTTAGGTGCGGAAAAACACTTGACAGGTGTAAACATTGATTTTTTAAAAGATAAATCTCAATTACAACAATCAAAACAATTAACGGAGCATATCGTTGAATCTCTTCAAGAAGTAGATGATTCTATTGATGAAGTGTCAATGTCGAAGGCTAAACAAAGTGTCGTTGATACATCAGAGGGTACAGAAAATATGGTTGTGATGACGAAAGCTGCACTTAATGTAGAGGCAATTGGTGTACACAATGTTGTGGAGCTTGAAGTGGAAGAAGAAAATTCCGAAATGAAGCCTTTCACGACCGCCATTCTGCACAAATCTACAAAAATATCGATTTCAAAGCTATCTGAAGAGCACACTAAACTATTGGTACAGAAAGAAGAAAAAGTTGTTGAGAACATCAAACCTGCAGCGCCAGCATTGGAAGTTATAGAAAACGTCGTAACAGAAGCAACAACAAGTGAACATATAAGCAAAACCGAAGCAGCGCTTAGCACTACTAATAATACTAGTGCTGACGCTGATGATAACATCACCGCTCACTCATCGGAAGATCAAACAAACATTGCTCTTTCCAAAACTGAATTTAACGAAAGTGATATATTTGATTTAACTGAGGAACCGCCAAAAGATCTGCCAGCAGGTAATACAACTCAAGGTATAATCTTTGATCTGACTGAAGGCGAGGAAGAAGACACTCAAGTAAAAAAAGTAGAGAACAATAAAGAAACTGAATCAAGTTCAAAAGTAACTAACGATAAGGAGAGGGCGAACCAATCGCCTGTGGATAATACAATGAAAACAGTTGGAATTTCGAAACAAATTACCGAAAGTTCATATGATAACAGAGCTGAAGGTCAAAGTGATGCAGTGACCAGTAATAACCAACTCACCAACTATGCAATTACTGTGCAACAGACTGGGTTTGATTTGCCAAAAGCGAATAATGAAGAATTCATGTTTATGAAATCAATGGAATCAGAAGAAGAAAATATAGAAATTTCCGAAAGCCATCTCAATATGGCACAAGCTAAAGTAGAAGAAATAAACGAGCTTGCAGAAGTGTCAAGCAAGGCGGACACGCATATTGTGAACATTCCCGATGCTGATAGTGTAGATTTTGAAGAAACAAATGCGCCATTAAAAATATTAGATTTTGCGGACAGCAAGTGGTCTAAGAACGAGTTAGAGGCTGTTATAGATGAAATTATAGACGAAACCAATGTAGCTGCAGATAACGAAGAGGATATAGGGGTTAGCGCGACACTGCAAATATCTCAAGATAAAGTTAAGGATAATGAACTGGAAATACCTGAAAACTCAAACAATTTACAGGTGCCATCAGCTGTAATCACCAGTGGGAAAGTTGAAAGTCAGACGTTAGCAAATGTAGAGAAAACAAAGGAATTCATTGGTAAAGCCAATCGAGAATCGACTGAAGACACCATTCAAGCCACCTTTGGGGATTCTCTTCAAGTAGAACAAAGCTGCACCGAAAAAGTCGTAAATAAAACATTTTCAACAGCAGAAATAGCTAAAACTAACATCGTTATAGAGAAGAGCAATGACCATAAGGAAGTAGAAATACAAAATGAAGAGAAAACTCAGCTAAGACAGTCTCCAGTTTCTATCAAATGCTTTGAAGAAGCAGATGTTGATAAAATCTCATTGTTTTCAAGAAAGCAACGTAAACCGCCACAATCAAACCAAATAAATGAAGAAGATAATGAAATGTTGTCTAAAACTCCAATGGAAACTGAGGTTTTGATTAAGGCGCGTTTAGGTAAGATGGAGCTAAAAACTGAGGAACTAGAAACCATGAAAACAGGTAGCGGAACAAAATTATCAATGAAAACACCTGAAATGATCAGAGATCTCCCGAAGATACAAATAAAGGCAGATGAAGAAAAAATAGATGATATTGTAGAAGAATTAAGCAAAATGCCAACATCCGAGGGCGAAAAGGCATCATCATCTAAAAGTATAGATTACAAGCCACCTAGATCGAATAAAGTAAATGAAGACCTATTTAGAAAACCAAACGAAGTTTTTGGGGAAGAATCTGGGGTAAATTCAGATAGCGTTGAAGGGCGTGTTAAGCAAAACAGCGCTAAAACATCATTAATTACACAAATATCAGTACAAAAATCACAAGAGAATACTAACGAAGTTACATGTCTAATTGAGGTCCCAGTAGCGATGGTGTCTGCTATGTCAGAAAATATACCTAAAATGTTGGAAGAGAAAGCTGCCATGACTCAAGAGGTCATTTTTATTTCAGAAGAGAATCCTGATAATTCAGAAAAGCATAGCATTAACTCAACAGAGGTCCCGTCTATCGCAGAAAATAGCTCGAGGGAGATATCAACAAAGAAGCCTACTCTTTCTAAAAAGGTTCCATCCCAAACCGATAAAATCAAAGAGAAAGTGGCATCAACATCATCCTGCGCTGAAAAAGAGCAACTAGCAAAGCGAAATAAGCGCAAAACTTCACGGCCAGAACAGAGTTCAGATGAAAAGGGAGAAACGCTAAGCCAAGCAACTGATGTCATACCAGTTCAAGAAAATCAGGATGTAGATAAAAATACTCCAAAAACTGCAGTCGAACAAGCAGCAAATGAAACGACTTACACAGAAGAAAGGCAAGAGCCAGCGCAACAAAGGGCACGCAAAACATCACATTCAAAGCAAAATACCGATGATAAGGAAAGCTTGAGCAAACCAACTAATAAAATCGATGTAATAGTAGAGGAATCGAAGCCAGTTGAAGAAAACTTCAACGAATCTATATCAAGTGTAGTAGAAACGAACCTTGAACCTGTTAAGAAACAAGAATTGGCAAACATAAAAGTCACAGAGACAATAAATGAAGACTCTACAAGGCTTTCACCCCAAACTGTGGACGAGTTCGGTGAGTCAACAACTTCTGGAGGGAAGCAAAAACATTCGAAGCAAATCACGTCAGAAAAAGATTTGAGCGACGAAAATGCGACCAATGAAAGTAAAGCCTTAGTGGAGGAGGTCATCCCAGATGTAGATACCGAGACGCTTGGAATAATCAAAGAAGCAGAAAATGAAGCGACTTACACGAAAGAAAAGCAAGAGCCAGCGAATCGAAGTGTATCACTTTCAGGGCAAAGTGCCGATCATAATAAGGAAACGTTGAGCAAACTAACCAATAAAATAGATGTAATAGTAGAGGAATCAAAGCTAGTTGAAGAAAAATTTGATGAGTCTATACCAAATGTGGTAGAAACGAACCTCGAACCTGTTAAGAAAGAAGAACTGACAATCATAAAGAACACAGAGACAATATATGAAGACTCTACAAGGCTTTCGCCCCAAACTGTGGACGAGATAGGTGAGACCACGATTTCTAGGGGGAAACAACCACATTCGAAGCAAATCGTTGCAGAAAAAGATTTGAGCGGCGAAAATGCGACCAATGAAAGTGAAACCTTGGTTGAGGAGATTATCCCAGAGGTAGATACAGAGACGTTTGGAATAGCAATCGAAGAAGCAGAAAATGAAGCAACTTACACGAAAGAAAAGCAAAAGCCAGCGAAGCGAAATGCCGATGAAAATAAGGAAACGATTAGCAAATCAACCAATGTAATCGAAGTAATATTAGAAGAAACTTCAGATGATTACTTAATGATGCAAAATATTGCAGAGACAAATGAGGAAAAGTCAAACCTCGAAACTGATAGAAATGAGAAATCGACAAACCTAAAAATAACAGAAAGATTAAATGAAGAAATTTCGACTGTTTCAACTGAAACAGTAGACGCATTAAATGAGGCGACAGCTTCTGATGAGAAACAACCACCCGGTAGACGTAAAGTACGCAAACCATCACGCACGAAACAAGCTCTAGTAGTGGAGGAGGTTAAAGAAAGTCAAGATGTAGATACAGAGACCCAAACAGCAGTAGTCGAAGAGGTAGTAAGTGAGGCCACTTCAGAGAAAGAAAAACAACAGCCATTGAAACGAATTGTACGAAAAACATCACGTTCAAAGCAAAAGGTCGAGCAGAAAGAAGATTTAGAATATAAGACAACGATTGTTGAAGAAACAACTGATGTAGAATTAGTCGAGGAAACTCCAATTGTGGGCACCGAAACAACAATGCCTCTTACAACGACATTAGACGTTGAAGTAGTAGCAGACACAGCAAAAATAATAAGTGAGGATGAGAGCTCAGGTCTTACCATCGGAAAAATAGAAGAGGTAGTCGAAGCTACAACTGCCATGCCTGCCAAGCGTAAAGGCCGCAAACCGTCACGTTCCAAACAAATGATGGAAGAAAAGTTATGCAAGGACAATAAATCATTAGTTGAAGAGCCTGACAAAATTGCGGAGAAGGGAAGTCAAGTTATAGCTACACCTGAACTAGTTGAACAGAAAAGTTCTGTTGTGTCGGTGGCTGGTGAAGCAGCTACTTTGCTCGTTAAAGCCACATATGAGGTGTGTTTATTGACGAAATCGGAAGGGGACGATAAAAATGTGCCATCTGACAAGGGTCTGGAAGTCGATTTAGGTAACTCTTCTAAGGAGTCAGTAGGTAAAACGAAAAACACGTCTGTTCAAGAAATAGCCACAGCCACTAAAGTTCTTGATGGAGCTGAATCTACACATATATCTTACAAACAAGAGGAGGAACTACACGCTCAAAGGCCAACACGACGTACACGAAAATGTTCTGCATCCAGTCAATGTTCACTACAAGAAGGAGACCATCTACCAACAACGACAAAACGGCGTGCTGGACGCCGACGCGCTGAGACACCTGTGGAAAATAGTGGAGATGAAGCCTCAGCACATGATGAAGCGTCAAAAATAACAAAACGTCGACGTGGACAAACCAAGACGACGGTTGAAGTCGCGCCACCGTTGGAGGAAATAAAGGAGGCGATCTGTGATGATATCGTAGAATTAAAGGAGCAAGCGGATCAGTGTGAAAAGATATCTTTTGATACTGATATGGTTGAGGATAAAACAGAAGACAAGGAGGTGACCGAAAATGTAACTAAAAAGAAACAAAAAACA
Source organism: Merzomyia westermanni (assembly GCA_949987695.1). Lineage (NCBI taxonomy): Eukaryota > Metazoa > Arthropoda > Insecta > Diptera > Tephritidae > Merzomyia > Merzomyia westermanni. The sequence continues at coordinate 16,473,684 of OX465288.1, read as the reverse complement.
AAGCCGTCTGCAGCTCTAGCGACGAGTTATGATAGCGCAGCTGAAGAAAACCCCAAAGAGAGTAATGATAAAGGCGCACTCGCGTTCTCTGAGATACCAAGGCCTGCTGAGCCCGGAAAAGATATGTCCGAGACACGGACGGAAGCAGAGTCTTCTACGATGTCAAAATTTACTGAAATTTCAGATGAAGTAGCTGCAGAGTTACCCGCGAATGCTACCAATATACATGAAGAAGAAGTAAAAATTCTAGTTTCTAAAGGATCAACAACTAATACCAAAGCACCAAGACAAGCTGGTAGACGTAAGCCAACTGTGTCTGAATCAAGTCAATCCTCAATTACAGGCGAACACGTTGATGCCGAAGCGATGCAACGAACTCGACGCCGAAGAAAGCCGACAACAGAGGAGGACCCTGTTGATACTGTAAACGCAGCAGCAGAAGTAGGGGAGACCACATCAGAGAAGACGGCTGAGACGCAAAACGTATTAAACGAAGAAAGTCCACCAACCAATAAGACAACTGATGTGAAAACTATTAAAAAAGAAACGGAAACAGAAGCCGACGATAAACAACTCACATTATCATCAACTTCAATTACCACAACTGAAAGACCGATTGAGGAAAAGAAGGGAGGTGCCTCCGAAATGCCCACCATTAGTATAGAATCGTCTGATTTAAAGTCGGAGTCGCAAAAAGAGAATATAGATGTGAAAGAGGGAGAGCAGGCAAACGAAGAAACCACCACCACGGGACGCAAGCGGGTCTATCGTCGAAAGAAAGGCGATGCGAAGGAAGATCAACAAACGGAAAATGCAGAACACAATAAGGAGGAAAATCCGGTGATGACAGTGACGAATTCAAAACCAATAAAAGTTATCGAAGATACGAGAAATACCCCTGTCGCTGCCGAATCAGTGGGCGGCCGGCGTGGTAGGCGTGGAGCTGCCGCGGCCGCCACTGTCGCTATTAATGAAGTTGCATCAGCTCATAAGCGTGGAACACCGCGCGGCAAAAGTCAGCAAAACACATCACAATCTCAGAGGTTGCACCGTAAAGGTGAAACAAAGCAAACTAACACCGTTGAAAATGAGGACCCAGATAACGTAGAAACGACTGATATGGAAGTTAAAGTGGCGCAAAAAGTTGTACGACATAAACGACGTGGCTCCGGTACGGCAGAGGTAATTGAAAAAGATCAGCCAAAAGAATCGGAGGTAGATTCGGTAATGGCGAAGAAGGTCACTAAAATTGTGCGTAAACGACGTGAGTCGCTACATACTGAGGAAGCTGAAAATGTGCATGCAAACGACAAGCACGAAGGCGACGATCCGACTAGCTCTGTGGATCCAGAGTCATGCAAGGTTATTGCCTCCACTTCTTCCTCTATTCTACGTACCAGACGTAAGCGTAAAAATTCTCCACAAAGCTTAGAGGAAGATGAGGTAACAAGAGTAGTTGTTAATAGTGCTGGCGGTGCCGGTGACGATGAACCACCAAAGAAACGACCACTTAGTCGTAAACGGCGCGATTCATCCCTAGATAGTAGCATACACGAAGTCGCTACTGCTGCCGCGGACGGTCGTGAGACCAAAGCCAGTGGAGGCAACACTTCCTCTGCATCAACAACACCAAACCGTTCCCGCAATTTACCGCGACGCGCAGTTGCTGCGGAAGAACGTAACTACGATGAGAGCTCAGATGCAGAAGCGCAGGTCGAACTTAAGCGTCGCATTGAGAAAGCATCAATTCCAAAAGGAAATAGCAACGCAACAGCTGCAACAAGGAACAAACACCAACATACTCCAACGTCAGGGGCTGGTTCGTGTACGAATGAAGTTGAAATGGCAACGACGACGAAAGCAGAAGACATAAATAAAAGTGCGCGCAACACACCTATCTTATCGACAATCCTCACGACAAGTCGTGGTGGACGTCAACGGAAACCTACGGCTCGTGTGCAGCAGTACCTTGAAGAGGAACGCGCCAAAGCTGAGACACCCAAAAAGCGTTTGTTACTTGCTGCTGCAGGTGGTGAAACCCCCTCCACATCCCAAGCAGCAAGCACACCTGCTAGACGTACACGAAAAACATCTGCTGTTGAAGTCGAGCAAACTGAAGCGCAGCGTACGCCGGCCCGCGGACGCCCACGTAACCTAAAAACATTGGCAACTACAACCACAGAGACTTCCGAAGAGTCACGCTCCGAGGTGGACCACATACATTCCGAACATGAAACAAATCAATCCACTACCATTGTAGAAGAAAAACCATCATTTTCTAAAGTAGGCAAACGGGCGACGACTCGTCGTGGTAAAACGACAGTCAGCGCTGCAATACCAACCGAGAGTGAATTGAGCGAAGCCCAGGAGGCGCCAACCACTGTAGTAAGCGCAGGACGTAGTGGTCGTGCTGCAAAAGCTGCTGCAGCAGCCGCACTTGTAACTGACGAACAACTATCATCGAGTTTACACACAAAGCCACGCGCTGTTAGTGGAAGACGTGCCCGACGTGGTGCGCATGTCGACACTGCCGCATCTGATGATGAACAACACACTGATGCCGAAACGAAAAACGGAAAAGAAAAAAAGAATGAGAAAACAACAAAAACCATTACTGATGATGGCGCTGTTGGACGAATAGCACGAGCTGGGCGTGGCGGTCGTCGAAATAAGCAGAACGACTCATTGAAGAGCGAAACAAGCAGTGTCGTTACAAAACAGCAAACGCTAGTTATAGACGCCGACGATGAGCACGAAGAGGAAGATGAAGTTTTGGTGGATTATGTAGATCTCGTAGATGATGGCGAAGAAGAGGATAAACCACTTTCAAAAGTAAAGAAAGCAACTAAAAAGCGTATCGCAACTGTTGGCGGTAGTACTACTATCATTACAGAGTCTCCACTGCCGAAGCGTGTACGCCGTCGTGGGGACGGTGAGAAGGATGCTGATGGCACACAACCAGATACAGCGGCTGGAGCAGACGCCAGTAGCACTCGTAGTCGCAAAATAGTACGTTTCGATGCGGAATCCGCAGCCAGTAACGTTGCTGGAGCACCGACTACTCGCGCCACACGTTCGCGCCGAAAGTGAGCCAAACTGAAAGAAAAAATTAAGATGACAAAAGCAAAACACAACGGAAGTTGAGAAGAATATATTATTTGTTTTTAAGCATTTACAGATTTTTTACTATATAGACTTTTATATTCATTCATCAAACATAACTTATTAGTACATTATCTTTATTATTATTAATTAAATTTTATTTGCAGTGTTGCATAAAAATGGGTACAATTAGAATGGTCATATAAAACCAGCTGTGTATCTATCAAGCCAAACAAACAGTACCCCATAAAAAATTTGCAACTGTACGTAAGGGTATGCTTTGACCATTAATGTCTTTCATATTAAACATGGACTCATTTTATTTTCAAACTGTAATGATGTTTGCAATGCTTCAAACTTTTCCCCAAATCTGCGAATTTTGACTAAATATTTTAACTGTCAATATAGGACGTTTTTAAAAAACCCCCGAGGTAGGCCTTTTTCAAAAATTGTTTAAAATATGGTGATCTTCCATTCAGCCTTCAATATAACCAAATCAAAACTCTTTGTGTATGGAAAAAATTCGTAAGGCGAAATAAATTGTTAAAAATCCGCATTACTTTTGTTCTATTACGCCCAAAATGAATTAGCTACAAAACTTTATCATCAACAATTTTCTAATGAGCCTAAGTGAAATGTTTGAGTACAAACGACGAATTTTGTGCAAAGTTTGAAATATTGACTTAATGCATTACAACGTGTTACTTGATAAAATTAAGCCCCAACTTAATATGAAAGACATATTCAATTGCAAATGTTTTGCACTCTACTGTTTGTTTGAGTTGGTTTTTAGTTAATGGCAATCATACTGAAAATTGTATTCCCATCTACAAATATTACCTTTAAAATGCAGAATGTATAAAGGCCCCCTTTCAAAAATTCAATCATATAACAGTGTTGTGCATTACAAAGCAGCTCGAAATATTTCCACCACAATAATTTTAGAAAAATAGTCAGCATGTTCCAGTACAATATGAAAGAAACAATTTCGAATGATTAGGGTCCACCTTTTGAAAATTTAATAGAAGCGTTGTTACATTATTGGTGATTTCAGAATTCTGTTCATTTCGTATACAACTGAATTGGATTGAATTTATTTTTTTTTTTGTTAAATTGAAAGTGAATGTTTATCATCAGTTCGCTTTAAATCTGAATGCAAAAAAGTTCTGTGCGATTTTTCCAACGTTCTCAAATTTTCGTAAATGTTTATAATAATTAAGATTAAGGGCTAGAAGCAAAAGTTACTTGCCAAAAGTTTCTTATAATTTTTAAAAAATATGCATTCTGCATTCTATGAATAGATATATTTATTGAAACTTTATGCTTCACAATTTTTGCTCCTTCAAAAGTTTTGTTAACAAAAAATTAGCTTTTCAAAAATTACAATTTCTACTCTTCAGTGTTGGGTATTTGCAATAAGTTAGCAAGCATATGACCAAACGTAATGATCCAGAAATTTTGCACAAAATCCTGCAGGTCGTCAACTGAGTTTTTGAAAATACTTAAAAAAACAAATGGCTGAAAATAACTCATCTGAAAATTTATTCAATTTACATTGAGATAGGGGCGTTCTTCCATTCCAAAATCAGTAAATTTCTTGAAAAAAAAAAAATAAATTAGAGACCCCAAAAAAAAAATTTACTGAAAATATTGATTAAAAAAATATTTGAAAATTTTAAATCTCTATATTTCGCTTACTAATAGCTTGGCGCTTACACTTTTATTTTCATTGCGCTTTGGTAGATTTTTAGTTGTTTTCTGACTTGTAGCGTTTAGGATCACTATCTTACTGTTCTAAAGTATGCCGATATCTGGACAAGCTCTCAATGCGAGTTGCTTTTGTATTGCTCAACACTGTATATAAATATTTTTCGAACAAGTTTCATTTAATCATGTGTTAATGTTACGCCTTTAAGTTCACTGTTTTCCTCAAATAAATTTTAGGTTTAAATAAGTTTCCGTCTTATTGCAGCCTATTTCTTTTTTACTATACGTACTTGGAGTAACTAACTTTTTTTAAATGCATTTCGTTGTCTTAATGTGTTTTCATACTTGAACTTGCATATACATATATTTAATTAAATCTCCCTCTTTATATATTCGAAAAATACATTTATTTTAATTTTTTTTTTAAAGACAAAACTAATTTACACATACATACAGAAATAATAATATAATGTTAATAAGCATACTTGTTTCGCCTCCGCAAATGTTTAATATGGGCGTTTAGTGTAGAAGAAACTACACCCGTACATAATAAATGCATATTCTATCACATATACATACATACGAAAAATATACAATGAGACATGCAAAAAATTGCACTTTTATGTCTAAATAGAATTAACAAAAGGAAATAAATTTAATAAAAATGATCGTGTGTCGATTTTATAAGATCTGTTATTAGAGAACGACCGAATATCGATTTTTAACTCCGAATCAACATTTTTTAACTCCGAACACTTTCCAAAGGTTAAAATAACTTCTTTTTTTTTCAGTAAAAAAGTTCGTGAAGAAAAAGTCGATGTTCGATCGTTCTCTATATACTGTTAATATATCTGAAGGGGAATTTGGATAGGAGTGCAGACCAGCTACTGGTTCATGTCACAACGTGTATTGTTTCCGGCATGGCGGCAGACCACCACACTGTAGGTGTCCAACGGGATAGGTGCTTAAAAATACCCACGGTAGGTATAAAAGTGGTTGTTGTCGGAAATCTACGATATGAAAGGTTCGTTGGGGTCACACAAATCATTCAGATCCATCAAGGATTGTTTTTGTGGGTCAACAAACAAACCGAAGGTCCCAGTCTCATGCTGGGACACGTAACATCAAAATATTCGGAATTCGTCGATTCGCTTCTTCCAGCTGGAAGAATATCGGAAATTGGACCTAGATTTGGCTAGAGAACATTATCATCTCGGCCCGGACGGTAGCTTGAAGCTGCCCATGTGTCGATGTCCACTATTGTCATACCTGAAATACGGAGGAGAAGGTGGCAACGCTGGTCAAGCCTTGAAAATCAGCTAACGAAACCTTATCATTAAAATGATGCGGATAAAATTTTTTAAATTAAAAAATGGACATTGTAAAGGTATTCTCTCATTGTATTGAATAGGCTAGTAAATTTAAAGGAAATCGATAAAATTGATTTTTCTAAATTTTCAAACTCGTATCCGCAACTTTTTTTCACGTATCGATCCCTGCGAATGGCACTCGTCGGATATCGGAATAGGCACGTATATCAGTAGGCAAGATATTTGAGATCGCGACTACTAAATAACATTCGCACCTATTAAGGTATCCGAAGGAAGCGGGATTGCTAACTGATTCACGCTAAAACTATTTCGGATTTAAGTTTTATAATGTGGAAAAGAAGCTGCTTGATAAACATTTTTTTTTTCAATGCAAATACGAAATTAAAAAACAATTTATAAAATAACCTTTTGTAATTTTCTGACAATCGCAACAGTGTGAATCGATTCGCTTTCCCCCGGGAAGCATCCGTTTGATATTGTAAAATTAAGGATGCCACGCTTCCCAACATACTAAAGAGATGGATGAGTGACCGGCTGGCGTCTGTGGAGCTCACTCTTGGCGAAGTATATTCGGCATCACATAACAAGGCCATTTGACCCAAATGAGCACCGCCAGGCTTCTTAGGAATTCCGTTAGAAGAGCATGATGAAAATTTTCTGTAATGGAAGGATTAAGCTGTCACAACAGCAATATCAAAACGAATTATTTCTCAATTTTAATAAAAATTGTGTTTTCTTTATTACTTGAAAGCTTCTTGTACTTAATAATATTATATGCGTACATATATAAGTACGTACGAGTTTAATGGGTCGATTATTGGCAGCCGAACTTCATTGAGTAAACCAGAGGCCGCTAAACGACTTGGAGATGAAATCTGGTACCAATATTAAAATTATCAAGAAAATTGACAGCCATAATCGACCCATAAATTACCAACTTTTGGTATAATTAGACAAAAAAATTTAACTTTTAAATACATCGATTGTTACATGTAATCGTTAAGCAATCTTTTAGTTTTTGTAATCGTTATTTTTTTTTAGTGGCAAAAAAAACCGCAATAAACGCAGTAATACAACAGAAATATAAATAAATAAATAACGCGATAACTATGTACTAAAAAACGAAATATCTAAGCTATTTAGCTTAAGCCAGTCAAAAAAACGTTCACAATTTAAAAAATTATATTTAACTTGTACAATTTGGTATACATATTATATACATTTGATTTATTGCAATAACATATTACATACATTATCAGAGTTGTGAATTTTTGCGCTCAAGTAAAAATTGGATAAAAGCAACAAAAACACTTTCACTTAAACTTTAGTCATAGTAATGAACAAATTATGTACACGATTAATACAAATTTAGTGAGTGATAATAAATGTCACTATCATTAAATATGTTGGGACCAGAGCGGAATATTCCTGGAGTATTTTTATAACTTCTTCACGAAATATTTTGGGATTATTTTCGGGCTATTTCAGAATAGCCAATCATATATGACGTAACCTTATTAACTCTATATCAAGTGCATAATAATCAACTTAGTGCTATGCTCTGCAAAGACCTATGCATATTAACCCCAAAGAGCTAATTTATTTCAAGTCTAATTTATAAGACATTTATTTTAATAGAATTCCAAAGCTCTAAAGGTTTTTTTTCATATCATTAAAGGTATACTTATTTTACTCTTCCACTACTTCGTTCAGAGCGATTATGAATCTTCTTTTATAAAGGTATTCGTTTTTCTAAATTTTTACTGGTTTTTAAATAGTAGATGGTTAATTCAAGTTATTAGCTTCTTTCAAAAGAAGAACTTTTTACCAAATTCCAAAAAGTACAAATTTTAAGTGTCGCAGTGAGTTTGTAGAATTTATTTCTGAAGTCATCTTCCGTTTTTCCTTGTTTTCTTTTAAATAAACAACTGTAGACATCAGTTCGGCAATATAGAGTAAAATGTGGTGAAAAATCCTACAAATTCAGTAAGGTTTCTGCACACTGTAAAGTTGTAACTACAAGAAAGTTGTTGTATTAGATTATTATAGCTGCAAAACTGTATTTTGGGTTTTCTGGTTTAAAGCAAGTCCTGAGGAAAGCAAAAGCTGACATCACCGCCATACAAGAGATGCGATGGACGGGGCGAGGAAACACGATCAAAACACCTTGCAACATCTACTGGAGTGGGCATGAAGACAAGCGCAGATTCGGCGTGGGATTTGTGGTGGGAGAGAGACTCCGTCACCGAGTACTGTTCATCACACCCGTGAACGAGCGTCTCGCTGCAATCCGCATAAAAGTACGATTTTTCACCATATCGTTTATCTGCGCTCATGCACCGACGGAAGAGAAGGACGACGTGGAAAAGGATGCTTTCTACGAGCGCCTGGAAGAAGCATACGAGCGCTGCCCCCGTCATGATATCAAAGTCGTGCTTGGCGACCTTAACGCCAGGGTGGGTAAGGAGGGTGTATTTGGCCCCACTGTCGGGAAGTTCAGACTTCGCCAAATGGATTCAGGCTGATCGACTTCGCCGGTGCCCGAAACATGGTCATATCCAGCACTAGGTTTATGCACAAGAAGATCCATCAGGCTACATGGCTGTCCCCCGATCGAAAAACACGCAACCAGATCGACCACGTTGGGATAGACGGACGGCATGCTTCCAGCGTTTTAGATGTTCGCACAATACGAGGACCTAACATCGACTCTGATCACTACCTAGTAGGAGCCAAGATTCGTACCCGCCTCTGTACGACAAAACAGGTGCAACAAAAAACGCAGGGAAAGCTGGACGTCGAAAAGCTGCAATCGCAACAGACCGCCAATTATTTCGCAGATCGCCTCTCACACCTGCTCTCCGAGAGCACAATTCAACCTAGTGGAATGCATGAGCAGTGGGATCATATCTCAGGAGCACTCCGTACCGCAGCCGAAGAAGTAATTGGATTCCGGCGAACGCGAAGAAACAACTGGTATGATGATGAAGAGTGCCGCGCTGCAACGAAAAGAAAGGACGAAGCCTACAAGGCAACGCTGAGATCGAATGCAACGAGGAGTGTGTGTGAACACTACCGCGAGTTGAAGAGGGAAGCGAGGCGGCTTTTCCGGGCGAAAAAAAGAGAGGCAGAAAAGCGTGAAATAAAGGAGCTTGAGATGCTGGCCAACGGGAATAATGCCCGAAAATTCTATCAAAAAATTCGGCGAATGACATAAGGTTTCAAACCCGGGGCAAACTCCTGTAAGAATGAGAACGGCGACCTGGTGACCGATGTTCATAGAACACTCAGAATATGGAGGGATCACTTCTCTGCCCTTTTAAATGGAGAAACTGAGCAAGAAACCAGAGAAGATGCCGAACCCGAGCCCACAATCGAAGATGATGGAATTGACGTTCCACAACCCGACTATAATGAGGTGGGAATAGCAATATCCCGATTGAAAAACAATAAAGCAGCTGGCGCTGATGGTTTGCCTGCTGAGCTATTCAAACACGGAGGCGAGGAGCTGGTAAGGCGCATGCATCAGCTTCTATGCAGAATTTGGTCGGATGAATGCATGCCTGAAGATTGGAATCTAAGTGTTCTCTGCCCAATCCACAAGAAGGGCGATCCTGCAAACTGCGCCAACTATCGCGGAATCAGCCTTTGGAATATCGCATATAAGGTCCTATCAAGCGTATTGTGCGAAAGACTGAAGCCTGATGTGAACAGACTGATTGGACCTTATCAGTGTGGCTTCAGACCTGGTAAATCTACCATCGACCAGATTTTTACAATACGCCAAATCTTGGAAAAAACCCGTGAAAAAAGAATCGACACGCATCATCTCTTTGTTGATTTTAAAGCCGATTTCGATAGCACGAAAAGGAGCTGCCTATATGCCGCTATGTCTGAATTTGGTTTCCCCGCAAAACTTATACGGCTATGCAAAATGACCTTGAGCAACACCGCCAGCTCGGTCAGAATTGGGAAGTACCTCTCCGAGCCGTTCGAAACTAAACGAGGTTTCAGACAGGGTGACCCCCTATCGTGCGATTTCTTTAATTTAATGCTGGAGAAAATAATACAAGCTGCAGAACTTAACCGCGCTGGAACAATATTTTATAAAAGCGTGCAACTGTTGGCATATGCTGACGATATTGATATCATTGGCCTTAACAACCGCGCCGTAACTTCTGCTTACCCGAAATTAGAAAAAGAAGCGGAGAAAATGAGATTGGTGGTGAACGAGGGCAAAACGAAGTACCTTCTGTCATCATGCAAAGAGTCAGCGCATTCGCGCCTTGGCAACCAAGCCACTGTTGGCAGCAATAATTTCGAAATAGTAAAGGACTTCGTTTACCTGGGAACCAGCATTAACACCAACAATAATGTTAGCCTAGAAATCCGACGAAGAATTACTCTTGCAAACAAATGCTACTTCGGACTGAGTAGGCAATTGAAAAGTAAAGTCCTCTCTCGACGAACGAAAATAACACTCTACAAGTCACTCATCGCACCCGTCCTGCTATATGGTGCAGAAGCGTGGACACTAACAACATCTGATGAGGCGGCTCTGGGAGTATTCGAGAGAAAGGTTCTTCGAAAGATTTGTGGACCTCTACGCGTTGGCGACGGCGAGTACCGAAGAAGATTTAATGATGAGCTGTATGAACCTTACGCAGACGCCGACATAGTTCAGCGAATTAAAACACAGCGGCTTCGCTGGCTAGGCCACGTAGTGCGAATGAGCGAAGATGCTCCAGCCCAGAAGGTATTCTTATCGGCACCCGCCGGTGGAAGCAGAGGAAGAGGGAGACCACCACTCCGATGGAAGGACCAAGTGGAGACCGATTTGCGATCCCGCGGTGTTTCCAATTGGCGCCAGTTGGCGCAACGAAGAAACGACTGGCGAGCTATGTTGGACGGTCAAAATCGCCCAGGCGGTTAGATGACCATTTAAAGAAGAAGGTTTAAAGCAAGTAAATTTTTTTGAAGTTTCAAAACTATATCGCACGCAGAACTGGTATGTTTTAATTATTTATGTAATATCATTTCAGTTTCCATGTTTTTCTTCTACTTTTTTAATTCAAGTGTCGTATACATCAGTATTCTTTGGACACATCTGTAATAAAAAAAATTCTGACAGTGATTTAGTTATGAAACGCACTATATAAATGTATAAGTAAGCAGCTAAGTAAAATTATACTCTGACTTATAGCAAAAAAGCTTATGAAATAGCTGAAAATCGTAATTAAGTTGTACAGTGCGCGAAGACTTTCTGAATATAACAGAAAAAAACGTATAGCACCTAAAGTTCATAAAGATTCGACTCGCTTTCCTGGAAAAAAGTTATAGTTCAGTGTATCACACTTCCTATCTACAGTGGGTCAAAGCTTTTTAAATATGAACTAAGACCTTCTACATTATAACCTTACAAAAATATTATCTACTCCTGCTGAATTCTCAGGAAAATGTGGTTTATATTTGGATTCAAAACGTCTTCATAAGTAAAAATGGTTTATGACAAAGCTGTTAAATTTAAGACATCATCTACTCAACATAAAAATTACTAACCGTCATTTTTATAACTTAGTATCTAAATCATTTAATACATGCTAAACATAAATGCGTGTAAATTTGAGTTTTATGTAGCGTTTGTGCAAAGAATTGTGAACTTTTCTGCATAAATATTTTGTTTATGTGAAGCAATATCATGCATACTGAAAAAGGGACGGTGTACATATGTATAAGCTTATTGGTATAGTTTTAATGCAAATAAAAGTATTTGTATATATAATAATTCTACGTATTAAGCCTACATATATTTTAAAACTAAGCCTTCATTAGCAAGTGTGGTTCGGAGCGTAAAGAATCTGTTAAATATTGAGTTTTCATTGTTTTCTGAAAATATCGTTTTTCATTCGGCGAATTTACATTGTAGACCAAAGGACGTACGCCAACATTACGCCACAGTTCCGCAATATGACTGAAACAAAATTAAGTAGTTTTTATTAATTAAAATAATTTAAATGGTGCTGAAATTTACTGAAATGTACTGTAGTATGGTTTGTAAGCATCGATATATACTCGTACATGAAGGTTTACTTACAGATTAAATTCTTCTTTGCTAAGGAACACTACACTGATCCCAATAACTGGCGCTATAATATTGCGAAAAAATGCGCCATAAATCGATGTGATAAGTGTTGAAGCCTTGAGAAGTGCCAAAGAAAGCGTTTTTTCTGTCCAAAGTCCACATATCAATTCAGGTTGAAATTTACGTAACTAAAAGCGAAGGTTACTTGTAAATGTAAAATTAAAAGTATTTGATAACTAGCAAAACAATTACTTTGTAAATGGAATAAGGCGAACGACTTATGAGTATTATGCGCGATGTGAATTGTGTACTAGTTTTTATGGCAGCTCTCAATGTTTCCAACATACGTACACTATTGTCTAAAATATGCAGGAATACAGTAATTCGTTGTTGCTCTTCTAAGAATTGTATTAATTCTGTAAGTGTGAGTATACTCTCGGGTTCAAATTGTGAGCTGGATGTAAATGTACAGAAAATTTTAAGAATTAAATTAAATAACAAAAATGTTTAACTCAAGGATTCGCTTCTGGTGCACCGAAAACGTTATAGGTCAGAATTTCTGAAACGGATCACTTAAGGTATTACTTAGTTGCTAATGACAATGCCAACAAATGCCTATCTTTGATTTGTGCAAAAAAAAGTATATCCTGTTTCATCGGCAATTGACATATATTGGACCGATTTTTATATTTCAAACACCAATTTCCTCCCTTTTGAAAACTCTTCAGAATCACATTTTTTATTTTCTTAAAATTTAAATTTAAATGTATCCTATGTATTTTTAACAACTTTGCAAAAACCATGAGAAAAAATATTTTCTGGAAAACATCTTTACACAAAAAAAAAACACATTCGTCGGCTCTTATTCAACTTGAAACAATGCCATAATTGGTCAAAAAAAATTTAATTAATTTAAGGGATCGGTTTCAGAAACGATACAATACATGAATATGAAAAGGCTCCGATTTCTAAAGAAACAGTTATTAAAATCTGATCTGAGTGCTGTCTTTAGTGAACATATAAGACAACTTCCGTAAGGAACATAGGGTCGGCAAAGGCTCCCCCACATGTGTGCGTATATAATCATATTTGTAACGTATTGCGCTTAACAGCCCCTTGAATCCCAGATAACCTTTTTCGTTTGCATCTGCTCTAACTCAATTGCTTGAAGTTTACTGTGTTACCTATGTTTACTGTTATTTATGTTTCTTTTGATCACTAACCCTAATGGATGTAGCTCAGTTATATTTAATTTGCGCAATTCTTCCAGAGTGTAGTTTGAAATGCTACCATCCAAACCGGCACGTTCCAATGTCAACCGATTAACAATTACGATCTCTCCGCATGCCGTAATACCAGCCTCGAGTAGAACATTACGACAGCCACGCGCCGCACACTGGAATACAAGAAAATATTTTTGTACATACATTTAGGCGCAAACATGCATATATGCTTACATAAAACATAAAACTTTATGTTGCAAGGATATAAAGGGTTAAATATTCACAATAACACCAAGGTTCAAATGAGTCATAATATGCATAATTATACGTACTTAAATGTTTGCACACATAAATTTATCACCTTTTTTAAAGCAGCTCTTGAGTTTTCTGGTGCATCATATCCACCGCCACGGTTTGCTATTGGCCAATATGTTAGCTCTTCCGGTGTACAAGCACCCAGTAATCTAAGTAAACGTTTCTCATCAGGACTACGCAATTTTGCAAATTTGGATGCCACACAAGCTACCAACAGCACCAATGTCAACCACGGTATACATGCTGAGGCAAGATTACAGGCGAACCAAAAGATATTAAAGAGCACTGAGAGGATGCGAGCTGTATACCATATTAGTTGGTAAAGCATTTTCAATAGTACCCACAGAACGTTAATAAATCTCATTCAGCTGTTTCTAACTGAATTTATATATTTTTTTTTAATAATTTAAGTTCTTTTCATTTTAGTTTAAACTTTATTCGCTTACCTGCAATGCAAATATGTATGGATGAATGTTTTTGAGGCAACAAAAATTTACTTAAAATTTGCTGCTAAATCTATTAGCCACTCCCACACATTTCACCCGGTCTGTCACTTTTTGCTGCCAACTTCCAATCGCCCTCTACGTCCTACTTTGCTTGTTATATTAAGCAATCCAGTCGTTTATTTCACCCTTAAATTCGTGAAGACTTTATTTGACCAATTTATTTTTTGTTTGTTCTAGTTAAGGGGAACTTTGCTTAGCCAGTTTGCAAACCTATATGTTGCTCGCATCCACATAATACGATATAAAATTCGAGCTTTAATTAAAATATCTTAAGGAAAATGATTTCACTTAATTGTTAAACGTTGTTGTTGTTACTCAAAATGCAACTATTGTCCAATAAGAATGGAATAATAACGAACGGCGGTACAGGCAATGTGTCGATAAAGTTTAAGAACTAGGTGATGGTTGAGTAATACATACAGAACTCCATACCATGCGGCTCTGGCGTTTCAGGAAAAGTCGTATAGCTATGATTAAGGGTGACTCTTTCCATTCAACGTCAACTGCTAAAACACGTCCAAAAAATGTTGGGAGAGGTGTTAAAAGACGCGTTTTTGTATTTCTATCAATCTATTCTATATTTGCAATTAAAGTTGAACATATTCTGTCATTTTCATGTGGTTGTTGTAGACACAGATACAGGGTGTTCCAAAAAATGCAAAAGTGTGTCCTGCGCAGCAATACTGGGCATCGCGTAGCCGGTGTTGGACCGGCTCAGGGTTATTTTTTTGTAGCGTGGCCGAAAGCCGCCTACGCCGAAAGGTGGTCTGTACATAAATACCATGGATCAAACCCCCCCCTTTGGGATCGGTTGTTGGTTTTTTGTCGAAAACTTTTCACTGAAACAAAATATTTATTTTCCGCCTTCAGACTATTAATACCGAGGTCAAAACGTGTCTTTCGATACCTTTACCGACAGTTTTGGACATGTTTTAGCAGTTGACGTTAGATGGAAAGTACAGGGTGGCGCAAAAGCAATCCTCCTATCAAAAAATCCTCCTATCAGAAAATGCTATAAATTTTGCGATTGGCCCCTAAAGTCAGTTCTGTTTTGACATTTGTGTAGTAAACACATGCGAAATACACGTTAATAAACAATGTTACGCTACACTGCTCCAGAACGCGGAATATTGCTGACTATTTATTTGACCAATAATCGGTCGGGGCCAAACGGTTACTGTGAATGGTGAGCGCTACAGAGCAATGATCAACGAGTTCTTTTTGCCGCAACTTGATGAATTGGGATTGGAAAACATGTGGTTCCAACAAGACGGTGCAACAGCACACACTGCACGTGCCACAACCGATATGCTGAACATCGGAAGCTTACTTTTGCGCCACCTTGTATTATCGTCAAATTTAAGTAAGACTTAAATTCAGTTGAAGCTATTTGTCGCAATTTTATATCGGCTATCTGTCAAAAAAGCTTCATCTCAATTGAAGTCATACTTAAGTTTAAATACGTTTTTAAGTTATTTGTTAAATGTCCTGTGCCAGAGCTGTAAAAAGATTCAATGCATTCCATCGATATTCTTTTCAAAATTTTGATTTTTTGCTTGCATAAAACCACATCCATTCCTGAATGGCTTAAAAAATTTGAAGCCAAACAAAGAGTGTGTGTGTTATTGAATGCTCTAGTTTAATTCAAAATCGCCCAGGCGGTTAGATGACCATTTAAAGAAGTTTAATTCAGTACAGAATGTGAATGACGAATGTATTCCCAATCTAATGTGGTTGTAAAATTGAAAAGAATGCACACTCTTTTACCATTCACTACTAATACTCTTTTTTCAGCGTATATATTTTTTGAGTTTGTTAGTTATTCAGATATGTTAAAAATATTGTTTCCTTAAAAGCTAATAAATCAACGAGTACAAAATTTAATTTTTTGGGTGATTTACAGTTCCATAAAGTGAAAAATAATTTGTTTAGCTTATATATATAATTTTTCTTGGGTTAAATACCTCCTAAACGGGTTGACTGATTTTGTTTAAATTTGTTGTGCATATCAGGGGCAGCTCGATAATGGTTTGGTTCACAATTTGATTTTCGAGGTGACTAAGGTCTGGATATTTGGAATAAATCCCGACAAAAGGCACTGATGTCATCACTTTGTCATCTCTATTTTTGGTAGATGTTATTCTAAAAGTCACTATATACTATAGTAAAGGGGGTAAGCTATGTCAGCAAAGAGATACAAGAAGAAGAAAAATTAAAGTTGGATGAAGGGGCATTGAAAGAAAACGGCAATCAACTGTAAGGAAAGAACAACGTCGCACGGTAGTCTCATATAGGGTCCAAATAATTTAAATTTATTTCATCAAATCCTGACATTCCATTAACACTGCTTCAAGCCTGTCATGTGACACAAATTTAATTACAATCTCAAGTGTAATTTAAGTTTACATAATAAAGTTGTGAGCAAACATATGGAATATGTAAAAAGCTTACATAAAATCAATAAATAAAAAGTCAAAACCATGCTAAAAAGTATTAATTTTTATTAACAGCAGCTTTTCGAAGTTGTAGTCAGGTAGAGATAGAGATACACGCCGAGTGGCATTTAAAACAGTGGCTGCAGAAAACATTCTTTCCACATTGAATTTTAAATAGCACTCTTTTAATCCCGGATACTTATGAATCATTTCGGTATTCGTATTTGGATCTGCAATATATTTGCAGTCATCCTTTTCGCCTCTATTGATTGCTAAACTTTCTGATGTAGGTTATGGGAGAAAAAAAAATAGAATGGGCGTTGGGAGGAAAGTAAAAGGAACAAAGAGAAAGCGTCAAAAGGTGAGGGACAGAACAACGCCGGCTGGGTCTGATAGTATATGAAGATATGTATATGAGTACGTTGTTAACACATACCAATTTAATGATACAATGGCAATACTTTTTTAGAAAATTGACAATTTTCAAAGCAGAGATGTTAGAATATTTGACAATTGCATATTTTATTATTACATTATTATGATATTTACAAAAAGTTAATATTGTTTCAGTTAATATTTTATTTGTGCATATTTGAGAGGGTTTCGTGCCTATAGCATATTTGCATCGATGGATTGGTACTAAATAAGTGTGTCCACACCAAGAAAAGGCTGCGATCAATTGAATGATTATGCAGTGTTAACAGTTATTTCTTTTTCATTCAGTATTTTCAATCTTTCTTTCAAAATCTAAATGTGTGCTGTCTTATTTCCCACTAGTGAATGAAGATTTGGGGAAATTTTAAGTTACATTCTTCAATAGGGGAAATTGAATTAAAAAACACCAATCCCAATATGATGAATTATAATCCCAAAAGATTGCACACTTTTACAGCTCTGTCCTGTGCCAAATGTTAGATAAATATAAATTTCGACAGAGTGAAGAATATTCTGGCATTTATCGGGTTGAACATCAGAATTTTGTCTAGCTCATGGGGTTAGGGCAAATTTTGACAACTACGAATGTGTACACATGCACGCATGTGATATATTTTGTATTTTATGTTATATTTATTGAACAGATATATAATATACGCAAGTAAATGCTATTTATTTTCAATAGCATTACAAAAGATAACTGATATATAAAAACTCAAGTATATATTAGCAAAGTATATGTAACCAAAATATAACATAACTGGGTTCGTATCCCAGTCTCCGAGACACTTCGAAACAAAATCTACACCACACCCAAATTTTACACCAATTTCACTCTGGTCTAACCCTTTTCAGGCCACAAGTTTCCTGGGACTTCCGTTTAAAGATCTTGGTAACAATGCTAGGTAAGGTAAATTACGACTAGGCAGGGCGAAGCATCGTCAACACAACAACCAGATAACGGCCTTGAAATAGCTATGGATTTTAATATGTGTACTGATTACTACAAGTACAATTTTGTGTTTGTAAGCTAGCCGTTTAATTACCGATTTGATGTTAAGCTTGAAAAATTATATAAACTTTTATATATATACCTTCCTTTACAAATTTTTACTCAGCTTTATCTATTTATTATATTAATCTATTATCAATCCGTCCGAATGATTGGTTTTGAGATCCTTTTGCCACCGACTCGATTATACGAGTACTGTTGCTCTATCGTATACAGAACTAGCCGGTATTTTGGCCAAACACTGAACAAACCCACAGCCAAGTCATTCAGGTGCTGTCTTTCATTGAATAAGCTTATTTTACAGCCAAGCGAAAAATGGTGGCTATTTCTTTCATTTCTTGTCAGTGTTGAACAAAAGGTTTGCAATAAATTTTTTGTTTAAAAGCAAATGTTTATATATATTCGGAAACGTGTTTAACATAAAATAAAAAAAATATATATATTTATAACAATTACAGTGATTTGTTGAAATGTTTGCAACGTTAATTAAGACATAAAAGAAAGCTGTGGCAGGCTGCCATTTAAAGTCTGGAATAAAGAAGGAAGGCTGAAAGACAAGAAGCAGATTAAAATAAAAAAGACAAAGAAGTGAAAAGCCTACAAATCTGTTGAAATTATCGAATGCTTTTCTTTTGACTAGCAAAAGTATTAAACAAATTAAATAACATAAATATATGTATTAAAATCATATTATTTTAGAGAGTTAAAACAAATGTAAAATGGATCATCTACAATTTATGTTCTCATCAAACGAGTATACTACGGATGATGCCGAAGCGACTGAAAACGGCAGTAATAAAAAAGATAGTACGAAAATCAAAAACGAGCCTGAAGAAATGGCAGATGACGAAGGGGACGATGATAGCTATTTAATGCCAGAGACTTTATTGCAACAAACTACAATCACATCTGAGGTAGGTGATGGCGAAGGCGAAGATGATAATACAATATTTAATTTTGGTATTGAACCAAGTGCTCTGCCCAAACAACCAACAATACCATTCATACCAAAACCGTCTGGTAATAAAACTGCGCAAGATGCCTTCATCAACTATGACTTGGCTATTACCTATATTTGTCCGGCATGTGGTACTGAATTCGATAAACAAATTACATGGAAATCCCACATAAATAAAGTGCACGAATATAATACACGACGTGGTTTAAATTTTGTGCCAATAGACAAATTGTATCACAGATGTCTCGAATGCAATAAACCGATTGCTATGCATGCTATGGAAAATTTATTAAAACATAAATTTACACATTTACCACATCGGTGCACAAAGTGTAAAATTTGTCATCGTTTATATAAGTATCGCCAAGATTTGATTATACATTTACGTTTGATTCATCGCGCTGAAGTGTTAACAATGATGGAAAGCATTAATAACGAGCTATTCAATCCTGCCAATAGCAGTACTACGCCGGCCACAGCAGCATCATTGCCAAATGCACATTTAGCAATAAGAGATATCAAAAGTAACGCGATTGATATATATGAAAATACTTGCGATAGTGTTGAAGTAAGAAATGAAGCAATAGATCTAGATGAACAGGATAATGAAAACCTATTGGAGCCTAAATCAAGTAAATCTAAATCTATTCTGGAAGATGTGCTCAGCCGCAGCTCATCGCGTATTTCCGAACAACAACAACAAGTTGAAAACGGCAAAGAGAGAAAAAGCAAAAAATACATTCAATATAATTGTCCGGTATGCAGCATCGAGTTCAGTAACAATAATGATTGGGTTGAGCATGCAGAAGAAATGCATAATTTTGGTTCCATAAATGGACTCGGATTTCGGAAGGGTCTGAACAATAATGTGGAATGTATGGAATGTAACAGGGTGAGTATTCATATAAATCTATTCCGAGTGAAGTAACTCTTTTGTCGTTACAAGCAACAACAACAACAAAAAACCCAAATTTTTTTATGTGAAACAAACATCTTTTTGTTGTTTGGTTTATCAATATTAAAATTAACTCTCAAGTGATAGTTTGATGTATACTGCGGTTTGATGTTTTGGTTTCCGGGTTTCAATATGAGCTCATTGGTTTTAATATTTCACCCCTGCAGTTTAGGCTGTTAGAATACGACCGTGGTAGGTATGCCTATTTATACGAGGCGCCTAAAATCCACATCGTCCTCATTTCCGGGGCCAACGTAATCTCTACCACGGCAATCGGGCAGGTGCTTGTACCGATTCATATTAACATCAGAATAAACCACTTTGGTCCGCCACGTCCAATTCCAAGAGTGGATGCTCCGACTTAGCCGGCCCAAATACTGATACGTTATTAATAAAAAAAATTCGGACGGGGTTTTGAAAAGAAAAGACGAAGCAAAAATAATATTAAGCATATTTAGGAAAAGTGGAAAAGCCACTGTATCAATAATGATATATTAGTAATAATAATTTGGCGCGATATACCTCGGAAGAGATTAAGGCCGAGTTTATGTTCGAATTCTACAACTATTTGTTTTTTGCCTAATTTTTTTAAAGTTTTTTCAAACATTTCGGTAAATTAAATGTGCATTATCTTTTCTCAGCAAAAAATATTTAGGTTCAGCCCCTTTGTGAGAAAAGTATATTTTTTTTATATTTTACCGCATATATTCAGTTTTAAATGAATATTTACCTTTATATCTTCAAGGTTATGCCCGATACATCAATTGAGCAATTGCAGCTCCACAAATTCTCTCATCTTCCTAGTAAAACATGGCTACGCTGTAAGATTTGTTCGCATTCATTTGGCAACCAAAAGGATATTATTTCGCATATAATAAATCAGCATCGTTTTCATGATGACGGTGGAAATAATGATGCCGATAATAGTCTCGATCCCTTCTCGAATAGTTATAACACAGCAACTGATGAAACTCAAATAGATGATCCAACTAAAAGTGAAGTACGTGACATATATGAGTCACGCATTGACTATTTATGTCCAAAATGTGGTGAAGAGTTTCTCGAAAGGAAGTATTGGCGAAAGCATATTCAAGCACATCAATATAACGATCTACAAACACTTTGTTTTGTTGTTTTGAACGAACATCAATTACAATGTCGTTTATGTGGTAAAGTTATAACAAATGCTTACGGTGTACAAAATGCACAACAACATTATTTTACCCATTTACCACATAAAGCTTATATACGGTGCCGTTTATGCCGCAAAGCATATACAGATCGAAAAGGTCTAGTTAAACACTTACGTAAAGTACACCATGTCAATAGATTGGCAATGAATGCCGCAGCATCAGGAATCATCGGTAAAAAAGCCGATAAAAGACCACGATCAGAATCACCAATACCATCATCAGAAGCATTCCAACAAAACTTATCTTCCAACGAACGGAAACCGAAAATTCCCTGTACTACACCAGTTAAAGAAATCGTACGTCACAATGGTATTACCTATGAGATTAAGTTTTTGGACGAAGAGGAAAATGATGATAATGGCGAATTATTGATGGATGATACTACAAAGCCCTACAACAGTTTCACAAGAAATATTGGTAATTTTTCTATGCCTACGAATCATCATGTATGCCCAGATTGTTATTCTACATTTAGTACATTACAAGGACTACAGAAACATACACGTGAACAACATGACTTTAAGAAGCCCACACAACCGTATGTTTGTACTTTATGCTATTGCACCTTTGAATCGTCGGGCGCATTACAAGATCATAAACAAAAACATCATCCCAAAACAAATGAATTGCGGAACAAAGTGGATGACAATGACAACGATAACGAAAACAATGACGACGATTTACTATTGGTACCCAGTGGCAACGAAGCAGAGGTGAAACCTAACGCAGGTACAACGGGTGCTGTAAATATCGAACAATATTTTTGTTACATGTGTCCTGCTTGTGGTGTAGAATTCAAATCACAATACGAATGGCGGCGTCACATTAATGAGATTCATTATTTCGATCGACGGTATGAATTAAACTTTCGGCAGATTGACAAGTTTCATTTCCAGTGTTTGGAGTGTAAAGATATTGTTAATAGTGCTAAACTAAAAGGCCTACAGGACCATAAGTTTCGGCATTTGCCGTATAAGTTATATATAAAATGTCGGCTCTGCAGCACTTGTTATAATCATAAACCAAATATGCTTACACATTTGCGCATACGTCATAACTTGGTAGATCCACGCGAAGAACGTAATTGTAGCCCACCTATGTTACCACCCATAGGCTCAAATTGCAGTAGCAAGTCTGCAACAAACATAAGTACACCATACCAATACTATAACGATTATAAGCCCGTCAATATGGAAGCTAATCATAATGCTGTAGATCATGAATCGATAACCTACCATTGTCCCCAATGTAATGCTCCATTTGATACGCATGCTGCATGGCGTCAACATATTGTTACCGCACACGATCTTAATAGCAGGCGTGGTTTGAATTTCCGACAGTTAGATGCACACCATTATATTTGTTTAGAGTGTTATAAACGTGTTACCGTCACACATACAAAAGGTGCAATTGGTCAGTTGCAATCACATAAATTCCGTCATTTACCATACAAATCATTTACTTGTACCAGTTGCTATCAACTTTTTGTACGTAAACAAATGTTTTTCAAACATCTTAATCGTGCAACCAATAGATGTCCTTTATTAGGTAATGAGCGTGTACCTAACTATAATGCAAATGCAAAAACAAAAGTGGTTGGTGCTGCCCACATGGGAATAGCACGTCCTAACAACATTGAACCTCCTATAATCAAACCAGCTAATCCTCTCAACTTTTCAATAACATCAAATGAAAAATGTCCTTACATTATACAATGCCCACAATGTGGTATTAAATTCGAGAAATGGACACCGTGGCGTTATCACATTGAAAAAGTTCATGCCCTACATACTATGGAATCATTTAACTTCACAAAAATTAATGATCATTTACATATTTGTAGACAATGTAAGGAACGTGTAACTGGTGCAAATTTCATTAATCTGCAAACACATCGTTTCAAACATTTACCATATGGCACATACTTACATTGTCGTTTCTGCGATGTAAGATATTATTATATGATTAACATAATTAAACATATGAAACAAAAACATCCACATCATGGTCTGGAAGAACTTGAATTGCAATTGCAGAGTAGAGAGCACGTATTTGCCGACTCAGAACCAATCCCCAGCATCGATTTGGTTGTTGATAAGGAGGAGAAGGATGATGTGTGCGCCGATAAGAAGGACAAAGAAGACAATGGCAATGATAGTCCCGTTGAGGAAGCTGATAGTAAAAATGTTGTAAAAGAAAATGCTGTTGAGCAAAACAAAAACGATGAGCCGCCGAAGACTGACGAAACAGAGAATGCTGGTAGCGTTAGTGCGCAAAATAGTGGTGAATCTATTACAAAAGCTACGTACACCATACAGTGTCCACAATGTGGTGTTAAATATGATAATTGGGAAGGTTGGCGTCAACATATTGCAGCTGAACATTCATTGAACAAATATGACATGTTGAATTTTACGAGATTAAATGACCGATTGCAAGAGTGTAATGAGTGTAACGAGCGTTTAACAGATACATCACTATTTAAATTACAAACTCATAAATTCAAACATTTGCCATATGGAACTTATTTACTTTGTCGCCATTGTGATGAAAAGTTTTACTACACCGTACACATTATAAGGCATATGAAATTACAACATCCAGAACAAGTAACGCAACAGCAGGATTCGTCGAACAGCGGTCTGTGTGAAGCTTTGTCAGCTGTTATAAATGAAATGAACAAGAAAGAGGATAAATCCCAAGGGGAAGAAGGAGGTGAGGGAAAGGATGATGATGACGATGATCCTCTTGATGCTGGAATCGGGATAGATACTGTGGGCGACGATGACGACGATGACGATGATTTAGAGGATGATGTGGAAGATGTTGACGACGTTAACGATGACGATAATGATGGTGATGATGATGGTGGTGATGATGATGATGATGATGGTGATGATGATGGTGATGATGATGATGATGGTGATGATGATGATGATGGTGTAGATGATGATGATGATGGTGGTGATGATGATGACGATGACGTTGTTGATACTGGTGGTCCGATCGTTATGGCACCGATAGATGACGATGTTGCTAAAAATTTTAATGTTTTCGAAAACGTTGAAGGTGATGCTGTTAATGACGATGTCGATGATGTGGATGATGACGACGATGATGATGATGATGATGACGATATTGATGATGATAATGATGATGATGATGATGAAATTGAAACTTATGGTAACGAGAATGCTATTGACAGTGAAAATACCAATATGGAAGGACGCCAAAGTGCAGACGAAGAGCCTGATGAACAATTTGTTCTGGGTTAAGAATATTATTATTATTATACATAGTTACTTTTAAATAAGGAAACATAGAAATGCTCGTATATGAATACCCCTTTGTAGGGGGCTCATATAGGTGTTCTTAGAGGAGCGTTTTAAAGCTACAGTTGAGGTACGTCGAAATGGTGCAATTTTATTTTTAATGATTTATGAAAATATTTTGCGGTTTTTTTTTTAATTCATCAATATAACAATTCACGTTATTAGAATAAGCATATAAAGCAAGCCAATATGTCGTATATATTTCAAAATAAGGGCACATAGTGTATACACCTAAAAGCTTTACTCCGTCGTAACAATGTTGCATGGTTGTTGTTGTGCTAGCGACTACTTAACTATCCAACAACAACAACACGACCTTCTCAAGAAGCCGGTTACTTTTGTCCGCGCCACATCAGTCTGAATACTGTAGTCGGTTAAACTCATACTACTATTCGATTGTGCAACAAAACTAATTCTTCTAACAGCAATCTTATTACGGTCCAACCCTATTGAAAATTCGTATTTTTTATGACACAGCATATCTTGATGACATTAATTCCAGGTTGGGTTCTGTTCAACGGCGAAATATACCGAAGATGACATTTGTGAGAGGTTTTGCTGGTCTAACACCCCGAAGTTTCTAGCATACACCCCGGAAAAATGACATCAGTAAATTCTGAGAAAAAATACATTATTTAGTAGTAAGTCACCCTCGGAGTGTATGCGACAAAAACCTTCTTAACAGAAATGCATGTACTTTTATAAAATATTACAAATAAAATGCCACAAATCGCAAGATAAGATCGGCCTTTGTCACCTTTGACATATATGGCGCCAAATCGTTATTATTTATTTTTAGATGAGGCACCCTAATGTATATTGAAATAATGAAAAAAAAAACTGTATTCCAAGGAATACTCTTAAAAATTAGCAATAAAAATGCTCCATTTTGACTGGCAATAATTGTAAAACTTATATTTAATAACATTTTTTAAAATAATTTTACTCATAATGTTAATATCATATTAAGAAAATTCACAATTTGGCTGGGAGTATGAATGCGATATTTTTGATTATAAGAATATTTCAACATTCAACAAATGAAATGCGAATAACCAAATATACGGATAATAAATAACCGTGTTTTACCGGCGATCCCTTGATTTATGTTTCGAATATCCCAGCCCTAATTCAAAATCTCAAAATTGTTTTATTTTTAGCGTTAAATAACTAAAATTAATATTAATTACAAAAAAAAATTAATGAAAACAAAAAGATACTACAATAAGTTCAAAGTTTGAGTCAAAAACTGAGGCACATAATAACGTCGGCTGAGTGGAAAAACTGGCTTTGGCGGCTGCTTGTGGTAGTAGTGTGGGTGACCAAGGGGATTGCGCCTCGGCAACCTTTCGATTATATTTCTGTCTGAGAAAGCTTCTATGCCGTTGAGAGTCGGCATAAAACATGTAGGTTTAAAATTTGTAGAGTTAATACAAAGGAGCACACCACAAATTGGTATAGAAGCTGGGCTTTAATCTCATGGGACGTATATCGTATGAAAATAATGCGATCACATACTCCCCTCTAGTGTGAGTGGCCAGCAAGAATAGTTTATCGAGCCATTTTGAGTATTGAACCGATAGCCTAATGAACGACTGAATTCTTAAACGATCATCTTTCTAGTCATTTTGCAGTAGTTGGCGTGTCGATATGATTTGCAAAGTGCTAATAAAATAAATAAAAAGTAAATTATTTAACAGAAATAGAAAATATATAAATAAATATTAAAAATATGCAGTTATTAGCGATCAAGTTACACAATACCAAAATAAAATACAATCGACACAATCGAAAAAGTCTATTCTACTGCATATCGACACTCGCAATGGGGTTGACTTTCTCTGTAAAGCCTCAAAAGCGTTCGAAAAACTTAATTCTGAATTGAGTGTCTTCGTAAAATATTCTATGATGGAGCACGTTTTGTGAGCTTTCACTCAGCTGTCGGTTATTATTTTTTTACCGGTTAAAATTTATTAATTTTTTCTTTCTATTTTCTTAAATGGTGTAGGATAAATACAAATTTATAAAATAAAAAAAATTCGCAGCATATGAACATACATATGTATATATGTACGATTGTAATCACTAAGCAGCACTTTTTTAGCATAAGAGAGTTCATTAAATGCATTCTATGCTATAGTAAAAAACGAATATACTAGAGTAAGAATGCTTAGAATAAAGTTTAAAATTAAAGCGTTCAAAACTTAAAACAAACCCATAAATTAAACTTTTAAAAAGCTCTTTATAATTGGATATGCATTCATTTTCATTTGTTATTGAAAAATATTCTGATAGGTTGGTCTTCAACCAAGTTCTGAAATAGGGTGTTTTTGAAAAAACTTTGAAAGAGCGGTCTTCAAATATATTTTGAAACAATGACTCTACCTAACGAAGCGAATGATTTTTCAAATATGTATGAAGTGACTATGACATGCTTTACCAAATGTATTTATGATATGATGATACTAAATTTGCTGTTGTTGCTTGCAACAGTACTTGACCCTGCTCTGTCACAACAACGCTTGGTAGGGTAAAACCTTACCGTATACCCGGATGTCGTGGTAATATGCAATTAAATTTCCTATAGCTTGTCATTCGCTACGCAATTCATAATATCACCGTTATTCTTCATTTGAATAAAACTTCACTTTTTTATTAACTAAAAAAAATTTCTTAGACTCTTAAAGCTTCATTTAATAATTTTGCTTCAATTAAATTTAGAATATAAATGCTTTGGAATGCATCACATTGTAATTGTCTAAAGCTCAAATCGAAAGAGCAGTTTAAAATGTTGCGCAGTTTTGCATTAATTTTTTGTCGAAAGTTAGTTTTACCCTAAATGAAACAATTATTATTAAGTAAGTTTACTACACTTTCATATTTGCATATACCTTCAAGTTAGCATCTCAAAAAGAAAAAAAAAACATAAATATGTATGTATGTAATAATCATGTATGGATTTTAAATTATGTTGTTAGATGATAAATACGCAGCGCAAGTTTACATACATATACATATGCATGTATGTATGTATTTGAATAAAATGTAAAATTTGTTTACAAAGTTCCACATAAGAAAACTCTAAATTCTGTAATAGCGAAAAGAACAAAATTATTTTTAACTAATAAGCAAACATCTTTTGACCAGCATATAAATACATATACATATAAATATTCTTAGTCCCATAATAACTACATATGTATGAATGTACAAGTATTCAATAAAATATACTACATATATACAATGATATGCATTTATCAAAGCATTTTTCTGCAATTGTATCAATGGCCAGGAAGAGTTGGCAGCAAAGCTCGTTTGAAATTTCCTTTGAAATTGAAACACGAACTTGGTGCTTGCAAGATAGCAACCAAAATTGTCAGCGTTTATAACTGTTTCTGGGGTCTTATTTTTTTGTTGTTTTCGATTCAAACCTTTTTTAAGCGAGCATAAAAAATTGTATCTAGCATCGAAATGACGTATAAAAAACGGCCACGGACTTTGTATGTTCGGTCTTCCTACCTCATTTTCAGTCAACTGTACTGAAAAAGTGGGTCAGCTAGCAACATTAACATGCCTTGGTGCATGTTAACGGTTCTGAAATTATTAGCAGTCGAATTTGAAAAATTTCTTGTAGGCGGTGCCACGCCCCTTTTTAAATTTTTTTTTTTAATTATTAAAAGAACTGGTCAATGTAGCCACGAAATCTCATAATTTCAGTCTTCTACCTCCTTTTCAAAGCATTTGCATAAAAAGTGGGTGTGGTTGAAAAGCGATCGTTAATAAATTAATAAAGACGATAGCGCTACCAAATGGTTTTATTATCTTTTGTTAACTTATTATCTCATTTTATACGGGTTTCGAAATTTTCCATATCGAAAAAAGGGGCTTGGTTATGGGCTAATTTTGCCTATTTTAAATAGCAAGTTACCTTGACCGGAAAGTAACCTCATTTTAAGAATTTTGATACATCTATCTCGCCTATTTTATACAAATGTATATATGTATATATATTTTACGAACCCTCGTTAT
Organism: Merzomyia westermanni; assembly: GCA_949987695.1. Classification (NCBI taxonomy): domain Eukaryota; kingdom Metazoa; phylum Arthropoda; class Insecta; order Diptera; family Tephritidae; genus Merzomyia; species Merzomyia westermanni. The sequence continues at coordinate 16,445,069 of OX465288.1, read as the reverse complement.
TTGGACAAAACTATAATAACCTGTATACTACTAGTACAGCTGGGTATAATAATTTGCTGATTTGGATGGTTTCCGAGAGTTTACGGCACAATACTATCCTCGTAGCTTTGGACTTGTCAAAGTCCTTTGGGACCAATGTTAATAGAGAAGGTATCGGTTTATAGGCTGAGCCAGTATTGAGAAAAACGTCAGTTAATAAGACGCAGGGCCTCCTACGCCTGTGAGACATCAAGAGCCTATCCCCGCCGAACCAGCGCTCTCGTTTCCCTTGTGTTTCGATGCCTCGGCACCCATATTAGAGAAACGATATGTCAACTTGCCAGGTTCATGGTCCAGGCCCTGTCAGAGAAAATTGCTATTCTAATAAAAATGATCTCCGCACTCAGTAATTGCCCTGCATCCCTCCTGGACAGCGTAGATCTAAGGTTGAAATACACTCGATGAGTCTGGGATGCGACTGGATAGGGGCAAAGTCGGGAGTGCTGTAAAGATGTCCGCTCCGACTTCACAGGCCATTTTCGAACCGTCGTCATAAGAGACAACTTAATGAAAAGCCTTCTACGAAGGACTGGAAGTTTCCCGGGCCATTTAAAAATACGGCTTATCGAACAAGGCGATAGTTCTCGAGCTACCAACACTTTTTCTGTGCAAAATATAAAAAAGTATGCGAACAAGTTGATTTTGAGAGTGCATTTTATAAGGTCTAAAAAAATTTTTTTTTTGTCGATTTTTGTAAAGCGCTAAGTTGCTATCTATATTTGTTGTACCTACTTTTTGTTAAACAGGATTAAAAAATAAATAAATGTATCCTACATCATAATAAATCTCCTAAGAGATTTTTGCGCTGAGCTTTCTTCCAATTTGTGGTGTGCTGATTTGAATTTTTTTCTACAAATTAACTGGACGCTACTCCGTACGGCATCTACAAAGGAGATGAATTTTTGCTGAGAGCCTTCCATGACAGAAATACACTCGGAGAGTTTACCAAACCGCCGAGGGTCGACCCCATTTTTAAAATAAACATGATAAGAACATATGAGCAGCGGCGTCTAGTGCACGATCCAATAATTTATATGGTCGTCGCAATCGGCCAACAAGACGAAATTACCGTTTGACGTCGGTGAATTCTTATGTCAAAATGCACATGTGAGAGGGAACGCGCAAAAACGATTCGCCTATTTTCTAAGCTTTTCACGTATAACACACACATAAATCACACATTTTCTTAAAATGTTATCACAAAGCACTCGTTAAATATCAATTCACAGCGAATTTTTATTAAAAATAAATAAAGCACGAAGCGAACTCAATAGCTTTTCCAAGAACTGTAAACAAAAAACAAAGATATGATAGTTTGTCATAAGGTCATGTGAGACGACCATATAAATTATTGGATCATGGTCTAGTGTCAAAATAAAAAATGTCTATGCTATTTGACAGGAGAAGCTGCGAAAGCAAAAACAAAACACATGAAGTAGGTGTGTGCAAGGCGAATTCATATACCTGGTGATGGCATAGAAACAGCTGATTGCTTGTTCTTCCTGCACATTTGTACCTCCGAATGTCAGTAAAAGAAAATGGGAAACGATTTGTTACCATTCACCAAGTTTGTCCCTTTATATTCTCTTTTACTTTGACATTTTGAGTTACAAAAATCTGAGGCGAATCAGGGCGAATATGGCTGAATTCGCTTTGCTATCACCATCTATAGATTCGCCTTGGGTGTGTGTATACAGCAATGAATTCGCCATAATATCACCTGGTATAATGCGCCACTTTTAATGCTAGCTCTTTTTTTTTTTTAAATAGTCAAGTTGTAATCAATCATAAGTACAAGGTGGCGCAAAAGTAAGCTTCCGATGTTCAGCAAAAAGTAAGCTTCCGGTGTGGCACCGTCTTGTTGGAACCACATGTTTTCCCATCCCAATTCATCAAGTTGCGGCAAAATAAACTCGTTGATCATTGCTCTGTAGCGCTCACCATTCACAGTAACCGTTTGGCCCCGACCGATTATTGGTCAAATAAATAGTCAGCAATATTCCGCGTTCTGGAGCAGTGTAGCGTAACATTGTTTATTAACGTGTATTTCGCATGTGTTTACTATACAAATGTCAAAACAGAACCACCTTTAGGGGCCAATCGCAAAATTTATAGCATTTTCTGATAGGAGGATTACTTTTGCGCCACCCTGTAGTACGATTAAAAACACTGGTCTACAGCCAAAAACCACCAGAGACGCGTATATGAAATTCGTACGTCAAACCACCCCTGATTACGAAAATCGAGGTTACTTTTGATTCTATGGTACCGTTTTTTGAGATGTTTACGATTTACCGTTAGTTCAAAAAAAAAATAAATAAATATGGCTCCACTTATTCTTATATATCTCAAGGACAAATTGAGCAATTCCAAAACGGTTTGAAAAATTTAAAAGCTAATAAATTTTGCTATAATCAATGCATACACTTTTCGCTAGGCCCTGTAGGTTCGAAGATAATGAACAATCAATACAGATTTTTACCTTTTTTTTTTTGTAAAAATATAAAAAAATGTGTACTTTGCGAGGAATGATATCGAAAACTTTTTATTTTTCCCAGATGTTCTTTTTCTCTGTAAGCTCTGTTTTATTACAAAAAAAAAAATAAGATTTCATCTAATAAAATCGATGGACTAATGCAAAAGTTACAAGCATTCAAATAAATATAGCCATCTAATACTTAAGTACCCTACAAATATTAGCATAAGTACATATGAGACGATAACAATGTATGTAAGTTTTGTCTTAATCTATCTAAGTCTATAATCTTATTTTATACTTGAAAAAGTTATTTGTTTTCTTTTGACGCTAATTTAGATTAGGATCGGTTTATCTTATGAGAAACCAACAGTAGTCACCCATCATTGCGACATCCCAGAATCCTTGATACCGACTTTTAATTAACAATTAACTATGCTCGTCACTTTCGTCACCAAGATTTTGCGGAAAGAAATTAAATGCGAGTACTGAAAAGAAAATAAATAAGTAAATTAGATAAATAAGTGACCCATTTGTGTGTAATTTTCCTAGGCTGGATTCATCGTTCAGTTCCGAACAAATTTTTTTTTACATTTTACTCCTTCGTTTTCACTTCTGATACAGAATGAGAAGAGAACGAGCAAAATGTAAACAAAAAATTTGTTCGGAACTGAACGATGAATTCACCTTTAGGGCTGTTTTCTCATGTAAACTTTAAAATTTTCATACAAAGTTTTTGTTTATCGGGCAGATAAATTTTAAAGTTTACTTTAGAAAACGGCCTTAACTATGTTTTTTTATTTAACCCATTTTCGCATAGTTCTTGATTAAGTCGTTCACTGTCGTCTCGTAGGGCGTTTGCCTAAAAAAGAAGCAACGACCTTTTCAAAAAAATCCTACGCTGCTGCCTCCACTATTGACAATAGTTCTTTGAATTGGTTATTGTTAAGCATCTTTCTGATCTGCGGCCCAACAAAAATGCCTTCCTTTATCTTGGCTTCTGAAATCTCTAGAAAGATGGTTTTTAAATGACGGAAGGCTTCGCCTTCTTTGTCCAAAGCCTTGACAAAGTTTTTGATAAGGCCGAGCTTGATGTGGAGCGGGGGTAAAATATTTTTTTCTTTCTTTATAAGAGGGGAGTATTTTATGTTATTCACACCAACTTTAAATTCTATTCGGTCTGGCCAATCCTTTATGATGTAGTGGTCTTGACGAGCTCGGCTATCCCATTTGCAGAGAAAGCAACAGTATTTTGTGTACCCACTTTGTAGACCGCATAGCATTCCAACGTCTTTAAGATCGGCATATATTTTCAAATAATGCTCTTCATATTTGATTTGATAGGTTTAAGTAATTTTTGCATTATCTCGTAGGTTTCCTTCGCATTTACTGCATGCACGATCGGGATAGACAGCTTTTGGTTGCCAATATGTAATAATACGGCCTTTAAACTTAGTTTATTGCCGTCTATGAACAATCGCCACTCTTTGGAATCATATGGTTCACCAAACTGTTTGAATAAACCAGTAATGTCTTTGCAGTAACAAACACTGTCCTTCTTCGTATAGAACTTGGAAAATGGTTCGTGACGAGTTCGATAATATGTTACCTTAACATCGGATGAAAGGAATTGAAATTCCTCGGCCTTTACCTTGGAAAATTCCAAATCTCTTATCCAATCATTGAGTTGTGCTTGTGAAAAAGATTTTCTTTCGTTTTCCGTGTGAAGTTCAGTACAACTTGATGCCGCGTAATCAGATGCTGCTGTTGACAATTAAACTGGTCCCGGAACTAAAGTTGAATGTGGCAATGGCTTATAGTTATATGAGCAACTTCCGTTGAATTTGGTACTGGCAATGACGCTGTAGATACGCTGGCATGCGTTACTTTTCTTGACTTTCCAACCCCAAATACTTCTGTAGTACCACTTAATTGGTGTACTAAATTGTATATGTTGCCTAAGTAGATAGTTTCAGAAATTAGTCAGATATGCAAAGTAGCAAATTCCTAAATTTTACTGCGCACCTTTTTGTTCCGGATTCCGAATGAATCAATTCGATTACATGTGCACACAGTATTCGGTGTCCATGATTCTCCAGTGTTTTAAGGCTGAATGCCAAAAAACTTTCAAAGGATTTGAAAACACACGTCGCATCCTTTCAACAATATATTGACCGCAGATGAAACAGAACATATCTGGATCATTTTTACACTCAAACTCTCGCGCGATTTTATTCATATTATTGTTTTAAGTAAATGACGGGTTATAAAATGCACTTATAGACTGAACAGTATCCGGCAAGCCTTGCAGATATTATGAAGGAACAATTCGCATTTACTTCTATTTATACTCAGATCAAGTAAAAATCGAAGCCTACCTAGACAAAAAGGTTCCTTAGTTATACAAACACTACCTGATTTAAAAAATTTGCGCTTGCTTCAAATGTACCTGGGTTTGAAATTTTAAAGTTTACCTACTTGAGAATACGGCATTAACAGTTTTTTATATCTAATAACGCTTCGAAAATCTACCTACATACTAACTGAATACCTGAATACTAATACATATGTATGTACGTGTAGGGTACTTCAGTATTATATGGCTATATTTATTTGAATGCTTACAACTTTTGTATTAGCCAATCGATTTTATTGGATGAAAGCTTATTTGTTTTGTAATAAAACAGAGGTTACCGAGAGAAAAAAATAATTGGAAAAAAAAGTTTTCGATATCATTCCTCGCAAAGTACACATTTTTTTTATATTTTTACAAAAAAAAAAGGTAAAAATCCGTATTGATTGTTCATTATCTTCGAAACCACAGGGCCTAGCGAAAAGTTTTGTATGCATTGTTTATAGGAAATTTTTTTAGCTTTTAAATTTTTCAAAGCGTTTTTCAATTGCTCAATTTGTTCTTGAGATATACATGATTAAGTGGAGCAATTTTTTTTTTTTTTTTTTTAATTAACGGTAAATCGTAAATCGATTGTAAAATCAGGGGGTGGTTTTACATACGAATCTAATATTCGTGTCTCTGGTGGAGAAAAAAAGTTCGAATTTGTAGACCAGTGCTATTGCCTGAAATTATTTCAAAAAATCAACCTTTTTTATTATTTTATATAATTTTATTTGACTGGATTTTTATTTATTTTTAATTTATAAAAGAATAAGTAGATAGGAGTGTATATAAATTTAATTATTATAGACTATATTAGACTGTTTTGAAAAATAAACTTCCTTTTTCCAAACAGGTTGAAAAGCTTTCTTCCATTTAAACAAAGTTTTTTTTTTAAATGTGAACTCTTAATATTAATATTAACTATATCCTATTCAACAGCCACAATTCATCTTTTACGCAGAAACGAAACTTTTGAGCCTGTTTAGAGTGAAAAAAAAAACATTTTTTTTAAATTAATCTAATGTTTATTATTTTGTATATAGTGTTTACTCACGGCTGACTGGAAGGCCATAATATTTTTGTAGAACTCTCTATCTAGTTTTTTTTTTTTCAAAAGCTTTCTATCACACAGTTTGGTTCCAATACTCTCCACCGGCTGAAAATGTATTGAATTTACGATGAGATAGGGCGTTTTTGAAATTCATTATGAGACTACATGGCCGAATACCCAAATAAAAACCGTATATATAGAAGCAAAGAAAAAAGGTGTTCTATACTTCAAGAAAGACATCGAGAAATACCCCAGTGAAGAAACCATTCAATTCCATGTAGTAGTTATTTAGAGATGCGCGTCCAAAACATACATACAGACAGGCAGAAATTATAAGAATTGTTCCTTTGGCTTCTGGTGCTCTAATTAACACTGTTCATATGCACTTTACATTACAAGTTATGTCCAGACTTTGTTCGGACTGTTTAAATTTCGCTTATGTGCATCGAAATATTTTAGTCTACTTTTATTGGAACCATTGTGTACAGCGAGAATAAAAAATTTTTGTTCGGCAAAATGGGACATAAACTTCAACGTGGACATGTAGCAATACATTGGTGGATATTGCATTTAATTAAATACAGCGAGAATAAAAAAGTTTTGTTCGGCAAAATGGATCATAAACTTCAACGTGGTAATGTAGCAATACATTGGTGGATATTGCATTTAATTATATACAATGACTTTGCTGTTAAAATGTTATAACATAGACAAGGCGTTTTTAAAACGCTTACTGAGGTAGTGTGATCTTCCAGTTAGCCGTCGATACATACTTAAAAGTAACTAAGCACATATCGTACACATATCGTAATTGTTTGCATTATCAGCACTAAAATTGTTTAACTACTTTTTAAATGGAAATTTTTAGCATTTTGTGTTTGCTTGTAAACTTGGTATGTAAACATAAAAAAACAAATAATGTTATTAAATTAATTTATTTTGATAATTCTTTTCCTTTAAGCAAAATAATAACATAATAGAACGGCATCAGCCGTCAAATTTCGAAAATAATAACAAGTCATAATTTTAATTTTAAAACAATTATTTTGTTGTATTTTTTCGCATTCACACATACTGCTTTGACAACAAATTTGGATTAATGTAATCGAAAACAAGTTTTTTTATAATATTTAATAATTATTTTGATTTTTGTAAGAAACAATTGATTTTCTTGCTGGTATATATATGGATAGATTGTAATCGATTTTAAAATTTTACTAGGGGGTCGAATAGCCGCACAGTAAGGTGTTCCATCCATATAGGTGCCAAAAAAAATGAAATAGTTTTTATTGCCGACGATTTTAATAATTTATCTAGTAATATTAAAATTGTATTATGTTTAGTAACTTCAAATATGCAAATGTATGCAATATGATCCCTTAACATAATAACATTACATTCTATATACCATTATTGAAAACATGAATCTTATCAAATCATTTCTCCAAAGTGAGGATAGAAAAAGCGTGTTTTGATAATTTGTAAAGTATTGCTGTCATAGGCTCTACGTGCGAATATTTCGTGTTGTTTGGGTGTTAATAGTTTTAGCAAATTTCGTAATGCAGGTGTACTATTTAATACACATTTATGTTATATGTTATTTATGTTCCTTTTTGATTATTTTATCTAATATTTATGTATGTACATGTGTAGTTGCGATAGTTATCATTAATGTGCTTTTTTTTATTATGACTAAACTACTTAAAGAATACATCTACATGCGTATGAGCGCTTCTATTTTTGATTCTTGATTTAAAAAGTAAAGTAATATTTAACGCATAATGATGTTCCTATTCTTTACAAGTGCACATTTGATTGGTATAAATAACTAACTAAAGGTGTATGTATGAAATGCATGTATACATCACATCTTAACAAAAAATTCCAGATCATTTTTTATCAATTCCATTTTATAAAAATATGTAGATTTCTTTATATGTTTATGCACCAAATCAGAGATGAGCAAACACTTTTTCCTTTGCATGAATTATTATACTATGTGGCGTGTTTGCTAAATATATATATATATATATTTAGATATTTGTGATAAGTGTGGATATGCGACTCAGATATAGAAAATACATTTTAATTTCCCCACAATAAAAGTGCAGATCGCCCCCTAAAGCAAAAGCAGTCACAACTCAAAACAATTTTATCGACATTTCTTGGCGTATCGATTCACAAACACTTCAAAACCCAATATATATCATTTACTTTTCTTACGGCTTATCAAAAAACTACCATCTAACTATCTTTGTAAAAATAGAGTATATTTTGTGCATTATAAATTAAGTTCGTTTCATTTTGAGTTGTATTTCGGGTGAGTTGTGTTTATGTGTTTTTGCAAAATTACGCATTGTTGCCCAATTGTTGTTTATGCCATCGGAATATTGCCTGGTATATATTCAAGGAAATTTGCTGGAAATTGCCCATGTCTATTGTCAACCTCGCCATATAGCCAGTCTTCATTTATTCTGTAGAGTATAGTCACCATTTCATTTTCCTGTAAAACAAATGAAATAAATATCCATTAATAAGCACGGATTTCCGAGTTCGGGTTGTTGTTATGGCAGTACTACGCAAACTAGAAGTTTCAAAAGGGTTTGTACTTTGGTAATAATAGCGGATTTCATGAGGAAAGAAGGCTATTATCAAACGTCGCACCCAAGATTGTAGGATGGTAGACATTTCGTAGTATGATGTCATCGACATGGATGCCTAATATCAGATTGTTGCTGTCGAAGCGATATTTCGCCCTGCCTAATCTATGAATAAATCAGATAAAATCGAAAGACAACCAAGTATTTTAGTGCAATCGTCTGCATAGGAAACGATCGAGCTGATTGATTTTAATATCAGGTCTTCGGCACTGTTTAGTCTAGACATCGACTCATGAATGCTAATTAAAGAGGTTTATACTGACATAACAGCCCCTGGTCGGGTACGTAGAAGAGTAATTTTAGGTACGTAGAAGAGGCTGTCGCGGAAATACTGCTGGAAAAGGTGTATTTGCTCTTATAAACTAAATTTTACCGTATCTAAAATACTAGCTCTGCTCATATTTACTTACCTTCAATGCCAAATCAGTTTCATACTCCGCAGGGAAATTGTAGAGACAACGGACTCGCACTGCCTCACTTTTTGCTGTTTGCTGAAGAATATTAGTTGCTAGCATTGGTGCTGCTTCCTCTTTTAATGGTACTTTAATATCAATATAATTTATTGGGAAAATACCTTCACAACCGGAACGTGAACGACCGCGATACCAATCGTCGCTTACTTTTTCTAGAATATAAATTTTTTCGTTTTCCTGCAAAATAGAGCGGAATCATATTCACTTATTGTGAGTTTATGAGTTCGTGGAGAAATGTTTCAATTACATTTACATACCCTGAAATTAAGATCACCTTCTTCGATACCATCAAAATCATATAACGCTATACCAAATGGTTTAGTTTCGTCCACACCACTGTCAAAGCCACCACCACGCCCAGCACGGCTTAGCTGTAATGCATCCGCTTTACCTGATATCACATCGAGTAAAGAAACACAATTCGTTGAAGATGGTGGTGGTGGCGGTGCGCACAATGGCATTGGTGGTGATTGTGGTGCATCATTGCCGCTGCTGTGATCGAATTGCGGTTTTGGTAATATCGGTGGCTTAGGTGCACGCGACTTTTGAATTGATACTTTTGGTTTTATAATAGTGGGCACACTAACGGTGGATGTCGGTGGTAGAAGGCTCTTGCCATTACAAAGTGGATTGTCATTACTGGATTGAATGCGTGTATTAATTGTATTGAGATTACGTACGGGAGCTGTACCAATGCTACACGCGTTCACTGTTGTACTACCATAAATACTATCGACTACTGCACCCCCACCACTATGAAAACCACTATCAAAAGCTCCCCACGGATCTAGAGGACTTGTGGTAGCTGGACGGCTGCGCGCGCTGAAATCGTCTTCGAAACCACTTTCAGGTTGTGAGGCGCTACCATTGTTAGGTGAACTAAAGTTTGAATCGGAACTAAAACTATCCACACTGAGACAATCACTATTTGATTTCTGTGTAAAAGTAGGTGAGCTTGGTGGTGAATCGAAACTGATAAGTTGTGCTTCCGCTACACCAGCAGATGTACCAGCTGTACCACTAACACTGCCACTACCTCCTAATGAATTGAGTGATGTAGAAGTGTAACTGCTATTCCAATTCGCCTGCCAACTACTAACATTTGCTGAATTGGATGAGGCAGCCGCACCCCAAGTATTTGTAATGCTGTTGTTGCTGCTGTAGTTGGTTGTTGAAATTGTTGTTTTATTACTGCTGCTGGTTGACGTGGTGACATAAGCGCCACTACTCACACCATATACTTTATTGGCTTTGTTGCTATAATTATTATTATTATTACTGTTACTTTTCTTAAGTCTAAATATATTATTTAGTAATTTTGTTGACTGATTTTGTGCTATTGGGGGTTGTGGCGCTTTTCGTCCATTTACTTGCACTTTGGGAGGTGGTGGACGTGGTGGTGGTACTTTCTTGAAATTACCATTTGTATTTATGGCGCTTGTTGTTGTTGTGCTACGAGCGCTAAAAGGATCATCATCCCAATTGGTGGCTGGCGTATAACGAGCTTGTGGAAATTTACGTGTTATTGCCGCTTGATTGCTTTCCATAGAAAAACTTGAATAACTGTTGTTGTTGCTAATGATACAACTATTCCGTTTGATCATGGATTGTGGTGAAGGCCTCTTGGGCGGCGGCGGTATATTGAAGGTATTTTTTTGTATGCCACCATTTTGTTGCTGTTGCAGTTGTTGTTGTTGTAATTGCATGCGTAATTGTTCAATACTGGCATTTGCACCAGCAGCAGCATTTTGACCACGGGCCACTGGAGGCGCCGGTGCTGGCCTCGAAGGGATTGTCATGCTATTTGGTGGACGAATAATACCTGCAAAAATAAAGAAATTAAAATAACCAATTGTGTATGAGTTTGTTATATGAATAGCTACACCAGTCTTCGCCCCCAACTTTAGCTACCCCTCTTGTACCATATACACTACATGCAATTTTTATTTATGAGGAGAGGCAGAGACTATCTTGATAGTGTTCTACTTTCTAAGAATTTTTAAGTAAATGTTGCTTCTAAGGATGGTATCAAACGAAACGTATTTTACGTCATATTTCAACAAAAATATTTGTAGGTAGTGTTACCACCCACCTAGGGTTGCCACTTCATTCCATTATATTTTTTTGAGTATCCCCTTTTTTCTCGAAACTTGACTCATTCGGTTCACCTATTTCAAGTTTTAAGAATTAAGTAGAATATGCTGTTATGGGCATCAAACGAATGATATTTGTCGTCGTAAAATATTGCTAGGTAGAGCTGCCAACAGGGACTAGGTATATAATTGTCAGATATCCGCCATTATCTCGAAATATTTTTTTTTTTTTTTTTTTTATGTCGCGATATACAACAGGTATGTCATCATAAACCTCATAAGAGATTTTTGCGCCAAGCTTCTCTTCCAATTTGTGGTGTGCCGACTTGAATTTTCCCTACAAATTGGTGGGACCTACAGTTTTTTGCCGACTCCGAACGGCATCTACAAAGGAGACGAATTTTTTGCTGAGAAGCCTGTCATGGCAGAAATACACTCGGAGAGTTTGCCAAACCACTGCCGAGGGGCGACCCCGTTTTGAAAACCTTTTTTCAAATCACTTTTGATGTTACCTGTACCAGGGCTCGAACCATGGACCTTCGGTGTGGTAGGCCGGCAACACTACCTTCACACCACGGCGGCCGCCATCTCGAAATATAATTGAACAAAAATTAATACACATTGTTGATAAGAAAAACTTTAAATGAATTTAAACTAATGAGAAGGTATCTACAATAAACTAAATTGTGTAGCATCCTCGAAAAAAGCAAAACAAAGCTCGATCGCTCAGGTAATTAATGGTATTTGTTTGTTACTTCTGATTAATATCCTACTTCTTAGTAGTACTTAAACAATTTCTCAGTTTATTATAAAATATGTTGATTTTTGAATATTATGATTGATAAACTACTTTTTGTTGAAAACTTAAGTTTCCAGCCTACGTTCTGTGCTCTGGAAAACGTATGCTTATTTTGAATTGCTTACATTGAACTGTTCGTCAGAGCGCAAAAATTCGCCCATTTACCCGTTCCGCTGATAAGAATTACGGCAAAAATAAAACAGAAAAAAATCAATCAAAGCCACAGTGATGTTCGGTTTCGAGTATTTATGCAACCGGTTTTGTAAAATTTGGACCAAATACGCATCCTGCTAAAGAAAATTTACCCCAAGAATTTTGGAGATTTCGCTTAATTGCATTTCCGAAACGAAAGTCGCCTAGCTAAAATTTTGATACTTTAACCGGCAGCTATTGATGATAAGCTCAAATACCGTACTTTTCTGACTACAACTAGTAAAGCTGTCAAAATCTGAAAATTCGCTGAGAGCGAGAGGGTTACACTAAGAAGTACGCGACTGATTTCTAGTAAAAAATTTAACTTCTATCAAATTCATTAGGTTATTTACAAATTACGATAAATTGATAAAATACAGTAAAAATGAAAAATCATTAATCAAAGCCACCCTCTTGCATGTGGTCTGAATAAGAGAGAATATTTACTCTCGTTTTTTTTCCTCAGTAGTCAGAGAACCTAGTACGGGAGTGATTTCCTGAAGCTTCTGACTGGTTCTGTCTATTTATAACTTGTACGGGATGGCAGTTAATATTATAGCATTTCCTGTTTTCAATTTAATTGTGACTCACTAGACAGAAGTACTCAGAAATAATCACAGATTAGTGGAATACAATGACTTCATTTTTTGTGTAAGTCTCTCGCTTCCATCGAATTTTTATATTTTTCCCAGGTTTGCTAATCTTATCCCGAGAAGTACTAAGTACAACAACATAAGTATAGCCGTTTTTCATTTATTTCGCGTTTTAGCAACAGCTTTTTTCAACTCTGGTAACTTTGGGCCATTTTCACAATGGCGAGCTAACTTACCTTCCAGAGTTAATTCTTGTTTTTCAATTTTCTTTTTGAGCTATGTATTGGCAGTATTGGTTACACTTCATTTTAATAAATCTTTGGAAGTGAGGCCCATATACATCTAGGAGATGTGTACACCAAATTTCAATAACTCAACTACTTTTAAAATTATAGTTTTCCAAAATTGCTTTAAAGCTCAGTCAACCAGTAGGAGGTGCAACGCCCACTTTTAAATATTTTCAAAATATGTGAAAAAATATTTGTCGGCGTTTCCAATTTTTCGGGTCTTTTGGAATCGAGGTTCCGTTCGTAGGTTCATTGTAACCGACACCCATTTTCGGTTACGCATTTTTGTGTATCACTACAAAACATATGTCCATGTTGATGTTTGCAAAAATATCTACCGAGTATCCGCCCTATATTACAAAATTCCTAAAACAGTATTTATAAATAATTTATATATTACTGTATAATAACTAACATCATTTTTTTTCTCCGTCATCTAAATACTTTCGAAATGATGGCAAGTAATATTACTTTGTTGTTGCTGTCTGCAACGGCAAAACACTTAAGAATGGTTTAGGAGAGTGTCAGCTATGTGGATAATCCCTTACTGGATATGGATCGGATACTAGCGCCTTTTGGTAATAGCCAGACTGACGAGGGAGCGATTTCTTTGACCGTCTAACTTTCGGGTTGTGGACTTTAAGAATTACCGCGTGTATATTTTAGATCTCTAGCCCGTTGGCCAACAGAAACCTTTAATGAATTAATTAATCGCCCACTTCCTCAGTTCTGATTCCTTCTTCTTGTAATGCAACTTTGTATTTAATTATATTCAGCAGTTTTTTAATGATAAGCACCCAAACATGATCCATTAATACAGGTCGTGTTAATAGACCAGCTGATTTTAACTTTTGGCTCGAATTTTGACATTACACTCATTTTCACGTTAAACTCACAAATTACCCAAACAAAATACATGGAAAATTGTTGTGTGTTTGTATGTTTGTCGAGCTGCTACGACCTGTTGCACCCAAACATACAGGTAGACAGACAACCATTCTAAAAACTTTTAATTTGGATTCAATCAGCTCACTAATGATTCCTCCTATCACTTTTTCTTGAATATCAGCAATGAACCCACGTCGACCTGTTACAATTTTCATTTCTTCGTGAGTTTATGTTATTGCGCTATATTGTTGCTTTTCTTATTATTTTAATAAATAAGTTTTATTTGAAAGAAAATATTTGAATTTTTGTTGATCATATGCAAATTTCGGACAAGGGTAAAATGGTTCAGCTGTGAAATGGCTTTTTTTTATTCGTATCACATTTATTAAACAAAACTATGTATAGCGAATTTTTACGCAATTTTCTTTTTTGTGTACCGCTTTCTGATAAGGCATTCCGGTTTTAAGACATTTCATTGTCGGCAAGCGCCTTCGCCGCACTGTGGGAAATTTTGAAAATAAAATTGTTAAATATCTCGGAAACGAATAAAGCACAGAGCCCCATGGAAGTAAGCAGGCCTGAAATCACTATCATTTACATAGAAAAATACCAGTAAATATCCATTCCATAAAAAATTAAGTACTGAATGAAATGATATTGCAGTCAAAATAAATTCTAGTAAATTGCCAATAAACATCCATTACATAAAAAAATTTGGTACAATAAAGTTCCAGTAAAAATAAATGCTAGTAAATTACCAGTAAATATCCATTACATGAACAAATTTAGCACAATAGAATTCCAGTAAAAATAAACGATAGTAAATTACCATTAAATATCAATTACATGAAAAAATTTAGTACGATAAAACTCTACTAAAAATAAATGCTAGTAAAATACCAGTAAATATCCATTACATGAACAAATTTAGTACAACAAAATTCCAGTAAAAATAAACGCTTGTAAATTACCATTAATATCCATTACATAAAAAATTAAGTACTGAATGAAATTAAATTGCAGTCAAAATAAATGCTAGTAAATTACCAATAAAGATCCATTACATAAAAAAATTTAGTACAATAAAGTTCCAGTAAAAATAAATGCTAGTACAATACCAGTAAATATCCATTACATGAACAAATTTAGTACAATAGAATTCCAGTAAAAATAAACGATAGTAAATTACCATTAAATATCAATTACATGAAAAAATTTAGTACGATAAAACTCTAGTAAAAATAAATGCTAGTAAAATACCAGTAAATATCCATTACATGAACAAATTTAGTACAACAAAATTCCAGTAAAAATAAATGCTTGTAAATTACCATTAATATCCATTACATAAAAAATATAGTTCTGAATAAAATCAAATTGCAGCAAAAATAAATGCTAATAGATTACCAGTAGATATCCATTACATGAGGAGTGATTAAACAAAAGGCCGTATTTCCATTTTCCACACGATTTAAGATTTTCATGACATCGGCTTGTTGAGACAAAACTACAAATGTTGTCTGCATAGGAAACTACCAAAACGGCTTATTTCGTATATAAAAAGATCCGTCAAAAACAAAATTTCGTACAAAATGGGCATATTTCCTTGCCATTTATTTTTCGTTTAAAATGTTTGCAACGTTTCAAACAAAACGCCTTATTTCCCATTATGCTTTGATACCTTGTCGTAAAAAATCAAACAAAAGGGCATAATTTGTTTACATACAAAATAGCATTTATAAAAAAAGTGGCTTTTGTATTTCGACATCAATCTGAGATCATAATCAGGAACTGTTGACCAGGTGCAGTCAAAAAATAGTCAAAGAGGCTTATTTCCAAAAAAAAAGGTATATTTCCAATTATTTTATACAAAATGGCTTATTTCCCTGAGTTGCAACCAAAAAGGAATATTTCCAAATTATAAAATTAAAAAACTATTTACTAGAAATAAAAAAAATTTAAAAAAATGATGATGTCAGTTTGCAGTAGCTGTTTTATTTTAGTACCACCACTTAAAAAATTTTAATTTTGACTATTTGATTTTGTTACAGTTTTTTCGGTTTCTGAAATATTTTTGAAAATGGAAATACGGCCTTTTGTTTAATCACTCCTCACATAAGAATATTAGTACTCAATAAAATAAAACTGCAACAAAAATAAATACTAAATGATGTTATTTTAGTGAAACTACCTTTATATTACCATTCAAGGCACTAAAATTTATTTATAATGAACCTTTATTTTCATTACCACTCAAATTTATATTTAGCTTTACAAATACATTTAAACTCAAACCAATTTTTGCATTAGTGCTTATGGAAGGGAATCTCCAATCAAATAATGAAAATGTTAGAGGAAATGGAACTTTAGTATAAGTACCACTGTTCGAACGCCAAGTAACACACGAAAGCGGTTAGGGTGCCGTCGTATTTCAGGGATCAGCATTTGGTTTTATTGTGCCAAAATGCAATCAATACCTCTGTTGTTTTGGTTTGTAACGGCAAAACCGCTGCCTGAAGGCTTATTGATGTGTTAGAAATGCGGACTGTGCTTTAGTGGAAATCGACTCGACACACTCTGGCACCTTTTATCGCGGGAATCGATTTTCAGTTAAATAATTTTTAGGTATACGGTTAAAAAATATCCCATAGTGCAGTGCCGACACCGTAAGCTACATAGTACGAATCTATTTAATCAGCCAAACGACTGCCGGCCAGTCAGTTAACCAGCCAGTTGATTGACTCGTGTTTTATTGTACCGGGCACGGGAATATTGCTGTCTGATTGCGTTAATACAAAAAAACACACGAATTGGCAAAATTTATATTGAATGAACGTAGCAAATATTTAAAAGAGGGGTAACTAGAGGTGGGAACTGATTGGCTTTGACATTCATTACATACACACATACAAATGTATGTATCTATATATCTTTTTTTATATGTAAATATATACTTGCAGAATTTTATCACAGATGTATATACTACCCATATATGTACATGTATTTACATTAGGGAGTATCATTTTTAAATGGTTTTATTTTCCTTCATCCTACTCGAGGCACAATAGACAGGTAAAAGCAGAAATAAAAATGCAGCCATGCTGTATAGTTTGTTGGTAGCTCAGGTTCCTAGGACGTCAAAATACAATTTACAATTCCTTTTGTCAAAGTCATGTCAAAAGTGATTTCAGTTAATGCTGGGTATTGGGGTAAATTTTTTTGGCGCTGATACAATAAAGCCATGCAATTGCGCAGAGCATCCTTTTGGCGCCACTAAATAGTGTTTTAGCATAGAATAAATCCTGATACCATTTTGGTGGCGACTCAGTGTAGGAAAAAAGTAGTTGACAAAAAACAAATTATTTAAATGTTTTTTATTAATTACTTTTCAATGGTTTCGTATATTAACCTACCAAAAGGGAATTATGAAAGGGATCGACGAGCCTTTTAGTAACCTGTTGTTGTTGTTGTTTGTAACGACTAAAACGCTCCCGGAAGGTTTTGAGGAGGGTTGTCGAAAGTGACATTCCTTTGCCGGATATGAACCTGGTACGCTCCGGTAATCCCATGCGGTACTGCTTAAGTACCATTAAGTTGATGTTGCCAACGAGTGTACTTGTCTAGTGTTTCTGGCTCCATTGCCCCACAGTACACAATATTTAATATGTAAGAACCCCCTACTATCTACATACACTCGGCAGAATAAGTCTGCGTACAGGTATATTTTTACAATTTTCACCCGATTCTGCTTTCGTATTATTATTTTTACTAAACTGTTAATTATGTTTTAAAAATGTGTGCAAAATTCGCCAAAATTCTAAAAACTTTTGAAAGGTGTTAATCTTAAGTCTGTAACACATTTTGCTGATTTTTGGCTATTTTTTTCCAAATACAGTTAGTACTAACTAATTTTTCGGAGCTGCGGAACGGCAGATTTTTTTGCGCCGAGAGATCCGCTCGAACTGCTGATAGACCCTGCTAAAATAATTTATTTTAAAGTTCACGTGCCAGAATCAACATTTTAATTTAAAATTAATGGATCAGCGCCAGTACAGCCAGACCGGCCAGCGTTACACAGCTTTAATGTAAGTAGTTGACATTTTATTATTGTTTACATTTGTCATTTTATATACATATGTTCACGAAAATTTAATTTTAATGACAAAAGGTTTTTTTCTTAAATTTTTATAGTTTTGCGAGTTCCGCGGTTATTTTTAGAAGTGCGGCGGTAAAGTATTAACTATAAAGCTGTGATAGCTCAAATGCCTCATCAAAATCGGGTGCCTTTTTAGATACAATTTGAGCACAACGATACAAGCTCTGTCCGAATTCTGCTTCCTTCTTTGATCTTTGGAAAATGTAAAAGAACTTGCAGTGGCTCTCCCTGCTTGTGCCACACCTTTCCATCACTCAACAAACTCTTTTATAAATTTATTTAATTTTAAAAAACAAAACTTAAAAAAATTACAAATGTAAACAAAATAAAATTTTTTATTTAATCCTGGTAACGCTTTCTGTTTGCCAGTGGCTCCGCCTACTTTTCCAAAATTATCTAAATCTGCACTAAGGGGCACATATAACCAAATATACGTTCAGAGTTATGACGAATTGAAATTTTATATAGCCCGGGGGCGTATATACAGCATATGTCGTAACCACCGAACTTCTAAACCTATCGTGAAAGGTTCATAGAGATCGACTCTAAACTTTGGACATTAATGAAGCACAAACAAAACACAGCGTGGAACCACCATGTACATTGTACTGAAGGACACATATATCGAAATATTATATTTTCCAAAACTATATATAACCTATGCTGTAACCATTGATCCAAAGAATATGCTGTGAAAATTTCATAAAAATCGGTTAAGTACTTTGGACGCCTATAAACGGCACACAAACACACATTCGCCACGTTCAATTAACATAAAGAAAAAACCTCGAATTAGACTTTCTTTTTTGAAGACGGCCAAGAAGAAGAACCGCCCCTACTAGACGGGCCTAACCACACTCACCAATACAAGCGAGCGAAAATTGTAAATTACTAACACAGACAAAGCCTTTTGTCAAGTTTTTACTTTTCTTTTTGTATTTTCTACTTTAAGAATGTGAGCAAAATGTAAGTGCGTCGTAAAAAAAATTATCAAATGTTTAACAAGGCGTTTTGCAGTGAAATTGCTACTAATACGCCAAGAAAACGCAAGTATATAGTGCAAAATATTGTTATTTACTAATTCAAGTAGTCCTGGTTTATATATTTATGCTCACAAATTTTTTTATTTTCAGATGGACGAGCAAGGAACTTTAAATTTGAGACAAATGTAGTAAAATTATAGTTTTGTAAATATTTAGTGATATAAATATGTATTTATAGATGTTATTGACTATGGTGAACGTGAAAATTATGTTATTTTAAATTAAAATAAACATTAAAAAACCAAATCTAATTATACAAACAATCGTCTTTTCATTGTTAGCTCTATATGAAGTTTCCGCCATTCATAACCATTAGGACTGGCACATGTTTGCCATAATCATAACCATTAGCGGTGTCATGTGTTTGCATTATACCTGACTGTTAGCGCTAACGAAACTTTTCATTATGGATAATGAGAGTGAAGAGTGCAGATATATGTGGGCTTACATGCGCTAGAAAGGGATGCCGTATACTGTTCGTGTGCACACGGACAGCAAACACATGGTTAGATTTGGCACACTGCTCTTCAGAAACTAATTGAGAAAACTAACCAAAAATAACGCAAACGCAAGTCAGGCCGAGAGGTTATCTGACTTACCATTTAACTGGTACCTGTCTAGTAGGGGCATGTATGCTGCCATCTGAATGAACCTTTCCTTGCCGATCAAGAGCGAACATGACGTAATGATCACGTAGTTATCCCGAGAAAAATCCCCAAAAAGTGTCGAAGTGATGCTGAAAACAGTCTCGAAACGGCCATGAAGTGTTCTCGGGCGATGTGTGCCTCTCGTCTGATACCAATATTCACAATTCGATGCAACTGGTTGAGAATGTAGAGAAGAAAAAACACCAAGCCGTGTGAAGCCTTTGGTTTGCAAAAAAAAAAATTCACAATTTTTTTTGGTACTCATTTAGGTTGATATCCCTGAAACCGATTACAAGCATTTTTAAAATTTACAATTCAACCTTTGCGAATAGTCCATGCATATGCATTCATTTATGAGGATGAGAGACAAAGAAGAAAGTTCGCGAATGACCCCGAAAGTCCGAAGAAGTTATATCAATCTTTATAATGCTTTAAAAAATTTGGATAAATGACATCTGTGGACTTACGAAGTTTTTACATGTACCAACTTAAACTTACAACAACACCCCTAATGCACTCAGTACATGTACGCAATATCTCATGGTTAGGGAGTTTGTATTAGAAACACCTCAAGGTCGTCAAATATACAATAAATAAAACAAAAGAAGATCAAAATTCACATTTGTATGCATGTACATATATTAGATTGGTTTAAAAAGATTTATTTATCTGGCGAACATGTCAAAATATTCGTTTTGGTGTGAACAATTGACCGTTAATTTTAATATTTATATAGGTAGGGGTAGTGCACTAAATTAGGAGGGCATTACACATTAGCATTACATAATGTTGAAAAAAGTTTGAGTGAGCACTATTTTTTTTTAACCAGAGATAGTGCAGGTTTTCTGCACTCCCAGTAAAAAAAATTATTGAAACATTTTTGATCTTCACTACCGCTATATTGAGAGAATCCCAGGAGGTATCGTGCTACAAATACTAAAAAAAATAGAAAGGGTTTCGTATATTTGATATTATTGCCGGAAAGACTTGGTGCCCAAAACGACAGGTTTTTCGGGTTCAAAACGTATTTTTCTGTTTATTACCACGATAGGTCTTGTTTCTTAACATCTTTGGAAACAATTCGTCATCTTTTGTTGTTGTTATTGTCCCTGCCTAGTGGGCACGATCATTCTGAGAATCAGCATAATTTTTGATACGTATGCGGGGTGACCACGGGTCAGTTTCCGGATTTTCTGAAACAGCCCCGCGCTCAGTGACGGAGCTAACGCAGTAGCGTTACTACTCTGTGCGGGTTGGCTTGGCTTGGCTCTCCGGCGCTTCAAAAGCTCATCCCCAGCAACGGTATGGCCACGTCAGATTCGTCGAATGGGTACGCGGACTAAGCAGGTCGAAGTACTGCTACAACATTCCCACAACAGCCGGTTCTATCGCACCGGAATGACCCGGGTTTTTTCACCCGGCCAAGGGCTGTTATTTCAGTGTAACCCTGTCCAATCTGGGGCAGGGCGAAGCACTGTTAACAACAACAACAACAACAAGTACTGCTACAACAACCCCTCTGATTATGATTGATTTGGTTTTTGGCCGGTAGTAAATATATATGACTTATATAGGTTTTGAGCTCAAGGGCTGACTTTATACATTGCTTTTCCATACTGCCCTATATATTATATATTATAAATAAAATAAAAAATTTGTTCTTTTTAACCAGTCTAATATACAAAACATATAGTACGAAGATAGAAAAAACGCCAACAACGGAAAAAAGAAACATGCGGAAAAGAAAAATAAATATTGTTGATATATTTGTAAAATTATTTATTACTGGCAGCGATAAGAAGAAAATAAATGTACCGTAAACAAATAGACCGTTTATAATTAAAAACAATAACAAATGTTGCTAAAACATGGTAACTTAAATTAGAAACTGGAAAAAGAAAGGGTATTAAAAATACAATCACGTTTCAGCTACAAAGATAAAACTCAGCTGGAGTTACAAACAAATAATTTGATTGAGCAAAATTTGAGTAGGCAGCAGGAAACGGGGATCCGGGAACGGGGTTTTTACAAGAACCTAAAGGCAGCTCCAAAGGAACTGAATGCTGATTCTAAGATACCGAATAGATACGATGGAATACGATTCCCGAAAAATTCCAAGAACAGTTCAAAGAAGAATCGAAGATATATCTTCAGCCGGAAGTTTTTGTTACCCGACTGTATTGTGTGTAAAACAGCGACGCGTAAAGTAGCTTTTATTTGAGTGCGTGGTGAGGGAGAAACCAAAAGCCGGTATGAAGAGCGAATAATGTGTTTTGGATAAAACAAATCAAAAAAAAAATATAAGCATAATGTGTATTTCATTTTCCGCTGACTCCGCATTCGCTATTAAAATGTATAAAACTGCTGGCTCTTTGGCTGACTTAAATAATGATATATTAAAGGACATACCTTCGAGGAGATTAAGGCCAGGTTATCTTCCAATTTACAGTGCACTAACTTTAATCTTTTCTACACTTTGGTGTGCTCTACATGTTTTATACCGATACGGAATAGCACCTGCTGCTACAACTGAATTATTGAAGCAATACTAGTATACTTGGTCCGGCCATAAGTTCTGTTGCAATTTAAAAATAATTTAGAAAATTAATGTAGTGGTTTTATTGACTGAATATTACTGTTATTTATTAAAAGAAAAATTATTTAAAATGATCGCATTTTGCCTTAATACACCCTACTTCTTCTTCTTTAATATTGTGAGCAACAACCCTGTCAAAAACGATGAAGTATCATAGCACTCCAACACTTATCCTCATTCATATAAAAAAGATGGTCCAATTTACATGGCGATGTCCGGTGATTGGATCACCTAATCCATCTCGGAGTACCCTTTACTTTGCTTCTGAATACTCTATGGAGCACCTAGGTGAGAGTACTCTTAAAATGCTGCCAAAAGATTACTCCATGGAATATTCTACACCAAAGCGAGAGAGGAGTAGGTGTTCTTTTGAGGAGTACTCCACGGCGGCCCCCGTGGTGTGAAGGTAGTGTTGCCGGCCTACCACACCGAAGGTCCATGGTTCGAGCCCTGGTACAGGTAACATCAAAAGTGATTTGAAAAAAGTTTTTCAAAACGGGGTCGCCCCTCGGCAGTGGTTTGGCAAACTCTCCGAGTGTATTTCTGCCATGACAGGCTTCTCAGCAAAAAATTCGTCTCCTTTGTAGATGCCGTTCGGAGTCGGCAAAAAACTGTAGGTCCCACCAATTTGTAGGGAAAATTCAAATCGGCACACCACAAATTGGAAGAGAAGCTTGGCGCAAAAATCTCTTAGGAGGTTTATGATGATATACCTGTTGTATATCGCGCCATAGAGAGAGAGAGGACAAGTGTTTCGAGTACTCTGATACTCCCTTAGGATGATGTACCGAAGTATTTCCGTTTGTGCGTCATTAAAAAATTTATATAATGTTTAACAAGGAGTTTTGTAGTGAAATTGCAACTAATCCGCACAGATAAGGCAAGTATATAGTGCTAATTATTTTTATTTAACAAGTCCTGGCTTACATATTTATGCACCCAAAATTTTATATTTTCAGCAGTGTTGCCGTACTGGTTATTTTAGGTTATAACAAAAATTAATAGTTTTTCTTGAAAAACGTATAGTGTTTTAAGAAACCGTTAAACTTTTGAAGTATATTTAGTTAAACAGATTCAAAGAGGTTTTGATGCTTTTTCTTTTCACAATCCTATCTAGGATGCAACACTTTTTTTATTATTTGATTTACGTATGTGCGTACGTGTAATTTCAAGCATACCTGTATGTGTTAGTTTTTATAAAATGGTAGCTTTTTGGTAATTAATTGTTTAATTTTTGGTTACTTCCTTTTTATTGCTCTGGCAACACTGCTTTTCAAATGGACAAGCAAAGGAATTTTCCATTTAAGGCAAATGGAATAAAATTATAGTTTTGTGAGTGTTCAGTGTTACATACATGTATGTATTTATAGATCGTATTGATTATTGTAAACGTGAAATTTATGTAATTTTCAATTATATGCAACATTAAAAACCAAATCTAATAATAAAAACAATTGTCTTTTCATAGTTAGCTATACAATGAAGTTTGCGTCATTTATAACCATTAGGCCTCACGCATGTTTGCCGTATTCATAACCATTAGCGCTGGCGTACGTTTGCATTATACCTGACTGTTAGCGCTAACCAAACTTTTTATTATGGATAATGAGAGTAAAGAGTGCAGATATATCTTTCATAACATGTGGTTTTACATGAGCTAGAAAAGGATGCCCAAAACCTTCTGGGTGTTTTTGTCGTTACAAACAACAACAACAACTGCCCCACCGTTAATCTTCAGCAGAAATATTACGCCGTAACCACTCTTGTGTTGTTTTAGGTTTAGGTTATGTGTCGGTCTTGCTAAAAACCCCAATGCTCTTCCTTAAAGAGTGTTATTGTCAAATTTTTCACCACGTCTTCTAAGACGTCATGTTGATAGACTTTTGCTCCATCTTTCACGCCCTTTTCGCTAAAAAATTCAAGGAAGTTACACCTTTATGACACTTCCCCCTAAATCATGTTGCTGGATAATGACTTCGCTGAAGCCTTGGTACAATATTTTTGTCACAGAACTTATGGCAATACTAATCACTTGTACAGTTAAGGGGATTTTAAGAGTTACGCTGAAATTAAGAAGTAGAATAACGTAGTAGGAATTTCGACCTGGGTAGGCGAGCACATACCGGCTACACAACGGCGGAATTGAACTTCACTATTCACAAGCAGAAAAAGTACCCACTCCGAGTCTATACAGCATCCAAAATTTCTGAAACTCAACACTTTTAATGAAATAAAACTAGATCTGGCCCCCTGCGGTTGAAGGGTTAGAATGTATCCACCATAAGGAAAAGCCGTCGTAAGAGGGGACTAAAATCCACGACTCGAAAGTTCGAAAGAGTTCTTAAGCTCCTTGTCAGCTCCAACCAGGTGGACGCCGAAGAACGCGATTTACCTAGGGTGCTTTGTAAAATTGGTAGTCCGTAGAAGATATTGATGAGAATGGCGATACTACAACAACAAAATTTTAAGATTTATTGGGGGATAATAGCTCAATGAAGTGGATGAACAATATTCAATGCTAATTTAATACGGGTTCGTTTAATTTATTACACTTGTTTTTAAAAAATATCGAGTGTTGGGCTAGCTTAAGAGAGCTCTCTATTTTCGAGGAGAAAAAAACGCTCAAAATTTCTCTCAAAAATAGGGAGCACGCAGAGAAGAAGAAAAATGCATGAATTAAGATTAAACATTTAAAAACGAAGTTTTGTTGGTCCCCTCGAAAGAACTCTAATGTTTGCATAACATGAAAGCGTGAAAAATTTATCAGAAAAAATGCTAAAAAGTAAACGCCTGTATAGTGCAATGAGCAATTAGCGAACCTATTCCTGTTGTTGTCGTTTGTGCAGAAACGCCCTATAATAACTCGATGCTGTATACAAAGAAATATTACAAAAAACTCGAATATTAGAGGAGGATGGATGGATGTAACTACATTAGCACACGAGCTGCATCATAATAAAAGCTGGCAAGTCAAACGTGCAGCTCTAATTGAACTAATTAAAATCACCTTTGGTCTAAAAAAGGCAAACAAAGCGGGACGTTGGATTAGACGAGTGTCGCCTGTTTTGTCTCGACTTAGGTAAATTATTTTTGCCATTTGGCTCCGCAAAAGCCGGGCTTAGGTTGTAAGCTGGAAAATAATAGTTAGCTTTTTTGTGATGTAAGGAACATCGGTGTAATATCGACCTTTCTGAATTTGGCAAGACAACTTCTACGTGACAAAAAACTGCATAATTTGTCGTAAATTATCCGTGAAGCGAAAAAAATTCCGCGATAATATTTAGGAAAACCACCTCAGACACCAGGAAGGAAAAAAATATGAGTATCAATTAAGCGAGGTATCCCAAACAAAACGAGTCGGGACCAGGTGGATAATTTTCCGTAATTTGGCGTAATTTAGCGAAGAAACAAATAATTTTGCCCTGTAATTTTTCCTCCGTGCTTCGCTAAGTTGATGTCAATTAAAACCGAGTTAGAGACGAGATATCCAAACCAGACTTGTGACATTATTTGCCGTTAATTTCCCGCGATTTAGACGGATTTCAAATTGGATAGGCCAGAAATTATGTGTTAATATGTTTCCAAAATTTAAAATTTTGTGTTCAAATTTTAAATACTTTTTCTAAAACTTGAAAAATGGGTGTCCATCTGGACCCTCCCTCTCAAACAGAAATGCTAAGCTTTAGAAGAAAATTGATGTCTGGGAATTATGTGCTATTTTTGTGCTCCAAAAAAAGCTGCTTGTGGACAAAATTGGGATGAAATTAGCACCTATATAGCACATAATCTGCCTAATGGGTCACTCTAAATTGTCATCAAGCTTTTCTAACGGAACTCCGAGGAAACGAGCAGTTTCAACAGGACTGGACCAAATACGGGTGGTTGAATGTCAATAACGGGATTCACAGGCCGAAATCTGAGGATCTGTCTATCGACTCGGTGTGGAGGTCATTTAGAGACCGCCTATGGTTACGCAGATCAAACGGCAAGGAAATGTGGTACCGGATCTCGTCATAGTGTCTTTTGCTTGCGAAGATGTTTCCTTATGTCTCTAGGGGGCGGGGCTTCATACAATAGATGTCGATTTGGATGGCTAGGTTTATGGCAGTCCAGTAGAAACTGTCTACTTAAGAGTTCCGCATGCTCTCGAACATTGAGCAATTTAGCCTTTTTGATGGAGGTGAGACTCAGATGACATAAGCACACATCCCGTGGTGTCAACAAGGTTTGGCGACCATATGGGCGCAGCGTAATCAATAACCGGTCGGCCAACAACCTTATATGTAGCAAGCAACGTTTCTTTATCTTTTCCCCACGTACTGCCGGCTAGTGACTTGAGGATCTTATTGCGGATCTGTACCTTTGAAGCTATTGCGGTGGCATGACTAGCGAAGGTGAGGCTGTTGTCAAACGTCACACCCAAGATTTTCGGTTGGTTGACAGTAGGTAGAGGTGCTCCATCTACGTGGACATTTAACTCTTGCCCCATCTGCGTATTCCATGTCGCAAACAGAGTCGCCGTCGATTTAGTCGGAGATAGGGTCAGAAGGAACCGTTAATTCTAGTACAGAGTTGGCCAATGGAGGGGCCCTCACCCGAGGCCATTATCGAGCAGTCGTCAGCGTGAGAAACGTTGGAGACTCCCTATGGTGGGGGAGGAAGACTAGAAATATAGAAATTAAACAAAACTTGTGGTCTAGATTTCTCTTTCCTGAATTTGACTGACACCTGTCGACCATTGAGGTAGTTAGCGGTCCACCGTTTTAGGCCGGCAGGGAGCGGTGTCTCTTCCAGATCTCTAAGGAGTGTGGCATGATTAACCGTGTCAAATGTTTTAGATAGGTTTAAGTGCCACGAGAACCGTCCTGTTTGGAGGGTGTTGATTTGAACAATGGTTTATTTGCGTTGTAATGGCATTCAAAGCGGATGTTGTGCTGTGAGATTTTCGGAAACCATGCTGGTGATCGGCCAATTGCAGATTTGCATTATAGTATGGGAGTAGAATGGTCTCTAGTAACTTTACGACCGGCGAGAGGATAAGAATCTCCTTGGTTCGCCGGCTTCTCTGGTTTTAGTAGGGGAACTACAATCGCTTGTTTCCAGATCTCTGTTATGAGGAAAGTGGTTAGTGAGAGGTTATAAAGAGCCGCTAAATAACTCTGTCTCTTGTGGCCTAGGTGTTTAATCATCTTCATGGCGATTCCGTCGGGTCCGATTGATTTTGAAGGTTTGGCCTTCACTATGACTTCCTTAACCTCTGCGACGGTAATGGGCGCCTTGACAGTCGACCATAATTTGCCGACTCCGCCGGAGAGGTTGCATGCCTCAAGTTGTTGTTTCCACTTAGTCTATTTGTATTGACTGACTGTTCGACGGATTTCCGCATTGAAATCTTTGATTCTGGGATCTGCGGGATTGATGAGTCTCACTCGGTTACGTTCTCTTGCCATTGCCGCAGCTTCTGCAGGGAAATTCGGACGAATTTCCGGTATTCTGCCAGCAGGAATGAAGCGGAATCAATGACCTTGCGAAACTCTCTTTCACCTTTGCGTACGTCTGTCGTTGTGGGTAAGGCGCGCTCTGTATAGTCCGTAAAGCGGTCCCAGTCAGTTTTGGTGAAGTTGAGTACGTCAGCTTATCGGTCGTTCAACGGAGAGTAGGATGAGTAGGTATCTGAAGCTAATGTAAGCATCGGTCTTCAGTAGTTAATTAGGCCCGCACTTGTAATGGAGATGCCTGGCGAACAGTGGCAGTTACCTGCCACCCTGGTGGGGGCATCTCCATTGACTGTACAGAATGCTGAGTTGTCTACTTGGTCCGCAAGTCCGTGTCCTCTACTACCCGCTGGTAAGTTGGAGTGCCAGAGATCGTGATTGGGCCCAGAAAGAGGGGACTGACGCTCGGCGATGCTCATATCTGGCCTATTCCGGAGGGGATAGGAGTGTTGAGCGGTCGCGCGAGATAAAAACGCTGGTGAGCGTGAGCGGCAGTCGGGAGAGGGTGAGGCGGGAATTGGAGCAGTGCTGCTAGTCGGACAGACTTAGCCACCATTGTGGCTGCTTGAAGTTGGTAGGGACGGTGGGGGTGCGCTAGAGCGACGTGTACCGCGGGACGCCCTTAGGCGTGTAAAACATGGTGCCTCGAAAATACTAAAGAAAGTACGGGGTCTGTGAATGGCAAGTTTAAGCCCTAAGCATCCGGATCTGTGAAGCCATCTCACACTTAGTGCATTCAACAGAATGCGAACGTTTAACATAAATTTTCTTAGGTCCATAAAGCTAGCAGAGCAAAGTCAGCAGAACAAAAAACTAACTTATGGGAAATTAGGTGCTAATTAAGTGCCCTAATCCCAAAAAAAGTGCTCTTATATTTTTTCCAAAAAATTATGTTCTACTAGCTTTAGGCTAAACATCAAATTTTTTTTAAAAAAAGGGAGCAATTTTTTGGGGTAGGGTTTTCAGGAGCACTTTATTGAGCACAAAATTTCTGCATACCAACTTTTGATGTATTCGTCTCTTTTGACTGTTTACGTATACTGCTCTGCTAGGTTTAGCCTAAAGCCTAGGAAGTTCGTGTTTTTCTTCGGCAACATTCACCGGGCGAGAGCTGAAAAAGGGTTAGGGAATTAGAAAATGGAAGAATAAGAGGCAACTAAAATCCACGAAATCGCCACCACGCCAGTCGGGCTGCTTCCGCAAGGTACTTGTACCGAAACGTACTAAATTCATATCTGGTATAACCCGTTTGGTCCGTTAAGCAGGACGAAGTAGTCTCCCTTGACATAACGCTCTCCTGCCCACCTATTTCAGGCCGCAATAAGATCCTCAAGTCACTGTTGTTGTTGTTGTTGTTGTTAACAGTGATTCGCCCTGCACAATGGGCTCGATCACTATAAATTGTCATCAGGCTCTTCTAACGGAAGTCCGAGGAAACGCATAGTTTCCACAGGGTTGGACTAGAGTGATGTAGGTGTTAGAAGAGTGGGTTCAACTGAACAGGAGAAGAGATGCATGGTATCATGAGGAGTCATACCACATGCAGGGCATGTATTTGGTATGTTGGGGTTCAGTCTGGATAAGTAAGAGTTTAACCTATTACAATATCCAGAGCGAAGTTGTGCCAGTATGACTCTAGTCTCCCTCGGAAGTACACGCTCCTCTTCAGCCAATTCAGGTGTAACCCTGTCCAATAATCCTCAAGTCACTGGCCGGCAGTACTTGGGAAAAGATAAACAAACATTGCTTGCTACATATAAAGCTATTGGGCGACCGGTTATTGTTTAAGGTGCTCCCATATGGTTGCCCAACCTTGCTGACACCAACTAAAGGAAGTTGCAAGTCTGCCAAAACACCGCCATCAGAACTGCCACGGAATGTCTGCTTATGTCATCTGAGTCTCACCTCCATCAAGAGGGTAAAATGCTAACAGTTCGTGAGCACGCGTAAAAATAGAGCAAACAGTTGTTACGGAACTGCCACAAAACTAGTCATCCAAACCGTCATCCATTCGATGAACCGAGTCGGTAGACAGACAACTTCGTTCTGGATGTTGTAGTAGGTTAAACTCTTACTTGCCCAGACTGAACCCCACCATACCAACTACTTCCCCTGCGTATTTTATGGTCCCCCATGACACTAAACATCTCTTTTTCTGTTGAATTGAACCTACTCTTTTAACACCAATATCCCTCTGGTCCAACCCTGTTGAAACTACAGGTTTCCTTGGTCTTCCGTTAATAACATAGCAACAACCCCCCCCCCCCCTCCACCGGGTGGTGTCTTCTCCCCATTTCCATGGCTCGTTGCACTGAACGAGACTCTGCTTAAACTTTAAGAAGCAAACGCAGACGACATTGTCTTTGCAGTATCAGGTCCTCAGGTCCTTTCTCCTGGCTCAGCGATAACCCAAAAAATTTGGAGTAAACTAAATTGGAAAAACAATATCGAAAGCAGGATAAATAATGCTTACATAGCCTACTACGCGTGTAAAAGAAGTCAGCAGAAACCCAAACTGATAAAGTGGATCTACACGGCCGCGGGTAGACCGATACTAGCCCACGGGCTGGTAGTATGGTGGGCAGCCGTAGACAAGCCATGTAACACCAACAAACTACAGCGGGCGGCCATGGGCGGGGTGACTTAATCGCTTCGGTCGTGTTTAACTCACGCACTGAACGTTATCCTCAACCAGTTACCACTGGACCTTCACAAAGACTCGTGAACCTGCAGCATGTGCGGAGGCGAGACTTTGTATGTCTGGCTGTATAGTTTCAACAACAGACTCTCACGCGCCTTTGTTGAATTTCGACAGGAAATTTAAGGTGATGTTTACCTCAAGTAAGGACTGGAGAGAGAGACAGAGTATGCGATGACCAATCACTGTTGCTCCACACCGACGCGTCAAAAATGGACTGTGGGGTAGGAGCTGGAGTGTTTTCAGAGCAACTAAATGTTTCGCTTTCAGTTCAAACTGCGGGTTAGGGGTTTAGAATAGGCCCGAGGTAAGCATACCGGTCGTAAGAGGCGACTAAAACGCACAGAGGTAATGACGTGCCACTCGATGGTTGATCTACGGATATGATGCCTGTCACTTCTCATTATTACATCTTACGGAAGGAAGGGGGACATGACCTAGAAGGTTGCACTTGTTGCACCAAATCGCCACCACGACAGCCGCGCAATACCGCAAGGGAGTACCAGAGCGAACCGGGGTAATATCTGACAAAGTAGTGGCACTTTCGACAACACTCCTCAAAACCTTCGGGAAGTGTTTTTGTTGTTACACACCTAGAAGGCTGCACTGGTCATACCAAATCGCTACCACGACAGTCGGGAAGTACCGCAAGGGAGTACTGGAGAAAAACGGGTTCATTACCGGCTAACGACTGTCACTTCCGGCAACACTCCTCAAAACCGTCGGAGAGTGTTTTCGTCGTTACAAACAACAAGAGGCAAGCGAACTCGGGTAGACAAGAGATACACTCAGCCAACGTCGTATTGGATACGCTAACAGATTAAACTCTTATGTACCTATCCAGAATGCACCCTGACATACCGAATGCGGTGTGTATCCGCATGACACCAAACACATGTTCATCTGCTAAAATCAACTCTTCTAACACCAAACTCACTCTGGTCCATCCCTAAGCAGCTAGGTTTTGGGACTTTCGTTAGAGGATTTTGATGACAATGCTAAGGGCTGTGACTACTAGGCAGGGTAAAACATCGCTACAACAACAACAGCAACACCCGAAAGTCCCTCCCAAGAGTCTTTTTATTGCTACTCAAACAAACAAATTTAGTAGTATATTAAATTTTACTTTACATACCTGTTTTTTCGGACTACGGGTGATGACTAGTTTCGCCAACAGCAAACAGCATACGAGTTACTAAGTCACTTAGAATTCTCAATAAATCGCGCCCGTACAATATTTGCGCAGTACGAGTAAATATATATATTTAACGTTGTATGTAGTTTTTCTTCTTTGCAAAGGTGCAAAACGGATAGACCGTACTCGACTCCGCTTTTTCTTGTCCCTTGGATTTGATGAAGCAGTAAGAGAACAGCTGCAACTTAAAGTTCCGCCAGTAAAAAAAACTGTGGTAAATAGACACTGCCGTTCGTATATATGTAAATTTTTTATACAGATAAAACGGACTTTTGATAAATTTAAGACGAACAGATCTTTTATGTTCAACACATGTGCTAATTATGATTATAAAAACATTTATGTTTTCCTTCTAGTCAAATGATCTCATTGCACGTACGTAGATAAATTTGAGATATTCGTAAGCACCTACAACGTACAAAACAATTGACACTTTCGCATTCACGAATGACGATTGCATAAAAAAAAACAAAGAACAAAGCGTTTATAAATAATATATGCTTTCCCAGTTATTAATTTTCATTGAAACACTGACATATTGCAGGTAAGTTTAATTACATCAGTAGAAGCTTTTTAGAGATTTCAAACAATTTGGCTTAATTTTATAAATGTTTTCCAGTTTTTCAGCCTTTTTACATTTCCGCTACTTTAGCACCTTCGTTGATCTCGTTTAAAAATTATTATTTATAACCCTCTTTTGTTTTTCAGTATATTAATGTAGGAGAAAAGGGCATATCTATACTTTTTAGAATGCATGTCGCTTAAGTTGAAAAGAGACAAATATGTAGTATGATTTCGTTTCTTTTCATTGACAATTTCAGACAGTCCGAACAAAAAGTAAGTGTCAAATATGCAGTCTGTTCTTCGTCATTCAACGTGCACTACTAGCCCCCAAAGTTTTTGAGATGATCTTGCAGCGACGTATCCGTCAAACGTCAAAATTTAGAGCAAAATCTACTCTGCCGTAACACTCGCATTCTACTTAGCTGTCAGTTTTTTCAACGTATCGCCGTATTTTATCTGCTTGGCGCATTAGTCCTCTCTGCATGACCACTCGTTTTGTTCAACGTTTATATAGAGGGCTACTTGAACCAGGGCAGACGCCCGCTTGCTGCTGTACCTTATCAGACGCTGTCTTTTAAAATCCCCTAAAAATTCCTTAAACCAAGTGGCCGTACCAGGTTGTAAAATTCAAATATGTGGCAACTCTGTCAAAGCTTAATAGTGGAAGCCCTTACGTAGGAGGGCTTGCAATCATGATCCAATAATTTATATGGTCGCCGCAATCGGCCAACAACACGAAATTACTGTTTGACGTCGTTTAATTCTTGTGTCAAAATGCACATGTGAGGGAACGCGCAAAAACGATTCGCCTATTTTCTAAGCTTTTCACGTATAACACACACATAAATCACACATTTTCTTTAAATGTTATCACAAAGCACTCGTTTAATATCAATTCACAGTGAATTTTTATTAAAAATAAATAAAACAAGAAGCGAACTCAATAGCTTTTCCAAGAACTGTAAACAAAGAATGTAAGCAAAAAACAAAGATAGTTTGACATAAGGTGTGGATGAGGAAGAAGAAGACGCTATGTCATTTGAACCGACCATATAAATTATTGGATCATGCTTGCAATGTAGCATATTGCCCATTGTTTACGCCATTGTTTACCCGTACTAGTTTGGCATCTTCTTTTGCGAATCGGAGTGGAAGGCAGTGGATGAATGTACTCCAAGAGAGTGTAATGAAGGAAATCGCGTTCAGAGTTGTTTCAAAGTATAAAATACAACTAAAAACTTTAATTTAAATAGAAATATACATTCTATAGTAACTGATAACATGTTATAACTACTTTATATTCACTAATTTGCGAGTTTTATATCTTCACGTTCAATATTGCAGTATTTAAATTTGAGCCACCTACTTTGATTTGGTGAAAATTGCAATAAATTTATTTTTAATGGTCCATGAAACAATATTTTTTTTTTTTCCTATTTCTAATAACTAATATGAGGCGTTCATCAATAGAACA
The DNA here is from genome assembly GCA_949987695.1 of Merzomyia westermanni. Lineage (NCBI taxonomy): Eukaryota > Metazoa > Arthropoda > Insecta > Diptera > Tephritidae > Merzomyia > Merzomyia westermanni. Next base: position 16,411,252 of record OX465288.1, on the reverse strand, counting down.
AAATTTAAAACCTGCACATGGAATTTTATTTAATAAATATGCTTTAGCTTTGTCGTACACTGTATGTATGTACATATCGACGAGTTTGAGGAAGATCACCATTTTTCAATGTATATTTCAAAAACAACCTACCTCAGAATTGGTTTGAGGAACGCTCCAGCTCAGAATGCCTCAATAACGCCCTATTTTCGAATTTCTTTTAAAAACGCCCTATTTTAGCTGAAATGTCTTGAATTTTCGTTTTTATTGGTCGTTTTTGAACATCATTCTGAGATTTTAAATTAAACTGATCTCCAACTCAGCCGTCGATTTGTACTTGCAAAAAAGAAAAATGTAAATATAGTCTGATTTTGACTAGTGACCGCTAATAATAGTGATATTTTGAAATTGGGTCAGCCCTCGATATATCGTCGCCCTCCTGCCAAAAGTTTGAATGTGCTAAAACTAAAATATTGCGGAATCAAATTTAAGAGTTTTTGAAAAATCATTTGATTGAGATAACTTAGATTTAAATTATGGGCCTCGGGATTTGCGACAAATATAGAAAATTTAATGGTTAATCCAATGAGGTGATTAACTCAAAATCGGAAAATGGCATATTCATGCTTCTGGCAAGAGGGCGATGATATATAAATGCTCTTGTTATCTGCTGCTAACCTCACTGACATGGAACGCCCATCTGTTTTCCTTAAGATAACATGAGATGAGGAGATAAATAATGTGAGGCGAAGGGCGCCAAATCCGTAAATCAACCATCGACTACATCTATAACTCAAAATAACGCTTACCACAATAATTTACCAGTGCACGTATTTTTTATATTTCTCTGCTGACATTTCAAGTGTATTATTTTATTGCTAAATTATTGCATTTGAAACAAAAAATAATGCTTTATTACATATTTATTTTATTACAACTCTTTCAAATCTTATTATTAGTGCTTTTTATTTCCACGCTTCTTTACTCGAATTCTGCTTTAACATACATACATACATAAACTCGTTTTACTTTTAGAAATCTTTCAAGTAATTATGTTGCCTTTAGGGCGTTGAGTTTACGCAATTACATATCTACGCACCTGCAAACATAGTACATATGTAAGTTTAGTGTTTTGGTCAGGGACCGTTGCAGTTAGAACTTGTGTGACAAAAACTGTTATTTGTTAAATTTTTTTATTTTATAACGTCACATACAACAGTAATATTGTATTTTAATTCTATAAATCTTGTGATAAATATCGCAAATTAATGTTTCATTTATAAATTTTTCACAACATGATTTTTAATTAATCAGTATATTGTTTTATGTTTAAATGGCTAAGCCGATTATGAGTGTTATAATTAAAATATGGTTTCGTATTCGGTTCTAGTTTCTGTTCCCGTTGTTGTTGTTGTTAACAGTGTTTTTTTGCAAGCGAAGCAGATCCAATCGCTTGGTGCAGGGCTGGGTTCGACCCCCGCCCGTAACAAGAGACAATGGAGCAACCCAGCTGCCAGGGTTTGCTCCGAGAATGACAATTTAAGGGTGGGACGAAACAGATTGGACAGGGTTACACTTATTCCGGTACGATAGAACCGGCTGTTGTGGGAATGCCGTTCCCGTTCCCCGGTCTCAATTTCAGTTTTGTAATACCCCCAACTTTTTCCTTTCAAGAGTTCCCTATTCTATTGTAACAACAGTATTTTTACCGGTAACGAAATCATGAGGCAACTGTAACACAATTTTGGTATTCCAGACTGATTTCTTTCCACGCAATACGTGGTTTGTGAATATTCTTGAGGAAGGAATAGCACGAATTTTTTAAACATTCTAGTTTACAAGAATTAGCTCATATTGCTTGAGCACTTTTTTACACAAAATTTCGTTCAAGTATTTTTTCATCCCCATTGCGCATTTTCGTTTTTGAGATTGTTACCATGTGGGCGAGACGGATTTGTGACGATTTTCAGGTCCAAAATACCCCAGTTACAAAATCACCGGCAAGGCTCAAAAAAAGACCGTTAGCGGCATATTTTAATATAAAAGCGAAGAACATATAACTATAAGAAGGTTCAACAGTGAATGCAAGTGGACGCTGTTAAATCAATGGTAGGTAATTCACCCTGTACCTGTATGTAAAATGCTTGAATTCACTGTGTTTAAGTTGAATATTTATACAAAAAGCGGTGTTACAAAATCGTTTTATTGTGAATATTGAAAAAAAATAAAATTGCAAAATAGCCTTAAAACTCGCGATTTAAATGCAATATTTTCCCAGTGGTGAATTACCTTCCCGCGAATTGATGGTTTACTGTTTCCCACTATTCGTCGCGTTGAACCTTCTTATAGTTATATGTACAGCAAATTTTGTTTCACGTCTCTTTCCCTACAAAAATTACCATATTCTTTGCATCGATAAGGAAGTGGCCGCCTGGTTTCGGCTCGGGTCCAAATACTTTTACATAGGAAAAAAAAAGGTAATTTTTTTGCATTTTTAAAAGTAAAATCTTATGACTGAACGTTACTTATGAATTTCAAAAATAATCGTTATTGAGTGATATTTATGACATTTATTTGCAGAAACTATCAATAAGGCACGCTTGCACAACCAACATTTCTATTTTTTAACTCATACATTTTAGCAAATTTTCAATTAGCTTCGAGTTAAAAAGATAACTTAGCGTGCAAAAGTGGGCCAATTGTACCACAAGATTTATAAAATGATAATAGAATTCAGCGAACTAGTTTTACCTAATAAATATTCTAATCTATAAACAGTTACAGTTTCTGTTCCTGTTTTGATATTAGTTTTTGCTGCTTTGATTACAATTTCGATTCCGCTTCCAGTTATTGTTTACAATTTCTGGTTCGGTTTCAGTTCTGATCCCACTTCACAGGAGACAATACTAGTCTTAAAAAATATTCGGGCATTAAAAAATATGTCAGCAGCTGAAAATTATTGATACCTTTTAAAAATAAACTTTCAGTTCACTGACATTTATTTATGAATATCGTCAAAACTGTTGTCTCTATGAATAGGTTACAGAATTTAAAATTGTTAGTTCATGATATAGTCAAATAGGAAACCGGTTTTGTTTTCGACTCCCTTACACAAATAACAGCACCTCGAAAGTTTTCATATTGTTGTCATTTTTTGGATTATCATGGATGGGTATATGTAGTGGCACTTATAAATTACTTTTATATTTTGTTTAAATAATTAAACTTATATGATACTTTTGTTTGTATATCAACAAATCTTAAAAATTTTGTAATTCAATTTTCAAATTTAAAAATAAAAAACGAATTTTTTTAAACATAAATAATTGTATTATAAAATTCGCCATTTTAGTATTATGTCTACAAAAAATCAAATACAACAAAAAAATAAATGTCTAATAAAGATCATCACTTCTAAACTCTAAACAAAAGTATCATAGAAATTTAATTATTTAAACAAAATATAAAAGTAATTTAAAAACAAGTATATAAGTGCCACTACAGTATAGACCAAAGTTTTCATTAATAACTGTTATTTGTTGTCCCTGATTATTGTTGTGGCCAATATTGCCCATGTACATGTGTGCATGATATAAGAAAACAACTAAAATCGGACACACAAACACTCTCACCTAATAAACATTCATTTAAATCATACCACATGCGTTTGACCTTCACTACGACCACGCCTACAGAGTATTGAGCTATTCTTTATTATATTGTTTTTGTTCCACAAATCGCAAACATAGATCAGCTCAAGTTGCAATTCGCTCATATTTTGGTTGATCTGCTACTGCTCACCAAAATTTTCTTAATTATACTGATGCATTGGATGACCGGTAAGTGGCAATTTTGTAATTGTTGGTATGGTCGATAGTTTATGTCCATATTGGATTCTCACGATATAATACAACTATTCTTCTCCTGTGTATTACCATTCTCACTCTCAATTGATATTAGTAGTCGATGAAAAATATCAGCTACAGACTATAAAGATAGATCAAACACATATGTAATCAAATAAATCTAGTAAAAGTCCAAGTTCGATTGAAACTAAATATTTTATACCTAGTGGCGAGTTTACAGGAACCATAAATGTAAAAGTTTTTTTAGAACACCGTCACAGTGTTAATTTTTTTATTTAGACCGAAGTCGAAATAAAAAGGATTTTTAAGCATCTCATTTTCGTCCGATTATTTTATGCAGTTATAAAATGTATGTACTCAGTACTTCGAACTACAATGACAACAGCATGATGATAATAATATTATCCTATGCCACTAGCACCGCTGGGTATACATAATTAATTAAGTATGAATTCACTGTGTCACACGATGGGAATAATACAAGAACGCGGTATGACAACTGAATGTTAGAAGCTCTGTACGAGCCACGACCCAGTTTGCATGCTGACCGCTGTCTTATGGACATTCGACGGTATGGAAAAAATATTTCGTCCTACACCTCCCTTCTGAATTATTTTTGAAAAGCATTTTCGGATCACCCTATTAGTCACTCAATTACACCTTTCTTTATATCTTAGTAAGTAAACCTAGATATATAATCGGACCATGAAGTATAATATATTGACGTTTTTGTATAAAGCGAAAAAAAACGCATCCAAACCATAGTTTTAGGGAAAAAAAGTAATCGCACACCCTCCGTTTAGAGACAAAATAATGTTTCGATTTCATACATCCGAGGTTTTTTTTGTTTGATGTCACATACAGATACTAATCCAGTGAACATAAAAGCAATTCTTTACCTCATTTTGCTTAGCTGACGTTTCTAAAAATGTTGCCCGCCAGGATTCGGCCAATTTACGGCCTTCTTCTGTGGTCACTGTACGCTCTTGATGTAAATCGGTTTTATTGCCGACTAAAACAACAGGTACACTGTAAAAAGAAACAACCTTAAGTAAGCAAACATACATTTTATTCCATAAATTCTCACATACTATTTCTTTCCCATTACATCTAATAACTTTTCGTAAATTATTTTAATAACTTCAAATGATTTTTGGCTCGTTATCGAATAGACAAGCACGTAACCATGAAAATCCATGCTATATTGAACGGGAAATATACTGTATTCATCTTGACCTGCTGTATCAACTACTTTTACGTCGTATTCCTGTGAATTAACACGCGCTACTTTTGTAAAGGCTGAAATATAATATAAAAGCATTATTATTGTTATTACTTTCTTAGACTTACAATAAATTTTAAAACTAACATTTAAAGAAAAGAAAAATTTATAAAAAAGCAATCGTTAATGAAACTTAGTAAATTGATTGAAGTGTCAAATGTCATATTAAGAGAAACATATGGATAATTTTACGGCAGTGGCATCAAAGCATTGACAATATTTCAGATGTTGCATTGCTTGGATGCACAGCTACTTTGCTATACCAATGCAATTCCAAACCTCACCTAAGCGAGGTGAATCCTAATAGAAATATCACAGCTTCTCAAACAAACAAGCTTTACGCAGGTCAATGGTTTTGCCTGTCGGCCGCAGGCGGGAGGACCCACTGAGTTTTAAAAAAAAGGTTGATGTTGAATTGGCCAACAGACGTCAATAGCCGCTGCGAAGAAAAAAACTAGCTTGATTTATTGCGCAACGACTAAAATCGCCCACCGGATGAGTGCCAGGAATGATGACATACACCCCTATTGTGAGTGCCGAACAAGAATAGATAATCGACTATTAAGCGATTAGCGATTATCTAGCAATTGCGAGTGTTGTTGTTGTTGTAGCGACTACTTAACCTGCCTAGGATGTCACCCCTCATCCAACACTGTCATCAGGCTCTTCTAACGGAATTCCAAGAAACCTCGCGGCTTCAACAGGGGTGGACCAAAGTGAAATTGGTGTTAGAAAAGTAGGCTCAGTTGAGCAGATGAACAGATGGTTGGTATCGTGGGGAGACACGCCGCATGCCGGGCAGACATTTGGCATATCAGGGTTCAGTCTGGATAGGTAAGAGTTTAGTCTGTTACAATATCCAGAACGAAGTTGAGCCAGCGTGACTCTTGTCTCCCTGGGCAGTTCGACACTACCCTGTCTAACCTGTCACCTTTTCCCCTAATATTGCGAGTGTCGAACCGATCGCTTAACGAGCGACTGTGAATACTTAATCGATCATCTTTCTACTACCATCTCGCAGTCGCTGGCGTGTTTTAAAATTGCTCATAAAATGGATAAAAAGTAAATCATTAAAAAAAAATAGAAAATATGCAATTAAACATTAAAATATGCAGTTTTTGTTCGATCAAGTTACACAATACCAAAATAAAATGCGATCGATTCAATCGAAAAATTTATATTCTACTGCAAATCGACACTCGCAATAGGGATGATAGTATGTGATCAAACCACTTTTTTTCTTGACCTAGCTTCACACGAGTTAGTCTTGGAATACTACAAAATCGGTTTTAACAAAAATTGTTTGAGTAACACGTAGTGGGTCTATATGTACATACATATATCTACACGTGTATGTATAAAAATACTGCATTGGGTCCCGTTGTCAGTATGAATGGATGCTTCTAACTGGTGTTTTTTTCTCAACTCTAACTTTTTCATTATATTCTTAAGTTCAACGACCTCTAAAAAGTAAAACCTACATACCTGCATATATAGTATATTATAATATACTTACTGTTTTCAATCGTTGGATCATAAGAGTCCACAAACTGACCCTCAACAAATTGTATGCATAACGATGATTTCCCTGTATAGTTTTTACAATCCATCGGAGAAGATATGTCCAGACATTAACCAATGGCCACAAGTAGCAAAAAATAAAATAAATGCGTAGTTAAGAAATAATTAGTTTTTTTAAAGTTTATGTAGTTATGTCCATGAAGATATGCTGGTATATAAAATAGTTATAGTTAGAAATGAGTGGAATCTTTGCAGAGTATAGCAATTTGTTTAGAAACGTCATTAAAACCAGTTTCTTTATATTATAAGCGCATTACACAATATTTTTATTTTATCATTGCTATATTCCTGCAAAATTTTATGTTATTATATATGTAGACGAGTCCACAACGACGTCTTACCTACTGAACTGTAGCCCATCATCGCAATATTTCGTTCTTTAAGTGGCATTTTTTGGTTTAATAAATCTCGATTCCTTTCCTAGCCTAAAACCTAGAAAAAAACACCTTATTTTCTGATTATAGTTTTATGTTTTCTGAAAAACAATATTGTATTTAAATAAATTGCGTTTCTTTTAATCAATATTAACTTTTCCAAAAAATTGTACAACTGCGATTTTGGATAATTTTCTTTCACCATATGATTTATCACTGTCTCTTTGTCCGTACCACTTTAATTTCATTCTGGTCCATACCGTCATTCAGCATTCCGGTGTCACCCGAAATCGGCCGAAATGTGTTCTCTTTGTTGTTTTCGTGCTGTTGAGAATCCGCTTCTACCGATTTTGCCAGCAGAAAAATATAGACACATTTGCCCATAATCATAGTCAACTTTTGTGAATTTTTTCCTAAGAACGTTCACAATGACCTGCTTTTGTGTAAACGAAGTTGTCATTCTGAGCCAACCCATCATAGGATAAAGTTTATCATAACGTAATAATAAACGGCCATAACTATTTATATGGGAAATAATTGCATAACATAATTCAAACTAGCTTAACTGACTTTCGCCCATTAGCGTTAATGTACCTTAAGGAAAGTGGCTAACACTCATCGGCGGTTAATGTAACATCCAACCGAACGATTTACGTCAATTCAAGCCAGGTTAGCACTAACCAGAGATTGTGAAAACGGCCCTAAGAGTGTATTTTGAACCGTTAGCTGTCAAATTAACCGCCGAATCGTCTTAACCGACTTCTATGAAAGCAAACTCTGAGGGCCACTTTAATAATAGTAGGCGGTTACTTCCTTCTCTATCCTAGCATGGACACGCGTCTTCGGATACCCCATTCGGCTGTTTCCTTCTTGTTATCGATGGTGTCTCCTGCTTTATTACCGAAGCAAACTATGTTTTCTACTTACATTTTTGAACAAGTAAAGAAGAAAGGTTCCGGATGCGAGTACCTTCACCTGGTCTAAACTGACATACTACTAATATTGTAGCAGGAAGTATTCTGTGTAAAGTGTCAAAATACCCGCCTCGCTCACAGTAGGCCATTTCCGTAACTATTGAAACACCACGGGGCATAGTCATAGTCAAATTTAACTATGACTTAAATTTAGCTATAGTTATTTGACACAATTTTATATGGGCTATCTGTCAAAAAAGCTTCATCTACACTTTAGTCATATTTAACTTTGACACTTTTATTGTGGCGCACATTCCACATTAATTAAACTTTTATATTTTTTAACTTTGTATTCGAAAATCCTTTTTTCTTTTGAAAGGCAGTTTTGATAGTGTCATATTTGCATTTTTATTATCTATATATATAAAATTTAAATTATGTATATATCTATAGATCCACTTGCGTCCTAAACGTATAAACCGATCGTAACCAAATTTGAAACACGAACTGGATACCTTACCGGGATGGTCATGGGCTAAAAAATATTTTGATATATATAGGGGGCGTAGCACCTCCCATACAAATGGAATTTTTAACAGTCCGTATTTCTGGAAGTATTTACGTTAGACTACTGAAATTTGGTAAGGGGTTATATGACATTAATCCCTACCTCTCTCTCTCTATGGCGCGATATACAACAGGTATATCATCATAAACCTCCTAAGAGATTTTTGCGCCAAGCTTCTCCTCCAATTTGTGGTGTGCCGATTTGAATTTTCCCTACAAATTGGTGGGACCTACAGTTTTTAATCCCTACCACCTCCAAGAAAACTGGGAAAAACGAAAAAGGGGGCGTGCCACCTCCCATACAGCTGAAATTTTTCATAGTCCGTATCTCTGGAAGTATTTGCGTTAGACCACTGAAATTTGGTAAAGGCTTATATGAGGTTAATCCCTACCACCTCCAAAAAAAACTGGGGATAACAAAAACGGGGGCGTGGCACCTCCCATACAGCTGACATTTTTTTTATAGAAATATGGGGTGAAACCGACGGGTATAAGCTAGTCTTTTATAAATCGTATTTGTAAAAAATCGTAAAAATTTTTTTTTTTGGGATTTGGTTGAATGGCCAGGGATAGGTGTATCTCAACGCCAGGTTGTACTCTTCAGATTGCTATGTCTTCGGACTGTAGTTTTTCCTCAGTTTTCTCCACCGGTAGACATAAGTAATACCGCAATGGCCAGAACCATGTGTAGCAGCTTGCTAGAGGTACAATTCAAATATATTTGCGTTTTCTGTTTTTCCTTCCGGTATTATCTTCTTAGTTGCAATATGCACATGTATATTTCAAGTATTTTAAATAAAATATAGTTCTTTATTATTTGTCTTTAAATGTGTTATTTGTATTTTATACTCTTTTTTAGAGTTTGATTCAGTGGCAGACGTATCAGAGACGTATCACAAGCCAGCCCTACTAGACAGGTACCAGTTATATGGTAAGTCAGATAACCTCTCGGCCTGACTTGCGTTTGCGTTATTTTTGCTTATTTTTCTCAGTTAGTTTCTGAAGAGCAGTGTGCCAAACTAACTATGTGTTTGCTGTCCCTGTGCACACTTAGGCCCGTTTACTTAATGTCTGGTTATGATAAACTTTATCACATGATAACCTAATCATGGCTTGCCTCAGAATGACATTTTCGTTTACACAAAAGTCTGATTAAATTATCATGACAAAGTTGGTCATTGTGAACGTTTTTGGGAAAAAATCCACAAAAGTTGCATTGTGGTCGCATGAAAAGTGAGAGCTGCTCTTGTTTACGATTTTAAACGAATCATTTTGGCGTACAAATTTCGATTGTGATATATCTTTGTATGGATATTATTGAATTTTTAACCTCAATTACTCGCAGAGTTTGATAACAAAACAATTTATCACAAAATCAGATTTTTACTTTCAGCTGTCACTTTTTGGTTTGCTAAGCACATAATCAGAGGTCCATTCTTTGATAACTTTTATCAGAAGATAATCAGGGCACCGTCGATAGTCAGACATTGAGTAAATGGTTTTTGGGGCAACCTCCGATAAAGTCTTGATTAAACACTTAAGCAGACATTGAGTAAACGGCCCTAAGACTTCTTCTGTTTTTAGTGAAATGTGGGCTATTCTTAAAGCTATAGAAATAGCAATAGAAGACAAATTGGACAAAATTGTAATCTTTACTGATAGTATGTCAGCATGTCATTTAATAGACAGGCAAAGCTCAAATAATTATATAACTGCTAAAATCCATTCTCCCCTAAACAGAGGTAGGATAAAATGCGACATTATCTGGATGTAGGCATAGAAATAAACGAAATAACTGACAACCATGCCAAATGGGCCTCAACGGTTGGGGAACTTTTGAGCGTGCAGCTTACCCCTGAGGAAGCTTTAACACAAATAAAGTTACTCCTGAAGGAAGAATGGAATGCAGGTTAGCAATCTATCGCCATTCGTTACATGCAAATCTGCATCTTATGACTGCTAACAACTGTTATTATAAACAAAAATCAACTTCCTACACCTGCTTGCGGGGATCTCGATCAAAAAGACCATCAACCAAAAAGTGGTCAAACATCAAACAGCATTTTTCAATGCTTCACTTACAGTCAATATAAGCCAGAATCCAGCTAGCTGTATCCAGATTTTGAATCCAGACTGTATACCAAGAAAAAATTACTGGTCATCAAATACCCATCTGGGTAATCGTTTAGCTATCAACCTAAAAAATTTTCAACAATTAAAAGAATGCTATAAGAAGAACCCATTCTAGTTTATACCTAGCAACGTTAACAACAAGGAAGCATCATACACATGAAAAGCGTACCTGACTTATATTAAAAAGCACTATAAAATCTCGATTTTGTCAACCTGGTCATAAAGGCAATAGCCCTACCATCACAAAAAAAAGAACAAACAAAAAATGTGTTTGTAAGAAAAATGTTAGTGGGTTAGTACTGTTAAGCGCCAAATACACCACACAAAATCCTTGGACAAGTCCACAATTTATAAATTGGCGCAAATCAGAATTTTGACATGCACAACACAAAAACACTGCACAAAACTTATTTCTGAGCTAGCGCATGAAAAGAAACATGTGCTCTAATTTTATTAAAAAAGTGGGGCTTTACTTTTTGCTTTTTTTAAATAAGAAATGATACCACTTCCCCTACACAAATGTATCGTACCGAAAGCAATGATTCATTCTTAGCAAATACAGTTAAACTGAGTAATTATCACATCACACCAAGAAAAAGCATGCGCAATGTTTGCGAGCATGCGTAAAAATTTAAATTCTTTGGATTTTAGCACAGTTCTCTGCGCAAATAGCACAACCACGACATACACCACCCAAATCCTTGTGCAAATCAGTCATTGGCGCAAGTAAGCTTGAGCGATGTATTTGGCGTCTAGGTCTGGTAGGGTTAGTATAACTATTGCGCTGAGAATGGCTATGGCGCAGAAAGTTGGCACCATTGCCCAGCCCGTTAAGCGATAACTACCAAAGAGTAATGTGACGAATTCGATGATGCCTTGATTATCAATGATGGGTTCGATCACTATAAAGTCGAATAAACACACGCACAGATAATGTAACTAATAGCTAGTTTTATTTACTAGTAATAAACGCAATACAAATTTAAGAGTTTGGTAACTTCGCAGTAGTTCACTATTGAACGCTTGAAAATAAACTGATCAACCTGCCTTGCTTGATTACTGCCTTATATAGTCGGACAGGGTGCTCGCCTACGCACCGAGAACTTTCTTGGTTATTCGCTCTTCGTGTTCTCGAAGGATCGGTGTTATTTATTGGCATCTCCTCTTTGCGTCGTATTCGCAAACCCTCGCGCGATCTCTCTTCATCTTGCTTGGTACATGCTTGCATGCATAAGCGTAGCCATCGTTATCTCTGTTGTGTTTAACTAGTGGTGGGAGTGTTATTGAGTTAGGGATGGTACATGCCTGAGAATAATCGCCACACTGTCCTCCACCTAAGTCTGATCGTCCCGATTAGACACATTTCCCGAACCAACTGCTGCCAGACACTCAATGGTTGGCACTGCTTTATTAAACCTCATTTCCTCTAGGGATTGAAACTCAGACATCAATCCTCTCCTGCAGAGATTCCCACAATGCATTACATTGTCACATATTCCAACCATTTTGTCCGTCCTTAATCCCGCATGGCTTTGTGCCTTCACTTTCGTTTCCAGTGGTACCCGGCAAATATTCCTGCAACTTACTTCTTCAGTATTCCTTTCCGTTATCTCATGCCCAGTGCACGGTTTCGCCTTATCCACTAAGTTGCGTTGCTTCCTCACACTTAGTAATCCATTCTCTTACAGATTGTCTGCAACCAATCCAATAGAACCGCCGCTTTACCTCCTGCAGCGTTTTCTTTATTCCCATGTGCTTTCCATCTGAGCAACTATGCGACGCTTTGATAACGTCTGGAACTCTTGCTTTGGGAACAACAATATGTTAGGTTAGGTTAGGTTGCAAGGGCGGGACAGAGTACCTGGAGTCTGCCCGACACTTAGGCCTCTAAATAGGCCCATTGTGATACCCTATACGGTCTCTACCCACCTCTGTGCCCCAGAGATGCGAGCAACTCATCCCTGAAGCCGACAGCAGCTCAGCCGCTTTACAGTCAACCGATCCAACAACCCTAGAGTAATAGTGTTCAAAGGTCTCCAGAGGCTGAAAAAGGACCACCGTCGACGCCAGGGGAAACCAACTCACACCCAGGGCAGGGGATCGAACCACTTCGTGGAGTCAATAAATTTGGATAACGCTTTTATTTCTATTTTTGATACCTCAGCGAGGTCATCGAGAAACGGTTGGCCCAGGATAGCCAACCGTCGCCTGCTGAGTGCAGGGCATTGACACATCAGATGCTGAACACTTTCCTCTTCCTCAATACATCTGCAGCTGCGACAGTAATCATTAGACATCGCGCCCATTCTGGCGCCGTGAGTGCCTATTAAACAGTGCTCTGTTAGAACCCTTACCAGGGATGAAATGCCCGATTTATTAAGGGACAACAGGGAATTTGTACGTCTTTTGTTGTAAGAAGGCCAGGTTAGCCTGGATATCTCGCACGTCGAGAGCCCCGACCAGAGCATATTTGCTATTTTCATTGTGTTTGTGCTGACACTTAATTTAAAGGAGGCCATGGGTATGCCTACCGACCTATTTCCCGGAAGGAGATGGGTGGTGGTACCTCGTCTGGCCAGCTCATCCGCTCTGCAGTTACCTTCAATATCCCTGTGCCCAGGTACCCAAATAAGGCTAATACTGAAGTGCTGAGCCATCTCGTTGAGAGATCTGCGACATTCAGTTAACGACTTTGCATTGTCGACGTATGAGTTCAAGGCTTTAAGTGCGGCCTGACTGTCTGAGAAGATATAGATCTGCTTACCATTTTGGGGCATGGATGCCAAGCTTTTCACCGCACCGTGTATTGCCAGCATTTCCGCTTGGTACACGCTGCAGTGGTCGGGAAGACGGAAGGAGATCTCTAGTCCCAGGTCCGGTGAAAAGATTCCTCCCCCCACCTTCCCCTCAAGCTTGGATCCATCAGTGAAGATGTTAATGGCGCCCCGCACCGTATGTGGTCTGTTGTCCCATTCTTGTCTTGTCGGTATTATTACCTCGTAGTTCCTGACGAACACGTTATTTGACGCGCAGTAGTCAGTGTGTGGTGGATGTTAACAGGCGCGTGGTTACCCAAGATTGTGGCGTGCCCACTTTGTTCGTTTATCCAGACGCCAGTCTCCCTTATTCGCAAAGAACAACAATAAGTGCTCGATGATTCTGGCCATCTTCACTTTCCCATATCCGATGCAAACAACCAGATATTAGCTTCAGACCGCTCCATTGTGTCCAATATGCTTTTGCGATGGCACTCTCTCTAATCATCTCTCCTCTTCTTGGCTGCTTGTTCTCCTGCAGTCCTGTCAACACTCGTACAAAATCTGGATCTTTCTCCTAGCCTTGCCGAATCTTTTTCAGGGGGTACCTGTCCGTGAAAGCTTTTGGTCGATGACCTACCTCTGCTTTACGAGGCTCCTGTTGCTTTATCTTCAAGATCACTCCCTTGGTGGTATAGCCACTTTTGTGTCCAAAGACCAGAGGAACTTCTTGGCCGTTGTAAGTCATAACCCTGTTCCTTACTTTGATGTGAATGTCTCGCTCAGCCAGGAAGTCGACGCCAATGATGACTTCGTCGACAATATTCGCTACCAAGAAGTTGTGATACGTAGCTACATTCCCAATCACAATCTTACATGTCACCTCTCCCAGGACTTGCTTGCTTTCACCAGTTACTGTCCACAACTTAGCTTTCTGCAATCGTCTCACCTTCCCGCTGACCAAGTCACTCCGAATGATGGAATGTGATGCACCAGTATCCACAGTCAGCAAGCGCTCTTTCCCGTCCACGTAGGCTTCAACATTACTCGTTTTCCTTTCGAGTTGTGACACAGAGATTATGGGGCATTCATCTTGCTCATCTTCTCCAGCTTTGCGTTTACGTCCACTTAAATTGCCAGAATTACTGGAGCCAGTGCCGCAATAATGTGCTATATGACCAGATTTTCTGCACTTAAAGCAATTAATGGCACCATCACTTTTTTTCTGTACTCCGTTCAACGCTTCCAAAATTTTGTCTACCCAAGCCTGAGTGTCCACTTGTACGCGATGAGCCTTGTATGCAGGTTTACTCAAAAGCAAGGCTGTTTCCTGCGTCAGGGCATGCGATACCGTTTCAGCGAATGTTCTTTTGGGGTTTGCATATGTGGCCCGCTTCGTCTCCACATCGCGCATTCCATTTATGAAACATTGGATTTTCACCCTCTCCGTATACTCTATAGGTGCGTCTGCATTTGCTAGATGGGCCAACCTCTCGATATCCGATGCAAATTTCTGCAATGTCTCATTAGCCTTCTGACAGCGATTCTGTAGCTCTATTTGGTATATCTCTTCGATGCTCGCTGCCATAGCGTCTCTCAACTGCTCTCATCAATACCTCATAATTATTCAGTTCGCCGTCAGGAATCTCTCTCTCTATGGCGCGATATACAACAGGTATATCATCATAAACCTCCTAAGAGATTTTTGCGCCAAGCTTCTCTTCCAATTTGTGGTGTGCCGATTTGAATTTTTCCCTACAAATTGGTGGGACCTACAGTTTTTTGCCGACTCCGAACGGCATCTACAAAGGAGACAAATTTTTGCTGAGAAGCCTGTCATGGCAGAAATACACTCGGAGAGTTTGCCAAACCACTGCCGAGGGGCGACCCCGTTTTGAAAAACTTTTTTCAAATCACTTTTGATGTTACCTGTACCAGGGCTCGAACCATGGACCTTTGGTGTGGTAGGCCGGCAACACTACCTTCACACCACGGCGGCCGCCGTCAGGAATAGTCTGCAAGATTTCACCCGCAGGCCCTTTCAATGCCACGAATAGTGCAGCAACTTTGTCTTCCGTGCCCCAATTATTTACAGCTGTCGTCTTCTCAAACTGTAGCTTGAATACCTGGAAAGGAACAGAACCGTCAAAAGATGGGGTTTTTACCTTGGGAATACTCGTTGAAGCAGTTGGATGATTTAGCTGCAACTCCTGGATGCGACCTCTCAATGCATCTACTTCGGCCTCAATTTTGTCTTGCCGTTCTCTGAATACCTCCTGCACTTCAGTTATTTTTGCGTCTTGCATTCTCAGCTGTGATGCCTCCTGTTCCTCTAGTTGAGCTAAAATCTGAGATGCCACGCAAGTCTTCTGTTCTTCCAGCTGTGTCGAAATGCGAGATGACATCTGAGTCAATACAGTCAACAACGCGTTAGTGTCCACACTTGCGGCTGGAATTGTAGACTCCTTCTCTTCCATTTTTGTCCATGCTTCTTCCACAAGATGGAAAACATGATCATCAACGTTGATTCCTTCTGCTTCCATGGCCTCTCGCAAACGTGACTGTAGCTCTGATTTATTGCCTGTAGTGTTTAGTCCCCGTTGTTCCAACTCATTTTTGAGTTGCTGAATCTTTAATTCATTCAGCTTCACCATGTCCTTGTTATCCTTGCAACCACTGGTATTTATTTAACAATACCGCTTCTGACACCAATTGTGACGAATTCGATGATGCCTTGATTATCAATCCTGGGTTCGATCACTATAAAGTAGAATAAACACACGCACAGATAAGGTAACTAATAGCTAGTTTTATTTACTAGTAAAACGCTTGAAAATAAACTGATCAACCTGCCTTATATAGTCCGACAGGGTACTCGCCTACGCACCGAGAACTTTCTTGGTTATTCGCTCTTCGTGTTCTCGAAGGATCGGTGTTATTTATTGGCATCTCCTCTTTGCATTGTATTCGCAAACACTCGCGCGATCTCTCTTCCTCTTGCCTGGTACATGCTTGCATGCATAAGCGTAGCCATCGTTATCTCTGTTGTGTTTAACTAATGTTGGTGCATGGTTCAATAATAAGGTTGTATCATTTCATCAGCTGATTCAATTTGTTTGAACACACTGGCGTATAGATTGTCAGAAGAAGATGTAAAAAGCAGAATGTTAAGAGCAAAACGTAAACATGCGTGATTTGCATTTGCTATTTTGTGTTTTTTTCTAATCTCTATCTCTATGGCGCGATATACAACAGGTATATCATCATAAACCTCCTAAGAGATTTTTTGCGCCAAGCTTCTCTTCCAATTTGTGGTGTGCCGATTTGAATTTTCCCTACAAATTGGTGGGACCTACAGTTTTTTGCCGACTCCGAACGGCATCTACAAAGGAGACGAATTTTTGCTGAGAAGCCTGTCATGGCAGAAATACACTCGGAGAGTTTGCCAAACCACTGCCGAGGGGCGACCCCGTTTTGAAAAACTTTTTTCAAATCACTTTTGATGTTACCTGTACCAGTAGCGCGATTCACTAACTTTTAACGATTCGGCAATCGAGATTTTTAACATAAACGTATATTGCTTTCATTAACGATTGTGCGATTCACTATCTCAGATTTAACAACACTTGTTATCAATGTTTTCAATTTGAGAAAAAGTGGCATCACTGATACTGAAATGTCAAAATTTACGAAAAGTTCAAAGAGGAATGGAACAAAAATAATTGTTCGCGTCGATTGTTTGTGCAGATATTTCAGCAAAGGGAAGTATTTTTGATATTTATTGTATTTTTAGCCATTTACTGCCTTTTATTTTTAATTGTAGGATGGCATCAACAAGTGCTTCAGCAGCCAGAAGAAGTAGGGAAACAGCCGAACAAATACGGGCGATGGTGGACCTTCTGGGAGAAACGCCTGGTTTGGCATCTGGAAGATTCCAGCGCATGCACGGCAAGTTGGAGCACCAAAAGAAGTGGAAGGAAATGGCGGAGAAGCTGAACGCCATTGGAGGAGCAAATAAAAGTGTGGAGCAATGGATTACGGTAGGTACGAAGTGAACAAAATGTTACTAACCAATTCGGTAATTGTTTCCTTTAGGAGACAACTGCTAAAACACTTGCGAAATTATCGGGAAAGGTATAAAAAGACGCGTTTTTCCCTCAGTAACAGTAATCCGGGAGCGGAAAAGAAATATTTCGTTTCAGTGAAAAGTTATTGTTAAAATTGTCTGTGTCTACAACAACCACATGAAAATTTCAGAAGTTGTCTCCTAAAGGTAGCAATTACCACCAATTTTATGGAATGGTGCATCGTGTGTTAATTTGTCAGTGCGTTTTAAAAGTTGATTAGTTGCATTTTACACTGCATAGATGGTGTAATGTGAAGAGTACTTGCAACGTTATATTCGACACGCTTTTCCGTAGAAGTGGCAATAAGTATGCATATTAGTGGGGTTGACTTTCCATTATGGCACGCTACCTTTGCAAAACATGAAAAGTCAGGGCCCCATAATAGAAATTCTGCCCACTTTGATTAAGTGAACTTCAGAAATATATTTACAGTTAATTTTACAGGTCTGGCGTGATTTAAAAAGGTTCCAGACCCTACAGCTACACCTTCTGCTGCAGCTAGGCAAAGATATGCCACAACCACTCCTGCAACCACACCTCGAACTCCTGCACTAACACCTCGCAGGGCCTCGAAAAGGAAAAATAATAGTGTGGAGAGCGAAGCTGAAAACAAATTTTTGGCAATCGCTGAAAAGCAGGCAGATACAATGAGGGTAAGAAATAATGCAAAGTTTAAATGATTTTGAGAGTAGCGAAGGTATATTTCTGAAAGGGAACTTACTTCAACTTACCTGCTTTCAGAAAAATGCAATTTTCACTCTGTAGCATATATTTAATATAATAATACATCAAATATGATATTACAGCTGGGATATTTAGTATATGTAAAGGCACTGATATTGGCACCTTTTAACCAACTATATCAAGTTATATAATTGATATAAATTGATCAAAATTCCAATATGAGTGTCTTTAAAAATGCGAGCTGGGGCATATTTCACTGGTCTTATTTATTTAGTTGTATTATTTCTTATCTTCTAGATGATGGCCGAAACTCAAATCAACAATATTGCCAGGTCAAACGACAATGTTGCTAGGTCGATCGACAATATTGCTAAGTCGAACGACAATCAATCGTGAGCAACCACTTTCTTTGGGGAAGCAGTTAGAGTCTGCACGGAGATTTTCACCCGGTTATCAAATGCAATACTTGAGCACCATTAATTTAAGTAGTAATAGCTTTAATATAGCCTAGTTTTAATATTTTTAGTTGTATATAAGTATCGTTAACATCAACTATAAAGCCATCTTGTATTCTTTGTTGTTGCTTTGTGTTGATCAATTCAATTTTGATGTAACAAAAATGACTCGTTGATCGTGTTGATTTTTTGAAAATTGGTTTATATGTGATGATAGCGATACTTTTAAGCATGAATTTCTAGTCTTTTTAGTTTTTTTAAATTAATTAATTTTTTCCTTTTGTACCTTGAATGAAATCTTAATTTAAGTATCTAGTAATTTTATATTTTTCGTTTTGCTGTTTTTTAGTACTTTTAAGTTTTCATACCTTTTCAACCCAATAATGATCGAAATATGTGCCTTACTTCATAATTCCACAATAAAATAACAAAAATTTAAACTTTCAATATACAGAAGTAGTACATTTTATTTTATTTGACAAGCGTAGGACAACAAACCAAATTAAATTATTTAATACGGCTAAAATATATACAGTGGCGGATATGTTTATACAGTCTTTTTTGCGATTTTCACAAATTATTGCTTAATTTAAATTAAATTAGTTGTAATAAAATGATTTTATCAACAATTTATGTAAAAAAATTCGAAATCAGTCTCTCTTGGGCACGTTTTCCAGCGGAAGATACTGAACTTGCGCTGCTAGTAATATCATTGGTATGCATGTCCAAGACTATGCCGATATTGTCAAGTTCGTCTGATCGCTCGGCTAAACGAACATTATGTAAGGTGGCGCACGCGTTCACTACCTTCCCCGCGAACCCAGGCTCATACAAGAGAACCCGCTGTCTCGACAGACACCGCCAAGTTGCTTTGAGAACCCCAAATAGCCTTTCTATTAGGTTCCGTGCTTTGCATAGCGCTTCGTTGTATCGAAATTTGGCAGTACCCTCTCGTTCGTTTGGTAATGGCGTCATAAGCCAGGGTTCCAAGGGATATCCAGAATCACCTACAAGGTAAAATTTTAACTTATGTACATTTTAAAGTAAAGTGAATAGATAGTACCAATCAAAAATATGTTGCGGTTTCCATTTTCATGCTCCCTTTGCATGACAAGCCGCACCGCACATGAACTCCATATACAGGCGTCGTGGCGGTCTCCCGGAAACTTGGCATTAATGTTTAAAATTTTTAAATTGGGGTCACAAATCTGAAATCCAAATATTAAAAGTTATATAGAGATATAATTTTAGTTAGAGCTGCACTTTACCATTTGAACATTTAAGGAGTGATACGAATGATGGTTTACGTACGCTTCTTCGTGCACACTCGGAGCCAATATAGATATGTGCGTACAGTCAATTGCGCCTATTGTACCTCCAACAAAGGGGGCAGGTGCCGCACTAAACACTTCCTTTGCCGCTTGACGTTCCGCCTGTGACATAGGGAACTTAATCTCCTCGAAAAACATTAAGGAGTTTATGGCATCGGTAACGCGGTGGATGCACCGGCTTATTGAGGTTTGACTCATTGAGATGCCCCACTGTTCCCCCACAGTCCGTTGGTAACATCCTGTAGCATAAAAGCGTAATGCACACAATACCTACAAAGGAGAGGTGTTCAATAAAATTTTATAATTTTAACTAGAATTAATACAAGTTACCTGCTTCTCTGCCGATATCGCAGTGTTCCTCCGCCCTTGCAATCGGTCCTGCAGCCGCTCCGCAACGCCTGCCGCAATTTCAGGACCCACCCGGTACAATTTTCTAAACTCCGATGGAGCTAGGTGAAAGGGATCATCTATGTCCCTAAGTAACCTTCGATCTACTGTTGCGCTCCTTGCAGCTTCACTCCGTGTCATATTGGACGCTACTAACTCGAATGCCATGACAAAAATATAAATATAACAATAAATTGCCCACACAAAACAAAAGTAAACAAAACTTTAACAGCACAAAAAGAATCTGTGATAAAATAACAATTTACCAGTCGACAACGATAAATTATCGAATTTAAAGTAGACAAAAAGTTAGTGAATAGCATAGTTTGTTAAAATTATTGTTAAGTTAATTTATCGTTGACAAATTGTGTTAAAAAAGTTAGTGAATCGCAAAATTGTTAAAATTGTTGTTAAGTTAATTTATCGTTAACAAATTGTGTTAAAAAAGTTAGTGAATCGCGCTACAGGGCTCGAACCATGGACCTTCGGTGTGGTAGGCCGGCAACACTACCTTCACACCACGGCGGCCGCATTTTTTTCTAATGCTCCTGCTAAAAACAATTGCAAATATTGCGGTATTATTTAATAATAATCACTTTCAGCCACGCTTGCAACGTATAATTTCTCACAAATGAATATTTCTCTATTTTCTCTTCGGTTCAATCGCTAACACCAGCCAGTTGCTTTTGACAATCTTTACGCCAGTATCATGATTTAATGATTTATATGGTTGACGCGAACGGCCAACAACACGAAATTATCGTTTGACGTCGGTGAATTCTTATGTCAAAATGCACATGTGAGAGGGAACGCGCAAAAACGATTCGCCTATTTTCTAAGCTTTTGACATAAGGTGTGGATGAGGAAGAAGAAGACGCTATGTCAGTTGAAGCGACCATATAAATTATTTGATCATGGCCAGTATGTTGTTGCTGTTGAGTTGACTTTACCTTGTTATTGTACCAAGTGTTGGAGTGTTATTGAGTTAGGGATGGTACATGCTTGAGAATAATCGCCACAGTAAGATATCGGTTAATCCAACTCGATATAAAGCTCCCATACCTGATAGCTGTTCTTACGCCAACGCATTTGGAAATATAAATAGCATAGTTGTACATTATTAAATTGAGTGAGGACTAATCTAAGGGCTCTTAAATCAAAGTAATAAAGCTTCAAATATTTGCAATGTCGAGTTCACATGCTGGTCCTAGCAGCGGATACACCGACTTTGCCAACCCACGGCTAGAGACGCACATGACTTTTGTATGTCCAGAATGTGGAGTAGAATTTGAGTCGCAACAAGATTGGAGACGTCATCTTAATGAAGAACACGATTATATACACAAAACACCAGCAGATTTCGATTTCAAGGTAATAAGCGAAAGCTTCCACGAATGTCAGGTTTGTCATAAATGGGTGGCCAATGCCAATCAAGCAATTGCACTACTCCAATATCATCGTTTTTTACATTTACCTTTTAATCGTACATATCGTTGTCGACATTGTAAAGGCGGTTTCACACGGAAGCGTGCACTTTGCGAACATCTCTATCGCTTCCATAGCAGACAAATTGTAATGGCAGAAAAAATTAGACAAACGGAAAATGAAACCATGAACCCCACACCGCACCAACTACAACAGCAGCATCGTCCAAATGATCAGAGATCTTTAAAAGATCCAAGATTAAATACAGAATTTTATTTACGTTTTATTTGTCCACACTGTGGCAGGAATATTGATAAATATGAGCAATGGCTTAAACATTTGGACTTGCATCAATCTACATCGACTGATTTGCGTATGCATCGAATCTCAGGTTCACGCAATCATTACTGCTTACAATGTCGAAAGTTGTTGTATACAAATGAGCAACAAAAATTACAACGCCATCGTTTTACACATTTACCATTCCGTTTATATTTTAAATGTGCATTCTGCATGGTAAAGAAACAATTTAAATCTGAAATATTTCGACATTTCGTATATGCCCATCCGCGCCAATTTAATGACTCAAAGCCATATATAAAAAAGCCTATAGAATGGGGGGCAAAAATTAATGACCGCCTTAATGTTGAACTTGATGCCATACTAAGACGTAACAAAGTACCCGATAGTAGCAATAGTAACAGGCCCCAAAAGAGACATACATATGCCAGTGAAAAGGCACGCATTGCTGCTGCTGCTGCACAACGACAAAAATTTGACCAGCAGCTACAACAGCAACAGCAATCACATCATCTCAAAAGCAGCGACTGCAATATAAATCGAAAAAATAATGTGCGCATAGTTAAAGATTATTACAAGATTGAACAAAAAAACATTAATGCCGCCACGGCCACACCCACTGAATCTACAACAGAAGATGACTTTGAAGAGTTATGTGCTGATGTTTTTGAATCGATTGAAGAGGAATCACAGCCATCAAAATCATTCATAGTCGATAAGCAAGCGGAGAAAATCAATGAAAATTACAGCAACAATATTGTAAAAGTCGAAAATTTCAAACAGGAACATTATACATCTGACGAGGAATGTGTCATAAGCATTGAAATAAATAAAATGTATGACGGCGAAGGCAACGACGGTAATGGAACAATGGAGGCATATAATTTTATACGGACACCACCAAGAAAACGCATAAAGTTAAGCGAACCCAACAAACTTTCAGCAAACTCATACAAACAACAACAACATACTGTAAAAAGTGAGGAGGGCGAAAACATCCCGCAATCAGCTCCTAATTCAACCAATGAACTCAATAAGGCATTACTGGAATCAAATATTCATTATCTCTGTCCCGAGTGTGGCAACGAATTTAATGAGCAATCCAGTTGGCGTACTCATGTGTTTACTGAACACAATATTGAAAATGCAATTCAAACAAATTTTCAGTTGCTTGAAAACCAAAAATCCTATTTATGTCTCGATTGCATGGATGTACAACATACAACAAAATATTCAGAACTTCAACGTCATCGCTTCATGCATATGCCATTCCAGTCGTATTTGAAATGTCGAATTTGCAATAAAACTAAATCAAGTAAACCTAAAATGTTGCAACATTTACAAGAAATTCATAATTATGGTTGCAATGATGGTGGAAATGCATTAAAAAAGAGGAGGAGGAGCGTTAAAAATGATAATGGTGATATCGTGAATGCACAGCAACAAGATAAACAGTTTTATCCATGTAAAACTTGCAATAAATATTTTACAACAAAAGAGCGTTTGAATTTGCATCGTACGCAGGCGTGTGAAGTACTACGAGCTAACGGTTTACATACCCGGAACAATTTTAGTACTACTAATGCTTCAATTGCTAACAATATGAGACTGCTGGCGCATTTGAAACAGGCGCATGATCGTATGAAACGTATGCTATCTTCTTAAACATCTTGAATTTCACTTTTTATAAAATTAAGTATGTACTATGTACGATCTAAATATTTAAAAGAAATTAAATATTTTAATTTTATTGTATGAGTAAATTCTTTTTATCAAAATAAAGTTCGTGCAGTATCAATTAAATTGTACATACGATACATGATTTCTTTTACAACTTCGTACACTTTCCTGATCCGGGCGGATGTTAAACCGAATTTTGAAACAGGAATACTTCAAGTACTCGAATATTCATACAGCAATGGATTTTAACTTATTGCTGTTCGAAAATTTCAATGGAAGTTTGCTAAAATTAATAAAATAATAATAAAAAAATAAAAATTGTTGGTTATTTATGAAAAACAGTGTAAGGCAAAGCCAGTGAACTTTTGTTACTATCCTCATAATCAGTGTGGCCAGGTTAGCCCTTTCGAGGCTAGATTTAGCCTTTTTTTCCTTTAGCCTCATAATTTTGGTTTCAGCTTCGTGGCTTTTTTTAGCCTTTTTTTACTGGTCCCAGCACCATATTTTTGATAAAAAATTAAAGTTAAATGAACGTAGTATTGATGACGAAATACAGAAAATTGTTCGTAAAGATTTTCAACTATTTTTAATGGAGTTGATAACCCGATTGCCGACATCGCCTACCTGGTAATATGAACTCTACAAAAGATAAATTTTATTTTTTTTTCAGTTGACAATTCTTTGAAAGTTACAAATCCGGTTGTATTTACTCAATTTCAAGAAGAGAAGTCTAGGTATTCTCCAAGTCAAGTAGCATTGATTGAGCTGCAGTGGCGAAAGCTAATAACCATACAGTCGACAAGTGTGAGCTCTACCATAGAATTTGGGCGGAAGTCCGAGAGCATAAAAATTCATTAAACGAAAGAAAGGAATATAATTAATTAGTTTGTAGTGATTTTTTATAGTAGGTATTTCTTTGAAAAAATTCCTAGTCAAGGAAAATGTGCCTGATATGTGTTGAAACAAGAAGAGTTCCTTTAAGTTATGTCTACAGCTTTATATAAAAATAGTTTAAACTGAAATAAAAATTTTGAAATGGATTTCGTAAAAAAATTTCTGACTTTTTTTTAGCTTCTTTTTTTTCTTAATTTTAGCCCTTTCTAACCTTTTTTATTTGCCGATTTAGCCTCTTTTTTTTCTATCACCTGGCCACACTGCTCATAATAGTGGCGTGATTGTTTGTCAATTAGTATCAGTTCTGTTGAATCCGGGTAATAGTTCGGGTCGGGTCTAAGCATGGGAACGAATGAATGGTTTTTACTTTGCAAAATCGTGTAGACAGTAAGAGGCAGTTTCAAAGGGAGATATTATTTATTAATATTATAAGACATATTATTCAACATATGTATAAGTATGTACATATACAAATGCCTGCATCGTAGAAGCATATTAAAAAACCGGAACTATCGGATAATTTGGAGAGCACCTATCTGGAATCTATGAAAAATTATACTAGACCTACTTTTTTATGGGTGCTAAATTGGAAATGTAATATTCTGTTTGTTTTATACATGTTTCCGTTGACATGGACCTCAACATGAGCCAGTTCCACCTTTTCAACCAGCAAGAGCTGTGCGGTTTTGCATTTATCGATGATATACAATTTCTAGTTAGTTGAGTAGTAAGAGGTTGCAATACAAACGTAAGTCACTTTCAATACAGTGTAGTGTTTTCTTTCATTCGATTAAGTGCTTAATATAAGAGGCAGTCAAATATAGAAAATAAAAAACATTTTTAATTTAAATAGGTGCTTAAGATTGTTATCTACAAACAACGCACTGTTTTCGCAAAATAACTAGTACGTAAAACTTTAGAAAGTGTTAAGGAGCCATACGGAATGATTAAAAACTGGTATACCTGATATAAGCTTCGAAAAGCAGAGTTATTGAAGCGCATAGTTGTAGCTGCCGAACTGACAGTACTTGGCCGGATATTAATCCGGTACTCTCTTGCGGTACTGCCCTATTTGGCATGACCAGTGGAAGTTTCTAGGTAATGTCACTCCTTCTGCGGGTTAGGGGTTTAGAATATGCACGAGGTAGGCATACCGGTCGTAAGAGGCGACTAATATGCACAAAGGTAATGACGTGTACCTCGATGGTTCATCTACGGATATGATGCCTCTCACCACTCATTACCCACCTTATCCTTCCTTACGGAAGAAGGGGTGACATGACCTGGAAGGTTTCACTGGTCATAAATCGCTACCACGACAGTCGGGCAGTACCGGAGCGTACCTGGTTCAAATCCGGCCAAGGACTGTTAATTTGACAACACTCCCCAAAACCATCGTTACCACAACAACAACAACAGGTGAAAGGCATCATATTCGTAGATCATTCCCACAACAGCCGGTTCTATCGCACCGGAATGACCCGGGTTTTTTCACCCGGCCAAGGGCTGTTATTTCAGTGTAACACTGTACAATCTGGGGCAGAGCGAAGCACTGTTAACAACAACAACATATTCGTAGATCAACCATCGGGTTACACGTCATTACCTTTGTGCATATTAGTCGCCTTTTTTGACCGGTATGCCTATCTCAGGCATATTCTAAACCCCTAACCGGCAGGGAATCGTCACCAAGCTCTTCTAACGGTAGTCCAAGGAAACAAGCAGTTTCAACATGGTTTCCTGCTAGGGAAACGAATGTAACACCCTCCCTCTGGCAAAGGGAGCATCGAGAGTATCTTTTAACTCCACAGACGATTACCGACCACTCAGGTAATTAGCGGTCCATCGCTTGAGACACCGTTCAGTGCGGTGGTATATTCACGCATATACAGTTTCCTATAACTATTGGAAAAACATTTGCGCTAATGGGTGTATCTTATCATTTCTAGGGCGACTAAATTAAAATAACGACTAAACATACATCATCTTCTTAAGTACACGATTATTTGAATTTTTACACTATACACATGTTTGCTTATATATTAGGGTGGTCCCTAAAAATCAATTGTGCTGCACTTTAAAACGCTGGATCATTGCAGTACTGCCATACACATATGCATTTACAAACGTTATACTTGTGATACAATAGCATCAACATGAATTTCCGAAAATACCTATTCCTTTTAATATTTTGAGTCTTAGTAGGGTACACTGAACATTGATTACTGTGCTACATTAGTATCCACGTAAGGTAGGACGCTAGGAAAATATCGTGTAAACATTAGGGACCACCCTAATGAATATACTTAGATGAGAGAAATTGGTGCTACTATCCATATGGGACGCAGTGCAGAACCTCTACTATTATTTTACCTAATCAGTACATATCGAAGTCTTTTCCACTTAAATGTCAGCTAATTTTAAAACTAATTTTCAAAAATTCAATGTCCCGGAACTTGGTCGAAGAAGGCACCATCTCAGTATTTGTTGTAACAACGCCTTATATCAGAAGAATTTAGTAATGCCCTATCTGAGCGAAAATTTGATACATATTCAGCTGAGATGGGGCTTTCTTCAACAATGTTTTGAAATACGGTGATCTTGAACTCAGTTATTTCAGATCTAACAAAAAAATTTTAGTTTATATTTTTTTTTCGATCCTTGTGTTCATAAGCCCATTGACCAAACCAGGCATTTGTCAGTTTCCACGCAGACCTCTTCAGATGCATATGTATTGGATGTACTAACCATATAACCGAATTCTAAAGCTGATTGATCTTTGAAAACAATAAAAATAATTGGTAATTTTTGTTGTTATATGATGCAGTGTTAAAATTTCCAATCCATACAAATGTATATTTTTATGTACATACCTAAATTCCATTTCAATCCTGTAGTTGTTACTTTTGCTTTGCCGCTGACAGGTATTAGGGCACACCAACGTTTGCATTCCACTAGTTCTTTTGGTATTACGATTTTGTGTTTACCAGGTAAAAGCAACCAACTTAAGCAAGTGCTACTCAACAGATATATATTCAGCTTATCGCTTTGTACCTTATATAATGTATTAATGTTTGCCATAATCTGATCAAAACGCCCCGTGTTTTCTACTAATACAATGACTTCACAAATATTTAACTTTTCCATCCGTGACTTTAGGTAGTGTAAAGCTTTAGTAAAGTCTGTCTCATTTTGGTCAGGTGTGTGCTTGTATTCTATATCTGATGAATTGAAATATTTACGCGTTTCCTCTCTAATCGAATCAAAATCGCCGGTTATGTACTGAGGTTTCTTAAGGTTTTCCTTTGTACAATATTTTTGTAGAAACTCACGCCAATGATTTGCACCACCATCTACTAGACAATGGATTTGTGCTTTGTATATAAACAAAATGAAATTAACGTTTATAATAGCTCAATAACGATTGTTTAACTATAGTTACCATTTTGCCATATTTTTTTGACTAAATTTGGTTCCACGTGAACTGATCGGTTCAACACAATGCAAGCGTAACCACTTCCCGATGTGTGATGTGCGTTCAACAATTCACTGGGCCTCCAAAGACGTACGCTGTCGATGTTGTAGGATGTGTTACTTGTGCAAATTCCGCTATTTTCTTGCATTGCATTTATGTTTAAAATCGGCTGAACCAATATATTTCGATTCTGCTTGTATAAAATATTAAAATGCCGTGCAAATGCTTTAACATGTGAGCACGTATATTGTGCAAATCTAAGAAAGGCAGTGTTGCCCATGTCATTTTATAGTGGACTTTTAATTCACTATGCGATTTGTTTCTTTCTATTCAAACCTTTTATCAATTTGTGTACTAACAAGATGTTCGATTATGCTTTGATTTGTTCTGAAATTTCTACTTTCGCATTCATATCCATTAAGGGTGTGTAACGCTGCGCGGCTTCACGGAATTGCGCTGATACCGATGTTGGCGTCACTGGCGCTACCTTTTTTTTTATTGATTACGTTACTTCATTACTTATACGTAATAATAAAGTGTGAAGAATTATTTGGCCAGCCAGAAGCTATTTCGCCAACGCCAATTTGATTTGTATATTGGGTAATTGTTTCCTTTAGGAGACAACTGCTAAAAAACATCCGAAATTATCGGGAAAGGTATCAAAAGACGCGTTTTGACCTCGGTAACAATAATCCGAAAGCGGAAATTCGATATTTTATGTCTGTTCAGAGATATTTGCAATCAAAGTTGAAAATTTTCTGTCATTTTCATGTGGTTGTTGTAATCACAGATTAGGGTGTACCGAAAAGTGCAGAAATGTGTTCTGCGCAGAAATATTGTGAACCGCGTAGCCGGTGTTGGACCTCTTCCTAGTTACACGCTTGCTCGTTATCTCTGTTGTGTTTAATTAGTGCTGGGAAGGTTATTGAGTTAGGAATGGTACATGCTTGAGAATAATCGCCACACTGCCCTCCCATTTCCCAAACCAAACGCTGCTAGACGCTCAATGGTTGGCACTGCTTTATTAAACCTCATTTCCTGCAGGGATTGAAACTCCAACATCAATCCTCTCCTGCAGAGATTCCCACAATGCATTGCAGTGTCACATATTCCAACAATTTTGTCCGTTCTTAATCCCAAATGTATATGTGTCTTCACTTTTGTTCCCAGTGGTACCCGGCAAACATTCCTGCAACTCGTTTCTTCAGGATCCCGTTCCGTTCTCTCATGCCCATTGCACTGTTTCACATTGTCCACTAAGTTGTGTTGCTTCCTCGGAACATGACCACTAGATGCTCGTCTTTTATTCTCAGCACACTTTGCACACTTAGGCCCGGTTTTTCAGTACAAGTTTAACTCAATTTGTCAGTTAAACTAAGCTTAAACTTGTTGCGCAGTTTTTCAGTCAACTTTAAACGAAGTTTAAACGTAGTTTAAGCTGTCAATTCTGCAGGGTTAAACTCTAGTTAACCTGTCAGCTGTTTTGCATATTTGATGCTTTTGGTTGTGAAACAATAAGCTGAACGCAATTAAGAAAGGACGATATTTTTATATTTAATTAAATACTGAATATATAATCTGACGAAAGTGATTATAGTGATGCAGAAATTGACGAAATGCTAACTATTACAATACTGAGGAGAAGCAATGGCATTGAATATGTATACAAATATTATCTGTTGCCGTATCTAGATAAAGAAAAAACCAATGTTGCCGTATAAAAAGCAAATATTAAAAGCGGCCTTAAACTCACACTGAAAAACCGCTCTGCAGTTTAACTGGAGTTTAAATTTATGCCGAGTTTAAGAAAACTTAGTTTAAACTGAGCTTAACCAATGACTGAAAAACCGGGCCTTAGCAATCCATTCTCTTACAGATTGTCTGCAACCAATCCAATAGAACCGCCGCTTTACCTCCTGCAGCGTTTTCTTTATTCCCATGTGGCTTCCATCTGGGCAACTATGGGACACTTTGATAACATCTGGAATTCTTGCTATGGGAACAACAATAAGTGCTCGATGATTCTGGCCATCTTCACTTTCCCATATCCGATGCAAACAACCACATATTAGCTTCAAGCCGCTCCATTGTGTCCAATATGCTTTTGCGATGCGACTCTCTCTAATCATCTCTCCTCTTCTTGGCTGCTTGTTTTCCTTTATTCCTTTCAACACACGTGCCAAATCTGGATCTTCTCCCTGGCCTTGCCGAATCTTCTTTAGGAGGTACTTGTCCGTGAAAGCCTTTGGTCGAGGAGCTGCCTCTGCTTTACGAGGCTCCTGTTGCTTCATCTTCAAGATCACTCCTTTGGTGGTATAGCCACTATTGTGTCCAAAGACCAGAGGAACTTCTTGGCCGTTGTAAGTCATAACCCTGTTCCTTACGTTGATGTGAATGTCTCTCTCAGCCAAGAAATCGACGAGAATGATGACTTCATCGACAGTATTCGCTACCAAGAAGTTGTGATACGTAGGCACATTCCCAATCACAACCTTGCATGTCACTTCTCCCAGGACTTGCTTGCTGTCACCAGTTACTGTCCACAACTTAGCTTTCCGAAATGGTCTCACCTTTCCGCTGACCAAGTCACTCCGAATGATGGTATGTGATGCACCAGTACCCACAGTCAGCAAGCGCTCTTTCCCGTCCACGCAGCCTTCAACAGTTACATTACCCGCTTTCCGTTCGAGTTGTGACACAGAGATTATGGGGCATTCATCTTGCTCATCTTCCCCAGCTTTGCGTTTACGTCCACCTGAATTGTTGGGGTTACTGGAGCCAGTGCCGCAACGGAATAGTCTGTAAGATTTCTGCTGCAGGTCCCTTCAATGCCACGAATAGTGCTGCAACTTTATCTTCAGTGCACCAATTATTCACCGCAGCCGTCTTCTCAAATTGCAGCTTAAATACTTGGAATGGAACAGAATCATCAAAGGAAAGTGATTTTACCTTGGGAGTATTCGCTAAAGCAGATGGACGATTTAGTTGCAATTCCTGGATACGACCTCTCAATGCATCTACCTCAGCATCGATTTTATCCTGCAGCTGTGCAATTTTCGCATTTTGGACTTCTAGTTTAGATGACACCCTAGCCTCCTGTGCTTCCAACTGCGAGGAGATATATGCCTTCTGTTCGTCTAGTTGAGATGTAATACGTGTGTCCTGTTCTTCAAGCTTAGATGCCATGTGTACCTTCTGTTCTTCCAACTGAGATGCCATGTGTTTCTTCTGTTCTTCCAGCTGAAATGCCATGTGTGTCTTCTGTTCTTCCAGCTGTGTTGAAATGCTTGACGACAGCTGAGTCAATACAGCCAATAACGCGTTTGTATCCACACTTGCCACTGGATTCGGAGGCTGCTTTTTCTCTTCCATTTTCGTCGATTCCTCCTCCACAAGATGGAAAACATGATCATCAACGTTGATTCCTTCTGCTTCCATGGCCTCCCGCAATAGTGACTGTAGCTCCGATTTATTGCCAGTAGTGTTTAGTCCGCGTTGTTCCAACTCATTTTTGAGTTGCTGAATCTTTAATTCGTGCAACTTCGCCATGTCCTTTTAGTCCTTTAAATCACTGGTATTTATTAAACCTTACCGCTTCTGACACCAATTGTGACGAATTCGATGATTCCTTGATTATCAATCCTGGGTTCGATCACTATAAAGTCAAATAAACACACGCACAGATATTGTAACTAATAGCTAGTTTTATTTACTAGTAATAAACGCAATACAAATTTAAGAGTTTGGTAACTTCGCAGCAGTTCACTGAACAACACTTGAAAATAAACTGATCAACCTGCCTTGCTTGGTCACTGCCTTATATAGTCCGACGCACCTAGAAGTTTCTTGGTTGTTCGCTTTTCGTGTTCTGGAAGTGTCGGTGTTATTTATTGGCATCTCCTCTTTGCATCGTATTCGCAAACACTCGCGCCATCTCTCTTCCTCTTCCTAGTTACACGCTTGCACGCTTAAGGCCCGGTTTTTCAGTCCTTGGTTGAGCTTAGCTTAAACTAAGTTTGCTTAAACTCGGCATAAATTTTAACTCCAGTTAAACTGCAGAGCGGGTTTTCAGTGTGAGTTTAAGGCCGCTTTTAATATTTGCTTTTTATACGGCAATATTGGTTTTTTCTTTATCTAGATACGGCAACAGATAATATTTGTATACATATTCAACGCCATTGCTTCTCCTCAGTATTGTAATAGTTAGCATTTCGCCAATTTCTGCATCACTATAATCACTTTCGTCATATGATATATCCAGTATTTAATTAAATATAAAAATATCGTCCTTTCTTAATTGCGTTCAGCTTATTGTTTCACAACCAAAACCATCAAATATGCAGGTTAACTAGAGTTTAACCCTGTTGACTGAAAAACTGCGCAACAAGTTTAAGCTTAGTTTAACTGACAAATTGAGTTAAACTTGTACTGAAAAACCGGGCCTAAGGGCCGCTTTTATAAAAGCCGGTAACTGCTAACCGGAGTTTAATTGACGTATTTTGTACGGTTGGCTCTCAAATTAATCGCCGATTAGGCTTAACTGGCCTTTATGAAAATGGCCCTTTGCGAATCGGAGTGGAAGGCAGTGGATGAATGTACTCCGAGAGAGTGTAATGAAGGAAATCGCGTTCAGAGTTGTATTAAAGTAAAAACTACAACTAAAAACTTCAATTCAAACTGAAATATACATTCTATAGTAACTGATAACGTGTTATAACTGCTTTATATTCAATAATTTGGGAGCTTCAAGTCTTCATGCTCAATATTGCAGTATTTAAACTTGATTGTTTTGTTACTGCATACAACGCACCCTGTGTGGTTTGTGTGTGTGTGCAGATTCGGAGTAAGTTGCGCTACTACCCTACAAGCACACTGACAGTCATTTGTCACAACATCTGAGAGTCAGTGCTGTCATTCTAACTATCAGGGATTTACATCATGGTCTTAAAGCGAATAGCAAAAAATGATGTCAACAACCGTGTACGTGTGAGTACGCCCTACAAGAAACGCTGATTTCTTTACTAACCCAGTCACACTTTTTATTGACAGTAATGATAATTTATGTGTCAATGCTGATACTTTCTTAGTAGTATGTTTGTTTCCTAGCACACGGGTGTCCGTTGTTGCCAACACCCACAAAGAACCAAGAGAAAGAAACGAATTGGACAAGCCGAAGCTACGTGGGCAATAACAAAGGAACATACCGTACTCACACGTACACGGTTGTTGACATCATTTTTTGCTATTCGCTTTAAGAACATGATGCAAATCCCTGATAGTTAGAATGACAGCACTGACTCCATTGTTTACCCCTACTAGTTTGGCATCTTCTTTTGCGAATCGGAGTGGAAGGCAGTGGATGAATGTACTCCGAAAGAGTGGAATGAAGGAAATCGCGTTCAGAGTTGTTTTAAAGTAAAAACTGCAACTAAAAATTTCAATTTGAACTGAAATATACATTCTTTAGTAACTGATAACGTGTTATAACTGCTTTATATTCAATAATTTGGAAGTTTCAAGTCTTCATGCTCAATATTGCAGTATTTAAATTTGATTGTTTTATTACTGCATTCAACACACCCTGTGTGGTTTGTGTGTGTGTGCAGATTCGGAGTAAGTTGCGCTACTAGTAGAAATATACTATGACTGACTCTCAGATGTTGTGACAAATGACTGTCAGTGTGCTTGTAGGGCATATACTATGCCCTAAGAGTAGCCATCGTTATCTCTGGTGTGTTTAACTAGTAGTGGAAGTGTTATTGAATTAGGAATGGTACATGCTTGAGAATAATCGCCACAGTATTACTCGAATTTATAAAAGCATTATGCTTGATGACATGATCAAATAATTTATATGGTCGCTTCTACTGACATAGCGTCTTCTTCTTCCTCATCCACACCTTATGTCAAACTATCATATCTTTGTTTTTTGCTTACATTCTTTGTTTACAGTTCTTAGAAAAGCTATTGAGTTCGCTTCGTGTTTTATTTATTTTTAATAAAAATTCGCTGTGAATTGATATTTAACGAGTGCTTTGTGATAACATTTTAAGAAAATGTGTGATTTATGTGTGTGTTATACGTGAAAAGCTTAGAAAATAGGCGAATCGTTTTTGCGCGTTCCCTCTCACATGTGCATTTTAACATAAGAATTCACCGACGTCAAACGGTAATTTCGTGTTGTTGGCCGTTCGCGTCAACCATATAAATCATTAAATCATGCTTGATGATACATCAATCAGATTTTTCGATAACATTTTCCACTGTCAAATGCTGCGCACTTGTCATCGTCGTTGTCTTTTATAATTCATGGTGTGTACTGCTGAAATTTTCCGAAAAAGAAAAAACCTTGTGAAATTTTCCCTTAGCCGCACCCGATTAAAAGTGCATAGACAAAATTTTCCCACTTCAATACGCACAAAAGGCATATTATATTGCTAATAAATGTGGCTGGGTATTAATGGGGGTTATTCCAAATGTGTGTATGTTGCACATGAATGTGAGTGAATTTGTGGCAGTGCGAGTGGTGTAAAGCGTTCATGAAAAGCAAATCTGTGCCTAAAAACCACCCACCCGCCACCCAATAATTGAAAAAGGCGATAATCGAATGCGGGGCTGACGACAAAGTGTTGTTTTTGCCATTTCTTGCCAAATACAAAGTCATATTCACAAAACGACATACTCATCACGCAGTTGAGACACTTCTTTCTGCAAGCATTAATTACAAAAACCTAGCATCAACTTAACAGCGTCAAACAGAAAATGGGATGTATGTTTAATTAGTAGGACAAGTGTATATGCTAGTGTGAAAATCGTCTCTAGTAGTCATATAACGCACAGTAATAATACGACTGTTAACAATTTTCTTAAATTGGTAGTGAATAATAAGGATAGGAAAAACAGTAAGTTGCTGCGCCGTCGAACCACAACAAAGAGGCAATTGTAAGAGTCAATATTTGACTAGCGAAATATTAAATTACAGCAGGCGGAGTTTAGTTGGCGAACTAACATTACAAACGTTGGCGCGAACGCGTCATGTCAGACGTCATGAATATTGACAGCATTATATCTAGATTATTAGAAGGTAACAAATTATAATTATAGTGTAAATAAAATATTTAACTATTGATATCTTAATTAGTGCGCGGAGCTCGACCTGGCAAAAATGTACAACTATCTGAGAGCGAAATTCGTGGTCTATGCTTAAAATCACGCGAAATTTTTCTATCACAACCAATACTCTTGGAACTAGAAGCACCACTGAAAATATGCGGTAAGTGTTTAAAAAATTTGTAAATTGTCATGATGTCGCACAATTACGTAGATCTAACTCGAAAATAACCGCCTTGATGATACGTATACTACAAGGTTCCTTAATTCTATAACGGGCAATCTGTAGAAACTATAGCTTACAAAATAATAATTTATATAGGGCAGTTTTGTGAACATGTGTTGGGTTGATCGATGTTGAGATAGCTGAACACGATTTTAAGCTACCCAAAATTAACAGTGTACGAGAGCATAATGATATGCTCAACAGGCAGTTTCTGATATGACGAGTTCCGGCATTATATAACAAGGCCGTCGTAAGCGGCGACTAAAATTCACATCGACCCCGAGCGTACCGGATTAATATCTAGCAAAAGACGTGTCAAGATCAGTAAAGCCCTGCTTGGTCCGTCTCGTCACATTCGATGAATGTGTGCACCGACTATGCAGGTCGAGGATCTGCTACCATAATAATAATCGAAAGCAGCCCCCGCAAACCTTAAACCCCTCTGGTAAGCTACCGCTCGGTGAAAATATACAGTCACGAACGTAATGACGTGCATCTTAGTGGTTGTTTTACGGATATTATGCATCTTACTTTACCAATCTTTCTGGTGGATTGGGTGAGATTACCCATAAGTTTCCACATGATCATGTTGTTGGGCTAGTATCGCAAGGTGCTAGTACCGGAGCGTACCAAGCCAGATCCGGTAAATGACTGTTAACACGACAAAACTCTCCAAAACCCTCTACACACACAAGCCCTATGCTTTCGGAGAGACGATCCACCTTGGACACTAAAATTTTTTTATTATTTTTTATTCTATTTGCAACAAATTATATTTAATTTTTCATTAATTTTTTAGACTTGATGAAAAAAATAATTTTAGCTGTAAATGGTTGCATATATCAACCATTATATTCGGTGAATACCCTAAAAGGATTAAAAGTCTTTAATCACGGAATGTTCCAATAACAAATTAGCAGGTACAATAACTTAGTAAGTTATGATGAAAAGCCAAATATGTTAGTGTTTAATTTTGTTCTGTTGCGATATTTCCATAGCCCTTTTCGAGTTCGGTCCAATGTCACTGTTTGTTATGATGACCTATATCTTATTTATTAGTATATTAACGTGTTAATTGCTTTAATTTAATGTGGCATAGTCATGGTCAAACTTGAGTATGACTTAAACTTACTACAATTTACATTTCATTTATTGACGCTATGTATTTTATATATCTATATGGGTTATCTGTCAAAAAAGCTTCATATGCATCAAGGCGAATTTATACCAGGTGATATCACGGCAAACTTGTTGCTGTATAAACACACATACTTCATATGTTTTGTTTTTCCTTTGGCGGCTTCTCCTGTGAGATTGCATAGAATTTTTTTATTTTGACAGAAGATGCCACTGCTCATATGTTCTTATGAGATCACCTGTAAGTGAATTCGCCTTGATATGAACTTAACTTTGTTACTATACACCAATATCTTTAAAAATCTCTGACTTAACTGCTTTAAATTTTCTATAAAGGTGATATACATGGTCAATACTACGACCTGCTGCGCCTATTTGAATATGGCGGTTTCCCACCAGAATCAAATTATTTATTTCTGGGCGACTATGTGGATCGTGGTAAACAATCATTGGAAACAATTTGTTTGCTTTTGGCTTACAAAATAAAGTATTCGGAAAACTTTTTTTTGCTGCGCGGTAACCACGAATGTGCCAGCATCAATAGAATTTATGGGTAAGTTAAGTTTTGTTTTGGGTTTATTCAACTCATTTTCTATTTTTAAATAATATTTTCTTTGGGCAGTTTTTATGACGAGTGCAAGCGTAGATATACAATTAAGCTCTGGAAAACATTTACAGATTGCTTTAATTGTTTGCCAGTGGCGGCTATTGGTAGGCTAAAATAATATATATCAATATATACATAATAATATATACTTATAATCCCAATATTTACCTCAGTTGATGAGAAAATTTTCTGTTGTCACGGCGGCCTGAGCCCCGATTTATCGTCCATGGAGCAAATACGGCGCATTATGCGTCCTACCGATGTGCCGGACCAAGGTTTGTTATGTGATCTGTTATGGTCCGATCCAGATAAAGATACAATGGGTTGGGGTGAAAATGATCGTGGTGTGAGTTTTACTTTTGGAGCTGAGGTACGTTATAAGACATAATTTTTATAATTATAATTTTTATTTATTTATTTAAATAACAAAACAGGTTGTTGGAAAATTTTTACAAAAACATGATTTTGATTTGATTTGTCGTGCACATCAAGTCGTAGAGGATGGCTATGAGTTCTTTGCAAAGCGTCAGTTGGTCACTCTATTTTCCGCTCCAAATTACTGCGGTGAATTTGATAATGCAGGTATGAAATCCTTTTAAAAAATGACACGTCTGTATTTGATATTATTGTTTAGAGATTGTAAACTATAGATCAGAAAAAATTCAGAAGTGGAATACGAAGAAATTTTGATAGAACATAATTTTTTGTTATTGAAGATCCCTGTAGGAGCAACACTTTGGCTTTTTTTTATCGGAGTTGTTAAAGAATGCTTTAATTTTGTTATAATTATTAATTTGATTACAAAGGCAAAGCTCCAAAAATTTTTCGTTACTGCGCAATGTTGAAAAAAAAAAAAATTCACTATTCCAGAAAAGGAAAGGTGGAGCCGTTCATAGAAGAAATAAGATGAGGTGTTCTTCAAATAAACTCTGTGATAGGGCATTTTTGAAAAATACTTCTAAACAGGGTCAGACGACGATATCATACAGAATTGTATCATATTTTTAAATGTTCCCATAAAATAAGGGTTTTTAATAATGTTGAGCTAATAGCTCTTATTAACGCGTACATATGAAATTATATTAAAATCCTTCCTTTTAGGTGCAATGATGTCCGTGGATGATACACTAATGTGTTCTTTCCAAATTTTAAAACCAGCGGATAAGCGTCGTTTTGTTTATCCAAATTTCGGCAGCTCAGGGCGTCCATTGACTCCGCCACGCGGTGCAAATAATAAAAATAAAAAGAAATAAAAAAATTCGACTTCAAAAGGTATTTAATAAATACAAAAGAAATGTTAAATTAGAAAAATTTAAGATTATAAACTCAAAAAGGCGAAAATCGAATATGCGGCAAATTATGAAACGACGAAGAAAAACGCAAGACAAAAATGGATTTATATATAAAAGCTCAACGAGACATTGCAATAGTGAGAATATACCATATTTTTCAAAGAAATCCTGAAATAAATGGAATCGTTTACATAAAATTACATGCAAATAAACACAAGAGGCACCGACACTTGCAACAAACTATCACCCCAAAATATGTTTTAAAAAGTAAACTTAGTTACGAGTACAAGCATTGTTTTTTTGCGCTATGAATTATGCGCTTTGCACTTGCATACTTATCACGCAAGGACTAAACTGGCAACTGAAATATATTACGTGTTCTTGTATGTATTTATATTTGGGCATAAAATCGTTTACCATGCCCCGATTGTTTTCTGTCTTTAATAATATTATTATTTTTGATTTATATATGTGTTATGTTGTGTAAAAGAACAATGTAAAATTTTAAATATATATGTATGTAAAGATCTTAGATATTAAGCCCAAAAAATTACAATAACATGCAGTTTTCGCAAATTACAATAAGGAAAATATGTTTATGCATTGTCTTCGTTCGAATATATATAATGGATTTATTTTTGCTACAATTTTCAATTAAATCTCCTTCGTAACTTACTACTGATTTGTAAACCGCTATTTTCAATCATTGTATCCTTTTGTTTCAATTATTACGAAAAGCTTTAAACTATTTTAATACTTATCAGTCCTACTTGTATATATTACTTTTAAAAGGGTTATTTAAAACTAATTAAGCATTTTTTTGGGCCTTACTATTATTTTAAAATTGATAAGTTATCAATAAACGAAAAATGCAGATTTAAAATTCTTATACGTGTTTTATATATTCCTTCAAGTTTTAGAAAATTGGTTTAAAAGATCCATAAAAAAGAAACCCCTTTATTGCGAGTGTCTCTGGTAGTGCAATTAACCAGGGCATTATTCTGTAACTCGATTCAAAAATAAATATACTCTAATTCGTCTGTGTTGTGTTCATAACTCTCTTTCCATATTTCAAATAATATTTTCGAATTAAAACCAAGTGCGAAAGCTTTATAGAATGCTTGCAAAATAATAATCGAATTTGATAGTCGAAAGTTTTGAATCGGGTACAAGAGAATTTTATTTGAGTGGAGTGGAGTAATTACAGAAATCATTACAGTGAATAATATTTGGTGTGCTTAATGGTGCTATTCTCAGTTTGCTTGATATCTGCAAACAAAGTGGTGGCAGCTGCAATGACTATTGCAAATTATAGGAACCAGTGGAATTGGGTTATAACAGTTGTCTGTAGTCACGATGACAAGCTGCCCCAGAATAGGGCAGTAAGTCTAAGCTTCCAACCAGTGATGTCGCGAATATTCGCATGTTTTTGGACATTCGCATTCGCAAAATTTCTGCGAATGTTTTGCGAATATGAATATCAGAAAAAAAGTAATTTGAAGATAATAACAGGTTAATAAGACTAAAATCCATTTATTTCCAATGTTTTTTAATGCATGAAAAAGCAACTGAACTAATAATATATGGTCAAATTAAAAATATATTATTCAACGATAAACTACAAATATACATATGTAATCTAAACAAACAACCAAAGACGCTTAAACAAAAATACTTCTCTTAGAAAATAACAATTCATTTTTTTTAAACAAATTTTTTCAGTTAATTATTAAACTTCAGACAATGAAATATAACAATAGATCGCAGCATTGTACAACTCTACAAGTAAGTTATGTCAGCATCCCTTTCTCTTCTTTCTTTCTCTAGCTCATAGGCGTTTGACACTCCCTCACTGAATTTTACAGCTGTGTTAGTTGATTTCTTTAACTGAATTAAGTATGAAAACGTGTTTATAAATTTGGAAAATAACTAATAATAGGCCCTAACTGAATAAAAATAAACGGTAATTCTACAGAACTTGCTAAAGAGAATGTAAACACAAAAATGTAAACAAATCCAGCCAAAATGAATTCGCCATGAGTTTGACATTAAGCACATTTCTTCAAATAAAAAAAGGTTTAATTCGCCTTGCTAATGACACGACCTGTATAATTGGATCATGGATACGATTTAAATAAGAAAAATGCTTCTTAAGTTGAAATATTTGAAGATAATTATCAAATTAGCACGAGCAATTTTATTGTAAACAAAGAAGAACAAACGAATTTCCATGGCAACATCAATTACATGGTTGTTTTTTAAAGGTAGCACAGATATTTTTATAAAGATTTCAAAGATATCAAAAAGTGGTACTTAAATAATTAAAACTATTGCAAAAATAGTTCTACTTAAAATTATGCGCTAAAGGAAACAATTACCCAATAATTTGCTGCAACTAATTTCTCTTATTTATTTATTTATTGTATATGTTTCTATAGCATCGCCTACTTTTTGTCTGCTGCCAATGAGTACGACTCTGCGTTTAATGGCCTCTGAATGACAAGCTCTGCACATGGAGGACACAGCTGTGAACGAGCAGCTGATACATATCTTACTTGTAGACCTTTACAATGGATCGCAGGACAGCTTCAAAGGAAACCTTTTGGGAAGGCTTTGACAGAATCTGCTCCTCACAGTATACAGTAGACCAGTAGCGCGATTCTCTAACTTTTAACGTTTCGGCAATCGAGATTTTTACCGTAAACGTATATTGCTTTCATTAACGATTGTGCGATTCACTATCTCAGATTTAACAACACTTGTTATCAATGTTTTCAATTTGAGAAAAAGTGGCATCACTGATACTGAAATGTCAACATTTACGAAAAGTTCAAAGAGGAATAGAACAAAAATAATTGTTCGCTCCGATTTCTTGTGCAGATATTTCAGCAAAGGGAAGTAGGACAACTGCTAAAACATGAACAAAAATATCGGGAGAGGTATCAATCAACGCGTTTTGACTTCGCTATCAACAATCCGAAAGCGGATTTTCAATTTTTTGTTTCAGTGAAAAGTTCTTCGCAAAAAACCCAAAATGACCCAGGTCCGATCCCAAATAAGGGGCTTGATCCAAGGTATGGTAATTCTATACGACAGCACGTAACTGCTAATATACGTCCAAAAATCTCGGCAAAGGTATCAAGCGACGCGTTTTGATCTATGTATCAGTAATCCGAGCGGAAATTAAATAATTTGTTTCAGTGAAAAGTTATTAGCAAAAAACCCAAAAATGGCCTAGGTCGGATCCTAAATAGGGGGCTTGATCCAAGGTATTTATGTACACAACACCTTTCTGCGAAGGCGGGCTTCGGCCGCGCTTCAAAAAAATAACCCTTAGCCGGTCCAATACCGGCTGTGCGGTCCGCAATATTTATGCGCAGAACACATTTCTGCACTTTTCGGTACACTCTAATCTGTGATTACAACAACCACGTGAAAATGACAAAAAAATTTCAACTTTAATTGCAAATATCTCTGAACAGACATAAAATATCGAATTTCCGCTTTCGGATTATTGATACGAATGTTAAAACCCGTCGTTTGATACCTTTCCCGATAATTTCGGACGTTTTTTAGCAGTTGTCTCCTAAAGGAAACAATTACCATTTATTGTATTTTAGTAAACAAAACTTTAACAGCACAAAAAGAATCTGTGATAAAATAACAATTTACCAATTGACAACGATAAATTATCGAATTTAAAGTAGACAAAAAGTTAGTGAATAGCATAGTTTGTTAAAATTGTTGTTAAGTTAATTTATCGTTGACAAATTGTGTTAAAAAAGTTAGTGAATCGCAAAACTGTTAAAATTGTTGTTAAGTTAATTTATCGTTGACAAGTTGTGTTAAAAAAGTTAGTGAATCGCGCTACAGATAAGCAAAACAAAAGAATGTAATGCTTATTTGACAAATTAGTTTCATTTCTGCCTAAAAGGTGTCATTTGCATTAACCCAAAACAAATAAATTTTTATGAACTTTTCTTGAATGCTATAAACTTTTAATTGCTTCCCGAAAAAAATAGTATAGAAAAAGACAAATTTCAAATAATTCGCATGTTGGACCAAAAACAGAGTTAGATGCGACGATATTTATAACGCCGGGTTGCGCATCCGAATACGACTGTCCGGTTTATATTATAATATAGTTTATTTTCCTAACCACCGGATGATATCGAAACTAATTGACAGTATCTACATATAATTTTATTTACGAGCTCTCGTAAATAAAATTATTTCGCACAATTTAAGGCCGTAAACAACAAAAATAGTATCTACATATTTATTTGCAATAAAGTGGTATTCGGATACTTGGTATTTCTTAAAGCGAATAGCAAAAAATGATGTCAACAACCGTGTACGTGTGAGTACGGTATGTTCCTTTGATATTGCCCATGTAGCTTCGACCTGTCCAATTCGTGTTCTTTCCCTTGGTTCTTTGTGGGTGTTGGCAACAACGGACACCCGTGTGCTAGGAAACAAACATACTAGTATGAAAGTATCAGCATTGACACATAAATTATCATCACTGTCAATAAAAAGTGTGCGTGTGTTAGTAAAGAAATCAGCGTTTCTTGTAGGGTGTATACTGTGCTGCTCCTGTAGAATTATCTTTAAAAGTTTCCATATAAAAATAAAAACGCCGACACAGAAATTTTTATATTCTCTAATTAAATTTTTATTTAGATTATTATTTTGGTAATTGTTTCCTTTAGGAGACAACTGCTAAAACACGTCCAAAAATGTCGGTAGAGGTATCAAACAACGCGTTTTGACTTCGGTATCAACAATCCGAAAGGGGATTTTCAATTTTTTGTTTCAGTGAAAAGTTATTGGTAAAAAACCCAAAAATGACCCAGGTCCGATCCCAAATAGGGGGCTTGATCCAAGGTATTTATGTGCAGAACACCTTTCTGCGTAGGCGGCCTTTGGCCGCGCTTAAAAAAAATAACCCTTAGCCGGTCCAACACCGGCTACACGGTCCACAGTATTTCTGCGCAGAACACACTTTTTGCACTTTTCGGTACACCCTAATCTGTGATTACAACAACCACATGAAAATGACAGAAAATTTTGACGGCAAATATCTTCACTGAAACAAGAACTCAAAAATTCGCTTCCGGATTATTGTTACCGAGGTCAAAACGCGTCTTTTTGATAGAGGAATGCAGATGCGAATTTAAATTTATAACACAAACAAATACGTGAAGACTAAAAAATAGATGCCTTTTTCCCAATGTTTTTTAATGTTTATTGCAACATGAATTATCATGGGCTTGCTTTTAGTTTCGAATGCTCAATTTTAATAAATGTGAATATTGTCTTTTGGTGTGTAAAAGGAAATTACTTTGAAAATGTCGTTTAAGAACCAAAACTTATAGTAATTTTTGATAATTTTTTGGAAAGGTTGGTAATTATTTTGCTATTGCTATTGGTATAATTTGATTAAACATTTCTTAATTTTGCAATATTCCAA
The DNA here is from genome assembly GCA_949987695.1 of Merzomyia westermanni. NCBI lineage: Eukaryota > Metazoa > Arthropoda > Insecta > Diptera > Tephritidae > Merzomyia > Merzomyia westermanni. The sequence continues at coordinate 16,367,197 of OX465288.1, read as the reverse complement.
CACTGCAAATAAAGTTGCATAACCAAAACAAAGATAACAATAGTCATTAGCTGTGTTCGGTGACAAAACTTGCAAAGAAGTGTTAGCAAAGTGCGAATGACGTAAAACTCTCTTGAAATGCCGAACAGGAGTCAGTAAAAACTTGTATCAAAATATCTGTTGCCAGTTTGATTGCTTAATAGCTAAAATTTTTTAATTTTTGTTGTTGCTTTCCCATGTCACGATCAGCTGTTTTCACTTGCAAGTTTTATTGAGTGAAATTCCCCACAGCAGAAACTCTCAACTCTCTCTCTCAATGAAATGTCAAAATGAGCTCTCTCGCTGCAAATGTTCTGTGTCACCGAAAACTTTCCAGTAAAAATTTTATCTTCACCGAACACAGCTACTGCTCTTATAGCTGTATTCTGTAAGTCTGTCTCATTTCAAGTCACTAAATTTGAGATTTTTCATTGGAGACAGTTATTGTGACTTCAGATGATTTCCGTATTCTGTAAGAGAAAATCACAAAGAGTTCACCAATGATATGTGGTGAAAACACACTTGCATACATCTTAAGTACAGCATTTAAAGCGCCTGAATACATATCGCGATAGCCCAGTGCCAAAGTGAGAGACGTAGGTTCAATCCCAGGATCGCGGACAATTTATTATTTTTTATTTTATCTTTTGTTAGTTAAATATTATTTTTTTTAATATATAAATGTTTCTACACTTAAAATTTACTACTTTTTTTATTTCTTTAATTTTGAACCCAATATTTTACTGTTTGTGCCCTGCCTAGAACCAGCTGACAAATTAGTGGTTATTTTTTTGAGACTAGAGATGTAAGACAGCTTACTGAATACCAAATTGTATCAAAATTGAGGTTGACCACAAAATGTCTATTAGTGTCCAGATACTAGTTACAGAATTCACCTATATGTCTATCACTGTGCAGTCATAATCTCGGATCAAAATAGCTGCGACTGAGAAATCATAGTCACAAGACACACTATTCCTAAAAAAACTAATTCTAATTTCAACAGAGCGATGTGAAGGTACACATTTTTTTATACCACTTTGGTGCCACTCTTCGGAAAATTTGTGAATTTTATGGGTCAATATTAATTTATTTAAATTTGTTTGTTTTAATATTAAATGCAAACCACCCCGTGTTGGTTTGTGTTGTGGCGTTTCGGAGTAAGTTGAGCTACTTGTAGACATATACTCTGGTCAGGAGGGCCAGAAAATTGAGATAATTTGTATTTATAAAAACTCGTGAAAAATGTCGAGAGGGGGTACCCACTCTGATTCGCAAAAGAAGATGTCAAACTAGTAGGAGAAAACAATGCCTAGGAGTCTTGGCAACATGTCGATTCGCGAACAAAATGCAAACGAAACGCATGTCTATCGAACGAGTTGCATAGCCCTACACAATTATCGACAAATTTGAACAGAAACTGAATATTTGCATTCATTATTGGATATTCGCATTCGCGAATGTTCAAAAAGTGGCATCCGTTACATCACTGCTTAAGGTGCTAATCAGATACAATACGTTGAAAAGACTGACAGCTGAGTAGAATGCATTGTTTACCCCTACTAGTTTGGCATCTTCCAGGCCCGTGCGCAGAAAATGTCCGAGGGGGGCTTTAAACTCATGTTACGTAATCAGTGAAAAAAGATAAGAAATTTATTTTTGGAGTACGGAAATTTTATGGTCAAAAGTCATATTTAGTTACAATTATTTAATAAATAAACTCTTCAAGGTACTGAAAAAAACTCCTTCAAAATTATTTGCGGTTCGATTTTGGCATCGCGATGTACATTGAGTAAGGCTAAGCCGTTCAGACAATCTTCAGACATTGTTGATCTCAAATACGTTTTTAGTCATCGTAAAGTTGAGAAGGATCGTTCATTCGGCGCTGTTGTCACAGTGAAAACTGCCATAACGCGAAGAATTTGGTTAACATTTGGAAACGCATCTTCATTACAAATATGGAGCGCTTCAAGTGAGTTTTTTCTTTCCTTTCCGGTAATAAGCTTCCGCCAAATTTGTACTTCGTTCACCCAGATGTCATGGGAATCGTCGTGCAAAAATTAGCAGTATGATTGGAATGGTTGAGCGCAGGACTCTTCTTCGAAAATTTTCATTTAGTTGGGTAAAATGCAAACGAAATTTGATAAAATATTGCGGTGATTTAAGAATCGATCTTGCAATTGTGTCAGAAACGAATCAATGTCAATCTACATACCGTACATTGTTATACGGAAATAATCTTCAACCGAATCAGTTTGTACGTTGGAACGTTGGGTCTGGTTCGATGCAATCCTTGGTTTTCGCAATTCAATTTCGTATTGCTCGCCAATTTCGCTCACGGTTTTGAAAATTTGTCTGAGCTCTCCCTTAGCGTTTTCTCTTCTTTCCATCAAAATTTGTTTCGCTGCATCAGCCAATTTGATAGCCTCTCCCAGATCTTGATTTTCTCATTGAAGTAATCGACTCAGAGACAATGTGAGAGAATGCACCGAGCTCAAAATATGCATGGATATCTGGAATTTTGCGGTTTTTATAGCTGAAAGCAGTTGGAAAGCTCCAGACGAAGTCGTTGGGTCTTTCTAGTTGGTGGAAATCACTTCAAGAGCGCGAACTACTGCTGGTTGCAAATGGAGATATGTTGCGACGGACTCATGCTGTTCTACCCATCTGGTTTTACAAAATTTTTTCAATTTCTTCACTCGAGTTTCAGATAGATGTTCATTTTCACTTATCGCATCCTGAAGGGCATTTTGGCGTTTCGGATAAATGAAGAAGGAATAGATAATCTCTAGAACTCCCAGACAATGTTTGATTCCCGTTATATTGCACGCAGAGCTTACCGCCAAATTGAAGCTATGAGCAGCACAATGGGAGTAGAGCGCGAGTGGATAAGTTTTTCCGACAACAGCTTCAGCCCCTTGGAACTCTCCGCTAACCGCTCTCGAACCCTCATATCCTTGCCCGAAGAAATACCTGCAATCCAGTCCGGAAGATTTTAGGAAATCAAGGCAGTTCCTATTCCCTTTCCAGTGAAATCGGTGATAGGAATAAAATACAAAAAATCTTCCTGAATGATGAACTTTTCGCCGCATTTATCCAAGTAGCGAATGCAAATTGAACTTTGTTCTACTCCTGCAATGTCTGGCGTGTCATCTCCGAGAAAAGAAAAGCCCTTCGATTTGTTCACTCGATCGATGTTGTAACTCATGATGAGGTGGTGACAAATGTTGATTATTTCATTCTGGACACGGCTGCTAAGGAGTACCAGTTGGAAGGGAATTTGGCCATTTGGAATATAAATGTATGCTGAAATGTCCCCAATAGGAGGGAGGGCGGGTTTAAGCCTGGCATCTTCTTTTGCGAATCGGAGTGGAAGGTAGTGGATGAAGGTACTCCGAGAGAGTGTAATGGACATAGTCAAGGCGAATCTATAGATGTTGATAGCAAAGCGAATTCAGCTATATTCGCCCTGATTCGCCTCAGATTTTTGTAACTCAAAATGTCAAAGTAAAATATAATATAAAAGGACAACCATGGTGAATGTTAACAAATCGTTTCCCATTTTCTTTTACTGACATTCTGAGGTACAAATATGCAGGAAGAACAAGCAATCAGCTGTTTCTATGCCATCACCAGGTATATGAATTCGCCTTGGACATAGTATATGTCTACTAGTAGCGCAACTTACTCCGAATCTGCACACACACACAAACCACACAGGGTGTGTTGTATGCAGTAATAAAACAATCAAATTTAAATACTGCAATATTGAGCATGAAGACTTGAAACTCCCAAATTATTGAATATAAAGCAGTTATAACACGTTTTCAGTTACTATAGAATGTATACTTCAGTCTAAATTGAAGTTTTTAGTTGCAGTTTTTACGTTAAAACAACTCTGAACGCGATTTCCCTCATTACACTCTCTCGGAGTACTTTCATTTACTGCCTTCCACTCCGATTCGCAAAAGAAGATGCCAAACTAGTAGGGGTAAACAATGATTTTGCCGCCAGTCTTTACCATTTGCATTACTGTGCTATGATGCTTCTGTTGGCCAAATTTGTTGCTCGCCGGCAAATATGTATGCCCTTGCCCATATACACGTACATAAAAATTTGAAATAAAAGATGTTGATTCGTGACTGGACTTTAACCCGAAGCCTTTACAAGTATTATTCGGTTTAGGTTTGATGAGGATGAGAGATGTGAGTTTTATTTCCTGTAGAAATCCAATGTTACAAAATGGCAATTACAATTTATTTTTATACTTACAAATTTGTGTGATTTTAACCTTCTTCCCTCAATATGCCAGCCACGAATGCCCGCTCTTTTCTTTCGCACATTTGTGGCTGTCATATTTTACACAATTTCGAAATGGCGTTGCCACTATCACACACTATTCACAAGTTTACAACACTTTAGTAACAATATTAACAATACAATACAATACAATAATACTCCAATTTAATTTTGGGCTAAGCGGCGCCAAAACCCATATTGGCATATTTTATTTCATATAAAAAAATTCAGATATGTGGCAACGCTAAAAAATAACCTATATGGTAACACCTACGGCGGCCGCCGTGGTGTGAAGGTAGTGTTGCCGGCCTACCACACCGAAGGTCCATGGTTCGAGCCCTGGTCCAGGTAACATCAAAAGTGATTTGAAAAAAAGTTTTTCAAAACGGGGTCGCCCCTCGGCAGTGGTTTGGCAAACTCTCCGAGTGTATTTCTGCCATGACAGGCTTCTCAGCAAAAAATTCGTCTCCTTTGTAGGTGCCGTTCGGAGTCGGCAAAAAACTGTAGGTCCCACCAATTTGTAGGGAAAAATTCAAATCGGCACACCACAAATTGGAAGAGAAGCTTGGCGCAAAAATCTCTTAGGAGGTTTATGATGATATACCTGTTGTATATCGCGCCATAGATAGATAGGTAACACCTACGTAAAAATTCTCAGAATGTGGTACACTATCTACATACCAAATTTCATCCAAATCGGTTGAGCCGTTTTCGAGATAGTCTGGATATACAAATATACAAGAATAGCTCGTTTAAAGTAATAAGATATACATATTTTCTACTTTTTTTTGTTAGCACTTTGAGTTACGTAGATGTCTGTAGAAAGATGATCGATTAAGTATTCACAAGCGCTCACTAAGCGATCGGTTCGATGATCGCTAATCGCTTAGTAGTCGATTATCTATTTTTGTTCGACACTCACTCGAAAATTGTTATAGGAGAGATGCAGTTCATTAGGGGTTACATCGCAGGGTCATAGTTGGAAAGGAAAAATCCAGCTAGGGACATGGCAAAAATGGCCTATATTTTCTGGCCGGTGATGTATATATTTTATGTACTTTTTAATTTACAGAGTTTAATGAATCGGAAAGTATTTCCTCAATAAAATAAAAAAAACTCCATCCATAGCATCGATCTGTTGGAAATACATATACCCAGGGAGTTGCTAGAGTCACAAATATATATTAAGATGTTTTTTTTTTCCAAAATTTTGGCTTCCAGTTTCTATGTAGTATAAGATTTCAAGCTTTAAATAAGGTTTGAAGCTAAATTTATTTGGGCTTTTATTATTAGTACGTGGTAGCTCCTGCCATAGTAGCTGCTTCCTCTTCAAATTTAGTATTTACCGCACTTAAAGCGGCTTTGAATTGTCGGGCAAACCCGATGTCTTCTCCAGCCCAAACGCGTCCATTTGTTGCAAGCATAACAGCCATAGCCTCCCATTCGTCCATTCGCCGTATGGAAGATGGCGTTGACTTATCATATTCATATTTAATGGAGCCCCCACCTGATTTAATGTTAGCATAACGATTTCCATTTTCAGGTATTTTTTTGATCAATGTACCTTCGTTGAAGCCAGTTCCATTTATTTGTACGAGTTCCGTAATAACGGGTGAATTCATACCCTCATGTTCACTTGGCTGAAAGCTCTGTTGATCTGTTGTTTCAGATCCGCCTGTTGCTCCGGTACCTCCAGGGCACGCGCAGGCATGTTCGTCGCTGCCGCTTTTCACTCTGCAATTATCACAGTCTACTAATGACAGCTCTTCCTTCTGTAGCATGCTACTGGTTAGCGGTTGAGAGTTTGGTTGTTCAGAACATCTTCGCCCTATTGTACATAGCGGTATTCGATCTCTTAAGGTATGCTTACATCGCTTAGAGCACATTCTCGAAGGATACGAAATTTTGGCTGTTTTCAATACCTTTACAAATTTGTCTAAAAGAACATTGCAAGGGGTTAAAAAATTAGGTAAGACTAAGACTGCTAACACAAAATATTTAAATTAATTTTTTGTTTTAGTGAACATTTATTGGCAAAAAACCAAAAATCTCAAAATAACCCTTAGCTGATCCAACACCAGCTATGCGACCTAAAGTATTGCTGCAAAAAACTCACATCTGTACATTTCGAAACACCAAACATGTGTGATTACAGCAACCACATAAAAATGGCAGAAAATGTTGAACTTTGCAAATATCTCTTCACAGAAACATAAAATCGAAAATCCGATTCCGGATTATTGATACCGAACACAAAACGCGCCTTTTGATACCTTTCCCGATATTTTTGCTCGCGTTTTAGCAGTTACGTGCGGTAGTATAGAACTACCAGAAATTATGTACTTGCCCCTGCGGGTTAGGAGTTTAGAATATGCCCGAAGTAGGCATAGCGGTCGTAAGAGGCGACTAATATGCACAAAGGTAATGAAGTGCCACTCGATGGTTGATATACGGATATGATGCCTCTCACCTCTCATTACCCATCTTATCCTTCCTTACAAAAGGAGGGGTGACATTACCTAGAAGGTTTCACTGGTCATAAATCGATACCACGACAGTCGGGCAGTACCGCAAGGGAGTACCGGAGCGTACCGGGTGCAAATCCGGCCAAGGACTGTTAATTCGACAACACTCCCCAAAACCTTCGGGGAGTGTTTTTGTCGTTACCACCACAACAACAACAACTTGGGGCAATAACAACTAGAAATTATTATATTCAATGGACTTACCCGCAAAGTGATGTTAATATCTAGAAGTCCTTATTTTACCTTAGATATAAGACATTATATTAAAGTAAAGGATTTCCGGGGAACAATGGGGAACCTTCTTTTTTTAGCTTGAAATAATTATTTTTCAATATTTTGTAATCTTTTATTTGAAAATTTTACGTTAGACATTAATAAAAAATTAGGAATTGTTAGATATGTGACTTTCCACTTACTACAAGTCGTTTCAAATTAGTTTTCTATCTCTCCTTTATGCCGCGTTAGGGTTTACATTTACCGTCAAGCAAAGAGCATAGATTTCTTGAAGCATAGTTATAGTCAAATTTAAGTATGACTTAAATTTAGTTGTAGCTATTTGATGCAATTTTATATGCGCTAACTGCCAAAAAAGCTTCCTCTAAATTTAAGTTATACTTTAACTTTGACTATGCGTCATTGTGTACATGATACTGTATGATACACTATTCATAAAAAATATGAGAACAAGGCATACTATCAATGAAACTTTTATTATAATTGGCAAACATTTTTTTTACAAAAAGTGGTATTTAAAATTAATAGCGGCTTCGCTGCACGCACTTGGGTTAGCATCCCAGTGTTCGAGAAGGGTTCCGATGAGAAGTTCGACATGTCATCCCATACCATCGCTGTGCATATCGTTGTAAATTTTCTCTGATATTAATTAACAAACAAACATAAAAATTCGAGCACTGCTCCAATAACAATTACCATAATTATAATTGCTACAGGTACAGTACTGGTGCATAACACGGAAGTGTTGATATGGAAAAAAGTAGTTCTGTATCTAAACTATTCCATGAACACGCCTAAAAATATTTCACTTTCCTTGAGTTAACACATGAAATATATGTATGTACCAAAGAATGTAAAAAAGGAATAATGTAAACAAGTAAGGAAGTCCAAGTTCGGGTGGAACCGAACATTGTATACCTAGATGTGATCTATTATGGCATCCCAATTCACGCAGGTCTATTTTAATACTTTTCAGTTCGTATTATAAAGCCAGCTGATTGTTTTCAATAAAAACACTTTTATGTTTTTAGGGGTAAATTCATTTATTTGTATATAAATAGCTTCCCTACCAACCACTGTTAAACACATTTTTTCAAAATACCAACACATGCACATTTTACGTTTGAAAAATTTTGCGTTCAAATAGACAGACGGACCGAGAGACGGACATGGCTAAATCGGCTCTGCTCATCGTCCTGATTATTTCAGTATAATGATGGGCCCATCTCTTCTTCTTCTCATACTTATAAACATTTCAAAAAAGATATATAACTTCCCTATTACAGTGGGGTATTAACTACTTGCCCTGATATTTTGCTTGTGTGTTATCCGATTTGCCTGATTTTTGGCAGGAGATTAGTACATACTATTGAGAAGCAGCTGACAAATTTTCATTGAATATCTATTTGAAATTACAAGCAATCGGCTTTAAAATTACCGAACTTTTATGCTGAAAAGTGGGCGGCTCCATGCCTACTTTCCCAAAATCCACAAAATTTTTTTTTGCGATTTTTTACTTAAAAAGCTTTTTGTGTGTGCAAGATCTTATTGATATAGCCTGCATAGTTATAGAAATATCGCGTTTAAATTTTACGAACCAATTTTTCAGAACTATGCTAAAAACTGGGCTTGGCCCTCAACCGATTTCGCCCATTTTTACAATATATATCCAACATTTTCGCCAAATTTCGTTTCGACAAATCAATTTTTGCCGGAGTTATGGCATAAAAAGTTTGTGGAATAATCCACTATACTTAAAAGTCATATTTTTCGGATTTCTTCGTTCACGGACACTTTGAAAGTGAAATAGAAATGATATAAAGCTATTTTACGAAAATTATTGTCTTCAAAATCTTTCATATGAAAAGGGGCGTGGACCTTAACCGATCCCGCCCATTTTTTTCCGGAACATTCCCTGTATTCATGGAAATTTGTGCGACAAATTTCGATATCTTGAACGGTTTCTGATTTATGATTAATAATATTTCTACATTTTACTTAATCAAAAGTGGGCGGTGCCACGACCAATTTCAAAAGTTTCCTGCTTTTAATTCTTTTTTTTTAGTTCTAAGAATAATTTCTTTTTTGTTTATTTCGTTATGGACCCCTGCCATTGTTTACCCGTACTAGTTTGGCATCTTCTTTTGCGAATCGGAGTGGAAGGCAGTGGATGAATGTACTCCGAGAGAGTGTAATGAAGGAAGTCACGTTCAGAGTTGTTTTAAAGTAAAAACTGCAACTAAAAACTTCAATTTAAACTGAAATATACATTCTATAGTAACTGATAACGTGTTATAACTGCTTTATATTCAATAGTTTGGGAGTTTCAAGTCTTCATGCTCAATATTGCAGTATTTAAATTTGATTGTTTTATTACTGCATACAACACACCCTGTGTGGTTTGTGTGTGTGTGCCGATTCGGAGTAAGTTGCGCTACTAGTAGGCATATACTATGCGCAAAACGCAACATAACAATGCATCAATTGATGGATTGATGGATTCTTGCTATTGTGGGAGCATCTGAAAGGGAATCATAGATACATTTGTACCTGTCCGATCACATAAGTGTTAAATCTTTATTGAATCATGTATATGTTGTTTTGGGCGACCTCGGAAGTCAATACGTTTAGTACAGGCAAAAATAGCTAAAAGCGCGGGAAGAAATGCAACCCTGCCATACATTTTGTTGTAGTTTGAGAAAACTTTACTGACAACATGGTCAAACAGGCCATCAAACCAGCACATGTTAAAATGTAAACAAACCGATTGAAAGCAAGTTTGACAGTTTAGAGAAAATTAAAATAAAAAAAAACCTATTTAGCTGTTGAGATTATATTACCTGTATAGATATGCCATATGTATGTCACTTAAAAGGATTTGCCAAATTTGCAGCGACATACACACATTAATCTGATTTTGACAATTCAACTGGCTTACAATATCCCAACAAGCATTTCTGTAAATACTTTAAAAATAATTTTAAGTCCGCAATAGCACAATAAAATAATTTTTGTCAAATTGTTGTGCTAGGAAAGTTGTTCAATACAATACTAATACAAAAATAACCGATATGTAAGCTTTTTCAATTTTAATTTATTTGAAAGCTTAAAGTAAATTTTTTATAAACTTAAAGAACAAACTGTTATAAATCATTTCATTTTAAAGGTGAAAGGCAAATGTTTATAAAAATACAGAAAAAAAACTATTTCTCAGTTTTTTCTTTCAACTTAAAATATTTCCAATTCTTTTCAGAAAATATTTTACATGAGAATGATGACGAAAAAGAAAAATCATGGTTGCAACTTAACCACTTCCGCAATCTGGTAATAATTGGTTTAAGTAGCAGCATTCAGTGTATGATTACAACTTATTTATTTATTTTATTCCAATAGCTAAGTAAAATAAAAAACATCATTTGAATAAAGTTTCAGAAAGAACATTAATAAAAAACCTTCTTTGAAATTTTTTTTATAGGTTTCCATTAACAAGCTTTTTATCAACGCGTCTTTTTGATTATAAAACGCCTATTCTCAAACGTTTTATAAACGAAAAATAAAAATTGTGTAAGCTTGAAATTTTTGGATAGCTTTTTAAAAATGTATTTTAAGTATACTTTGCTTGTTGGGGTGGCATGAAAAATAAAGGGGCAGTGAAATAACTCTCGGGGAAACAACGCCCGCGGGCGATATTTCCTTTTCGAAGGAAATAATTCCCGGGGGCGTTATTTTCTTTTCAAAGGGGAAATAATGCCCGCCGACAAAAAGAAATAAGGCCCGTGGGTTTTATTTCCCTTCGAAAAGGAAATAACTACCGCGGGCAGTATTTGTTTTCAAAAAGAAAATAGCGCCCGCTTGCCTCATTTCCTTTAAAAAAGGAATTAACGTCCGTCGAGAAAAGGAAAAACACCCGCGGGCCTAATTTGCATTTTGAAAAGGATATAACAGGTTATTGCCATGGGCGATTCTGTGCAGAAAACTGTGGATCGCGTAGCTGGTGTTGGAACGCCTAAGGTTATTTTTTATAAGCACGGCTGAAGACCGCCTACACAGAAGGGGAATCTGTACAGAAAAACTGGGGATCACGAAGCCGGTGTTGGATCGGCTAAGGGTTATTTTTTATAAGCGCGGCCAAAGGCCGCCTACAGAAAAGGGGACTCTGTGCAGGAAAACTGTGGACCGCGAAGCCGGAGTTGGATCGGCTAAGAGTTATTTTTTATGAGCGCGGCCTAAGGTCGCCTAAAGAGAAGGTGATTTCGTAAAAAAACTGTGGATATTGCAGTCAGTGATAGATCGCCCGAATGTTATTTTTTTGAAAAGCGGTCAAAAGTCTCCCAAGCAGAGGGATCGACCCAGGCCACATTTGTAAATCCATATTCGTCTGTATTGCACCATTGTCTGTTTTTTGATTTGTCGACATTTTGATTTGCCGAGATAAAATGAGAAATAACGCGTGTTGCGAAAAAGAAATAACGTCCGCGGGCATTATTTCCTTTTTGAAGGAGCGTTATTTCACTGGCACTAATTTTACTGAGATTATTAAATTATAAGGAAGCTGCTAAAGATGTAAAAGACGAAGGTAAGGAATAAGAGCTATCTGATGATGACCATCAACTACACGACGAACTGGAAATTATGAGAAATCCGCATTATACTTACGATCGCTTGAAATATTGCCAAAGTTGGTATGGGCATCCAAAATCTTCGGGGAGTGTTTGTCACTAAAACCAACAGCAACAACAACAAAGTTTGAAAATTGTGTTTTAACCCAACAAAAAAAAAATATCCAGCTGTTCTGCTGCTATTACCTATCTTACTATGCTATGCCACATTTAGTACAGGCCATGATCAAATAATTTATATGGTCCCTTCAACTGACATAGCGTCTTCTTCTTCCTCATCCACACCTTATGTCAAACTATCATATCTTTGTTTTTTGCTTACATTCTTTGTTTACATTTCTTGGAAAAGCTATTGAGTTCGCTTCGTGTTTTATTTATTTTTAATAAAAATTCGCTGTGAATTGATATTTAACGAGTGCTTTGTGATAACATTTTAAGAAAATGTGTGATTTATGTGTGTGTTATACGTGAAAAGGTTAGAAAATAGGCGAATCGTTTTTGCGCGCTCCCTCTCACATGTGCATTTAAACATAAGAATTCACCGACGTCAAACGGTAATTTCGTGTTGTTGGCCGTTCGCGTCAACCATATAAATCATTAAATCATGGTACAGGCAACAAAATGTTGAATGCAAATAGCCAAAAAAAGGACGTATACGGCCTTAAACTTAATTTTATTTGAGTGCTAGTCATAGTATATTTCTACTAGTAGCGCAACTTAATCCGAATCTGCACACACTTACAAACCACACAGGGTACGTTGTATGCAATAATAAAACAATCAAATTTAAACACTGCAATATTGAACGTGAAGACATAAAACACCCAAATTGTTGAATATAAAGCACTTATAACACCTTATGAGTATCCACCGAATGTAAATTTCAGTTTATATTGAAATTTTTAGTTGTAGTTTTTACTTTAAACCACTCTAAACGCCACTTTCTTCATTTCACTCTCTCCGAGTACCTTCATCCACTACCTTCCACTCCGATTCGCAAAAGAAGATGCCAAACTAGTATGGGTAAACAATGGTGCTAGTCCTCACTCCAAATCATAGGCCCGGTTTCACCAACTCGACTTAACTTAGTCATAGTATATGTCTACTAGTAGCGCAACTTACTCCGAATCTGCACACACACACAAACCACACAGGGTGCGTTGTATGCAGTAATAAAACAATCAAATTTAAATACTGCAGTATTGAACATGAAGCCTTGAAACTCCCAAATTATTGAATATAAAGCACTTATAACACCTTATGAGTATCCACAGAATGTAAATTTCAGTTTATATTGAAATTTTTAGTTGTAGTTTTTACTTTAAACCACTCTAAACGCCACTTTCTTCAGTTCACTCTCTCCGAGTACCTTCATCCACTACCTTCCACTCCGATTCGCAAAAGAAGATGCCAAACTAGTATGGGTAAACAATGGTGCTAGTCCTCACTCCAAATCATAGGCCCGGTTTCACCAACTCGACTTAACTTAGTCATAGTATATGTCTACTAGTAGCGCAACTTACTCCGAATCTGCACACACACACAAACCACACAGGGTGTGTTGTATGCAGTAATAAAACAATCAAATTTAAATACTGCAGTATTGAACATGAAGCCTTGAAACTCCCAAATTATTGAATATAAAGCAGTTATAACACGTTATCAGTTACTATAGAATGTATATTTCTGTTTAAATTGAAGTTTTTAGTTGCAGTTTTTACTTTAAAACAACTCTGAACGCGATTTCCTTCATTACACTTACTCGGAGTACATTCATCCACTGCCTTCCACTCCGATTCGCAAAAGAAGATGCCAAACTAGTACGGGTAAACAATGAACTTAGTTAAGTAGCGATTTTCACTTTTTCAGTTTCACCACCTAACTTAGCTAAGTCACAACTTAGTCAACTTGCCAGCTGACTTATTCTCGACTAAGCAGTGTTGCTGTGGCTCAAAACCTAAATGTCAGTAATGTTGCTAATTTGTTTTCTGCAACGCCCCAGTCGGAAACTTCACCATGCTTGACTTTAACACTTTGACACTTTGCATGTGAACGCTTGTTTTCTAGCATGCAACCATTACGAAACTATCGTTTTCAATTAAGCGCTAATTTTAGTACCTTCCAACTAAAGAGAAATGGGTGTAAGATCAATACATTCCTTCTTGTATGGCCATACATGCCCTTTGCGTACTGGGGTATTGGGATGCGCAGAGTTGTCTGGCATGAAAAAATACTACTATGCATAAAACAGCTGATCGGGTTGTTGTGCTCAAAATTATTTAAGTCGCTCAGTTGGTGAAACCCAAAATTAAGTTAGTCTCGAATCTGTGCTAACTTAAGTCACGACTTAGTTTTAGTCTTTGTCGCGTTGGTGAAACCGGCCCATAGTATATTTCTACTAGTAGCCATTGTTTACCCGTACTAGTTTGGCATCTTCTTTTGCGAATCGGAGTGGAAGGCAGTGGATGAATGTACTCCGAGAGAGTGGAATGTAGGAAATCGCGTTCAGAGTTGTTTCAAAGCAAAAATTACAACTAAAAACTTTAATTTAAACTAAAACTCACACTCTTTAGTAACTGATAAGTTGTTAGAACTGCTTTATATTCACTAATTTGTGAGGCTTATGCTTCTACGTTCAATATTGCAGTATTTTAATTTGATTGTTTTATTATTGCATACAACCCACCCTGTGTGGTTTGTGTGTGTATATCTCTACTAGTAGCGCAACTTACTCCGAATCTGCACACACACACAAACCACACAGGGTGTGTTGTATGCAGTAATAAAACAATCAAATTTAAATACTGCAATATTGAGCATGAAGACTTGAAACTTCCAAATTATTGAATATAAAGCAGTTATAACACGTTATCAGTTACTAAAGAATGTATATTTCAGTTTAAATTGAAATTTTTAGTTGCAGTTTTTACTTTAAAACAACTCTGAACGCGATTTCCTTAATTCCACTCTTTCGGAGTACATTCATCCACTGCCTTCCACTCCGATTCGCAAAAGAAGATGCCAAACTAGTAGGGGTAAACAATGCTCCAAATTGATGCACCGGTAATTCTATACGACAGCACGTAACTGCTAATATACGTCCAAAAATCTCGGGAAATGTATCAAACGACGGGTTTTAACCTCCGTATCAATAATCCGAAAGCGGAAATTCGATATTTTATGTCTGTTCAGAGATATTTGCAATCAAAGTTGAAAATTTTCTGTCATTTTCTTGTGGTTGTTGTAATCACAGATTAGGGTGTACCGACAAGTGCAGAAATGTGTTCTGCGCCGAAATATTGTGGACCGCGTAGCCGGTGTTCGACCGGCTAAGGGTTATTTTTTTGAAGCGCGGCCGAAGGCCACCTACGCAGAAAAGTGTTATGCACATAAATACCTTGGATCAAGCCCCCTATTTGGGATCGGACCTAGGCCATATTTGCGTTTTTTGCTAATGACTTTTCACTGAAACAAAATATTTAATTTCCGCTTTCGGATTATTGATACAGAGATCAAAACGCGTCGTTTAATACCTTTACCGAGAGTTTTGTACGTTTATTAACAGTTACGTGCTGTCGTATAGAATTACCAAAACTCACAATACAACATACTGTTGCGGATAGACGATCCGGCAATACGATGTTCACTACATTGGAGGCATAAAATCAAATGACAATCTGGTAGTAAGCACCTTGCCATATGATATATGATACTTGCATATGCAGTATCGCCGAGAACAAAAAAAAAAAAACTTAAGGCGCACAGCTTTTGTTTATATGTGCGAAAGTAAACTATTTGCCTTTCTAAAGTAAAATTTCTTTTCAAAGCTGATAAAATATATATTGCTGAAATATATATTCTTCAACTATGTCTTATAAAGTTTGCGTATATAAGAACTGCGATAATTACATTTATGATGGCACACCCAGCGGCAACAAACAATTCAAAATATTTCGATTCCCAAAGGATCCAGTGCGATATAAAGACTGGATGATGCGTGGTGAAGTTCTACAAGGATTACCCCAATCACAAATGTACATGTGCTCCGAGCATTTCGATCAAAAATATTTGATGAAGAATTTACGCCGAACTATGCTCACCAGTTCAGCGGTGCCATTTCCTTATTGTGAAAAAAATATAAAAGATTTGCAAGTTGAGGATAATGCTTCTGATATTGTCAACAAAAATTTTAAAAGTAGCTTTGATAAAGCTGTTGACACCTCAGATACGGAAATGGTATTTTCAATACAGGGAGATTTAAATCATGTCTCGGCATCTATAAGGTTGAAGGAAAGTATATGTAATGTTGGAGATGATGACGGTGATGCTGTTGGAATATTAGAATACTTTAAAGATAATGACAATAGCAATGCCGAATATTGTGTAGAATCGACAACTACAGCAACGAAAGAGCCTGAACAAGAATTAACGGAGATCGAGGAAATATATACAGAAATGAGTGAAGATGAATTGCTAACAGGTAAAATGCAAGAAAATACATTCAATACATATGGGTGTTTCCCAAAGAAAGTAAACAAACATTTCGATCCTAAACAGCCCAATTCTAAATATTCTCACGGAATAATTTTCTCTCGGATTTTTTTGTTAACTCCTGTAATTATGTTCTCCTAGGGAGAAGAATAATTGGGGAAGAGCAATTTCGAAATCAGCTGTTTTGGCAATGGGCATGGTATACACGGATTTCTAAACTGGCTAACGAAGTTTAAAAATGTAAATATTGTGAAGAATTCGTTTTAAAAAAGAAAAAAAAAATGTAAAACAACGTTTAGTGTTGCTTTTCATACGTTTGTGGCAGAAATTAAGAGAATAAGAGCCACAGGAAAATAAACACAGGATTATAAGATATTACATATACGATTGAGTTGCCGCAAACATTATCTAGAATTTTTGTTTGTATATTTAATTTGCTTTCTGCTGTTTGGAGATTTTAAAGGTATTATAGAATAAACAAGCCCGGAACTCCTTACATCGCACACTCAGGAACTCAAAAATACAATTTCATGATGGCCTTGCATCAAGTTTAAAAACAGTCATATCTGTTATACATGATCTAAAATACATCGTATTCTAATATAACATTATTTTAGTTTAGTATATACTTACACAAGTTAATAGTTTTCCTATGAAAAAATTCCTTAAAAATGACAGCGAAATCTCCCTTTTCCTCAAATTCGTAATAGCTACTTTTCTCCCTTAACTGGTTTTCCATTTTTCGATCATTATTCAGAATAAGAGGAAAGGGAGGAGTGAAAAAATTCCCAAGGATTTTTTATTCAGAATACGAGGAGTGGGAGAGGGGAAAAAATCCGTGCCGAGTTTTCATTTAGAATTAGGCTGAAAGTTTTATTAATTACTAGTCTGCATTGTTGTTTTTTTTTGTTTGAAACAAATTATCCTCAGCGGTTTTTTGACCGCTTGTTTTTCCTCAAAAATTCAAAAAACTCCCGACGGTAACGATTGGAAATACCCACATGTACTAAACCTTTTTTATGGTTAACAACTGGCTTATGTTATAATCTCTATAGAAATAGTAACACGATTGTCGGAAAGAGATAAAAACTCGAGACCTAATGCAGGAAAAAAACGTAAAATGCATTCGGAGGACACTGACGAAGAGCCTTCTAGTTCCAAACATATTAAAACAAAAATTAGAGCATTGTGTGAAAGCAAAAATGTCAGCAGTGCTAACGCAAATACGACCCGCACTGTAAAGGTAGAGAACATGGCAACTGATACGCATATTGCATTACGGACACAAAATGAAAATCATAATGCACCATCACTGCAAATAGATCCAGAAGCCTTAGTGGATACGAAATGGATTACAGATTTTATTTTCAAAGGTGAAGAATATGTTCAAATGCCCAAAGAGTATTACGTTCACGAAAAAATGGAGTTAATGCAAAGGTTACGAAAATACGAAAATGTGCTGAAGCGATTTAAAAATAATTTACAAGAATTGGATTTGCCATAAACTGCTTAGTATGCGGTCTTAAAGACTTATCGCTTATCATTCCCACAACAGCCGGTTCTATCGCACCGGAATGACCCGGGTTTTTTCACCCTGCCAAGGGCTGTTATTTCAGTGTAACCCTGTTCAATCTGGGGCAGGGCGAAGCACTGTTAACAACAACAACAACTTATCGGTTATCAGTTAACCCTTAAATATATACAAGAAAAAAGAACTTAGCAATTATTTTACGATGTGTCCTAAAATTTGAGAATGATTGATTAAAAGCGGGGGCCGAGCTCCCGAAGAGGTCGTTGAGCTACGGTTGATGCAAGAAATGTGTGCTGCTGTATTAATGCGCAAATTGAAATTTTATTTTTGCCGACTTCAAGAGATAATTTTAAATGCATATACTTACATATAAAAACGTCAGAGACATTTTGGTAAAGACTTTTTTTAACAGATGAGAAATGATGAGAAAATAGCTGTAATTGTAATAATTTTTGTAATTAAGACTTAATCTAGAAATTTTAACATATAATGGTATTGACCGTCATACTCGTCGAATGCTTTATTCTGTGCTACTTTTCAAAACGTTTGATTCAAAAGTTTACTGCGACAGGTCGACAAGAACAACATAGTTTGATCTTTCTTAGATGATATATAACTCCAATTATAT
Organism: Merzomyia westermanni; assembly: GCA_949987695.1. Lineage (NCBI taxonomy): Eukaryota > Metazoa > Arthropoda > Insecta > Diptera > Tephritidae > Merzomyia > Merzomyia westermanni. The sequence goes on along the minus strand of OX465288.1, from coordinate 16,348,852 downwards.
AATTTTGAAAATAATGACAAAGCGGTCTCATTTTTTATCATTCAAGTTTTTGGTGGTGGTGGTCCTTGTTTTACCTTAACTTACATTTATGATGTGACTGTTTAAAAACTATATTTTTACCAACATGTACACAATTGATAATAAAGTTTTTGGTTTACCAATCGCTTTTATTAGTACATAAAAATTATACCTTGCTCTTATTTAATGTTCATTGTTTTCAATTACATACTGGATACGACTATATTTAGCCCACAATTCAAAATTATTCAATAAGTGTCGCAACATACGCAGATAGTATCTTTGATTGTACTCGAGCTTTAACTAATGTTAATTATCAAGTATAAATAAAGTAGTCGAATTAAAAAAAAAAACAAATTGTTCAAAAGAGGTCGGCACGTACGTCAACGCACCACTACAAAATTAATTATTTATCTCGTATAAAATATGAGAAATCGCCACGCTTGATTCTACATTACTCAAAGCTACATTGGAAAGATGTGGCTCATAGCTACGCAAGTTCCGCTTTGCTGTATTATTGTAAGTAACGAGATTTCTTAAAATTAACGCTGCAGTTAAACGAATACTTTTAGTTACAGGGCCTTCATTTTCATCCATCAATTCTTTGGGATTTACATAATCTGCTGTCTGTCTTTTAATAGCATGCATTGCTGAACTACCGGTCACATTGCCAATACCGATTGGTGGTTGTGATCCCGTTGTTGATGATGATGATGACGACGATGTCGATGGTGCTGGAGATGCTGTGTTGTTACGTTGCGCCTGCGCTGCTTCTACATTGCGTACAATTGTCACAGGCGATTGAGTAGGTTGTATATTAACAGTACCTGTTGCTATACGCCGTTGCATAGCAGAGCGCAAACTTTCATTTGTCAAATGTCGATCTATTATGTGAGTCATTAATGAATACCGTTTACGTGGAATGCCATCGCAAAAACCTGGACCTACACCCCATTGACAGAATATTTCTGCTGCCGGATCTAAATGGTCTGGACAATGCAGCGTACATGCGTGACGCTGTAAGTCGTTCAGTGATTTATATTTACGACGTGGACAATTACGCCAATCGCAAACAAATAGCCAATTAGGATCCAACGCTGTTGGTGTATTAGCTACAGCAGCTGTTGACCCACCGGGTGGTAAAAGTACCTGTGGTATTGGAAGTGTTTGTTTTTGTGTTGGCGTTTGTGGTGTATTGCCTGCAGCAGAGGGGGCCGCTGGGGTCGATGGTGGTCGTTGTGGTGGTGCTGGTGATTGTGATGCTGGTGGTGGAGTAATTGGTTTTGAATCAACTGTTTCGGATGTGGTTGGCACTGTAGTCGAAGCTTTTTCTGTTGCGTTTGTAACGCTTTCCCTGTTTTTTGTTGAAACTTCTGTTTGCTGTTGCATCAGCTGTTGGACAACAGTTGTCGTGCGTGGAGTAGATCCACTTTGAGCCAGTGGTGGTGGTTCAGAGCCAAGGATCGTTTGTTGTTGCGGTGTAGGTGTTCTAATTGGATGAGCAGTAGTAGATTTACTAGATGGAACCGGTGGCGGTGCTTTTTGTTGTTGTGCTACGTTTTGTACAACGGCTAGATTTTTGACCGGTAAAGTCGCTTGAATTAAACTCGGATGATCAGCCGGCTGAAAGTTTTTCATTTAAATATAAAAATTAGTTTGTATTTTTGTTCATATTTGGTTATTGAAATTTAGTCGAATATTTCGATCGTTATTTTAGAAAATCAATATTTCCCGAAGAACTTATTTAAATTAATATTTTGTTAGCTAGGTTGTTGTTGTTTTTAGAGACAAAAACACGTCCCGCAGAGGGGGTTACAAATTGGTAAAGATATATAGCGAATTTATATTTTCCTAGGGCAATATATTCAGTTTGATATTTAGGGCCCTTATACCATATCAGATTCGGAGTTATGGGTAATTGAAACTTTACCCTTTCTGGCAATGCCCAATTTTTTAAAACTATATAACCTTACGTACTGTGCTCAGTGGTCAAATTTAACTACTGTGAAAATTTTATGAAGATGACCTTTGGGCGTCTATAGAGAACAAACAAACACATAAACATGAGGCCGCAATATCGCACACTTTTTAAAAGTTATGTATATTACGGACACATATATGTAAGCTAATATCATTAATTTAAAGTAAATAGATTTAGAGTTAAGACGAGGCCTACGTTTTCAAAAATATATATAGACTAAGCTGTTCCCAGTGACAGTAGGACAGTAGAAAAAGGTAAATACATATATAAAAATCTCACCTTTGGTAGTATTTTTTGTTGCATTACTGGAGCCTGCTGCTGTTGTTCATTTGCATTTGTGCGTATTTGCTGCTGCTGTTGCGCTGGTAATACTTGTTTTGTTATAATTGTTTGCGAATTTAATTGACTTTGTTGCGTTGGTGGTGGTGCTTGTGTTATTACCGTCTCTTTAATTTCAATAGCACGCCCGCCAAGTATAACCTGTCGTTTCTCTGAAGGACCGGATATAATATGTTGTTGTATTATAGATTGATGTTGTTGTAGTTGAGGAATTTGTATAGGGGGTGGTGAAGGTTGTGCTAGTCCTGGTGATGCCTGAACAATAGACACTGTTTTACCCAAACGGGATATCGTAGCCGGTTGATGCTGATGAACGACTGTTTGTTGTAGACTTGTTGGAGGCATTTGTGGTTGATGTAATTTTATAGTTGCGGGTATATGATTTAATTGTGATAGTAACGATGGTGAAATTTGTGCTGTGGCCGGTTGCGTTTGGGCAATTGTAGTTATTTGAGATGTTGGTATTAGTTGATGACGTTGTAATAATTGATTACTTGTGGACACATTTGTTGTTATGCCACTACTGCTTACTGGAATATGTTGTATTGGTGTGGCTGTGCCTGTTTGTGGATTTATAAAATATTGTTGAGTGGTAGGATGAGAAGATAGCGTTGGCTGTGAACGTTGGGTAACCAAAACTTGTTGTCCTTGAGGTGTAGTCATTATCATTTTTTGTGTTCCACTTGTAATAAGTTGTGGTTGTGCTTGTTGACCAGACAACGGTTGTTGTTGTAGAATTATAATAGTCTTTGTTCCAGCCGATTGTTGTTGTGGCGTTTGAGTGACTAAGACCGTTTGTTGTTGTGGCGCTGACTGCGGTTGTGGCTGTTGCGCTACAAGATAAGTTTGACCCTGTTGATTTGTTGCCAGAACATATTGAGTTGGTTGTTGTTGTTGTTGGTGGTGGTGCTGTTGTGCTACAGACTGCGGCATATTCTGTGTGATTACTTGTTGTATGAGCTGTTGCGGTTGTGCCTGCTCAAGTGTTTTCTGTTGCAAAATAACCGGTACGGTTTGTAAGCCTTGATCGGTTTTTATAGTTGCCATGGCTGTTGGCAACTGTGTTGTTTGCCCTATGACACCACTGTGTGTTGCCAATTTTAATTGTGGCGATTGATTGGTTTGAAATAGAAGTTGTCGTTGTACGCCTTGTATGGGGCCTTGTTGTAATTTAGCTGGTATTAAAATTTGTTGCTGCTGTATGGAGTCACTCAATGTCGATTGTGTAGTACAGGTAGATGCTGATGATAGTGCTAGTGTTGTGACTGGCAGTGGTGGTATGTCTTCCAAGTCTTCATCTTCAAGTATGGAAGCAGCCATTTCAGCATATAAATTTGCAGCATTTTTCGAGGGTGTCACTTGAACGTCATCTACTTTACCACTTAAAGGTTCTAAAGCAAGACGTTTGGCCGGTTCACCACTGTCGTCATTTTTACGTTTAATAATTGTAGCTGGAATTGGGGGTTCGCAACCCTTCTTATCAAGTATGTCTACTAACATTTGATTGGCAATAATCACTGGACGTCCGCTAGAATCTTTCGCAACATTATTGCCACTCAATGGTGCCAAAGGTGGGGGAGTGGATTCAAGCACAGGCTTCTTTTCTGAAGGATTATTATGAGGATGATTCAGGGGCTTAATTGTAGTCTGTCCTACTTTTAACGGTGTATTTTGCATTAATGTATTACCAACCAAAGCACTTATAGCTGTACTTGCTACTTTGATTGGTTGATTTACAGATGCAGTTGTTGTAATATTTGGCGACACAGTTGCCTGTGGCAACGGTGGACTACTTGTGACAATTGTATTCAAATCTTTTTGATTTTTTTGTTGACGTTGAGTTACTTTATTAGCCAATAGACTTTTAATCAATGAGGACGATGGCTGGGCCGTGGCATCCACTGTCTGTTGTAAAGCTAATGTAGGTGCCGAACCTTGCGGAGACTGGGGTACCAGTTGAGGCGCACCAGAATTTGTTACATCAGCCGTAGCAGTTATAAACTCGTCGTTACTAGTTTGATCTATATTCATGGTCTCTTGCAAATTAGGTGAAGTAGTAAGGACAGATCCATCCGTCAATGTATCTGCAGTTGTGACAGGAGAGTCTTGTTGAAATTTGGGTTTCTTTTTAATTCTGCGCCCAGTTGTTGGTATCGAGTCAGTGGTTGTTGGGTTTGCAGGTAATTTGTTATCTGGTGTTTTTGGTCGAATTGGTTGAATAGGTAAGGGTTGTGCACGCAAACGTAATCCAACATAATGTAAACCGGGAAAACATGTGCCATCGTTAAGACGCACAGTCACTGGACCAGCATTGTTGCTAAAAATCAAACGTACAAGCTTTGGAAATTGTACATGATTAACGAAAGTATGTTTACCAGACTTTTGGCAGTGTGTTAAATAAATTCGATATAACTCCTGTTGCTCTATACGACTCTCTGTTGCGGACGTGCGTTCAAAGGTAGCACCCAACCATGACAAGGCATATTGTTCGTCCTCTTGAGTCGTGTTTTGTGGTGTTTGAGGTAAATTGGGTGATTGTTGTGGTGTTGTGGTTGTCACTGGTTGTTGCTGTTGCGTTTGTATTAGGGTATCTGTTTGTGGGGAGGGCGTATTTGATTGTTCATTTTGAGGTTTTTGCTGCTGCTGAATTTCACCAACATCAGCCGAGACTTGCGGTAACGGTACAGTGGGTAACTGCGGTTGCCCCTGCGGTTGTGACTGTGTCATAGTTGAAGGGGTAATCTGGGGTGACAGTATAACCGGGGTGGGTAAAGGTGGCTGTGGTGCTGGCAATTGCAGTCCTGCAGTGAATACGTGCGCCGTTTGCTTTGTTGTTACTGTTGCATTTTGTAAATTTGCTATATTTTGTGCCACCATCGGCACCATGTTACCCGGCACTGTTTCTACAACTCTCATTAAGATACAACCATCTGGTCCATATGATTGTGCTTCAACCGTTATTAAAGAAACAAGTTGATCAATAATTCCTCTTACTTGCATTATATGATGACAGGATCGTGTGCCCAAAGACGTTAGCGCATAAATAGCTTCTAAAGTAAATATAAGTAACATTATATCATTTAAGCATAGAAACTGGCAAACCGTTTCATAGAATTTCAAGCTTAGGCATTTATTTATGGGTTCCTCATTGCAATCATTTTGACACAACTTGTACAATATCTCTAAACTGTTTATAATCACTCCGCGATCTAAACTTTCAACTCCATCACAGATCGTAGCCAATAGACTACGGGACACATCATCCGTAGATGGATCTAGTAACTCAATTTCAGTAGCTATATTTCCGGCTATATCCAAAATTTGATTATGTAAATTGGCCCAACGTATGTTTGCACCCATAACTATAAATCGTATAAATGTGCGACTCTTTGCTAGAACTGCCAAATTTTCCTCAAAGAAACTAAGATTTCGGAGGATTGCTACAATCTGTTGCACGCGTTGTCCTATATATTCCTGTGTACCTTCGGCGCGTCCGAGATTCAAGAAATCGAAGTCTTTGAAATCTTCATAATATTCAAGTTTCTTGACATCTATACAATCACCAATATCATTTGTTTCTGCTGCATCACGTATAGCTTGTTCGTCTGTGTACAAATCCAAAATTTGGGGTTTGTCATGTAATAAATCTCGCCAAAATGCAAAAAGTGAATGTTCTCGTGCTTGAGTGTAGACATGTTGAAAAAGTTCACGTAACGTGTAATCGGAAAAGACTCCGCTGTGCGCCAATAGTACATCTAAAATTTTGGGTTGTTCATTCAACTTTAATGTGTGTTTATTTTCATTTGCCATCAGGGAACACACGTTAATGGCGAAATCTTGTTCATTAGGAAGTGGTGAAATGAGCGAAAGCATTAATTTTTCGTAAGGCGAAGCCTTATGCAAATCAGTGGATAGTTTATAGGTCCGACGGCGATCCATATTCACTATATGTTGTCGGTAATTGTAGGACATGGGTACAGAATTAACGGCAACGTTCACGCCTGTGCTTGCATATATGGTTGGAGGATAGCGGCTACGGGAACGACCTCCACTTTCTACGGCATCTACGGATTCGAATCCTTCTAGTTTATCGGGATCCTCGCCGAAAAAATTTTGTTTTTCATACTTTTCTAAACAACGCCTATATATGTATTTTACAGCTGCTGTAGCATTAACACACTTGTCAGGTATTCCCAACTCTGCCAAAACTTCATCCCATTCGTCGCGTTGATTCACTTTGTAAAAACCTCCACGTTCAGTAACCTCGGTATAAAGCCTGTGTAGATCCACTTCACGACCACTAATTTTGGGTTTATGCATGATGGGCGTTCTATTAATAAAAAGTAATATTTAATAAAATCGACATAAAATTCTCAAAATTTGGTTTTATGTGCATATGTATGTAGAGATTGGTACTTACGCACGCCGCTCGTGGAACTGCTGCAAATCGCGATAAAACTCATCGGGTGGTTTTGGAATATTTCCTTTGGTGCAGGGAGTACTTACAGCTGTTAAATTAGCAGCAACTGCCTCATTTATTGTAGAGGTAGTAGCTTGAATGGATTTGAGACGACTTGATGTTCCGCTTATAGTATTGGCGGTATTAGACACACTAACAACGACCACCGAAGAGTTTCTAGAATCACTTGCCGGCTCGAATTCACTTTGTAAAACTTCTGACATGTTCGATTCCAAAGCCAGACAACATAAAATAAGTTTACACAATAATTTTCCACAAATGTATTCCTAAAATTCTACACAAATCTGGAACGCTTAAAAGTGAAGCCAATAAAATTTATTTTAAGATCGCGTTGCCAGCTATTTTGAAACGAAAGCGGACGCAAATTACATGATCCGTGTTGCCACAGCTATAAAAAGAGATAACCAAAATTTGAAATATTAATTCCCAAAAAACTACCATTTTATAAAACGAACACATAAAGGTTTATTCGAAATTACAGGTACGTACATACGTAAATCAAATAATTAAAAATATTGCATCCTTGAAGAAATTGTGGGTAATACTCTACATCCAACGTCAACTTTAAAAACTGCACTAAAAATGTCGATATTGGTACCCAGAGACGCGTTTCGGTTGCAGAAACTCTTATCCGGTGAGGGAAACCCATTTTTTTTATTAATTTAAAAGTTATTGGCTAAAAACCAAAAAAGTACCTAGGTTCGATCCCATTAACGATTAACAAATTACCAAACACATTTGCGACAAATTACCAATTTTGGTTAAAAATAACCAAAACGCCAACACGGTACATGATCTTGGTTTTCTTTTATTAACACGAATTTACTCGTGGTCCCCCAAAACCATTGTTTACCCTTACATATACTATGCCCAAAACAGGTTTGTTTGTGTTCTCTAAAGCTGCCTGGCGACACGCATGATTTAATGATTTATATGGTTGACGCGAACGGCCAACAACACGAAATTACCGTTTGACGTCGGTGAATTCTTATGTCAAAATGCACATAGGAGAGGGAACGCGCAAAAACGAGTCGCCTATTTTCTAAGCTTTTGACATAAGGTGTGGATGAGGAAGAAGAAGACGCTATGTCAGTTGAAGCGACCATATAAATTATTTGATCATGGCGACACGCAAGCATATGCTGCTGGTAGCCATAGCAACGGGTGGTTACCATAGCAATCGGCGCTAACGACGGGTAGTCGTGCTCACACGTGCTTGTTGTCGGCTTTCGTTGCTGAAAATCAAAAATTTTAGATTTTTTCGCTTGACAGCTGGTCTATTTGATCGTTGCCAACGTGTTTGACAAGCATTAGTGTGTTAGTTTTGTGAGAACGTGAAATGAGCAAGCTCGCGAAAGAAAAAGATTTTACGTTGCGGTTTATTGAAACCTACGAGTGCATGATGCTTTTAACTCTTTTAAGAGGTTCTCATGCGTAAACTGTTTACGTTTTGCATGCAAACTTTTCATCCAGAATCTTCTTTTTTTAATTTTTTTCCGCCAAAACAACTGCAGTTACAAGAAAACAAAATCGTCATCCGATGACATGTTTACGTCCGCACGCTACGAATTTTCCATACAAATGGCGCTTGATGCTTTATGCTTGTATGGTGGCCGGGCAAACGACAATCACCCGATTACGCACACAACCACCCGTTGCTATGGCTACCAGCAGCATATGCTTGCGTGTCGCCAGGCAGCTTAACAACGTCAAATAGGACGGATACCGAATCGTTCTGGAATTGTACCATGTTGTTATAACAAGGTAAAGTCAACTCTACAAAAACAACATACTGTAAGGGCCGTTTACTCAATCTCTGATTAACTGCTTAATCAAGACTTTACCAGCGGTTGGCTCAAAAACAATTTACTCAATGTCTGATTATCGACGATGCGCTGATTATCTTCTGATAAAAGTTATCAAAGGATGGACCTATGATATTTTGCTTAGCGAAACAAAAAGTGACAGCTGAAAGTAAAAGTCTGATTTTGTGATAAATTGTTTTGCTAGCAAGCTCTGCAAGTAATAGAGTTTAAAAATATAATATCCATATAAAGAAATATCACAATCGAAACTTGTACCCCAAAAGGGTTTGTTTCAAATTGAAGACAGAGCAGCTGTCACTTTTTATTCGTTCACAATGCAACTTTTGTGAATTTTCTTTTCCAAAAACGTTTACAATGACCAGCTTTATCATGATAACTTAATCAGACTTTTGTGTAAACGAAAATGTCATTCTGAGGCAAGCCATGATTAGGTTATCATATGATAAAGTTTATCATAACCAGACATTGAGTTACGGACCCTAAGATTGTCAAAATCAACTGGTCGGTGTTAGCTCTAGTAGGGAAGAGAAAGCAGAGAAATATTCATTTGTGAGACGTTATGTCAAAGAGGGTAAATACATTTTACTCACTTCTGCGTTTGCAGCTCTGCCACTTCTGCAAACCACTCAATTTGGCGGTTGTCCATTTGTATACAAAACAAAGAGGATTGCCCAAGGGGCTGCGACATGCCAGCGAGTAAATGTCATTTCGAGCGAGGCAAAAAACAAATTTTTGGATGAATGAACAGCTGAGAGGACTGACGGCTTTTATTTATAAACTCTCTTTGCCAATATGTTGCGGTTGCTATATTCCGGTGCTATTCCGATGGAACTGCCGGCGAGGAATAATTGAAATACAGAGGCCGAATTTCGACATACGTTCCGTGATCGTAAACCGTGTTTTAAGTCACAATAACTTTGAAACTGACCAACTTTTAAAAAAAGTAGTAATGCACCATTTATCCCACCGGTACTTCCATTCAATCGCTCACGTATGCCGTCATTCTGAATAATGGGCTTAGAGCTATTGTGATTTAAAAATTTGCTTTCGATCACGGAACGTATAACGTAATTCGACCCCAGTTTTGTGATCTCTATTGACTTCATCGAAATTCAATGCCAAATTTCGATTAAAATGATTGAATTCTCTCATGATCTATTACATTTCCGTGATAGAAAGCGAATTTTTAAACGACAATAGCTCTAAGCCCATAAGGCGGAATGACGTCATAGGTGAACAATTGTTTGAAAAGTGCGGTCGGTTCAATTATGCATTATCATTTTTTTTTTTAAGTTGGACAGTTTCAAAGTTATTGTGACTTAAAAAACGGTTTACGATCACTGTCGTAATTCGGCCCCTGATAGACCCTACTATTTTTTTTATAAAAAAATTCAGCTTGTTGCCGGGTTTGAACTACTAAGCAACAACAAACAAAAATATTATAAGTTAATTAAATCAAAGAGAACTTTTAAGGCCGTTTACTTAATGCCTGATTGACCGCTTAGACAGGACTTTATCATAGGTTGGCCCACAAACCGCTTAAGCTTTGGTTTCCTCGAAAAAGTGACAGCTTAAACTAAAAATCAGATTTTGTGATAAAGGCTTCTTTTAAAATTGTAACCATTTTATATGTTCACAATGCAACTTTTGTGAATTTTTTTCCAAAAACGTTCACAATGACCAACTTTATCATGATACCATAATCAGAATTTTGTGTAAACGAAAATGTCATTCTGAGCCAAGTCAAGATCAAGTTATCCTAGGATACAGTTTATCATGACTAGGCATTGAGTAAACAGCCCTTAAATATAAAAAATGTCCAGTGACGAAGTACTAAGTTTGTTAAAGTGATTTTTTTGGAATATTTAGGGCCGTTTACTGAATGTCTGATTAACCGCTTAGTCAGGACTTTATCAGAGGTTGGCCAAAAAACCATTTACTCAATGTCTGATTAGCGACAATTCGCTGATTATTTTCTGAAAAAATTTATCAAAAGATGGACCTCTGATTATGTGCTTATCAAAACAAAAACTGACAGCTGAAAGTAAAAATCTGATTTTGTGATAAATTGCTTTGCTAACAAACACTACGAGTAATAGAACTTAAAAATGTTATAACATCCAATTAAAGAAATATCAAAATCGTAATTTGTACTCCAAAATGGTTTGATTAAAATTATAAACAAGATCAACTTTTGTGAATTTTTTCACAAAAACGATCACAATGACCAACTTTATCATGATAACATAACCAGACTTTTGTGTAAACGAAGTTGTCGTTCTGAGCCAACCCATGATTTGGTTATCATGTGATAAAGTGTAACATAACCAGACATTGCTAACTGAAACGAATTATGATTTACCGCCAATTGAACAAATTTAGTCTAATATACAATATTTTTTTCTTAATATACAGTGATTTATATTTTCACAAAGTAGAGGCACAGCACACAAAAATTTGATATTAAATTAAATGTAAACAATTACTTTCATCCAGCTTAATTTAAGACAATAAACACCTTGCAGAGTAATGATTTTTTTCGTATAAAAAAATTCTCGTAAAACAAGTGCGTTCATACCTGTAATTCTTATGTTCGTTTGTTAATTGATATTAGAAGAATTAAAACGATTTGTTCAGCGATTGTATGGGGTGACGGCTTTTTTCGCACTTTGGTTCGTATCCCTGTGTCCGAGAAGGGGTCCGATGAGAAGTTGGTGACTTCTAAACATGCCCTCCAATACCACCGCTGTCCAAATCATTGTAATTTTTCTCTGTAGCCCGATTCTGTAACTTTTAACCACGCGCCGAGCGTTAAGCTTATCGCCAAATTTTGGCGTTTGTTCTTAACGAAAATGCCAATCTGTAACTCTCCTTTAACGCCGCTAAACAGCTGACTCTTGATGGTGATAAAATATGGCAATACTTCTCTTAAATTACATGCAAAAAACTCAAAACAAATTTTTTACTTTTTCCAAACACTAAAAGACTTGCAAATATATTAACGCTAATGTTAACACCTCGAAAATAATTCGCGACAGCTAACCACACAAAAAGTGTTAGCTAACACTTTTCGTGTGGTTAAAAGTTAGTGAATAGGGAAAAGCGTTAAAAATGGTGTTGAGCGAAGTTAACGCTAACACCTGGCGTTAAAATAGTTACAGAATCGACGTACTGATGCCTCGAAAATGAGAATCAGCTAAAAAACAAAAGTGTGTGCATAGTTTTAGTATACGAAATGTCTCGTGTGTATTGTCCCTTATGTTCCACATTCATGATCGCAAAGAGCTATCGGTTGCACTTAAAATTGTGGCGATTCTTCTCAAGCATGTACCATCGCTAACTCAATAGAACTACCACCACTAGTTAAACACAACAATACATGAATATCTATTTTGTCGCCTTCAAAGTAATCCCCATGAGATATTATACACTTGTGCCAACGGTTTTTCCAATCTTCGAAGCACTTCAAAAAATCATTTTTTTGTATCTTGTTCAGCTCCTCCTTCGATGCCGTCTTTATCTCGTCAAGAGAAGCGTAACGTCGTCCTTTCATGGGCCTCTTCAGTTTAGGGAAAAAGTCACAGGGGGCCAGATCTGGGGAATACGGTGGCTGCGGCATCATGTGTTGTTTTTGGCCAAAAAGTCGCGCACAAGCAACGATGCGGGAGCAGGGGCGTTATCGTGGTGCAAAAGCCAATTTTTGTTCCTCCACAAATCCGAGCGTTTCTGGCGGATTGCTTCGCGCAAATTGCGCATAACTTGCAGGTAATATTCCTTATTGACCGTTCTTCCCTGTGGCAAGAACTCATGATGCACCACGCCCCTGCAATCGAAGAAAACTGTCAGCAAAACTTTCACATTCGACCGAACTTGGCGCGCTTTTTTCGGTCTTGGTTCGTGCGGCAGCTTCCATTGAGATGATTGAGCTTTGGTTTCGTCACCATTTATGACCCTCTGGAGCAAATTTGGGTCGTCGCGTACAGAGTTTAACATCTCATTAGCAATGTTCATGCGATGCTGTTTTTGGTCACAATTGAGCAATTTTGGTACGAATTTCGCGTAAAAATCGAAGACGATCCAAAACACGTGCAAGCAAAGCAGCTGTCAACAATTAACTGAACATTCAAAATGGCCGCGCTTGTCGGCATAAGTGAGAGACATGAGTACCAACATAACGCCACAAAAAATTCGAAATTCGAATAAACGTAACCAGCGAAAATTCAAAAATCGCGATACTTTTTGAACACACCTCGTATGTCTACTAGTATCGCAACTTACTCCGAATCTGCACACACACACAAACCACACAGGGTGAATTGTATGCAATAATAAAACAATGAAATTTAAATGCTGCAATATTGAACGTGAAGACTTCAAACACCCAAATTATTGAATATAAAGCAGTTATAACACCTTATCAGTTCCTGCGGAATGTAAATTTCAGTTGAAATTGAAGTTTTTAGTTGTAGTTTTTACTTTAAAGCAACTCTGAACGCGATTTCCTTCATTACACTCTCTCGGAGTACATTCATCCACTGCCTTCCACTCCGATTCGCAAAAGAAGATGCCAAACTAGTACGGGTAAACAATGGTATGCATGCAAGCGTGTACCGAGGAAGAGGAAGGGAGATGGCGCGATTGTGTGCGATTACAAAGCAAAGAGGAGATGTCAATAAATACCAGCGATCCTTCGAGAACACGAAGAACGAACAACCAAGAAAATTATCCGTGCGTAGGCAAGCACCCTGTTGGACTATATAAGGCAGTGACCAAGCAAGGCAGGTTGATCAGTTTATTTTCGAGTGTTGAACAATGAACTACTGTGAAGTTATCTAACTCTTAAATTTGTATTGCGTTTCTTACTAGTAAATAAAACTATTTGCCTTTATAGTGATTGAACCCAGAATTAATAATCGAAGACTCATCGAATTCGTAGCAATTGGTGTCAGAAGCGGTATTGTTAAATAAATACCAGTGATTTCAAGGATAACAAGAACATGGCGAAGCTAAATGAATTCAAGATTCAGCAACTCAAAAATGAGTTGGAACAACGCGGACTAAACACTACAGGCAATAAATCAGAGTAACAGTCACGATTGCGAGAGGCTATAGAAGCAAAAGGAATCAACGTTAATGATCATGTTTTTCATCTTGTGGAGGAGGCATCGACAAAAATGGAAGAACAAAAGGAGTCTCCGAATCCAGTAGCAACCGTGGACACAAACATTATATTGGCTGTATTAACTCAGATGTCGACTAAAATGGAAGAACAAGAGACGCGTATTACATTTCGAATGGCATCTCAGCTGGAAGAACAGAAAACACACATTGCATGTCGAATGGAGGCCCAAGCAGGCGCGGATACAGGTCCCTGCTGGGCGAAAGCTCAAAATCCAAATTGCCATGAAAGTCAGTTATATAAATATATGCTTATTTTGGAAACACCATTTTGACATAACGAATTTATCTTAAAGCACTCAAATGAAGTAAAGTAATTGAAACGATTCGAACAAAAAGCAATCAAGAAATGATTTTATACAACAACGATTAAGACTCGTATTATAGAAATGTCGTATCAAATTTCGGCCCGTATTTCATCGCAGCTCTCCGCTCAACTGAAAGAACAAAAGGCGTATATGTCATCGCAGTTGGAAACACAAGATGAAAAAATTGCACAATTTCAAGATAAAATTGAGGCTGAGGTGGGTGCTTTGCGAGGTCATATCCAGGAATTGCAACTTAATCGTCCAATTGTTTCAACGAGCATTTCCAAGGTAAAAACCCCATCCTCTGACGGTTCTGTTCCATTTCAGGTATTTATGATACAGTTTGAGAAGACGGCAGCGGTGAACAATTGGGGCAATGACGACAAAGTTGCTGCACTGTTCGTGGCATTGAAGGGTCCTGCAGCCGAAATCTTACAGACTATTCCCGATGGTGAACGCAATAATTATGAAGCATTGATGGGTGCAGTTGAGAGACGCTATGGTAGCAAACATCGAAAACAGATATACCAAATAGAGCTACAGAATCGCTTTCAGAAAGCTAATGAGCCATTGCAGGAGTTCGCATCGGAAATCGAAAAGTTGGATCATCTAGCAATAGTGCGTCTGCTATTAGAATACACAGAAAGGATAAAAATCCAAAGCTTTATAAATGGAATACGTGTTGTGGAGACGAAGCGAGTCACATATGCAAATCCAAAGAGATCATTTGCTGAGACGGTATCACATGCTTTAACGCAGGAAACAGCCTCGCTATTAAGTAAGCCGGCGTACAAAGCTCACCGCATGAAGGTAGAACGGCCAGACAGGGTAGACACAATTCTGGAAGCATTGAGTGGAAAGCATTAGAAAAATGATGGTGCCATTAATTGCTTTAAGTGCGGGAAACCAGGTCACATAGCACGCTACTTCGTCAGTGGCTCCAGTAATTCTGGCAATTTAAGTGGACGTAAACGCAAAGCTGGAGAAGATGAATAATCCATAATCTCTGTGTCACGACTCGGACGGAAAGCGAATAATGTTACTGTTGAAGACTACGTGGAAGGGAAAGAGCGCTTGCTGACCGTGGATACTGGTGCATCACATTCAATCATTCGGAGTGACTTGGTCAGCGGGAAAGTGAGACGATTGCAGAAACCTAAGTTGTGGACAGTAACTGGTGAAAGCAAGCAAGTCCTGGGAGTGGTGACATGTAAGGTTGTGATTGGGAATGTGGCTACGTATCACAACTTCTTGATAGCGAATATTGTCGACGAAGTCATCATTGGCGTCGGTTTCTTGGCTGATAGAGACATTCACATCAACGTAAGGAACAGGGTTATGACTTACAACGGCCAAGAAGTTCCTCTAGTCTTTTGACACAATAGTGGCTACACCAGCAAAGGAGTGATCTTGAAGCTGAAGCAACAAGAGCCTCGTAAAGCAGAGGTAGCTCCTCGACCAAAAGCTTTCCCGGACAGGTACCACCTGAAGAATATTCGGCAAGGCCAGGAGGAAGATCCAGATTTGGCACGTGTGTTGAAAGGACTAAAGGAGAACAAAGCGCCGAGAAGAGAAGAGATGATTAGTCGCATCGCAAAAGCATATTGGACACAATGGAGTAGCTTAAAGCTAACATCTGGTTGTTTGCAAGTGAAGATGGCCAAAATCACAGAGCACTTATTAATGTTCCCCAGGCAAGAATTCCAGATGTCATCAAAGCGACGCAGATTTGCTCAGATGGAAGCCACATGGGAATGAAGAAAACGCTGCAAGAGCTAAAGCAGCGGTTCTATTGGATCGGTTGCAGACAAACTGTGAGGGAATGGATTACTAAGTGTGCTGAGGATAAATGATGAACATCTGGTGGTCATGGTCCGAGGAAGCACTGGCCATGAGAGAATGGAAAGGAATCCTGAAGAAATGAGTTGCAGGAATATTTGCCAAGTACCACTGGGCACGAAAGTGAAGGCACAAATCTATGCGGGGCCAGACAAAATTGTTGGAATGTGTGACAGTGTAATGCATTGTGGGAATCTCTAGAGGAGAGGATTGATGTCGGAGTATCACTCCCTGGAGGAAATGAGGTTTAGTAAAGCGGGGACAACCATTGAGCATCTAGCAGCGTTTGGTTTGGGAAATTTGTCTGATCGGGACGATTAGACTTAGGTGGAGGGCAATGTGGCGATTCTTCTCAAGCATGTATCATCCCTAACTCAATAACACTCCCACCACTTGTTAAGCACAACAGAGATAACGATGGCTACTCTAAAGCGTGCAAGCGTGTAACTAGGAAGAGAAAGAGAGATGACCCCTGCGGGTTAGGGGTTTAGAATATGCCCGAGGTAGGCATACCGGTCGTAAGAGGCGACTAATATGCAAAAAGGTAATGACGTGCAACTCGATGGTTGATCTACGGATATGATACCTCTCACCTCTCATTACCCATCTTATCCTTCCTTAATGAAGGAGGGGTGACATGACCTAGAAGGTTTCACTGGTCATAAATCGCTACCACGACAGTCGGGCAGTACCGCAAGGGGGTACCGGAGCGTACCGGGTTCAAATCCGGACAAGGACTGTTAATTCGACAACACTCTCCAAAACCTTCGGGGAGTGTTTTTGTCGTTACCGCAACAACAACAACAGGAAGAGAGGTGGCGCGAGTGTGTGCGAATACAAGGCAAAGAGGAGATGTCAATAAATAACACCGACCCTTCGAAAACACGAAGAACGAACAACCAAGAAAGTTATCGGTGCCTAGGGAAGCACCCTGTGGGACTATATAAGGCAGTGACCAAGCAAGGCAGGTTGATCAGTTTATTTTTGAGCGTTGAACAGTGAACAACTGTGGGTAATTGTTTCCTTTAGTAAATAAAACTAGTTATTAGTTACAATGTCTGTTGGTGTGTTTACTTGACTTTATAGTGATCGAACCCAGAATTATTAATCGGAGACTCATAGAATTCGTCACAAAATTGTTGAATAATCGATGTAAAAATGTTCCATCGACTTTTCCTTTTCTAATTTTTTCTCTACTGTCATTCGGTCAGTGAAAGGGGAAATAGCCAGTAAAAGATTTCATCGTGGCTGTAATAAACAATGAAAAATTTGGAATTTTTGTAGGAAACGTATGTATTTTAATATTAGAAGTATTCAGAGTCATAAAAAGGTAGCGCTCTTGCACTAGCCTTAAGCCTGGCATCAAGTTACGGGCACTGACTTGAATATTGGTGTTGAGAAGTAAGCAAAAGAAAGAAGAAATGTTCGAGATACGCAACAAAAACTCAGTGGTCTTCAGCTCGATGGTTAAGACTATTAGGCATAGTGTTGTTGGTACCTATCCCTCCTGTCATGTACCAACACGTCTCGATGAAAGGCGTGCCAAGGCCCGAGCACTACGCCAAGAACGCCGTCGCAAACCGGACAAACCTGACGATTTTGTTACATATGACGACTCTGGTAGTGATGAAGAAACTCCACAACAACAAGAAGAAGTGCTAAACACTTCATTTAATTTATGTGATTATATACGTAGTAGAGAGACTGGCTTAAAAGAGGTAAATATATTTGCATGTAGAATAAAGTTAACATTAAATAAATATACATACTACTCATATTTTCTTTCAGCAACGTAGCTTCAATTTTGAAAATACTAGCCGATATGTACTTACTCATGACATGTTGCGAGAAACACAAATTCATTTGGGCTATATTAATAAGGTTTTTTGTTCCAAATGGCTAAGTAATCGTCAAGTCGTATTTGGAACTAAATGTAATAAAGTAGGTCTATGAATTATTAATATTCCACTTTTGTATAATTTTTTGTATTTATTCATATATCTAGTTACTAGTGTACGATGTGAATATGCGCCGTGTAGATGCTATTCCTACACTTTCGAATAATCGTGCTAATCACCCAGAAGTACAAGGTGGCTTGCATGCAATCGAAATAAATCCAAGTCGTTCATTCCTAGCTACTGGTGCACGTAACTCAGCTGATGTTGCAGTTTATCGATTGCCTACACTGGATCCGGTTTGTGTCGGGGAAAATGGACATCGAGATTTGATTATGGGCATGTGTTGGTTGGATGATCAATTCTTGGTTTCAGGTTCAAAAGATTCACGCCTATCACTTTGGCGTATTAATGAAGATTTCATGGATTTTCCGGATGGTGGGAAAGAAGCGTGTCCTACATTTGCCACGATCAATCCATTATGCGTAAAAGACGTGCGCACGGCTCAGCGGGTGAGTGCAGCTTTTATACAACATTTTTTTTACGGACCATCCAGTTTCTATAATATTTAGCATGTCTTGTCTGTAACATTTGCTCAGTCTGTTAAACTTGAAGTATACATTTGTTTTGTTAGCTATGATAATACGTTTTATATCTTCAATTAGTATCTACTTTAAATAAATATGTAAAAAGTCCACTTTTTCTATTTTTTCAGATTCGTTCACTTTGCTTCAATAAAGAATTCAAAGAAATCGCAGCACTTTCACTAAATGGTTACATACACATTTTCAATGCTGAAACATTTAAACAAAAGCTATCACGTAAGCTGCCTAATTGTCAGGATAATGTTAGCATAGCATACCATAGCGATGGACTCTATGCTGTTGGCTGTCGTTCATATACCATACTTTTGGATGCACGAACACTGCAGGTGCTTTTTTAGAACACATTATTATTTATTATAATTTTAAATAAATTGACTGTTATTATATATATATACATTTAGACAATCAAAAAGATCACTTCACGTTACAATGGCTGTGGTATACGCGCCACCACTTTCGAGGGTAATCTACTTACAGTTGGTACAGGTCTGGGTATGTTGCTCTTCTACGATATACGTGCTGGTAAATATTTGGAGAGCAGCGTTAATGCGTCTCGTACAGTGGCACTTAAATGTAGCAAAGGTATTGTGGTGAGTAAATGAATACATAAATGTATATTAAAAAAATTCAATCTATATACAAAAATATAATTTTAGTATCCTGAAGATGAAATGGATGGTTTTCAACAAGTGAAATATGTACCAGCTATATATACACACTGCTACGATAGTACTGGTATGCGCCTTTTTGCTGCTGGTGGTCCATTACCAGCTACACTCGTTGGAAATTATGCAGGCGTTTGGCAGTAATTTAACGAAGCAAGTGAAATTATGTCTTAGTTTTAGCTTAACTGAATTATTTAGATATGTATTTATGTATATATATGCAGATATCTGTGTGTGATTTTTTGGAAGAGTTTCTACATTTGTTTTACGATTTATTTATAAGACTCCTTTTGTAACTATTAGGAAAATATTCCATTTATTGTTTTTTTTTTTTTTCATACGCAGATTATACGAAATATTATTATTTCGTATTTTAAGTTCCATAAGCAAAAATCTCAGTTATGGGAACGGGGGGAGTAATAATAATGAGGAAAAGCATGTAATTCTCTAAATAAATATCGTACGAAAACTATTATCGCCGATATTCGAATTTGTTTTATTTCATACTTACAGGCCCGGCAGCCATTGCCCTTGTCAAAGTAGATTTGTCTCTACTAATTTTCTTATCTTACATTTCATTTTCCCTTCACCTTTCCCCTTTACTTCCCTCGACTCTACGTATAAATTCGAATTTATATAGAGAGCAGCTTATCATCATGAACACTAACAGAGAAAAATGCCGATACGATTTGCTTGATTGATTTCCAAATATTTAAACTAGTAGAAATGTCACCAGAAGGCCAAAGCCGATGTTTAAGCACCAGGAACCTTCGGGAGATGAACATCTTACAAAAGTAATCAAGTTCAAAGTGTCATATACTTAGCACTTGAATACATTTGTAGGAAGCTGAAACATCGGCTTCAAGTCAACAGAAGAGGGACCACAACTGGATCCAAAGTTTGAGTTGTCCACCGTGCGAAGGAAAAATTTCCAACTGAATAAGGTCGCGCATCTCTTCGATTCAGACGACTAATTGTGTCGTGGGATTTACAGTCAAGAGCTTTTCTCTACAGTATGGCCTTGAACATGTTTTAAGGTTCAATATCGTAAGTACTATTCACACCCTTTTCGAAAGTTACGTTTGTATATCCGTCGGATGTCAGTCGGGATGAATAACAAAAAAACATATTTATTTGATTTGCATTGCACACATTAATTTTTTATTGCGATCTATATTTCATTACAAGTACAATTAAGCTAGTATTTGAAACTAAACAATTTTAAAGAAATTTTTTTGTAAATGTAACAAAACAAAATTTGCAATGTTGTGAATGTCAGTGAATAAAGATTCTATACACAAATTTTTGCATATTTATAGATATTAAAATTATTGAAAAAAAAAAATACTTTCTATACTGATTGTCACGGATAAATACATTACAAACAAATCAATTATAATTGTTTTGGTTATCTACATATGTACATGTGTGTATATATATTAATTATTATTTAACATAAACTTGCATTTAAAAGAGGACATATATTACAAACATAATAATGACAGCTACAATTTAGTTAGAATTTCCACCAGCACTACCGCTCCCGAATATTGGCAAAAAACTACCCCACCCGCGACCTTGTGATTCTGTGGACACTGAAAATGTAGCAACGTTATATTAAATGCATATATATAGTATATACAATTGCGTCTATTTAAAAGGCTGCCAGTAAAAAAGAAGACACATATTTAGAGTCGTAAAATCATATCACATAGTTGTTTACCTTTTTACTGACAACGTTTTTTTTGACCTTTTCAAGATTTAATTCATAACAACCTAAAATATATACTAACATTTTTGCCCTTTAGCCACGCAATTAAGAGTTTCGGTTTCAGTTCGGCTCAGTTTTAATATGGTGTTCAGCACTGGAACTAGACGTACACGTTCATCACCACTAGTTAGCGTAAGGAACTGCACAATAGGGAAATTAATATATGATAATAATATTAAATATAAATTATACAAAAATCGTTGATAAGTAGACTATGTAACTGTGAGTAACTTGCATGCATATACAAATAAATTTACCTTCAATACAACATTCTTCAGGTACTCCGCATTGTGCATATGGGCTTCACGTTCAACAGCGCGCTCTTGTCGCCGCAGCTCCTCCTTTAGCATGTCATTCATTTGTGTCAGTTTTGCCAAATCCTGTTCGTTTTCAGCTAAGAGCGCCGTTAAATGACGTATTCGGCTTTCTTGTTTTGTCAGCATTTCTCGTGTTGCATGTAATTCCACAAGCAAATTCTCTGCACTGCTACTAGCAGAATCATTCATCTCCATATGGGCGCCAAAACTATTACCACTTATCAATGTTGTTACAGTGTCCGCTTGGAATGCATGCATTGGCGCATTAAGTAATTCATCTAATGGCATAAAATCGTGCTGAGAACGTCGTGAGTTATTTGATATCTTGCGCACAGCTTGTTGATTACTACTGACTGTAGTGGCGGTAGTGGAAGTAAGAGGGGCTACAGTGGTATATGTTGCCATGTTAGCCTCATCTGAGCCTTCCGCATCTTCACGTTCGGTAAGCATTAATAACTCTGTTCGACTTAGTTGTTGTTCATTAAATGTGGGCGTATGTACTACAGATGCATTCGATGATAGCTGATTAGATGCAAAGACACCGCCAATTATGGGTGGCATGCGTATAGGCAGCACCGATTTGTCAGTGCGCAGCAATTCGATTTGTTGTTGATATTTAGTTTCGAGTTCCAAAAGTTGTTGCTTTTGACACTCTTGTTGGGCTTCCATTTGTTGGCGCTGTGTACGTAGAGCCGTTTGTTGTGCTTGCAGTTCGTTGCGCTGTTCAAGCAGTAAACTTTCATTTTGCATACGTAATTGTTGCACTGAAATGTCAAGTGCTTTTATGCGTTTCTGCAAATTCTCATTATCTAAATACAAATCAGCATTATTTTGCTCCATCGTTAGAAGTTCTTTAGTTTGTGCCAAAATTGTTTCGCGCTGCTGCTCTTCGCTTAAACGTAATTGCGTAAGTTCTTCTGCCAATTCACTTTCTCGTGTGTTATCCGTTGTTTGATGCTTGCGCAATACAGCTTGCGCTTTTTGTTTATATTCTGCATGCTCGGCGCGTAAACTTTCTAAGGCACTTAATACGCTATTGTGTTTTATTTGTATATCACGTAATTCCGCTGCCGTGTGGGATAAACGGGATGCAGCGTCGTCTTTTTCATGTTGCGCTACACGTAAAGCTGCGGAATTTTCAGCAGCGCATTGTGAAACTTCTACACGTAGTTGTTCTAATTCTTGCTTGAGAAGTTCTCGTGCCTGTTCGTGTAGTTTGTTGGTATCACTTGCTGCTTGCTTTGCGTGCAAAGCATCCTTCAATTGCTTTTGTAAAAGATCCACTTGTTCTTTTAGTTCTTTTCCATGCGCTATTTCGGCTTCTTTTGTTGACTCCACAAATGTAATCTCTTTACGCAATTGTGTTATCGTATGCTCTTTGCTTATTAATTGCTCATTTATTTTTTCCAATTCATTCGTTTTTGTTGCTAGTTTGGTTGTTGCTTCGTTGAGCGATTTTTCGGCAGCTTCAATTTCTAAATTTAGTACATTTGCTTGTTTACGTGAGGTTTTTAATTTTTGATTTTCCAATTTCAAGTTATCAATGATTTGTTGTTGCTCGTCATTTAATTGTTGCAAGTTGTTATGCTGTTTTCGCAGTTCCTCTACCTCAACTTTCATTGATAAATGCCCAGCTTGTCCTTGTTCCATTTCGCTCAATTGTGCAGTTTGTTCTTGTAGTTTCTTCTTAAGCTTAACAGCAAGACTTCGTAATTTATTGTACTTCTCCTCAAAGCTATCGTCCACTTCACGCATGCGTGCAATTTCTTCTGCGCGTGATATTGTTGATGTCGACAATATATCGCTCTGTGTATCGGCGGTGTTGGCGGTGACATTTGTGCGTAGTGTTTGTAGTTCTTCAGTTAATATACGCAATTGTTCCTCACTTTGTGTGCTAGCAACTTCAAGTTGACGTGTTTGTTGACGTGTTACATCAATTTCATGTGTTATTTCACGTACTTGCGCTTCCTTTTCTGCTATGGCAGCATCTTTTTGTAAAAGCACATCATCGATTTGTTTTAGTTTTGCATTCGTTTTACGTAATTCATTCATGAGTTCTTGCTGTTTTTCTTGTTGGCGAGATATCACATCTCCACGTCCTTTTAGCGCTTCGTTTAATTCACGCATTTCACATAATAACTCGGCATGTTCACGTTCCATTTGGTTATAACGTGTTTGTAATTCTGCATAATTTTGGGCTGTTGTTTTAATATTCTCTACAGAATGTTGCTGTTCACACTCTTGTTTTTGTATGTGTGCCAGTAAGGAAATTTTTTCCTGCTCCAGCGTTTTTAAAACATCACGTATATGCTGTAAATCTTCATGCACTTGATTGTACTCTTTTAGCTTGGACAATAAATTCTCGACTTCATTCTTTAAGCGCATATTGTCTGCTTGCAGTTCTTCGACAAATTCGCAACGTTGTTGTAAGCAATTTCTCTCTACTTCTAATACGTTCAAACGCTGCAACAATTTAATATACCCAGGATGTATCTCCGATTGGTCTGCTTCGCCGCCACTCAGACGCGATTTACTTACCTCTAACTGTTCCCTTAATTTTATCAACTCTTGAGTTAAGCGATCTACTTCATTATTTTGTGAGGATTCCGTTTCTCTTTCCATTTTCTCCTTCAATGTATCAATTCGCATTTGTAAATCCACGTTTTGCTGGCGTGATTTGGCTAATAAGGTATCTCTTTCCAGCAAATCGTCACGCACTCGTCTGCAGAGATCTTGCATTTCTTGTAGATTTTCTTCGATTGTTTTGACATTCAGTTTTGTTACATTAGGTTTTATTGTTTCGAGTGTTCCTTTATTTTGTATGCGCTGTCGTAAACCTTCATTCTCCTTTTGCAGTGCATTCATTTGATTAAATAGCAATTTAGAGGCATTTACAATTTCCTTTTGCCATTTTGATATTGCTTCAGCATACTCATGTTGTGTTTCCAATAGTACACGTTTACATTCTTTAAGATTTTTAAGCTTGCGATGCACTTCAACGAAACGCTCTTTTAAACCATTAAATTGATGTCGCTGCTCTGTGTTTATTTCTTTTACATGACTATATTTTTGTGTAAGTTCTTCTAATGCTTGCCTCGCACTGTTTTCTTGCTCCTTGAGCGCCTTATTTTCTTCTTGTGTAACATATACTGTGCTCTGCAATGTATTGTTTAAGCTTTCGGCCTCTTTAAGTTTACTTACTTCAAGTTCGAGTAACCCCAAATGTTTCTTTTGCTCCATGCCCAAGATATTGACCTTCAAGAATTAGTATTTACACTTTGTTTCATTCACATAATATAAATTCGAAATCCTTCCAACTTACCTGTTTTAGCTGATCCTCCATACGGTCTATATCTTTTAATAGTGATTCATTGTCTTCATTAGCTCTATCCAGCTGTCGCCTTAAAGACTCATTTTCAATGCGCAAATTGGTAAAAGCCTCTTCGTCCGTTTTAGTCTTTTTTTGTAGGTCAGTAAACTCGTTGGTTAGCTTAAGTTTTTGTTCTGTGAATTGTTCCAAAGTCTCCCTCATTGTCAAAAGTGCCTTGTTGTCGGCAATTTTTTGTATTTCGCTCTGCAGCAGTGACTCGTGCAATTTACGATTTTCTTCTGCCAATTCTGTGAAATAAGAGAAATTTTACATTTACCCAAGAAAATTAATTCATTATAGGTATAATTGCAAGGGCGGACTAAGGTGTTTTTTAATACAGTGGCTATTTGCATAGTCAAAGTACGCTGTAAACTAATTTTCGTATCTTGGCGCACTACACATTCATGTCCAAAGCCTATGGAAATGATTTAAGGGTGCAGACATGGTTCCGTAAGGCTCAGGAAAATTTACATGACAATTGCCTTTGCATATAGATGGATATTAGATTTGTACTCACCATCTTTGGCTTGTTTGGCCTTTTTAGCGATCCCCAGTAAACCCTTATATTTTTGTATCAGCTCTTCCTTACTCAAGGCCTCAATGGTATTCTTCTATGTTGCGAAGAAAAGAGAAAAATAAACAATAATGATGATCTGGCTAAATGTTGATGACGTACCGCCTGTGTAGGAGTATTTTGCAGCTTTTCTTCCATTGTTATGACATAGACTTTTATTTATTACTGTTTATATTTCTTTTTTCTGATGGGCCAGGCAATTTTAGTGGTTAATATTTCATTTTTAAGCAAATTCCGAAAACATAGGGCCGGTTTCACCAACGCGACTAACACTAAAACTTAGGGCCGGTTTCACCAACGCGACTAAGACTAAAACTAAGTCGTGACTTAAGTTAGCACAGATTCGAGACTAACTTAATTTTGGGTTTCACCAACTGAGCGACTTAAATAATTTTTAGCACAACAACCCGATCAGCTGTTTTATGCATAGTAGTATTTTTTCATACCAGACAACTTTGCGCATCCCAATACCCCAGTGCGAAAAGGGCATGTATGGCCATACAAGAAGGAATGTATTGATCTTACACCCATTTCTCTTTAGTTGGAAGGTACTAAAATTAGTGCTTAGTTGAAAACGATAGTTTCGTAATGGTTGCATGCTAGAAAACAAGCGTTCACATGCATCTACGCTTACCGTGTTGAAGTCAAGCATGGTGAAGTTTCCGACTGGGGCGTTGCACAAAACAAATTAGCAACATTACTGACATTTAGGTTTTGAGCCACAGCAACACTGCTTAGTCAAGAATAAGTCAGCTGGCAAGTTGACTAAGTTGTGACTTAGCTAAGTTAGGTGGTGAAACTGAAAACTAAGTTAACTAAGTTAAGTCGAGTTGGTGAAACCGGGCCTAAGTCGTGACTTAAGTTAGCACAGATTCGAGACTAACTTACTTTTGGGTTTCACCAACTGAGCTACTTAAATAATTTTGAACACAACAACCCGTACAGCTGTTTTATGCATAGTAGTATTTTTTCATACCAGACAACTCTGCGCATCCCAATACCCCAGTGCGAAATGGGCATGTATGGCCATACACAAAGGAATGTATTGATCTTGCACCCATTTCTCTTTAGTTGGAAGGTACTAAATTTAGCGCTTAATTAAAAACGATAGTGTTGTAATGGCTGCATGCTAGAAAACAAGCGCTCACATGCATCTACGCATACGCCGTCAAAGTTATGCTTGGCGAATTTTCCGGCTGGGACATTGTACAAAACAAATTAGGAGCATTGCTGACATTTAGGTTTTGAACGACAGCAACACTGACTTAGTCGAGAATAAGTCAGCTGGCAGGCTGACTAAGTTGTGACTTAGTTAAGTTAGATGGTGAAACTGAAAAAGTGAAAAACTCGACTTAACTAAGTTAAGTCGAGCTGGTGAAACCGGCCCATAAACTTATAAGAAAATATGAAAAAAGTTTCCTTCAACCCGTTTAGAAATGACAGTTCTAAGCTAAAAGTCAAAACAGAGTGCCAAGGCAAACGGTAAAGTCTACCGTATAGCGTCAAGCATAGTATATTATAAATATATACCCTACAAGCACACTGAGAGTCATTTGTTACAACATCTGAGAATCAGTGCTGTAAATCTAACTGTCAGGGACTTCCATCATATTCTTAAAGCGAATAGCAAAAAATTATGTCAACAACCGTGTACGTGTGAGTACGGTATGTTCCTTTGCTATCGCCCGCGTTGCTTTGGCCTGTCCAATTCGTGTTCCTTCGCTTAGTTCTTTGTGCGTGTTGTCCATCACATCAAAATATTCCATAACAGGGAACCAAATGGACTTACCAACCAGGTTCCCCTTAAATGAATAGCTTACAAATTCATATATAAACCATGTTAAAAATCATGACTCAATTACTAAAGGCTCCGTACGTAGAGTTTTTCTGTTGTTGTACTAACGATTTTTCCTCATAAGTGACACCGAAAGTAGACTTTTATTGAACGTCATATCGGAAATTTTACTGCAGCTTGGTCCATCCATACGTGCATAGAGCAGATGTATGTATATTTGAGCGGGGACATAGTAAAATTGAACGTAGTGCAGAATTTGGAGAGATTCGGAGGTAGCTGCTTATTTTGGTGTATAGCACAACAATGGATGAACCGAATCAATTGCCATTATCGCAGCCGCCTAATTGATCGCATTTGCTAACCAAGGCTGCGTTACTGATAACTTAGTGGAACTCCCATTCGCCTTGTTGTGCATTAGCTTGGGACGATTATTTCTCTGGCAACAGGGGTATACTTTGTTTTTGACTTAGAGGTCGGTGTAGGCTGGCCGTACAACTAAATTCACCAACAAGCTACACATACTCATGTGCATATTAGATCTGTGAAAGAAAGGCATAATTAAATTAGTCAGAAATATTTAAAAAAATTGCATTTTAATTGATATTAGAGGAAAAATTACAACGTTATGCACAGCGATGGTATGGGATGACATGTTTCGAAGTGCCCAGCTTCTCATCAGACCCCTTTTTAGTTTGAAACTTACCGAATATTTGTAGAAAATTTAATTAATTTTCAGCAAATTGAAACAAAAGAAACTATCAAAAATGGAAAAGTGTGCCCAACTAGCATATTTTTCATGGAAACTAAAATATACAGTATTATTTTAAAATTTCATTCAACATTCTTAAAGTTATTTGAAAAGAAATAACACTTTTAAATTTTAGGAGCAATTTGCGAGTTTGGATGTAGAAACGTGCAGGGCGAAATAGTGCAACATACGAAATCTTCCATAATTAAACCATGGTTAAAAATAATAATAATAATAATAATACAGGGTGTTTTTTTTACAGGTTTGTTTTTCGAATAGAGATAAAACTGGCATTTTGTGGTCAAATCTGGCAACTCTAATGTCATTTATGTTCAGTTTGGTTTGCCATTTCATCATGAACAGGTTGACAAAAGAACAACGCTTGCAAATCGTGCAAATTTATTTCGAAAATAATGGTTCAGTTCGCGAAGTTTACCGTGAGCTCCGTCCATTTTATGGTCGACATAATCGTCCATCAGAGCAATTAATTCGGTTAACCATGGATCGTTTTCGCACTACGTTTACTCTATGTGATAATACGCATCCGCAGAGACGTCGAACACTGCGCACCGAAGAAACAATTGCCGCTGTAGAGCAAAGTGTTGAAGAGGACCCGAATGAATCGATTCGCCACCGTGCACAGCAATTGGAGCTTTGTCCATCAACTTTATGGAAGATTTTGCGCAAAGATCTTGGCTTGCGACCTTACAAGATCCAGCTTGTGCAAGAATTAAAGCCGCGAGACCATGCAATGCGTCGTGATTTTGGTGTATGGGCCGAAAATGAGATTGATTTCGATGCTGATTTTCATCGCAAAATTTTGTTCAGTGATGAGGCTCATTTTTGGTTGAATGGCTACGTCAACAAGCAAAATTGCCGCATTTGGAGTGAAGACAATCCACATGAGACCCTTGAAACGCCATTACATCCACAAAAACTGACTGTTTGGTGTGCTCTATGGGCTGGTGGAGTCATTGGGCCATACTTCTTCCGCAATAATGCTGGAGAGGCAGCTACCGTTAATGGAGACCGGTATAGAGCCATGATAACCGACTATTTTGTTCCCGAATTGGGTGGCATGAATGTGGATGAGTTGTGGTTCCAACAAGACGGCGCTACATGCCACACAGCGCACGTCACAATCGATTTATTGAAGGAAACATTCGATGAGCGCATAATTTCGCGGAATGGACCTGTCAATTGGCCACCAAGGTCGTGTGATTTGACACCATTGGATTATTTTCTTTGGGGATATGTGAAGTCGCTCGTCTACACCAACAAACCAGAAACGTTAGGGGAATTGGAAGCCAACATTCGTGGCGTTATTGCCGACATACGGTCCCATATGCTCGAAAAAGTGGTTGAAAATTGGACCTGTAGAATTGGCTTTATTCGAGCCAGCCGCGGCGGCCACATGCCCGAAATCATATTTAAACATTAATGGCATAAAATTATCCTTCCAATAAAGCCAAATTGATGGACCTTAAAACGATTTTCTTGTGTTTTATTTCAATTCGAAGTTCTATACCCCTAAAAAAAACACCCTTTATAAGATATAAATCACGGTACAAGAATGAGGTAAAGTCAACTCTACAAAGAACAACATTCTAGCGTAATACTACATTTACACTGCACCAAATGTGTCACTTTGGGCGAAAAAGTCCAAATGCGTCGCATTTCCCCATATAAATCGCATCACCCAAATGACTGATTTTACCGCATTCGCTGGCATTTGGGCCGCTACAACATGACATTTTTTTCGAACGCATTGCGTTTGAAGGTTTGCACAAAGGAAATGTCAAACAAAATGCAAATAAGGTAATGTAAATGGGTTTGAAATGACTCATTTGAATGTTCCAAATGCGGTGCAATGTAAATGTAGTATAAAGATTTTCAAACCAACTGGCTGTTGTTAGCATCAACTTAAAAAATACAAAATTTTAGAGTTTAGCCAATCAACGCCGACAGAGACACGACAACAGTCGCATGCAAGTAGGTGTGACACGAGGACCGGCTAGTGCACTAACACTTAAAAATTCTCAGTCCGGCTTTTGGGCATTTCAGGGCGTTGTGTTGCAAATTTAATTAGGTAAATAAATTAATTTTGGAAAGGAGATTTTGTTAAAAATACATTTAGACATATTTCGCTTTAAGTAAAATTATGTTTATATTACTTGATTTATATTCATAACGCTTTATTTTTATGTAAAAGATGTTGCCAAAATATATATACGCTAGTACTTGTGTTAAATGCCAGGTACAATGGGCCGCTTGAATTAAATCACGCAAAACGAAAGATGATAAAAGTTGTTTAAAAAAATGGTTAACCTATTGTTAGGTAAATCTCTGATCTTATTGCAATGATTTTTGGTGAGATTTTGTGTTATCAAAATCACACTTGTCACAGAGCGTTAGAACGTTTTACTAAGAATTATGGCGATTTATGTGTAATTTTAGCTTTTATGAAATTTTTAAATTGCAAATGCACACGCAATTAGTTCAAGTGCTTTGTAAATGAATGAAAAGTATTCCTGGCAAGCGCATTTAATCTTTCACGCGTTTTGATCATTAATACGCATTTATAATTTTGATACTAGTCAAAGAACTATAAACAATATTTTATAATATGTGCAGTAAATTCCATTTTTTTGTTAAATTACTCTTTAAGTTTTTTTGGCGCTGAAATGCAACCATACGTCCAAGAAATTACATAGTACAATTAATTGCAACTCTGAAAATTTCACCTCCGGGACGGGTTTTCACCATAGTATCACTGTGATAAGAGCTTTGAAGATAGGCAAGAAAAAAGAGGTGAGCTTAATATATCCAACCATACCGCCCTTGTTTACCCCTACCAGTTAGGTGTTATAATTGCTATAACTGCTTAATATTCAATAATTTGGGAGTTTTATGTCTTCACTTTCAATATTACATGATATAAATTTGATTGTTTTATTATTGCATACAACGCACCCTGTGTGGTTTGTGTGTGTGTGCAGATTCGGAGTAAGTTACGCTACTAGTAGACATATACTATGATACGGCTGCCGATTGGAGTAGCAGCTCAACCATATATAAATGCACAGCGTTTGCCAACAAACATAAGTCTATACGCAACTATTTGAGTAACCGAAATAAAAGCCCGTGCGCTGCTTTTGTTGGTCGAAAGATGAATGGTTTTATTGTATATAGAAGTTGAAATTTACATTTGGTGCACACTTTAAATAAATATATTTGTGTAAAACAATTTGTTAAAATAACAAAAAATATCAAACAACAATGCGTCAAATTAACATAACCTCAAATCTAAACGTCACGCAAAACGATTTTCGGATTTTTAGCTTTTAGCGCACGCAATTCTATTTCGGTTGTTCTCATACAAGTTGTATGGATATGAGACAATTTTGGCAGAAAATTCACGCAGTGCGTTTATATTAGGTTGAGCTGTAGCTTTTGCGGCGTGGTGATCTTTGGTGAATGATTGTAAACAAAAATAAGCAAATTTGGTCGTCTCAAATATCATCGGAAATTTTATAAAGATACCTTGCACGGCCTAATCAAAGATTGAATGTTGTAGGGGACAGTAGTTGTGTATAATTTTTGTTCTTTAGCTATTGTTTGAAGGATGAAGGTTATTTACATTTTCGGTTCTCTCCCTTGAAATCAAAGACCGAGACACCGATCAACATACAAGCGCCATAGAAGGCCTGTGGCGTCATGTTACATGCTCAATGACCCAGTACCACCTCAAGATATAGTTTTTAATGGCTATCCTGCAAAATATATGTTTAGCCGACATTGCAAGAGTTCGGGAGTACACCATCATAAATTGCGGTTAACGTTTTTCATTAACAAGTAGTTGGCCCTTAAGTCGATAATTTGTAGGAAAAAATCGACTTTGAACTAAATGAAATGTCAGGTTTGCCATACCTAACTCTATTAATTTTGTTGATATAGTTGTTACAGTTTTTGTTTTCATGTGAAGATTTATTAAATTTAATCTAGGTGCAAGCGGCGGAAAAACATTTTAAATTTGTGTGCTGCATTGGGCAATGAATGCATACGGTTTGTAGAATTCAATAGAATAATTTTGTGGATATTGACGAATGCGTAGATGTTGTAGCATTTTGGAGACGATCGAATTAGCCTTACTTTTTTTTACAGGCTATACTCCTTTACGTTGTTGTATATTTTCCAACATATATGTACTATTTATTCGTATTTGACTAAGACAACTGCTAAAACACGTCCGAACTTGTCGAGAGAGGTAGCAGGAGACGCGTATCGGTGTGGCTTAGTCACCGAAGCAATGTAATAATTATATACATTTATTACCCTACAAGACGCTGCGGATAGATGCATCAAATTTTTCATATTGCTGCTACAAATCTGATGGCCGATTTGTTCTACGCCCTGATGACCCCTTCAGCTCTTCCTTTCAAATGACGGCTCATATGAAGGTCAGCTGTCTTGTAGGGCAACAAATAATACAGTACTGTGTATATATTATCGGCAATTGTTTCCGGTAATTCTATACGACCGTACGTAACTGCTAAAACACGTCCAAAATTATCGGAAAAGGTATCAAAAGACGCGTTTTGACCTCGGTATCAATAATACGAAAGCGAAAAAGAAATAATTCATTTCAGTGAAAAGTTATTGGCAAACAACCAAAAAATGGCATAGGTCCGATCCCAAACCGGGGGGGGGGGCGGGGGGCCTCATCCATGGTATTTATATGCAGAAACTGTCGATAGGGGTATCACAAGACGCGTCTTGACGCCAGCACCAATAATCCGAAATCGCTTTTTTGATGATCCGATGCCTCCTTTACGTTCTTGTATATTTCCCAACATACATATATGATAACTGTTAAAACACGGCTGAAAATGTCGGGAAAGGTGTCAGAAGACGCGTTTTGGCCTTTTGTTGTTGTGGTAACGACAAAAACACTCCCCGAAGGTTTTGGGGAGTGTTGTCGAAAGTGACAGTCCTTGGCCGGATTTGAAAAAGTTATTGAAAAAAAACCAAAAAATTACCCAGGTCCGATTTAAAATGGGGGCGCGATCCATGGTATTTATGTGCAGAACACCTTTCTGCGAAGGAGCCCTTCGGCCGCGCTTCAAAGAAATCACCGCCTACGCGATCCGCAGTATTTCAGCAAAAAACTCACTTCTGCACATTTCAGCACGCCCAATATGTATGATTACAACAACCACATGAAAATGACAGAAAATTTTCAGCTTTGCAAATATCTCTTGGCAGAAATATATAACCGAGTTTCCCATTTTGGATTATTGATACCGAGGTCGAAATGCGTCCTTTGATACCTTTCCGGGAAAGGCTTTACCAACAACTAACACAGCACTGTGTATATATTATCGGCAATTGTTTCCTATAGGAGACAACTGCTAAAACACTTCCAAAAATGTGTGGATGGATATCAAAAGACGCGTTTTAACCTCAGTATCAATGCTATCGGTGCTCCGATGCCAAATGGGAGCGGTAGTAAAAAAAATTACCCAAAAAAAAAGAACCCTTAGCCGGTCCAGCACCGGCTACCCGATCCTCAGTATTTCTGCGCAGCATGAAAATGACAAAAAATTTCAACTTTAATTGCAAATATCTCTTGACAGAAATAAAAAATCGGAAAAGCGCTTTCGGATTATTGATAACGAGGTCAAAACGCGTCTTCTGATACCCTTGTCTCCTAAAGGAAACAAATACCATTTGTAATACTTGCATATGTGTATCATTGTACGTGAAATTAATTTCATTGTAACCAAAAATATTATTTAGACTTGCATATTTAGACTTGCCAAATCCTTAACGAAAAACACAGTATTGGTATAGCTTGTTCAAACCCTACACTCAACAAACAGTCATAATTTTGTTTCATATTGAATTAAATACCACCACGTTTACACTCCTCCTACGCTGTACATTATCATAAAAACAACTATAACTATACCATCATTTGTCAACATCTTTCACCAACATCACTATAGCCAAAAACAAAAAAATCAACTATAGCCACT
This sequence comes from Merzomyia westermanni, assembly GCA_949987695.1. Lineage (NCBI taxonomy): Eukaryota > Metazoa > Arthropoda > Insecta > Diptera > Tephritidae > Merzomyia > Merzomyia westermanni. The sequence continues at coordinate 16,315,105 of OX465288.1, read as the reverse complement.
ACATATTCTACCACAGCCACAACAACAAAATAAAACTTCCAAGGTCCAAGGTTATTGTGCGTCTGCGTTTTAGCGGAGGCGCGCTTGGTCAGTTGTCCATTGAAACAACACCATTAAGAAACAGAACCGAACCCCTCCATGCACCATGGCCAAGATGTATGGAAAGGGTAAGAGTAAGTAAATTTATATTTTTTATACACATACATATATAAGTAGATCAAAAAATGTCAGAATATTTATGTACATATCGTCCACAGAGTGGAAGATCACCCTTTCAGCAAACGAGTTTAGAATATTCCAGCTCGGAATTCAAAGGAAAAATTTTCATATCTAATTGTTGTTTAAACGCGTCCTTTTAAACTAATTTTGAGATAGGATATTTTCGAACCAGCAGCGTAGGTAGGGTGATCATATACACTCCCGTCGATATGTACATTAGAATGCCTCACTCTCCATAAAAAACCCGTATTTTTTTCCGTCGAAATTATTGAATTTATTGTATTTCGAAGACCTTGAAAAAAAATTTCTATAATTCGATAAATTTGTTAACAAACAGTGTAGTTTTTAAATACTATCCTAGATCTATAAGCTTGTTTGTTTGTTTGAGTAGGAGCAAAAACAACAACCGAGCGGACTGTTCTAACACCAACTTCACTCTGGTCTAATCCTATGCCGGCAGTTGGCAATGCTGGGTAAGGATAGTGACGACCAGACAGGGCTACAACAATGGAATGTGTCATCTTCAAGGTCGATTTTGAACACAAACTCATTTCAGAAGTTTCTTTTTGGAGAACTTTAAACGGCTGAAAGCATATTTAATTGTATGATTCCGATGGGATTTTTTTTTGGAAATACACTAATGTAAATAATACTAATGTCAACAGAAAATTAGTTGAATGAAAATGCTAACACAATAACTTTTGGATTAATACAAGCATTCAATGTAATATTTTGTTCGGTTTTATGTTTGGAATATTTTATTTTAGCATAGTAATCATATATATATAGTACATCTGTACATACAATCACATATGCATAAACATATATGCAGGGGCGTATCCAGGCTGGATATGCGGTTAAAAGTTGCTGAGTAAAAATATATCTAATGATTCTTTTATCAGAATTTGACCCTGCTCAGTTAACACTTCCATTAATGAAAAGTCCGATAAGGCTATTTCTACACCTTTTTCAGTTTATATTCCGACAGTTGCAATTCATATTCAGAAAATTACAATTGATATTTAGAAAGTTACCATTGATATTTAGAATTTCCAATTAATATTCAGAAAGGTACAATTCATACTCAGAATGCTGTTTAACAGCTTAAACGCATTGTGTAAGTACATATGAATGCAGGCATTATATCGCACTTTTTGACAAACTGATTATATCTTATCAACAACATGAAAACGAGCTTCTTCTGTTGGCCGTCCAACATAGATCGCCGTCGTTTATTTTCTCTGCCAACTGGACCCAAATGGAAATACCACGGTATCACAAATCTGTCTCCACTTATTTCTTCCATCAGAGTGGTGGTCTCCTCTTCCTCTGCATCCAAGGCATGTGTCGAGAAGAATACCTCCTGGGCCGGAGCATATTCATTCATTGACGCAACATGGCTTAGCCAACGAAGCACCTGGGTTTTAATTTTCGGAAACTGCGTCGCCGTCTATGTGAAGCTCATCATTAAATCTTCTTCGGTACTCGCCGTAGTAATTAATCTTTCGAAGGACCTTTCTTTCTTATTTTCGTTCTTCGAGAGAGGAGTTTACTTCTCAATTGCCTACCCAGTCTGAAATAGCACTTATTTGCAAGAGTAATTCTCCGTTGGATTTCTATGTAGGCCGCCATTATAGTTCGTGTTAATGCTGGTTCTAAAGTAAACGAAATCCTTTACTGTTTCCAAATTATGGCTACCAACAGTGGCGTGGTTACGAAAACGGCAAATGCGCAGAAACTTTGCTTGATGACAGCACGGGTTTTTCCTTGGGACAATGAAATTTCCTGAATAGAAATTGTAACTTTGTAATACTAATTGAAAATTCTGAATATAAATTTTAACTTTCTGAATGTAAACTGAAAAAGGTATAGAGTGTGATAAGAGAGGAAAAGTAGTGTGAGATGGGTGTAAGGGGCATTTAGACCTCAATAACCTTTCGAAATTAGAAGGTGCTACGAATATGACGCCTTTCACATCTCACTATCAATATCCTTTCTTTCGCGTTAGGTGGCATGAGGAGCAAGGTGTCCCGACATAGAAGGTTGGACGTGGCAAATCAAATCGTTTGACCGGTTAGTACCCGAGTGCAGCGGATTCATTCCTGCAAAAGACAATCACTTCGGCAATACTTCTCAAAACTTTCGGGGAGTGCTTTTGCTGTTACAAAAATAATATGCCTTCTAGCTTGCCCACTGTTGTTGAAGCATCACTTTTTCGACGTGCATTAAACGGGGTGTACTTCACAGCAATTGGGTCTGGCCAGGGTGAGAGATGAGTTTTGATTAAGCGGTATTGTAAGGAGAACCCTCACAACCGGGCGAACATATCTACGGTGCGTATTTAGGGTGAAACTTGACGACTGTCCTGTGGATTTCGTGAAACCACCGGAATTCATTGCCGGACCCCATCAGGTTAGAGGGGCTAGGAATATAACCTTGGTAGGGTTTGTCTGGAAAAACAAGTCAATCAACCCCTGCTGGTTAGGGAGTTTAGAATATGCTATAGGTAGTTATGCCTCCTGTAAGGGCTGGCTAAAATTCACATTAACCCCAGTTGCGGGGCCTACGACATCGCTACCACTAGTCGGACTGGTGCCGCAAGTTGCTTGTATCAGAGCGTACCGGATTAATATCTGACAAAGGACTGCCAGCATCAGTATAACCCTGTGAGGTCCATCACGTCCTATTCTATGACTGGATGCGCCCACTCAGCAAGGCGAAGTTCTGCAAGATCCAGTGTCAACGAAATCGTTCTAAAGGCGCCCTAGGACTGCCAATATCAGTATACTCCTTTTTGGTCCGTCACGTAAGATTGTAAGATTTCAAGAACACAACAACAAACAGGCTACTCCACCACCTGAAACCTTTGGGGTGTGTTTTCCGGTTACAACAAGAACAACAGTTAATTTCTGATCAAGGACTGTCACTACGGCAGCACTCTTGAAAAAAATTGACCGTTGCAATAGCAACTGAACAACAAAGGTTCTGTTATTTTTCCAATTGCTGTCGGCAAGTTATTTGGAGGGGAGTAAAGGGAAGTAAAGAATTCTTAAGTCACCAAGTACCATTCGAGTTTCAATTCTGTTAAGCAGTGTGTAACACCTAGTCAAAATGAAGTAAATTTAGTTGAATAGGGAATCCAAAAAGGGATCTGTCATACAGGCAGAATCACCACCTGTCACCGCTGAACCAGCCAGAGCTGACTCTTCTAACACCAATTTCACCCTGGTCCAACCCGATTGAAACTGCCAGTTTCTGATGACTTCCGTTAGAAGAGATCGATAACAATAACAGGTACGGAGCTTACCGATTAGGCAGAGGAAATATTTTTAAAACAAGAACACCCACAGGTGTTGAACTTGAGCTCAGCCATTTGGATATACATTAAATACGCTGTTTTGGTGAAGAACAGACCTAGCTAATTTTAGCTTCCTGCACCTTAGTTTTGTAGTAATAACCCCCGTTTAGTAGATGACCTGTTAAAACGTTCCCACATCAGTCAGGTTTTAAAACCAAATCTACCCAGATTGATCACACGCAATGGACACATGGCCATCATTATCAAAACACACGTCGAAAATGCAACATGAGTTGGTTAGTTTAGGGTCGAAGAATGGCCGAATCTACGCCACCCCTGTGTACGCCCACGTTCTTAAATCTTTAAACAAAATAAACCGTGAAAACAAGTTGTTAACACATATAGTAACTACCAACCAACCTTATTTGTATGATTCAATTATTATTTCCTTTCCTTTAGCGGCTATTGAGTCCGAGGATCAACAAAAACTACGATGGCAAGTTGAACTTGAATTCGTACAGTGTTTGGCAAACCCTAACTATTTGAACTGTAAGTACAGAACTTGTACCATTACAGAACGATGTCTATTCATAAAATCTTCTGCTTGTTTACTATTTTTGTTTTGCAGTTTTAGCCCAACGTGGCTACTTTAAGGATCAAGCTTTTATCAATTATCTTAAATACCTGCAGTATTGGAAAGAGCCTGAATATGCCAAATATCTAATGTATCCCATGTGCTTATATTTTCTTGATCTTTTGCAATACGAACATTTTCGCCGTGAGATTGTCAATTCGCAATGTTGCAAATTTATCGATGATCAAGCCATATTACAGTGGCAACATTATACACGGAAACGAATAAAAATGTTTAATAGTGTGAATGGTGATGGCGGTTTGGCTACGGGTCAAATGAATGCTGCTGATCCTGCAGTTGCATTGGACCCACAGCAACAACAACAACCACAACAAAATGTACAGCTCAACCAACAGAATCAACCCCAACAACAACAAGGTCAACATCCACAGGTCGGCATTGTTAGTGGTAATGCACCTGCAGGCTTACAAAATGGTATTGTTAATAATGTTCAACTGCAGCAACAACAACCACAAATGCAGCAACAGCCACAACAGCAAGTGCAACAACAGCAACAGCAGCAGAGTGTTGCTAATGCAGTAATGGGCATACCGAATGGCAATAATGTCACTGCCAATAGCAATAATTGAAATTAGCTGAAGTTCCATAATTAACTTGGTTTATTTTTTCTCTGGTTTAGCTAGTAACTTATTTAAATTATGTTAATATAGTAATAGTTGTATTAAATACATAAGTCACTTGTCTCTCCATTACAAAAGTATGCTGCTAGTTTTTAAATGTATATTGCATTTTTCGGCAGTTGTATAATGAAACTGCCGGAACTTTAGGGTCATTGGCTGGAGCGGAATCCTTCAAACTAATGGTTGAAACTTTTACCCTTAAAATAGTTGTACTCAGATATAAATTTTCAATTGTTTCTCTTAGTGTTTCTAAATAAATGCGAAAATGACTAAAACTAAATTTGGAGCGGAAATTATTCTTCCCTACAAAGCTTATATGACGTTGAGCAATACCAACCTTCCTTCCTGTGATGCCAACGGTGCATATCTAAGGAGATTTAACTATGACTTGTACAAGTTATACGAATATATGAGCATAGGGCAGCGAAGGCCCCAACATTTGTGTAGATACAAACACATTTCCCGAAGGTTTTGAGGAGTGTTGTCGATGTTGCCAGTCCTTTGACGGATATGAAACCGGAAAACGCTTCTATATGACCACGTGGAACTTTCTGGGTCATATCACCTCCTCGTGCCGTAAAGAAGGGGAAGATTGGTAAGCAGAGGCGAGAGTCGTCATATCCGTATATCAACCATTAAGTTGCACGTCATTACCTTTGTGAATTTTAGTTACCTCTTAAGAAAGGCATGCCTTATGTCGCGTAGTGTCCCTGACCGGCTTGGGGTGGGCCATAAAAACTTAGTTAGAAAAAGGGGTGGATGAGTACTTGGTCTTGCTTGGTGTTTCAAATTGATTAATTTCAAAAAATTATGTAGAAAGAGAGCTCATCGTACTTATCATGGCCCAATACACAGGTCGTTTCGTTAGAACAGTTGAACAATGGCGTCTTCTGTCAAAATAAAAAAATTTGTATGCAATCTGACAGAAGAGGCCCCAAAAACCAAAACACATGAAGTATACAGCTAATTCGACTTCACACGAACTTATTACTGGGCCATGGTACTCATATTGCTTTCGGCTGTTGGGCTTTAATTTCCGGCTGTCGGGACGTTTTGAGCATAGATTTCATTTTAAGTTGTGGTTGTGCTTGCAAGCTCATATCGAGTATTCGTTGTAGTATGATATGATTTCATCTGCCCTTTGGCTTTGTTTAGGTTTTACTTTGGCTGACTTTTGGTAGCGCGGTGTCCGATCCCGATATCGACTTAGTCTGTCATAAAACATAAGATGATGGTTATAATGTTGATGAAACAATTCCATACCATGCCTTTGTACCGCATTGACGCTTCATCCATGATTTTATGTGCCGACTAAATACGACAAAATACCATTGTAACAACAACAATATAATGAAGATGTTGATAATGTATGGTGAAAAGATAATGATCGCGAGCATTACGTGGCCATAATTGTGAATTCGGCATAGTGGTAAAAATTAATTGATTCATAAAAACAAAACCTCATATACTAAATATAATTCAATTTAAATACGACAGTTCTGCACAAAGGTATTTTTGGCCGCTCTCTCTTTAAATTCAACCGCTGTGCATTGCACGATTTGAAATATAATGATCCCACCAAATAATTTTCTCATTTTAGTTTCACAAACATGTCTACCTCATATTTCTATGGCGTATATTTGCTTTGTAGCAAAAGTACAGAGAAACGTTACGCTGGACGTTGTTATATTGGATTCACAGTAAATCCTAATCGGCGTATTAACCAACATAATCGTGGTAAGGAGTTTGGTGGAGCTAAACGCACCAGCAATAAAGGACCTTGGGAGATGGTAATGATAGTGCATGGATTTCCGAATAAAGTTTCTGCATTACAGGTAAGAAATGAAATAAAATAAAATAACAACTACTGACTTATGAAATAGGACTGATCTCATTTTGTATGTAAAACTGCCAAACTATTGATGCACAAAAATTTAGCTGCATATAATTTGTTCTCAACAAACATTTTCGTAAGGTGAACCTTTCCAGAGTAATCAAGCTTTAAGCATTGCTATGCTTTTATGATTTCAAGTTTTAACTTTGTAAATTTGGGAAAACTCTAATTATCGGTAGAGAAAAAAGATAAAAAAGATTCTGAAAGGGAATTGAATTCTGAATCCGAATCCATCATCAGAATTTAGTAGTCTGTCGAGGTTTGGCCTTAACCCCAAAAAAGAGGATGCTAATTCTTTATTTTAGTTTTTTGAGATTACGTCCGATTCGCGCCCCGTTAATTAAAAAAATTCGTTTCATTGAGTAAACAAAATTTGGGTAAAAATAAAATGTATTTTTTTCAAATTAAGTAGAAAATAACTTTTGTGTAAGGATTTGTAAAAAAATTTTTTTTTACACCTGTCTTTCAAACCATACAATTTCGTTTAAGAATTTGTTTTCTATATTGATTTTTGCGTGTTTGACAAATTTTAAAAAGAGAGAGGTGACGAAAGAAAACCATGTCAATGTTTAAAGGTTAATTTCGCTAGAACGGCCCACTTGACGAACATTATTGTCGAGAACGTTTTGTGGGGAATTTAATTTCCAGCTAAAATCTATGGAGCGAAATATTTTTGCTTCACTAGTTTGGCAATTTTGAAACAAAAATGATATGAGTTCCACAAAATCAAGACTGCGAATGGTAGACATTTAAGACATTAATATTAAGATCTGTAACTTTCACAGCTTTTTTCGGCATTATGAAAAATAATTTTAATAGAATTTAATAAAAAAAAAAATGTATTTGGCGCAGTCTAATGTGCACGCATAAGTAGTTAGAAAAATATATTTTTAAGTTTTAGATATAATGGTTTCTGAGGGCTAAAGTTTTCCTTGCTTTTTGGAAGAAAAAATCACGTTTTAAAGGTAGTTTCGTCCTATTATAGGTTTTATTCAAAAAGTATTTGAACAATCGATGGGCTCTTGTGTAACATTTTACTAATTTTTGGTAAAATCTATTTTTCGGTGGTTCCGGTTGTAGGGAATATATGTTTTTAACCTTTATAAGTTTTTTATAAAGGTTTGAGATAGTCCATGTTTTTTATCACATAACATTTGTACTGTGCTTTTTATTTTGATCTCATAATAATATTTGTTCGAATTGACTAGCTGGAATTGTTTTCTACTTAAAGTTTTTTTTTAAATAGTTTAAATATGGGCCGAAAGTTGTATAAAGGTTAAGAGAAAATTTAAAATTCATGCGTTGATTAATGAAAAGCATTTTGTTGTAAACCTCAACCCTGTTTATACCAAAAATTATTATGTATGGTGTTCAAATTCTACCAACAGATATCATATTTCAATCAATTCTAGTTTGAATGGGCATGGCAACAACCGGCGTTATCTACTCGTCTTAAATCTTATCCAGAACTGCGTCGTAAAAAGCCAAAGGAAAGTTACTTTGAATATAATTTTCGGATCTTAAGTCGCATGTTGAATGTGGGTCCATGGTATCGTTTACCGCTCACCATACGATGGCTAGAAAGTGAATACGAATGTGATTTTGTTGTGAGTATTATTATTGTTATGTATATTAGAGATTATACAATTTTCGTTCCATGGTAGACGTTTCTGAGTATCGGAGTCAAAATCGATCACGTAAGGCCAATTTACTTTACAGAAAGTCCTGTTTTGAAGGGGTGGGAAAACTACAGATATTTTTATGGTTTCCATCTATTGATGCTACTATCGCTAGCAATGGTTCCTGCCGCTAAACCAACTAGTTGCAAACTAAATACTTCAAAACTGGTATGTACACCAATCCCAACTAGTCAGCCCACGTTCTCTTTTCCATATGGCAACTGGTATTAACAAGGCGATCTCCTACAACTAGTCAATTGTCAGATTTCGAGCAGCAATATACCAATTCAAACTAGTTCATAATAGACCCAAAAACATTCCGAGACAGACGCGAGCCAAACTCCAAAGCCCTTGGTAGGGGGGGGTGGCAGTCTGAAACTGTCCTCAACGAATAAAAAACACGATATTTTGAGCATATGCAATTCGACATGCACTACCTATTTGGGGATTCTAAAGAAATCAATTAGAATTTCACGTTAGAAATCGATTATGTAACTAACCGTTTTTCCATATCGAGAACTAAGCCTCCTTTTTGTAGAGAATGCTATGACTCTTGACAGTTTCTCTAACCGTTCCCTAACCTTCTACCTAAGAGAAATACATTAGAATTCGAGTCCTTTTCTAATCGTCCTCTAACCTAAATGTTTGCTGGGAAGTGCGACTCAAATTATGTACTGAAGGTGGCTGTTTGAGCCGAATCACTGCCCATATCCGTAATACTCTCCAAAAATTTAGGAGAGTGTTTATGTTAAAACAACAATAACTAAACCTTAACTGATGACCTTTGGCTTGTTCGAGAGGAAAGTTCTTCGGAAGATTGAGGAACATATGGACCTAGTTCAGTGTATAAAACACAGCGACGATGCTGGTAAGGCCTTTAAAAAATGCTCTGCCCCAGAAAGTATTTCCATCTTCAACCCTAGTTGTCAGCACAAAATAGGGAAGGCCTTCTTTGCTTTGAGACGGTTAAGTGGAGAAGGACTTGGATTCGCTTGCTGTTTCTAACTGGCAAATATGAAATGACTGACCACGAAGAACGAATGACGGACGCGCTTTTTTAAAAAAGAAGAAGCAGGTATATAATTTTTCATATCTAATGGATTTTCTAACTTTTGTTTTAGCTAAAGCCACCTGTTTACATGCAAATCGTAAGTGGCAGTGTTGTAATACCAAAATCACAAACGGCACATCAAAAAAATGGTGATGAAGAATGCTCACAGCCGCGTGCTATTTGGGCACCTGAATGTCACTTATGCATGCAACGTATTTCAGAGCCGGAACGTTCACGTATCGGTTGTATTAATTCCCTATGTAAACTAACTTGTCATATTATATGCTTGGCCAATTATGTACTATCTTTGGATGAGCGTAACAAAGGTCATTATATACCCATAGCTGGCGAGTGTCCGTTGTGCGAGTCGAAATTTACATGGATTGATTTATTGCACCGGAAACGTAAGCTGCAGGCAAATGGTGTTGAACAAATTGAGGAAGATGACGATGATGATGAATGGGATGTTGGTGAAGATGATGATGATGTTGATGGTGGTGAGGATGAAGATGATGCTGTTGATAATGATGATGATTTTGAGGTTGATATTGTTAATGATCTCGTTGACGATGTTGATGTTGATAATGTTATTGATTTTGATGATGATGTTGCTGACATTAATGCTCTTGATGATGATGACTCTGATAATAGCATGTATATTGAAAGTGATTTTGGTATTGATTTGGCTAAATGTGATAGTGCAAATAATAGAGCACACGGTAATAGTTTAAAATCGGATGACTTTTGCGCGCTATTTAAAGATACCGATAAAGACAAGGAGAAGGAAGAGAATAATCACTTAAAATATGATGATATAATCTATGAGTTAAGCGATTAAGAATATTGTATTATGGAGTGGCATTTATATAGGTATAGAAAAATAAAATTTATTTGTGTATATTGAAATATTTGAATTTATGATCAAACTGGATGCCCGCAAATTAGACAAATTAGATGGGGTTACATCTGGCTCATTCCGGTGTGTTATTCGCGGTCGTGCGAAGCTTCGCTATGCACTTAAAATAAAAAAGTAAAAGAATTATATTTAGTAATTTAGTAATGCACTCACAAACATAGGTGCATACAGAGAAAAAAACAGAAAAATAAAATAACTGCTCCTTTGGCTTCTGTTGCTCTAATTGAGACCATCCATATCCATTTTTACATAATATATATTATCTAAAGCATGTTCCACATTCACTATATGCATGCAAATATTTTGAGCTTACTTTTATGCCAATATTGTGTACAGCGGGAAAAAAATATTTCAGCTTGGTGAAATGGTTTACACATCCAAGACATCGGTGTTTGAGGAATGCGTGAACAAACATATTGAGACAGAATAAATACTAAAAATTAAAAACTATGGTGGTCCCGAGTGCTCGACTTTTAATAGATAACAAAGCCAAAAATGGGATACGACTTTTGCTTCAAGCATTACAGTTGTTTTTGTTTTATTAACAAAATGTTTGCTGTCTGGTCGTCACTTTCCTTACATAGCATGGTTATCAATCTCTTGTTGTTGTTGTTGTTGTTATTGTAACGGCAAAAACACTCGCCGAAGGTTTTGGGGAGTGCTGTCGAACTGACAGTCCTTGGCCGGATATGAATCCGGTACGTTCCGGTACTCCCTTGCAGTACTGCCCGACTGTCGTAGCGATTTGGTATGACCAGTGGAACCTTCTAGGTCATGTCACCCCTGGGTAATGAGAAGTGAGAGGCATCATATCCGTAGATCAACCATCGAGTTGCACCTTTGTGCATATTAGTAGCCTCTTACGACCGCTATGCCTACCTTGGGCATATTCTAAGCCCCTAACTCGCAAAAATTCTACCCTGATGGAAGATAAGCAGTAAAGCCTAACAAAATTTTAAGCCCACTCTAATGAAGTTGTGTATAGATATGAAAATATTTCTGCTTTGTTTATTTTTTCTCTTCTAGGGGTGAATTCTGGTTTTGCATTATTGTAAAATATAAAAGGTCTTTTTACCTTATTTATCACTTGACGTTTTCCTTTCTTCACTTCACTGAGCTCTAAAATACAATTCCGATATGTGCCGTGAAAACTGTTGGCAGAAGAACCTTTTGACTTGCGTTGACACAAATTGTTCTTGCTAAATGATAGCTTATTATAAAATTGTAAGAATAAAGGCAATTTGTATCACTTAAAACGTTTAAATTTGTAAAAAATTCTATGTTTGAATAATTTTGAAATCTTGAAGTTAACACCATATTTTTATTGGCGTTAGCTTTTTTAACTTCATTTCAAATCGAAAATTTAAAGTAAAACGAAAACCGAAAATCGTGGTGAATTGACTCATTTACGTTTCACTTCGCGATAACGCCAAACCAGAATTGACCCCTTTTTTATTTTTGTACAACTAACAAATTTTTTTTTAAATCGTGGTATATCAAAATAGCAAAGCGTATTAATACGCATATTGTCACTTGCGAAGCGAATGAAAATTTTGTCGAATTTCGCGGTCTCGAATTGCGAGATGCGAATCTCCAGCGAATTCGCCAAAAAAAAGTCGAATGAGTGACGAAGATGAATTTGTCGAATTGCCAAAAGCGAAAAAATCATATTCGCTTCGCCAAATCTGTCAAAATTTGTCGAATGCTTATTGTGTTCGCGTTTAAAAGTAAAAAGGACGCATTTGCATGTATTTGAACGTTTTCAATTTAATAAATTGAATAAATAAATAAAAGTTAGTAATTAATTTAATTAAATTGAGTTATTTGTTTGAATAAATGAAGTTTTTAGAACGAGAAGAACAACGCCGCAGCAATTCCAAAAGCCACGGATCTTAACTCCATAGGTCCTCTGTGTGCACTGTGGACGGAAGCTCCATGGGATTGGAGTAATCCCTTATAAAACTCCGCTGACGAAGAAGATCAACTCGCGGCTCAACATTATAATTGTCTTCGAAAAAAAGATCAACCTTATAAAACATTTTGGTAATTGTTTCCTTTAGAAGGCAACTGCTAAAACACGTCCAAAAATATCGGGAGATGTATCAAACAACGCGTTTTGACTTCGGTATCAACAATCCGAAAGCGGATTTTAAATTTTTTGTTTCAGTGAAAAGTTATTCGCAAAAAACCCAAAAATGACCCAGGTCCGATCCCAAATAGGGGGCTTGATCCAAGGTAATTATGTGCAGAATACCTTTAGCCGGTCCAACACCGGCTACGCGGTCCACAGTATTTCTGCGCAGAACACACTTTTTGCACTTTTCGGTACACTCCAATCTGTGATTACAACAACCACATGAAAATGACGAAAATTTTTCAACTTTGATGGCAAATATCTCTTCACTGAAACAAAAACTCGAAAATCCGCCTCCGGATTATAGTTGCCGAGGTCAAAATGCGTCTTTTGATACCTTTCCCGATAAGTTCGGACGTGTTTTAGCAGTTGTCTCCTAAAGGAAACAATTACCAACATTTTTAACTTTATTTATTACTATTTAATTAAACTTGCTTTTTACATTTCTGTTTTGTGCACAAATAAATAATAAAAACAGATGACAGAAACGTCAAGTTCGGATGAACTAATTAAATTTGTTTGAATGGCAACGACACAGGGCAGTCGAATAAGTTCATTCACCACTCACAATGCAAATTTGATGTGAGTTCGCCAATCTATTCGACTCGCCAAATATATTCGCTTCGCAAGTGACAATATGCGTATAAGTTTCTAAATTTCAAAAGTGTAGCAAATCTACTAAGATCGACTTAAATTTCAAATACTGCTTTTTGTTAATTTACAGAAAGTTTGTTGCTTAAGTCTTTCGTATTATGTTGAAAAGTGCACACGGTGCATGCCGCGCGCTATCTATTGGTCTACCAGCATAACAGTAAACCAGCAACTCAAAATGTAAACAAAACAAATAGGGTGGGTATATATACAATAAACATAACAACGAAGTAAAGAAAACCGGTTTATTGTAGTTGTACAAACAAATTTCATTTGCTGCAGACATTCACGCGAAAACTTCTTAAAAACAGCCTTTTTGGTTTATTAATACGAAATTGTAGAAAGAAAATATATAAAATAAATATATAAAAATGAGTATGCCACAAAAAATTGCTTCACATCACAGCAAGTGTTATTGCAACAGTGTTGGTTCGATATGCAGCAACGGCTGTATAAATTGTTTAAAGCGTAGAGCGGGTAGCGCTACTGGCAGTGAAAGTATTTTTAGTGTAGCAAGTAAAAGTAAAAACAATAAACAACAACAACAAAATTGTGCAATAAAAAACACAAACAAAAACAGAGTACCCAAAACAGATTTTGTAAAATTAAATCGTAAAGCTATTGCCTCCAATCGACGCGGTCTCCGGCATTCATATACGACGCAAAACCCTACAGCTTCTGCCGCTTACAGTCGACATAATTCTGCACCAACCTCCGTTACTTTCTCCATAGACGACATGGCAGCATCACGCAGCTCTAAAGTAACAACACCCAGCTCAATGAAAACGCTATCGCCAACGCCTACAATAAAATTAAAATCGTCACCTGTCACTATGGCAACACTAAGCGACAATTTTCACGCTCTAAGCGTCTCTGGGAAGGGTAACAATTTTGACGGCAAACTACAACCCGAGTACACTGAACAAAGACGTATTTATGAAAACATTAAACACCTTATGAAATTAGTGAACTCACAAGGCGATAACTTGTCATTCTTAAATATCGCAAGCTCTGATGATGCGTTTGGAAGAAGTATTGCAAGCGTTGACAGCGACACCTATGCAATAGATTCAGCTGCAGACGTGCATCGTTTGCGCGCATTGCAAGAATTTCGTTTGAAAAATACCGACGATTGTTTTAGTGTGTATCGACAGCTCGATTTGAGATTGCCAACGCAAACGCAGGTTGAGGTGCCACAATTAGATCAACAACAACAAATACGCAAGCTATTGAGCACAGTATTGGGACGCAATGAAAAGGCTGCGTGTGAGAGTGGCAAGCAAATGCAACGGAAAACGTTGATTGGAAAAACTAGCGCTAGTAATGTAAACCTAAAAATAAAGGAAAAAGTCAGAGCAACGTTAACCCCTTACGCAGTGCGTCAAAAATTGTTACAACTACGTATGGAAGCAGATGAAATCGGGCGTATGAAGCCTGGCCGTAAGCTGTGTGGCGCAATGGGAAATAGTTTTGCTTTGCGTTATCAATAGATGTAGTTTAATCGTAATTAGGACTGGTACACACTTCTTAAAAGATTTCAAAGAGAATCGTACTAAAAGAAAAACAAAACGGTGAACGGTATAATATTTACCCCTAATCATGTTTTCGGAATAATTTCCGGGACTTCTTTCGGCACAGCTTATCGTCATTATTTTCAGAACTTGTTCGATATCGTTTTCGATATCTTTGTGATATTAAGGGAGACATTACAGTTTTCACTTACCATCAAAACCGACTCCTCTTACGACAGGTATGCCTACCTCGGGCATATTCTAAATGCCTACCTGATCTCAAATCTTGCACTCTAAACCAAAATCTCAACTCTTTGAAACTGATCCTCTAGAATAAGTAATAGAGAGTTGTCATTATTATCGAATCGGGCGGATGTCCACGGTTTGTTTTCGGTGAGAGCTCTTCGCGCAATTTTGATACATCTAAGGTGCTGTGAATGTTAATCGGGATGCTTCAACCAAAAAGGAAATTCGAAACCGGGTCTAGGGGTATTTATGCCTAGATTCATATTGTTTAAGGTAATTTTTGACAATAGAAACTTAAACTAAAATTTTGTAAATAAAATATCGGTTGGAAATCCACCCACTCTCAGCAAACGATTAAAAAACGATCTATCTCAGATTTTTTCGAAGAACTCCTCATCTCAGAATTTGTTTTCCAAAACGCCTTCTACAGTTTTTGAAAAAAAAAAAAATTCCGTAATTGAGCGATCTTCCACTCATGAGAGGATATATTCTTTCATATTTCGCGCCTCCTATCATTTTGAAATTGTGTACCAGACCTAAATAATATAAAAATAATGCAATCAAAATCAGGACAGTGCTATAAGCTATTTGTGTAAAATCTATTAGTACTATTTTATATACCATATAATAATAGAGGGTGGTACATTTGGCGTATTTTTGAAAAAAATGCATTAGTTTCTAAGATAAGCGTCATATAATTTAGGGATAAATATTTTTATTCATAAGTACATATTTAAAATAAAATTAATAAAAATTAATTTTTCATCAAATATAAAATAAAAAATTATTTTTGTTTGGCCACCCTAGTGGTCGTCTTTTTATATTGTCACCTTATATTTAGTTAAAAGGATTGCAAAATTGTAGTAGAAAGATGATCGATTAAGTATTCGCAGTCGCTCATTAAGCGATCGGTTCGACACTCGCAATTGCTCGATGATCGCTAATCGCTTAATAGTCGACTAGGGGTGTGAGTTCAATTTTAATCTTTATATTTAAGAAACCAGGTTAGATATGGAACTTAAACACATCGCTTATTACAGCACTCATCAGCACCTTTCACTTGATACGCATATTGGACGAACATATTTTGGGTCCCCTAAGTCCGATATTAAAATAAGGGACATATTAAATTTAAACGTCTAGTAACGCAAGGTCAAAGTTGCGTTCAATTCAATTCAACAGTTCTTGAATGATGCGCACCTAAACATACAGACCGACAGACAAAAATTCTAAAAACTTGCTCGGAAGTCTACTGGCTCAATAATGAACCCTCCTATTGATTTTTCTTGAATATCTGCACTGTACAGACTTTTCTTTAAATGGTCATCTAACCGCTTGGGCGATTTTGAACGTCCAACATAGCTCGCCAGTCGTTTCCTCGTTGCCCCAATGAGAGACACCGCGGAATCACAAATCGTTTTGCACTTCGTCTTTCCATCAGAGTGGTGGTCTCCCTCTTCCTCTGCAAAGTACAGAATATTACAGTTTTATTATACGTACATATGAATGGGGATAGGAAGAAGGAAACGAAGAGGAAGAGAAAACGGAGAGAAGGGGGTAAGAGGCAGAACAATGGGAATAGAAGCAGAAGAGAAGGATGAGAAGAAAAGATAAAAGGTAGAGGAAGAAGAGAAAGAGTAAAAGTATGGGATCTGAGAGAGGAAACCTCCAACAAAATCTCACCAAACCTTAATAAGTCGAAGTGGTCGAAAATCTCACGTCAACTTAAAAAAATATATACTAATTCAAATATGAAATCAATTTTTTTTAACGAGAATCTGCCATCAAGATTCAACCAACGCATGTGGTGACCTGCCGTGCTAAGGAGCTGCGTTGCCTTTAAAATAGAGAATAGCGCTACCAAACACAGTCTTCTTGTACTACCGGAACCACAGATGACATCTGTTCGATTATTTCAATCGAAACTGTACACGAGTATCCATGGCGGACAACCATATATAAACTTTGCATGTATTTTGTTTTTGTAATTTGTGAGTTTAATGTCATACTCGCACTGGGAAATGAGTGTACTGTCAACATTCGATAAAAAAGTAAAAATCAGCTGGTCTAATAACACGACCTGTATTCACCTGTATTATGGGATCATGCGAGTGTCCTTGCATCCATTAAATAATTATTTTTTTTCAATTCCATTTAATACAGATGCACTGAGTACACTTGAGATTTTTATTTTTTATTGCAAATAATCAAAATCCATTTAGTTTCGAACATGTTTAGAGTAAAACTCACTTAATGGGGGTGGGGCTTAACTAAGTCTCACCGAAGGGGGTAAAAAACTCTTGAAAAACGGCTCACCTAATTTATGGGCGTCCCCTTAGACTTTGCCAGTGTAACTTTCAACTTGGGTAGTCTTGCACCAAATCTCGTAGATAGGAATCTTGAGCGTAAATAAATAAGCGAAGGTCAACTCCTAACGAGAAGTCGAATGGAAAAATTTGTATATTCTCAAAAGACAACAACTTCCAGTTGAAAAGGTTAATGAACAATTAAAAACTGAACTAAAACAAAACTTAAAACAGAAGGGCAAAACAAAAATAAAAATCAGTCAGTTGACAGATTACTTGTCTACAAATTTAGTACGGTAGGTAGTTTGTGGAGAGTCAAACTGGTTAGTTATGGTGATCGTTAAGAATATGCGCTAAATTGGAATGCAGCTACAATGTACTACATATTTTTGTTTATTTTGTGAAACTAGCGATGCATAGAAATAAGTAACCGTATCTTGAATCCCTTGAGTGTACCCATTCTTTCAAAAAAAAAAACTAGAGAATGAATTCAAAAGCACCTGGTGGCGTGAGAACCGAAAGATGGATTTAAAAAAATTGCAAACTACTTTTAAAGAGCTAGTAAACCTTTTCAGACAAAACAAAATCGAGTTTTAAAAGTACCGTCCATTTTTCGGTCCGCCTAATTGTCGTGTTTCCTCAGTAAATTTCCATTCTAAATTTGCAAAGCGAAACCACACTCTTAACAATAATTAAAATCTGCCATGCACTTTCCCTGTAAGTCTCAGCTCCGTGGTACCCAGTTGTGATGTAATCTGCTCCACTGAAATATCTCCTACAGAGTTCAATATAAGTTAGAAGAGTTACACGGGAATTCAATCCTTCGAAATAGCACACACTGTAAATATTCGTAGCCACACTTCACTATCTGATATTTAAGAAGGTACCCTAACAACCATGGCTAACCGTGGTGAAACTCTGATTCCACAAATTCACACATTTTTACTAACACCAACGTATATTTTTGCTATTTGTATGGAAAACAACAAGTGCCTAAAAGTATTCACTCACACGTACACGGAAAAACATTTTCAACATGGTTAAAAAGTAAACCTCGTCGAACAAAATTGCCCACTTTTTTATCCACTTTTTTTTTTATCCACTGCTGGTTGGCTTATATGATATATGAACATTAGCTCATATCGGACGACCGTCGCAATAAGGGAAATACTATAATTTCGGACTCACAAATGAGCTCATAAAGAGGGTAAACTCCTTTCTGACTCATTTATGACGCTGATGGTTTGCCGGGATTTTATATTTTTATTTGTGTCATAGCTGAGTTTTTGGTTTGAATCTGCAATCCTTTTCATCAAGCTCGATTAGTTTGGCAATATAGTTATGTTGTCCCAAAAGATATGCAAATTTAGGTTAAAATTTTTAACGGTGTATCTCATACCCTTAAACATTTTCCTACGCCTGGCTTCGAAAGTATGCATATTAACACTCTCACTATTACTTTGTAAGTTGTGGAAACAAAGAAACTCATCATTACTTTGCTTTAAATGACGCACAAAGAATCGAGCGCTAAATAAATATTTACAATAAGTGTAGTATCATATTACAAACACAAACGTAAGCAATATTAAGGAGTTAAAATGATTTAAAATAATGTACGGAAATACTTGAGTACATGTCACTTCGATATTGGCCAATAAATTCATCAACACACATTGCGCTTTCATTGCCTCCACATATTTTGAGGCGTGTATGAAGGCTGACCGATTTTTAAATATATTCTAATCATTAATAAGTAAATAAACTATAGCAGTTAGTTGAAGAAGCTGCATACATATATACATTAGGGTGTGCCAAAATATTGTACCACGTCTTCGAATTGAACTCTTATTATGAGATAAATTTGATCTACGACTTTAGTCGAAAAAGCTGATCGCATGAATTTTTGACAAAATATAAAATAGTTATACTTTGCATTAGGCGCCGTTTGTCAAAACCAGTCGAAAAAATGTTGGGAGTGGTGTCAAAAGACGCCTTTGTGTCCCAAGAATTACAATCCGGAGGCCGAAAAATAATATTATCAGTGATTTAAAATAGTTCTACTCAGACGAAAGCAAAATTCTGTTCGCCAAAAAATTCGGATCTTTTACGTAGAGTTGGGTCGTTTCATTCTGAACTTGTTCATTTAAACGGGTGTTTTAACTGAACTAAATCTCGGAATTGAAGAATTTTAATAGGCGTATTGTTCCTCCGAAGGCGAATTCAGTACAAGGTGGGATTATCCAATCAGCTGATAGCTACTTTTTTCTCGAATTTTGACACTAAAAATTTCATCGCAGTACGGTTTTGACATTAGAACTACGAATTACAAAAACAAAATACATGTGTGTATGTTTGTAATTCGCCTTGCTTTCATCTTGTATTAAATTCGCCTTGGTTCCTCCATAAGCTAATTATCGGCCAAATTGTTTCTTCTGACCTTATTTTTCGGTTCCTACTAGGACATCCAGGCATATTTGTCGCCAAAACCTTGCCAACTACAACGACTTATACATATGGCATGTCATCTAATTACCGATTGATATACAATATAAGGTCGTTGTTTGTTCCGCTTGAATCGATCGAGAGAGGGGGTGGATTGGAGACACGGTCTCTCCAACCATTCCAGTTACTCCTTTAAGGAGTCTCCATAAGATCTATACGCACAACTTTTAATGAATAAATTGACCGAATGAGAGGTTGGATCGGAGACTCCAACCAGTTCATTCACCATTATATTTGTCGTGTCTAGTCTGTAAGATTTGTTCAATCTAATTCTTTTTAAATGTATTTATAGAGAGTAAGTATTCGCGCAGTATTACATCTGACGGGCCTGCTGGAAAAGAGAAGTTTTGAAGAAAAGAGTTTTCAAATTGAACTGTACTTTTTACACTGTCGAATTGAGTTTACTAAAGTCAAATTGAATTTTTGTTCGAGCTTAGGAGCTAATTATATAAGTCAACGTGACAATTTGCGTCAAATTCAATCACATTCAGCACTCTCTTCTATTTCCAGTTAGTGAGTAACCCTCTAACTCTAAAGAAGAAAAAAAAAAAAAAATTAAAATAAGTTAAAAAGGGACACTCTAATTTATATACACATCTAATTAAGGTAAAACATAAATATTATACAAACTCCATTCATAACTTTGAAACCAGTTTATACATGTATAAGTAGAGTAGTAGGTACTCGTAGTAAAGTGGTTTCGAAACTATGCCAGAGCTTTTGCATATGCTATTAGTATAAGCTTTGATATAAATCCGTTGGTTAAGATAGAGTTGAATGGTATGATAAATGCGTTACATTTTAGATAATAACGGTAAAGGCTGCTTATGGATTACGCTTTTATTGGAGCCACGGTAGTCCCACAATCTCCAAACTCTTTTATTTCGAATAAATGGAAAGCAATGTTCAAGAGCAGACGACTTGGGGTGGCTATCGAAGGCCTAAATGTTTATTAAAGAATTGACTAGCATTGACTAAGCTCAAGCTATCAAAAGTCGCATAGAGAAGAGCACAAACATTTCGAGTGAATACCAACCGCTTGGTCAAGCAAACAAATATTTTGTTTTTTACTTTTGTTGTTCATTTTGCTTTGTATCAGTATTGTTTATAATAATTTTCAATAATTCAGCGACGAAACAATGTTTAGATACCCTGCAGGAAAAATAATAAGATTCTTGAACATAGTCCCCTAAAACCGTCCATTGTTGTTTAGTAAGAGGTCGCTATACCAAAAAAAAAATTACAAAAATATCGATTCTCACTAGTAGACCTGGCACATTTCTCACTTTCTATTTAACAACCACTATTTTTGTTCCTCTACTATTCATCTAAGTCTTAAGATTTATTTTCCTTTTCCTCTTATTGTTTTGATTGTATGGAAATTTGGGTTCTTTTGAGTTGGTTCTGTGAAAGAAATTGCAGGATAGGAGGTTGCCTTGACTGAAACCTATGTATGTATGTAGTTTGGTCTCGTACATGTTGGAAAGTTCGCTCTATAGTTTTTGTTTCAGCTACTTGTTGTGCGCTGGAACGTATTCAATTTCATTTCTCATTCAGCTAATCATAATCCCCACAGGGTATTTATAAAAAGCCAATGTATCCATGTGCGAATGCTAGGTAACCGATTTACATACTACATATGAAGTTAACTGATGGGCTACTGATTTTGTTGCGAATGCTAAGCTTACTATTTAATATTATTACTTAAAGCTAGATGCATAAAAAGCCCAAGCTTCCTATAAAAGCGACGCATGCGTAAAGCATTCCGTCCAAAACGCGTTGATAATTCGCTGGCGAGAGAACAATATTTAGCGGTAGCGGTGTGCGATAATCGAAATATATTTGATTTAAAATTAAAAAATAATATGGCAATTTTTGAAAATCCGTAAAAAGGAAGCAATAAGTTTAAAATTTGAATCAAAACCTATTCCTGTGAAAGTTAAAAAAAGCAAAAAAAAAAATTACAAATCGTATGAGAACAAAATTTTTCTACAAAAAACCGTGTTTAAAAAAAAATTAAAAAAAAAAAAACAAAATCTCTGCACGCATGCACAACATGTTCGTATATAGTGACTTTGGCTTCAAATTAGCATTTTTGACGCCAGTTTGGCTGTTGCTGCTTGTGCAACTTATGTTACAATTGGCGAATGAAGTTACTGCCAAAGATTTGCGTAAGTGTTTTTTGTTGTTTTTTTGTTTTGTTTGTGTGATGTATTTTTGCAATGTATATATGTAATCAGTTTCGTAATTTACCGTTAGCTGTTAATTAAAGTCTAAAATTTAAAAGAAAATATTTAAAACTAGCCAAAATAAAAATAATATATACAGCAGGAACGAAGAAATGTGTTCTATATTTCAAGATAGACCTACTGCAATACATTAGTGAAGAAATCATTCTATTCTATATAGTAGTTATATAGTGATGCGAGTTCAAACATACATACAGATAGGCAGAAATTAAAAGAATTGTTCCTTTGGCTTTTGTTGCTTTAATTATGACTATACATCTACATTTTTGTGTTCGGCGAGAAAACTTGCAAGGCTTCAAAGTAACAATAGGCGTGTTCCAATCAGGAGTGACCCAGATCCTCATAGTAATTTTGCATGTAAATGCAACAACAACGTTCTGATCTTGATATTTATCTGGATCAATTTCAGATCCGTATAAGGAGCCTTGTTCGTTTAGTTTTTTGTAGCAGATTTTTTGACGGCCAATCCTTATTTGCATAGTAGCACAGACATATAAATATAAACACACATGTATACACAAAAAACTCTTATACAACTGATCCGTATCGTTCCCGTGAGATCTTGATCGTGATACTGATTGGAACGCGCCTAATATCGCCTTTATCGTTTTCGCCTGTGAAATTGTTGTCGAAAACCTGATGAAAACTGCCTGTTTTATCCGAATTTTTTTATCGTTGTACTTGCCCTGCCAGAACACAGAACAGATAAGATATTTTATACAATAATTGAAATTGTTGCTATCTTTTAATTGAGTTAAATATTCCCACAGGGTTGTTAGATAGGTGCCAAGTGAAAATAAGAAACGCAGGTAAGAACGCACTTGTTTTGTGTGAAGTGTTTTATATGAAAACACGCGTTTTATGCTGTAGTGTGTACAAAGTCTGAACAGACTACTGCGTAAAACGAGATCGCAAAAATTAAAACGTTTCCGCAGAACAGGGATTTGTAAAAACTTGCAAGCAAAAAGTTTGCAGTTTTTGTTGTTGTTTTGCTAAATCACTATCAGCTGTTTTCAACTTGCAAGTTTCACTGAGTGAAATTCCCCCAGCAGAAACTTGCCGCCTTCCTCTTCCAATGAAATGCCAAAATAGGTCTCTCCCTGCAAGTGTTTAGTGGCGGCGAACACTATTAAGTAAAAATTGTATGCTTGTCGAACCAAATTACTATTTACAAAAATCAGCCTTATTTTTTAGGTAGCTTTACCACCTAGGTTTGCCATCTACTCCCGTTATATTTATTTTTTGGCATATCCGCTAATATCCCGAAAATGGTTTGATTCATTTGGATGAATTTTTCAACAAGGGAATTTGCTAAATTTTTAACTCTCCAACTTAAGGGTTTACAGGGTTGCCATCTATATGAAATTTTTTAATATATAGTGAGATTTGCTAATATTGATATCAAACTAAATGTATTTTACGTCGTATTTAAAAAAAAAGAATTGTTCTAGGTAGAGTTACCACTTAGGACTGCCTTCTGATACCATTATATTTTTTTGGCATAATAAGTAATACGCTACGTTTCAGGCATTCTTATATATGTAAGTGTTGGGACATAGCAGGTCCTTACCGAGCTGCCACCTATCTGAAATTCAAATAAGATCTCGAATGTGGGTATCAAACGAATGGTATTTAAACTTATATTTCAACAAAAATATTTTCCGGTTGGGCCACCACCTAGGGCTATGTATATTGATTTTTCTTTCAATATCCGCCTTTATGTGAGAATTAATCCACACGTTAATAATTTTATGTGGTTTTCTACACAAAAGAGATAATTAGATAAAGTTTTCCAATTGGTAATAACGGGCAAGTTATGTAAAAAAAGGTGTTGGGCCCTTGCGGTACTACCTTGTGAGTAAGACAGATATGAGCAATGACAAGCATCATCCTCTTTCTATTCCCCAAACGTCCCCTCTTCTTCCAGCCTTCTTCTTGTTTCCGTCACAAAAACCTTTGGATGGATGGATGTGTCTATCACAGGCCACCCCACGGACGCACCTAAAAATTTCGCTCTGGGTAATATGTGCTCAGCACCACCCGTACCAAACCAATATTTTTAAATTGTTTCATTTTATATTTGTTTATTCTTAAACTTGATTTCGTTCAGCTTCCACTATCGATAGTAATAAAATATCCATTGAAGCTTCGATAAAAATATATAATCGATATGTCGATAGCTTTTAGTTTTCTCTACATGAATCATAAGGGAAAGAAAAATTGCACTTTAGCATATTTGCATTGAGCAACCTTTTTGGGCTTTGTAATGTTTATTCATTTATTTTTCAAATGGCATTCACAATTGAATAATTTTTATTTTTATTTAAAGCAAATATTGACTATGAAGGGTGTTAGTAATAGTGATGCACAGAACCGTTTGGACGGATCTAGAGAACTGTGTTATTTAGTGGACGGACAACTACAGGTTTTACAGGTTCTGAAGAACGGTTTCAAGAATGCAAAACTCGACTCGATTTCGCCAGACCAGAAGAAGGGGGCCACACCAAAATCGAGGTATGGTCCTCATGAAACTGGTTGATAAGGACCAAAAGTAGTGTCAGAAATATAGAAAATAATATTTAATTAATTGAAAATAAATTCTCAGCAGAAAAATTCTTTAATACTTGCGATTTTTGAGTGTATAAGAAAGTTATGACCTTTAAATTTCCTAAAATTGTAGCAAAAGCTAGGCCTAAAACTCCTCGTAGTTATATTAGGGCAAAATAACAGTTATCGACATAAATTACCCCTCAAACGGTTCTCAATTGAACGGTTATCCTAAGAGCGAGAAACCTTCCAGCTAACCTTTCTATTTAACTTGGAATTTCCGTCGGTATGGATTTAAAAAGCTTCCGTTGTAGCAAGGTGGTTACGTACATCCTGATCCAAGCCATTCATTAACGGATATTACGTAGCTTTCTATAAGATCATGCTATAAAATCGGAATAGGCTTGAAGGATCTGCGGCTTTCAGAACCAATACAACAGGCACAAGTGTCCATTCCATACATTTATGGACGACTACAATGGGTTTCAAAGTTTAGCGGGCTAATAACAACTGAGTCAGCAGCTTTTTATGGTTTGAAACTCCTAGCTGCATCATCTCTTAAAGAAAAGCTAGAGCAGTAAACGGAAAAGATGATGAAAACCTTAAACAGAATAGAAGTCGGAAAATATTTGTCATTTAATGAGTTACCGAGTCGGTAAAACGGTGAGAGATAGATAGAAACGCATACAACTTTTGACCAACATATCGCATAGAAATATACCCGTTTACACAAAGACAATATATTCACTCATATTTACATAAATACCTGTCGTATCTTATCAGAGTAAAACTGAAGCCCGCCAAAAAGCGAATGCCTGCACACTAGTGATGTGTGGTTCCGTGTTAGCAAAGAGACGATTATGTGAAATCCGGGTACAAGCGGATCGGATATTTGGACAGGTCGCGGTTATGGCAAGTTAACTCCGGGAAGAAGAACAGTTTCTAGAACATATGAATAAGGTCGCTACAATATATGAATAAGAAACACAGCTAGTCTAGATTAGCAAGGAAAGAGGATATCCAATGTCGCTATCTGCATACCAGCCCTACTACAGAAAAACTAGTTACGGTGACCACATATCAGGATAGCATCCCATGCTGCTTCATCTTTGGACCAACAGGGAGAAAATGCAAACTGATATTCTGCACTCGCAACGAACAGGACTACATCTGTCCCAGGGTAGTCTTCTATGCAAACTACAGGGCTATGCTTACTTCTATGAAGGATTAGAAACATGGAGAACTCACGCAATAATTGCAGTTTTCATGGACGGAGCGAATGTGTTTCAAGCCGAGAACTATGCTATCCAGAAAGCATTATTGTGTACGAACATTACAGTTAACAGGATAGCCAGTTACTCTGACAGCTTTGGCTTTTCGGGGTCTCGGGTCTGACTGTTCAGTACAAAGAGTGGATCATGAACATTGTAACATCAAGAAAATGTGATAGCCGATCGGCTGCCTCGTAGCAGAGTGAAATGGAAATCAAAAGACCGTTTTCTTGACGGGGAACCCCAGTGGGTTAAGGGCTTCGAATATACCAGCGTTAAGGTACGCCTGCCATAAGAGACGACTAAAATCCATGAACCCAAGGTTAAAAAGGTCAAACAAAAAAAGGTTCTAGGTTCCGAGCGCAACAGATTCATTCCGCCATAGGAGCCCTCATAGCACTCCACAAACCTTCGGCGAAAGTTTTGAGCATACAATAACAACGCAATTTTCCAGGGTCTAGTTTTCGAGCCCCTTGAAAGCGTTCAACGATTCCTCTGGCATAATTTTTCAAGTATTTTGGGAGCTATTCTGATTGATTAATTTTATTTATGGTTTTTTTATACCAACAATTTTTGTTGATTTACGGCCTGTACATTTTCAAGTATTCATGAAACGAGCTCAAGGCCAAGAATAATAATTTTTAACTTTTTTGAATTTTTATAAAAATTATTATTGTTCTTAATTTTTTAATAATCATTTTTAATTATTTATTAAAAGTTTTTTTTTTTAAATTGAATAGAGTAGGAAAAATGTTTAGAGACAACCGGCGTATTGTTACCTTAATGGTTAGCAATGCGTGCCAAAATTTCTCTGATGAAGAAGCTTATCAGCTTCCGAAATGGATCTATAAGAAAAACTATGGCGGTTGTCTCTAAACATTTTTCCTACTCTATTTCATTGAAAAACTTTTAATAATTAATTAAAAATGATACAAAAACAATAATAATTTTCATGAAAATTCAAAAAAGTGAAAAATTATTATTGTTGGCCTTGAGCTCGTTTCATGAATACTTAATTTTATTTATATTTTTTCTCACCCGAAAACATCGGTTCTTTTAAAGAAACTGGGGTGGAATTACGACATACGTTTGGTGATCGTAATTCGTTTTTTATGTCACAATAACATTGAAACTGTCCAACTTTTAAAAAGTACAAGCCGGTACTTCCAGCCAATTGCTCACGTATACCGTCATTATGTTAGACAAAAGCCAATTCAAGCAAAAAACCCCATTTAGCTTTTCAATGGATGTGGTCAACAAAGGTTCACCTTTTGGAAAGTTTAGCCACTGTTGCTCGTCTGCTATGTTAACAAGTGACTTCATTTTGTTGGGAAATAAAGAAGCCGGCTTGCTATGATATTTTCTTTATCGCAGTTTTGTTTGTGTACCAACAACACGTAAAACCAAACCGATGCTAATCAGTCAAACAACCCTTCAACGGAGTCATGCTAAATGAACTATTGACTGTATATTAACATTTTTGTTGTTGGTGGAAAATATTACTTCCCGGTCTTACCCTCAACGTTTTCTTAACACCTCATTCGCCATGGCCTATAAACCTAAATTGAGATTGACATTGTGGGCAGGGTGAGCGGGCGAAATGAAATTCAATGTAAAAACAGAGCCATGTTATACGAATCCAGAATCCATTCTTATCAGCACAGGAAGTACACAAATATTGAGACCACCATTCCGATAGATAGACCAAGTAGCGAACCATTTGAGATCCCTTGGTGTTTCTAACACATAATGAAGCGATTGGAGCGCTTTTTTGGACACTGTCAGGATTGCTAGCACATTCAGACGTTGCTAGTATATGCAATAAATGAACTTCTTTTCTTCCGAATTGAATTTAAACTTGCTTTTCTTACTCTTTTTGCTAGCTAAAACCGGATCAGTTTAATTTTTGTGTGGTTTTGTTTTCAAGCGTACTTCAACTTGACATTGAACCAAAAAATGACAAGCCATGCACATTTTTCATTTCTTTTTGTTGTTTTTGCTATGCTGTCTTTTGTTGTATAAGTTTAGTAAAACAAGTTTTTAATCGAACTGTTTTTTGGATGCTGCAAATGTTTTTTTTTCATTTGTGTGTTGTTGTTGCTTTATATATCGGTAAAAAAGGGATACCGTGACTTATTTCTTACGATCCCGGGATTTTGGGTATGGGACATAAGTTACTAGAAAACTAAATATGTGAAATACGATACGATCATCCAATGCCAGGTGCTTGCTTACAAAGAAGCCAGACGTACTGTTCAACATTTAATATTTAATTATGACATAGTCTTAGCTGTCCTTGGTGTGCTTAGTTTCAATATTTCTAATAGCAGCCTTCGCTCTCATAAAATTTTTAATATTGAATTTCTCAGATCCAACTATCTTAGCTTTGTTCCCTTGTTATAGAATTCGAAGTATTTATTCAGCTCTATCGAAGTCTCTCTATTGACTTTTCAATGGCGAGATTCCAGTTTAAGGGCCGCTTTCATAAAAGCCGGTAACTGCTAACCGGAGTTTAATTGACGTATTTTGTACGGTTAGCTGTCAAATTAATCGCCGATTAGGCTTAACCGGCCTTTATGAAAGTGGCCCTAAGTTATGTGTTCAATCATTTTATCGCGCAAATTAATTCATCCCTGATTTATTTGTAATTAATTCTTAAGTAAACATTGTAATCTAGTCAGTAAGGTTGGGTACAATTTGACTTAATAAAGATATATATAAGAGAAAATGTAATATTAAAAATCAATACCTATATCATGTTATATATTTCAAGGTCTGGCACCTAGTTTCCAAAACAATTAATGAACTTTTTTGAACTTAAACAAATACCCAAATCCCGAAACTAGTGCTTACAATCGATAAAGTAGACATCCCGAGTAAGTATATATGAACAATGAACTCGCACATTGTACATACATTGATGAGGATTATTTTTTGAGATGCTAATGAACTCTACTAATTACTCTCGTTTTATTATTATCTTATCTTATAAGTTATAACGGTGGATATATTCTTTCCATACAGAAGACCTAAAAGCTCGGTCTGTTATATGCAAAAGCCGTTCTAACTTGAATTTACTTCCGCTGTTTAGTTGAGATTGAGATGGTAAGAAAGGAAATCGTTGAATAATTTATTTGTTTGGATGATTTATAAAAACAAGATGACCTCTACTGATTTATCTGATCTTATGTATTAATATTAATTGACCTTAGGAAATATAGGCAGTAGTACGATTGCAGAAATCTGGGAAATCGCAAGTGTTTCCGAACCTTTCAATAATTTCAGCTATATTATAATCCTGCTATTTGTTTGTTTGTAGTTTTATGTTGCTTCCATTTATGTATTAAAATGGAAGACTTATTTGGCACGGCTTACTAGGAGCTATAACGTCATGATTAATTTTTGATTATGAAACAAATCCTCGCAATGCGTAGTTACATTTATCGTTCCGCTATTCAATAAGTTCCGTTATCTTTACGGTTCCATTAGGCGTGTTCCAATCAGGAGTGATCCAGATCCAGATAGAAATTTTGCATGTAAATGCAACAACAACGTTGTGATCTTGATATTTATCTGGATCAATTTCGGAACCGTATAGAAGCTCTGTTCGTTTAGTTTTTTGTGGTAGATTTTTTGACAGCCAACGCTTATTTGCTTTGTAGCACAGCCATACATACGAGGTGTGTTCAAAAAGTATCGCGAATTTTGTGTTTTTTCAAAAATTATTTATTTATTCATGAATATCTATTTTGTCCCCTTCAAAGTAATCCCCATGAGATATTATACACTTGTGCCAACGGTTTTTCCAATCTTCGAAGCACTTCAAAAAATCATTTTTTTGTATCTTGTTCAGCTCTTCCTTCGATGCCGTCTTTATCTCGTCAAGAGAAGCGTAACGTCGTCCTTTCATGGGACTTTTCAGTTTAGGGAACAAGAAAAAGTCACAGGGGGCCAGATCTGGGGAATACGGTGGCTGCGGCATCATTAGTGTGTTGTTTTTGGCCAAAAAGTCGCGCACAAGCAACGATGCGTGAGCAGGGGCGTTATCGTGGTGCAAAAGCCAATTTTTGTTCTTCCACAAATCCGGGCGTTTCTGGCGGATTGCTTCGCGCAAATTGCGCATAACTTGCAGGTAATTTTCCTTATTGACCCTGTGGCAAGAACTCATGATGCACCACGCTCCTGCAATCGAAGAAAACTGTCAGCAAAACCTTCACATTCGACCGAACTTGGCGCGCTTTTTTTGGTCTTGGTTCGTGCGGCAACTTCCATTGAGATGATTGAGCTTTGGTTTCCACGTCATAACCATAAGCCCACGATTCGTCACCAGTTATGACCGTCTGGAGCAAATTTGGGTCGTCGCGGACAGAGTTTAACATCTCATTAGCAATGTTCATGCGATGCTGTTTTTGGTCACAATTGAGCAATTTGGTACGAATTTCGCGTAAAAATCGAAGACGATCCAAAACACGTGCAAGTAAAGCAGCTGTCAACAATTAACTGAACATTCAAAATAGCCGAGCTTGTCGGCATAAGTGAGAGACATGAGTACCAACATAACGCCACAAACAATTCGAAATTCGAATATACGTAACCAGCGAAAATTCAAAATTCGCGATACTTTTTGAACACACCTCGTATATACACAAACAACTCTCATAAAACTGATCCGTATCGTTCCCGTGAGATCTTGATCGTGATACTGATCTCGATAGTTGATTGGAACGCAACTATTGTTCTCACAAATTTCGACGTGCCGTTATTTCCACAAAATCAAGTTTTTTTTCTTTTTCAATTAATTTATAACTCTTGTCGTTCTTCCTTTGGGGGCAGTACAAAAGCCGTTCTTGAGACTAGCTTAAAGAAGCATTGGACATCCCAAGTTCACGAAAAGCTGCGAGAAGATAAAGAAACTTTAACTTACTTGATTTTGATTTTTCACGCCAAACTTTCAGCTAAATACAAATTAAAATCACATGGCAATATTTGTTTCTAACCCCTTCATTTGTTAAAAAATTTGCTTAGCTTTCCCTGCTCTATTAATCGCACGATAGGAAGTCGCCTTGTCTAAAATCCTTGGTTTCGAACGGCAGGGAGACGCCCTTCTCTTCCATATATGGGGAAAGGAGATTAATAGAAAGAGGAATAGCGCGATGGGGGAGAGAGAACCAAAAAATTAAATTCTAACTAAGCACAGAACCGATCTTATATTTAGAAATTACTAACTAAATCTGTTTTAAATAATTATCGATTTATATATTTAATTTCTTTTCAGCATCCAGTTTCGACAAATGCAAACGCGATGAAAATTTTGATAAATGTTTGGTGAATGCTGTGAACGGTGCAATTGTACTCTTAAAAGATGGTAAATACGTTATATTGATTCGTTTGTTTTTTTAAAAAAAAACATTGTTAATTTTTTTCTTCTTCAGGCAACAAGGAGTTCGGCATACCACCGTTAGAACCACTCGCTGTTAAATCTTTGGTTATTGACTCTGGCAATGCGCCCATTACACTGAAACAAACATTAAAAAATTTGCTCATTCATGATTTGATTTCAACCAGTAAAGTGCAGCGTTATCGGTATGTTTATAAGTAGTTACTAGAATTGGAAAATTGCGATTACATAACAATAACAATACTAGCAACATTCCGCAGTAATTGGGAATAAAAATAGTTAACAAAAAGAGATTACATTGAAGTGATTATAAAAGTAGCAGTTTTCAAATCCGTTACATGGAATTGTATTTCGTGTAGTTGCGTTCGAGATGAGCAACGTAATTCCAGATGTCGCTTTCGCCTTAATGCTAAAATATGCCAAAGTGCCAAAGCAATCAAACTCTCAGAATAGTAGGCGATTTCGCTTATTTGCGATTTTGGAACACTGGGGGGCTGGCTATCACTGCCAGCTGCCAATTTAGTTGTGATTCCTGTAGGTCGATTCTGTAACTATTTTAACGCCAGGTGTTAGTGTTAACTTCGCTTAACACCATTTTTAACGCTTTTCCGTATTCACTAACTTTTAACCACACGAAAAGTGTTAGCTAACACTTTTTGTGTGGTTAGCTGTCGCGAATTATTCTCGAGGTGTTAACAATAGCGTTAATATATGTATTTGCAAGTGTTTTAGCGTTTGGAAAAAGTAAAAAAATTAGTTTTGAGTTTTTTGCATGTAATTTAGTGCAAAATACGGCGAAAAGAGAAGTATTGCCATATTTTATCAGCATGAAGAGTCAGCAGTTTAGCGGCGTTAAAGGAGAGTTACAGAATCTCACTTTCGTTAAGAACAAACGCCGAAATTTGGCGATAAGCTCAACGCTCGGCAAGTGGTTAAAAGTTACAAAATCGGGCTACTGAAGACACAGAAATAGAGGTTACTAGAAGTCAATCCAATACTTTTTAGCATCACTTTATCGCTCTGAGTGAATTAAAATTTTGGAAAATTTTATTTGTTTTAGTCAGATAAATATGATATTGGACCAAAAAATCTGTGATTATTTCGAAAATAAAAATAATTATACATTTAGACATTGAGAATATCGAGAAATTTAATTACTAACAATTTAAGAGGAAGTTTTTTAGCTTACCGAAGTCACGAGTGTCGTCAGAAGGTATAACAATCGGATTTCAATTAATTCGTAAAGAGTTTTATGAGTGAATCCCTTTATTATTTCCAAGGATTGTTTAATAATAATACTAATATTTGTTTGTGCTCTCATATGCCCATGCTACGTCATATAAGTGGGTCAACTTCCAGAAAACCTAACGGTTTAATTAACGTTAATTCGAAAACAAAAAACATTGTGCTAAATTTGTGCATATGAGCCTTGATCTTATAATGGATTTTGAGATCACCTATACGATCCTAAGATTACTCTCGATTACTGTCTAGCGCAAGTGTTATTCCCTCATATTTGAGTTTTTTTATGGGGTGTAAACCCTTTTGATAGAAATTATCCAGGCCCAATGGGATTTTTAGCTACAGCTTCTCCGGGTGGCTCAAAAGCTTTCCCTTTGCCCAACATTGATTATTTTTGATTTTTTTCAGCATTGTTGTAGAAGCACATAAATATACACATCAACCATACCGAAAAAAATCGAAAATAATCCACAAAAATAAAAAATAATCCAAAAATAATCAAAAAAGCTTGTTTTCATTACTTTTGATAGTTTTTGATTTTTTAAAAATTTTGTTGAGTATGTTTCATTTTTTTCAGTTGATGTGTACATTTATGTGCTTCCTCAACAATACTTAAAAAAATTAAAAATAATCATAAGTAATCAAAACAATTTTTTTTTGAAATTTTTTTCTATTTTTTTGGATTATTTTTAATAATCGTAAAAAGTCATGATTTTATTTGATAAATTTTTTAATTAATTGGAAAATAATCATTAAAAATTTGAAGTAATTGGTAATCAATCACTAAATGGATTCTCAAGAAAGTAATCATTACGATTAGTAATCATTGTTTAACAGGTCTGGAATAACTAATCATACGCACAACTAGTTAAAGGCTACATTAATGAGAGTAAATGCAATAAAAATACTCTTTGTAATGGATTTGAAAAAAATGTTTCCTTTAAAATGAATTGAATTAAATTGAAGAATTTAAAGAGTAATCATTTCACATGTTATAAACTAAAGAGTTGTTTGCTTACTGTAATTGTTTGTAATTGAGTGCAATTTAAACTAAGAGTTACGGTCTTTTAAAAAATTTTCTATTTTACTTTTCGAATTTAGCACAGATTTAAAAAATCATCTAATCATATGTGATAGCAAAACCGATCGCCTTGAAATGGTTGGCGAATACGAAATGACTGGCCGTATATTATTGCTACCCATAACTGGCAGTGGAAAAGCGAATATGACGTTGGTAAATACCCGTATCGAACATCGATTGATTGGTGAACCCTTTATGCGTGATGGTGTTAAATATATGCGTCTCAAGGAATATCGTGTTGATTTAAATCCAAAACGTGTTTTTATGCACTTTGATAATCTCTTTAATGATCGTTTACTCTCGCAGACAATGAATCGTTTCCTGAACGACAATTGGGAGACTGTATTCAATGAGTTGAAGATTGGTTATGCGAGTACCTTTGGCAAAATTTTCCGTGAAATTTCGAATAAGCTCTTTGAAGAGATACCATTTGACTCGATATTTTTGAGTCTTTGAACCGATGCGACTACCCTAGACGGAATGCTTCACATTAAATTGGCCGAGGTCTCAGTATTGTTTTTTGTAGTTGATGTATATTGGACCGATTTTCCGTCATCCCTTGTCAAATTTGGTTTTGTAGTGTTTACAATGTAATATTAAGTGTTGTGAGTGTAAGTGAGAATGTTATTTTTTTTAGAATTTATTGATCTTAAAGTGATATATATTATATTAAGAGATTTACTGCTACGACAAAATAAAATGGTATATATGTGTATACATGGGAATAAAAATATTTTAATTTGAAAAGCCTAGAAATTAAGAAAAAGCGTAAGATACTATGGCCCGTAGTCATAGTCAAGTTAAAATAGAGTTTTATCTACTTAAACATGGTTCTAAAATAAACATAATTTTTGTGCCAATAGGGCTGAACACATTAAATACGGTGGCTACAAACCACAGCTACAATAATTAAATCTATTCGACAACTGTAGTCAAATTGGCTACTTGATTACAATGAAAGCAGCAGCGACAGGTGTGAATTATCTTAAAAAGTAGCAATGAATTATTGAAAAAGTACAAATTGTGTGAAAGATACATATATCTTAATAAATGAAACTTATATTATAAGTTATTCACTCTTCCTTTCCTTCCTTCTTTATTGACAAGAAGAAAACAACGCCAGGATCTGTCGCTTGTAAAAATAGAAATAGATTTAATCTGGTGACAGCGGCATTGGTGGTTTGTGACGCGCTTGAAATAATGCTTTAAGCTGCCTGGCGACACGCAAGCATATGCTGCTGTAGCCATAGCAACGGCAATAGGCTTGCTCATTTCACGTTCTCACACAACTAACACACTAATGCTTGTCAAACACTTTGGCAACGATCAAATAGACCAGCTGTCAGCGAAAAAATCTAAAATTTTTGATTTTCATCAACGAAAGCCGACAACAAGTACGTGTGAGTACGACTACCCGTCGTTCGCGCCGATTACGCACACAACCACCCGTTGCTATGGCTACAGCAGCATATGCTTGCGTGTCGCCAGGCAGCTTTACATAAGAACGTGTGTAAAAATATTATGACAGATGGCGCTTTGCAGTCGGAGTCTTGAATGTAATCAGGCCTAATAAGCACAAACTACCAAACTCAAGTTTGGTCAGAAACGATTGTGTTTTCCATGTTAGGATCTATAATCAGACAAAATTTCACGACTTTTGCTCGAAAATTGTGGATTTCATGAACAAAAAACTATATTTCAATTTCAGACACTTAAAATACAATTTTAATTTTCAAAGCGCTCTACTGAAAACCTCACGAAAATGACTTTGCTAGTTTGTCCTTATTGCCACAAATTTCATGTCTGTCATAGCCTTGCAAAAAATCTTTCGTCGGGCTACAATTGATCCCCACTATTCCGTTAAGGCATAGTTGAGGTAAGTCGATTTTAATTTTTGTAGCATACTTTTAGGTGTTTAAAGTAAACCGTACCCGTAGGGGAACAAAGGGAATCTGTCCGACACTACCCGTTTAGGCATGAAAGGGACCAATTAGTCTCTTCATAGGAAATGCTCAAACAAAAGGGATCTCTCCAACCCATACAAAGAGATCAAATCTGGCATTGGTCGCATGCTCCTTTGTGACTCATCCCGGATCTATCCTACATTTTATGCCTAAGACGAAGTTTTAATTTTAAAATGACGAAAACTTCATTTTAACATTTTAAAATCACAGTATCTGTCTATAGTTACTTACGTTTGTGACATTGCCAAGACATATACCATACCATACCATAGGATACTAAGGTTTGTAAATAAAATAGTTGACACAGGGCTACCTTGCAAAACATAAAAAATTGCTTGTTGTTGTTGTTATTAACAGTGGTTCGCCCTGCCTTATGGGCACGATCACTCTGAGAATCATCATCAAGCTCTTCTAATGGGAGTCCAAGGAAACGTCCAGTTTCAACAGGGTTGGACCAAAGTGATATTGGTGTTAGAAGAGTAGGTTCAATGGAATAGGAAAAGAGATGTTTGGTATGGTGAAGGGACATACCACATACAGGGCATGTATTTGATATGGTGGGGTTCGGTCTGGATAAGTAAGAGTTTAACCTATTACAATACCTAGAACGGTTTGTTTACGTTTTAACATATACTGTGAATTTTTGAAGTTTTAGAGGAGTGATAACTGCCGCCGTGCTATTACCTGTTTTACTATGCTATGAACAATACCTATATTTCAAATTTCTATTCCTACTTCCCTTCTCCCATTTCCTCTGCGGGTACTGATATGCCCATAGCTTCGAAGATATATCGAATTAACTTTTATTTCCTCCTGGTACCGCTTTCTGTGGTCAGAGTTTTTTTGATGCACAGAACAGGTAGATATCGATACATAAAATATCATTAGCTTCAACCAAATAAATTCCTAGCTATGCAAAATTGCTACTTAAAATACCCTGAACCTATTGTGAAAGTTCCATAGAGATCGACTATAAACTTTGGACATTAATGAAGCACAAACAAAACAGAAAAATGTGGGCG
Source organism: Merzomyia westermanni (assembly GCA_949987695.1). Classification (NCBI taxonomy): domain Eukaryota; kingdom Metazoa; phylum Arthropoda; class Insecta; order Diptera; family Tephritidae; genus Merzomyia; species Merzomyia westermanni. Next base: position 16,278,649 of record OX465288.1, on the reverse strand, counting down.
TGGCCTCACCCTCTTTTATAAAATTATTTAAATCTTGACTAAAAGGCACATATATCAAAATATCATTAAAGTAGACCAAATACAGTCAGAGTTATGAGGAATTGAAATTTTATATAGCCTGGGGGCGTGGCACCGCCCACTTTTCCAAAACTATATATATTCTATACCGTACCCAGCGAACTTCTGAAACTATCGTAAAAATTTCATAGAGATCGACTATAAACTTTGAGCATTAATGAAGCACAAACAAAACAAGTTATGTAAGTCTTGGCTATAGGACACATATCCAAATATCATTGATTTAGATCAAATAAACTCAGAGTTAGAATCTTTCAATTTTATATAGCCTGGGGGCGTGGCACCGCTCACTTTTCCAAAACCATATATAGCCTATCCTTTAACTCATGATCCCAAGAATATACTATGAAAATTTCATAAAAATCGGTTGAGTACTTTGGACGCCTATAAAGGACACACAGACACACATTCATTTTTATTTATAAAATGGTAAATATATTATTCACTATGCCTTATTTATTTCGAATTATTCCTTTACGGGTTTGGACATAATTTTAGGCTTAATACTAAATTCATTTATTCCCGAACTAAGTACTCCCGAAAAGTCAATAACGATTCCTCCAATTACCGAGCTCGGCTCTGCACTTAAACCATTGGGAGAAGGAGGATATCAGCATCAACTTCGCCAATACCAATATGTAGGTCTTTCACACGGTGTTCCTTCAAAAAATGCACCATAATTTCCAAATGTGGTAAAGGTTGGTCAGATAACATATGACACTTGTTCTCTTGCGTTGAAAGACAACGAAGCACACTTTGCGTATGTGCCAAACAGATACAATACGTGTGGCAGATAAGAAAAAAACTGTCATTGCTTTTGTAAATAGAAGTACAGATACGTTGATTTTTGAGGGATGAGTCGACGGTAATAGATGTATCTGCAGCGCCCATTAGGTATGAATGTCTGCTATCAAGGCGAATTTATACCAGGTGATATGTCAGCGAATTTGTTGCTTGATAAATACACATACTTCATGTGTTTTGTTTTTCCTTTGGCGGCTTCTCCTGTCAGATTGCATACATTTTTTTTATTTTGACAATAGAAGCCACTGCTCATATGTTCTCATGAGATCACCTGTAAGTGAATTCGCCTTGTCAGCTATATAACACTTTCATCAGAAACTCGCGATATCAAATACAACCTTTCAAGGCTACGAACAAACTCTAAAACAAAATTGACAAAAGCCCTACCGAGAGCAGCGTTGCCATAGGAACTTTTTTCTTAAACGCATTTGTGCTTAATATTTGTGTGGATCATGATAAAAAGAGTACAAGGTAGAACCGTTAGTGACATTAATGACGTATTCTCATTCTCGTTTATTTTTCTATCAAAACTCTTCTATTGTTTTTTCTTTTCAATGAAATAAATTATAAATCAAAATAATTAGTTTTTTAATTTTTCTTCTATTTGCGTTCATATTTCTTACTAGAAATGTTTAAAATAAGACCATCATATGGGACATGAACAGGGTCAGCAGCTGTGTCCCTTGAAAAGGATTTCCGGCCCAAAAAAAGGATATTTGAACTGCTCCTTTGCTCCTGCCTTGAATTAGTAAGTGGTCTCATCGCTTCAAGTAAACAAAAATCTTTAACAAAATAAATTAAGAGGTATGAAAATATCCATTATTTGTGTTGCGGATCTTAGCGAAATTGAGGCGGAAGAACATGCTGATGAGTTGTCATGGTTTGCTACTTTTTTTTAATAGCTCTAGCCAGTTAGAAATACGAATATCATGTTCCAAGCGGTAACATTCGAAAGGATACGTTTTATGGCCTCATGTCCCCGATCGAGGTAGTCAACAACTCTAAACAAATTAGCACCAAACTGGAATAACTTAGGGCTGCAACAACAATTACGTGAAAAAACTTAAAAAAAAAGTCATGGCCAACCAAAAGAGAGAAGGGTTCTACCTTCTAGTATTTATATCATGGGATGGACTGCTGAGGCTTTTTCACTTTCGGAAACCAAAACAGAAATATAAATATGCTCAAAAAAGAAAAAAAAAATACAAAGTATGCCAAAAGCATTTGAATGCCCTACTGATAACTTATAAGATCACCACTTTATCTGCATCTATTAAACAATCATCTAAAATGGTTTTACCACCTATATATAAGCAAATGAAAACAGTGAGTCCTGCGAAAAAATAGGGCAAGAGATAAATCAAACCCCTCTATTGCGAGTGTCGTTCGCAGAAGATAATCGAAAGGTAAGCGATAATCGGTTATTTTCATAATAGAGAAAAAGTAAGTTATATGTTTTGAAAAGTGAAAGAACACTTCAAATGTAAAATGGTTCGAATTTTTGAATATTCATTTGCCCAATATTGAAATTAAACGCACTAGTCTCAATCGACAAAAGTCGATTCTATTTCCAATCGACACACGCAATAGGGAGATTAGTCTGCCAAAGGGACCATTTTTTGTCATAATGGATCGAGGTGGCAACCGTGTTTCCAATTAGTTTTAGTCTCTCCGAGACAATGTGAATAAGTAAGAGAACTCCTAGCTGTGGTGAAATAAAAGGTAACTTGATTTTTCTTTATCTTCATCAGATGGCTCATTTCACTTGTGTTTCTCTTGTCGATGAAGTTTTCAATCTTTGAAAATTAGTGATATTTTGATGAAAGTTTTCCTAAAAGCCATTAAATAAAGATTTATCAGTACAAATATTCTTAAATATCATAGAAAAGTATAAAATGTAAGTGAAGAAGTATTAAATGCAAATGAAAATGCAAGAAAAAAGGTGATTTATGTGCAATGGATAAATGAGTTGGTGTGTGTGTGTAAAGCGCAAAAATTAAATATGAAAGTCAGAAAAAATTGAGCACTTTTAATGTGGAATTCAAGAAAAACAAGAAAAATGCATATTGATTAAGAAATCAAGCCGATGTGAAAATCAATTGGTAATTGCTTCCTTTAGGAGACAACTGCTAAAACACGTCCAAAAATATCGGGAGAGGTATTAAACAACGCGTTTTGACTTTGGTATCAACAAACCGAAAGCGGATATTAAATTTTTTGTTTCAGTGAAAAGTTATTCGCAAAAAACCTAAAAATGACCCAGGTAGGGGGCTTGATCCAAGGTATTTATGTGTAGAACACCTTCCTTTTTTTCGTCTTTTGATACCTTTCCCGAAAATTTCGGACGTCTTTTAGCAGTTGTCTCCTAAAGGAAGCAATTACCAAAAATATTAAAGCGAAAACGGGCAGCGCCCTAGGCGAGTCGTCCGGCTAAGAGTAGGTATATGCAAACATATTTCCGTAGTCTTTATGCAGCATTGTTGTTGCGCGCACGCCCGCTCGGCGTCTAACGAGCTCTTGCAAATATTACAAGATAGTCGGTTATTTCCGGGTTACATTTTCGGCGATATATTGCAAAAAAAATTACACACACAGAAAATAATCTAAAGGGCGAGCGTCAAAAACAAATAAAAAGAAATCCATAAACAGAATTGCGCTGATAGATAAAAGTACTGCAAAAGAGGTGGGTGGCGGACAGCACTGCTGAGCTCGTTCGACTACGTCGACAGAGTGAACGCATTTTGTTTTGTTTATGTATTCTAGGGCTGCGACGACTTCAATGTTTTGTCTACAAGCAAAGGATTTGTGAAAAATTGTTTACACAAAAGCTACGCAAGATATGAACAATTGTTTAATGTGTTAAGTGGCGTTGTCTTATCAGTTTTAATACAATTTACTTCGCATCAATTTGCAGATGATAAAAGAAACTAAAAAGTTAATTTTTTACATTCTTGAATACCTATATTTTTATTCTTGCATTCTTTTGATGTCACTTGCTCACTTTATTTTGTTTCTCTCCTGCGTGCGCACTCTTTCTCAAGGTATATCGCTGTGGTGAAAATAGTCTGTTTCACTTTAAGGGTTGCCGTGTAATGATATTGAGCGGGCAATTCAATCGTACATCTTCGGTGTAACTTGAAAGCCAAGTTATTGGTGCGTTACGGGTAACCTTATAAACGAGCTGTTCCAGCCAACTTTATGAGAAACAATGCAATTACACAGTGCTACAAAAAAACAAATTCTATATACTTTTAAAGCGCGCTAGTAAAGATTGTTCAACTGGTCAATTGATACACGAAACCATGTTAAAAAAATGTTTAACACCCCCAAAATCTTTTTTTAAAGTCAAAAACCGTTTTTCAGTTTGTTCGTGTTACAAAATTCATTAAAAAACAAATTTTCAATCGACAATTTCTCAACAGTTTTGAATAGCTGAATGTTGACACTTTCGAAATATATATAGTGTTTTGTTCATTTAAAAAGGGTAAGACGTGTTTTTTATGCTAGAAGTTTATTTGTTTTTTGGAAATTTTCTCGTTTTTCCGATTTTGACGTAATTTTTTTTGGCACTAATGGGGAATGAATGATAATTTTTGGATATATAAAATCGACAGGGTATTACTACTTAAAGATACCAATTCCTTTTTTTGGAAAGGACTTTAAGTTTTAAAGTTATTCCCTCGGATCCTGTTTTGATAGAAAACTAAACTACTACGCCTTTCCGCTTGATATAGTCATATATGCGATAATAATAATAACTAATCATCAATAAGGCTGGAGGCCGTTAAAGAAATCATTAATATTCAGGGGCTGTCTGATAGCTGCTTTCGGTTGTACCGTTACGTACATAAGTCTGTTCATTGAAATCGCAATCAGTCATAAAACCTCGCAAAGCCAAGGCCATCTTGGCAACCGTGAAATTTTAAGAATTTGTATCAATCAGTATGACCCTTAAGCTCTCTTTCGTCAAGCATTTGCTAGTTTTTCTTGATACTTTACAGTTTTTTACACCCAATCGTGTGGCGCTAAGTTACTTTTGAATTATTGCGCTTGTTTCGTGTTTAACCATTATTGCGTGTCTTCTCATCCTTTCGTCTATCCGTGCTTTGTCCTGAGTATTTCACTATCCCTATGTTCTTTTGTCTACCAACCTACTAGTCGTTTCATCCATTGGTTTGTAAATCGCTATTTCTTTCTAACTGTTTATTCGTAACTTTGTTAGCTAGTCCAAGCTTACGTATAACCGCCTAAATGTATCGGGAATTTTCTGCCTCTATTCGGAGTGTTTCAGTGTTGACTAAAGTCTCGTCTTAGGTGGAGCTGGTTCTAAGTAAATATTGTTCCAGCAAAATTTGACAAAGTAGAGGGTGAAAGTGTGCGAGTGTCGGCTCGAAAAGGGTCTGCTAAGTAAGCACGAGTGTATAATGTATGGGCTATGGGTGTGCACGCATGCGTGTTAGCATTTGACATACTTGCCCGACTTTGGCTTGTGGTTACTCACCCGTATTTGCTCACCATAACATATTTTTTCGTTAAAGCTTTAGCTGCCATCTACGTACATACATGGTGCTCCAAACAATATTGGATCAAATTCGAATATCATGAATTATTTTAATGTAATTTTTTTCTTTTTTTTTTTTGCAGGCCTTGAGCCTATTTCAAGTTATTAATGCTTTGGAAGTGTACAGGGCAGCAGCAGCCACAATTTGATGCAATAACATATTTTTGGGAATTTGTAATGGATACATACATTTAACAAAATCATACTTTTTATACGATCAATTCTAATGATAAAACCAAATTGTGGCGAATACTTTGTTATTACATCAGCACATAGAATATACATAATAATCCTGCAATACAATAGAGAAAACGTCTACAAAAAAGGTAATTCTGAGCTTCGTGTCTCGTTCTGTACCGGGTTACAAAAGTAATAGTTAGAAGATACTTTGAAATATCAGATAGCGATAATCACTCATCCACAACCGGAACTATCCAAACTGACTGCGAACTAGCCAAAGCGAAGCTATTTCACAACTGTGCGAATGGGAACCGGTTAAAAACGAGTTGACAAGTAATTACCACCACCAATGACATCTTCATTTGAAAGTGGACAGCTGAAAGCATTGCTTGTGTATTGAGAAATGGCGGGTTAGGGGTTCAGAATATGCCCGAAGTAGGCATACCGGTCGTAAGAGGCGCCTAATATGCACAAAAGGTAATGACGTGCAACTCGATGGTTGATCTACGGATATGATGCCTCTCACGTCTCATTACCCATCTTATCCTTCCTTACGTAAGGAGGGGTGACATGACCTAGAAGGTTCCACTGGTCATAAATCCCTTCCACGACAGTCGGGCAGTACCGCAAGGGAGTACCGGAGCGTACAGGGTTCAAATCCGGCCAAGGACTGTTAATTCGACAACACTCCCCAAAACCTTCGGGGATTGTTTTTGTCGTTAGCACAACAACAACAACAACAAATGGTCAGGTCTAGGATAGTTCTGAGCTAGTCCTATTTTTCGCAGGGACATTTAACATTTGGAAATCTATAATGGATACATACAATAACAACAAACTTTCTAAAAAAGTAATACATACCGGCGCTTTAGGAATACGACTCAGTTAGTGACCCTATTTTATTTTGACACCCTTTATGCTCATAAATATTTATGCATAAATGTTCACATTACACAATTGAAAAGCTACATTTTCGGCCAGCTTTAAACGTTGTTTTTCTACCTTCTGTCTCTATATAATATCATACCAGTGTGTTATTTTAAAGCACTTAAATTTCAACAGTGCTTACACCCCATAGCGCTATTGATTTTGTTTAATATACTTTTGTTTACACATTAGTGTTTGAAAAGTTTGTGACTTTTAATGAGCTTTTTATAGGTCCGCTTGGCTTAGTGCTTTTGATGGGTGGCTCCCACGCCTGGGATCATGCTGCACTTACTTTTTTTTTTGGATACAGAGAGATTAAATTACCTCTGTGGATTGATTCGCGGAACTATAAATGCAGATAATAGTATATCTTAATATTCCACCTTCATGTCTGCATATACAAGCCAAGAATTTTATTTATTTTTTTTTTTTAGATTTTCGTAGTTATATGAGACTTGAATGAGACTTATTGCACCAACCATTGACGATGCGTATTACGTCAGCGGACTGTAATCAAAATTGTTTGAATTTAAGTCCGGTAATATGTAAGAAATAGGTGCCTGAGGACGTTGACAGTTCACTCGAATAGGGAATAGAAAATTTGATTATATTTTGTATGTCTAATTATACACACCTTCTCTTTGATGGTTTATTCGCTCAAAATAGTCTATGTTATTCTAGAATTATGAAATCTTACTTGATATCAAAGCCTTTCACCGACTCGGCACGAACGAATTATCCGCGCGTTATGCGGATGCGCCTGTCGCGTCGGTTTGGAGGGATATGGTGGGTAATCCGTTTGGGAATTGTTATTATTATTATTATTATGTCCACTTAGTGGATCACCCTATGGAAAACAGATACCTGAGTTTCTGAACCGTGTTTAGATATTTTGTCTCTTTCCAGAGGGTGTTTTGGTTAGTTGATAATAAGTAAGTGAAGCCCCCGAAAATTCGAGAAAAAATTACAAGCCTAAACAGGTTTTTTTTGAGACTAAACCAAAGCTTCAATTTAATTCGCATAATCTCACTGCTCATATTTGCGTAAAGCTCGTACAGTTCATCGTAAACTTTTTTCTCTGAAACTCCAAGGATCATCTCATCTTCTTTCAGCACTGTCCATGACTCCTAGTCGTACATCAAAAGTGGTATGATTATAGATTAAAGAGCGTGCTCTTTCTCTGTCGAGAGAGGACGTTACTGCTCAATTACGTACTCAGCCCAAAGTGGCACTTGGTACAAAATCTTTGAAGAGTGATTTCTTTTCATGTTATAGTTTCGAAATCAATTTGAAGTAACCAAGCCTATCGAACGATAGGTAGTATATTTGCTTAATGGGTTCAGGAGTCCCCCAGGCTTCTACAATAGTAACGTTCCAATAACACAATAGCAAGTCTGCACTTTTAAATAATGTATGATACGATCCACCCTTTACTTTTGAATTTGGCACCCCATTCATAAATTGCACTAATAAAGCACTTACTAACTGGCATTTAATTACAATTGCTTCCCGCTTAAGTGATAAACTTGTCACGATAACAACACCGCCTTATTATCAGCTTGCCATATTAACAGATGATTGCGTGAATTTTTAGCGCCATTAATTGTATGGAATTAAACACATCAATTAACATTGTACACGTAACAATCCTGTCAGTCATACTGTCAGTGGATCTGCATTATTACAGGTGGCAATTGCCAGCTGTTTTTTCTTTGCGCAACAATCTGTTATTCGCGGTGGTAACATGCATCATCAACGATGCTGTCGCCACTTAATCAACGAGGTCTGTAGACACCATAAAATGTTCCATTACAAGTGATTAACAAAAAAGCTACTAGCCAGCGACAGGGACGACATAAGGTGTTCTTGGGAAGACCGCTACGTACTGGATGGATGAAGCCAATTATAGTATATTCTCTGAGCCTTTAACCGTGATCCGGAGCTAGAAAGATATAGGAAGATCTTATTTTTCACGAAACTTTGGCACTGAGCTATGACTGAGCCAAGCCCCTTTTTTACTTGTTAAAAAGTGCCACTGTTGTTGTAACGACAAAAGCACTCGCCTTGGCCGGATATGAATCCAGTACGCTCCGGTGCTCCCTTGCGGTACTGTCCGACTGTCGTGGTAGCGATTTGGTATGACCAGTCGAACCCTCTAGGTCATGTCATCCCTCCTTCCGTAAGGAAGGAGAGATGGGTAATGAGAGGCATCATATCCGTAGATCAACCATCGAGTTGCACGCCATTGCCTTAGTGCATATTAGTCGCCTCTTACCACAGGTATACCTACCTCGGGCATATTCTAAACCCCTAACCCACAGGGGGCCACTCAAAAATTAATGTGAAATTGAAACAGAAAAATATCTTTCGCGGGGGTCACTCTGAAGCACAGGGCAGCGAGCTCGTGCCGATGCATATCCCACTTCATCATCATTCATTGGGGCTTAACCATATACGCGATTTAAGCTGTTGCGTATGAAAGCAACACAGTCATGACTTTTTAGCGATAACCGACTTCTGTAAAAATCGCCAAGGAAGGCCAAGTAATCCACCACCGGTTTTTTCTATCACAGTCGAGGATTTTCCCTCTTCTGCTGCCGAATTCGGATATCGATAGGAAAACCTACTGGGTTAGAGCTTCTTTGTTGATTCGCAGAACTGCAAGTCTTTAATTCGCTGCATCATACTTATATCTTCGTCGTTGGTAACGCGGAACAGGCCGTAAATCTTTCAGGGAACTTCTCCCTCGAATACCCCAAGAGCCATCTCAATTGCTTTCCGTACTATCCATGATTACGAGCAGTGCATCAGAACAAGTACGATGCGGGACTTATAGGCGTGATGTGTGTTCTTCGAAGGAAGGCTTTACTTACCTTCGGGGAGTGGTTTGTGGCTATAGGAACAACAACAAAAAAAACCTAGAGATAACACAGAGTTACTTTTTGCTGAACAGAGTGACAACATTTCATTTCATTGGCTTAAAATCAACAGTCAGCGTCCTTACATTGGTGGCTTCTGGCTGTATTTGGGGGTTTTTATTACTAAATTGCAATTATAAATTGCAGTTGCAAAGGTCAAGGGTGAATTTTTGTGAATAAAAGAACGACGCGAAAATTAAGAAATAATTACTAGACAGCTTAGAGTAAAGTCAATGAGGAAAGCGTAGAAATGTGCAATGTGGACAATTTGTGCGAACTAAGCTCTTACGGAAATATGCCCATACCAGACATGGGCAATTTTTTTTCAAATTTCATTTAGACAAAATTTCTTTTCGGCTGTGTATATCCCTCTAACCACCATCATTGAAATTCGGCGTATTGGTAATATGTCAACTATTCAGATAGCTTCCATCCCTTCTAATCTTCTACATAGCTTTGGCGTAATTGGTTATTGCGTTTGTGGTTTCTGACAATTTAATAGAGTTTTCAATTTCGAGTTGAGTTTATTTTCTTGCAAAGCGCATGTTCACAGTGAAAGGTGAGGGGAGACATTCTTTTCATACATCATGCCGAAGTGTAAAGTTAATTGACCTTGGAATAGTTCGCAGGTGCATACCATTGAGAAGTGAGGGGAGGCATTTGCTAAACATTTCTTTGACTTATGTCGTCTCAGCTAGAGACAGGAAAATACTCGTAAGGGAAAGCGATTCCAGGCATACCAGACAGTTTCTAGCCATATCTTCTTTTTAATGCCAATGGAGATATAATCTCCGCCTTGGATTGACGAACTTGAACTATACCGGCTTCTTCACAGCTAGCGCATGGGGATGATACTAAGAAAGGTCCATTCAGCTGGTGGAGGACGTGTTTCAATCTTCTAGGCAATACTTATGGTGGGTTAACTCTCTTCAGGCCAGAGCCACATTTTTGGCAAGACATTGAAATTATATTTGAAATACAATTCTTTACGCACTAAAATTTTTCGATTTTATCGTGCGACGTACACATTTAGGTTTTCAGGTTATCTGTGACGTTATTAACTCAATATTGTATATACGCTTTGTTGTTAGTATTCTCTTGCACATTTTTCATAACTGTTGGCTAATTATCAAAAGCTGGCGACTCACAGTGGGGGCACTTCATACAAAAAGCGGCCATATCTTATATAATTTCTATATCTTAATAAATATTTCTCCCTAATTTATAAAATTTAGTTAACAAAAATTTATTTAATATTAATTTCATATAAATTAACCCCTAATTAATTTATATAAATCTTTATAAAATAAATATGAAAAATAATCATTAATTTTTAAAATATAAATTACATGTATAACAAAAATTTAAATATAATAACAAATTTTAAAATAAATATTAATATTAGAGAAAATACGGTTCATTAAGCAAGAAAAGTTTTATGTTAATAGGTACATAGTTGTTGTGCTGGTGAACGAAACTATGCATGATGGGAGGATGATCGCGCAAAAACTCACTCCATAAAAAAAATCATAAAAAAAAGGTGCAAATGAATTTTGATCGCTCTTTTTTTTTTGATAGACCACACTTTTGGCTATCAAATATTAAAAATTTGAGAGTTACATATTTTTTGTTTTTTTTTATTTAATGCCAAAATTTTCCCATTTTTACAAAATACATTTTTTTTTCTTCTAACAGAAACAGCAAAAAAAAAAATGTTTTGCTCCCATAACAGAAATAACCTCAGAATAGAAAATAACGTCCTATTTTATGTAAAATTTTGGTACATTAGCTCCTGAGTCTTCAGGCTAATTTTTTTTTTTTTGTAAAGTCAAAAATAGCATAATGAGTGTGTTTAAGAAAAAGGACTTTTAGTCGAGTGGGAGAAAAATTCTTTAAGCAAATGGTGCAAGTGAAAAACTTAGAATATGTTGTTCTAAAAGATATAAAAAAATTGAGACTTACATATTTTTTGTTTTTTTTGTTTATAATTTGAAGTCGAAGCAAAAAAAATTTTCCTGATTTTTTTTGTCAACTTTTCAAAATTTATATAAATTCAGGGTCGAGCCCTGGTGAAAAAGCTATTAACGTCTTCAAAAGGAGCAATAATTTCCTATACACTAAGGTGTTTTTTATGTATATACGTTGTTAACTAAGTCAGATAGAATACTTCGTAGTAGGCCTATTAAGGCAAAAATAAAATTACATATTTTTTGCCCAACTTTGGGCACCCTGTATCGCTTAACCTAAAATAATTTTAAAACTTTTATTCTTGATTTTTCATATCCTTTGTAATAACTGTCGAATGGTCTAAAAAAAGATTGTTTTACTTAAACTTTAATTTTTCAATTATTTATGGCCACGATCACCCACTGTGCGGCTGGTCAAAAAGGACTTACTGCTGCTGGTAGTGCTGCATGGGGTTTGTGCTTTCGTTGTTGTCGTCTTCGTGATAGTACGGACAGCGGAGCAATGATTCAAACCACTAACCTAACCAATGACCAACCCACTTACTGACCTATACTGTGATACATCTATATTAAGCTTGAATGAAGTGAGTGGAGCAAAAAGTAATTCCTCACAAGATTGAAAAAATTGAAACTGTGGGTCGGGCTAGTTGTTGTTGTTGTTGTTGTGGTAACGACAAAAACACTTCGAAGGTTTTAGGAAGTGTTGTCGAATTAACAGTCCTTGGGCGGATTTGAACCCGGTACGCTCCGGTACTCCCTTGCGGTACTGCCCGACTGTAGTGTTAGCGATTTATGACCAGTGAAACCTTCTAGGTCATGTCACCCCTCCTTCCGTAAGGAAGGATAAGGTGGGTAATGAGAGGTGAGAGGCATCATACCCGTAGATCAACCATCGAGTTGCACGCCATTGCCTCAGTGCATATTAGTCGCCTCTTACGACCGGTATGCCTACCTCGGCCATATTCTAAACCCCTAACGCGCAGGGCTGGTACTTGAGCGTACCTGATCCATATCCCGAAAATGACTGCCCTTCTTCCACATCATTAAGTTGAAGAAGTCGCACGACAGGGAATCGCCTTGTATATAGCGTAGTTGCTTCGTAGAGGTCCTTCCCACTCCTGACAGAGCTGTTGGTGCTACTCAAAGTAATTTTGCCTGGTTGTATAATCTTTGCAGGGACACCAAACTCAGACAAAGCAGCATGCCAAAACCTGTTTTGAAGGCGAAAAGTAGTAGGTGTCTTTCGATGTTCTTATAGTAAGCCTTCTCCATGATTTGGCGTTTCGTGGAGCTCTATTCGATGGTACACTTACCAGGGTCGAACCATCAATCTAGATAGAATCTTATATGAACAGTTCGGCCGGGTAGTCCATAATTTCCAGGCGCTTTTTTATTTTCGAGGCAGTATCTTGTCATGTCATAACCCGGCTGTGGACGGGTTTCCATTGTCATCTCTCTCACAATTTTACAATGAGTATACTCGGTACCTCGGTTACCAGTAGTGGAATTCACTTACTTCTATAACGACGTTCGCAATCGACATTTTGTCGTAACGATTTTTTTTAACGACATTCGTTTATTCGCGATCAGCTGTGTCGTTAAGTAAACAACGCACAATTGGGGGTTGTTATCTGTGTCGTTAAATAAACAACACATAATTTTAAGTTTTTAGCGAAAATTAAAATAATATTACTATTATATCAATATAATTATCGAAAAAATGGCATTTGAGTACTTAGCGTATTTTTTATCGCGGCATGAGGAATCTTAACCCCGAATCGTTATAGCTAAGTTAGTGAATAGCACAGTCGATAATGCACAAAATCGTTAATTAAAATCTCGAAAAATCGCATCGTTATAAGTTAGTGAATTCCACCACAGGCCAGTATTTGACAGCGACTAATGATAGCGCACAATTACCCTACAAGTTGTGTCCGCTCCCGACGTGGACCTGTATGCAGCGGCGGTACATAGTAAGTGATAAATAGGCTCCCACTGCTCAGTTTTATCGTTAGTTCCAAATCGTTCTCAGATTGTAGTTGCAAGAGCGCCGAGTGGAGAAATGAACAGCTGCATGTGTCGTAAGCACCTTTTCGACGTTAAAGTTTCCATGCGTTGCTGTTCACACTTTCTTCGCTGCACAGAGTCGTGCGTTTCTCAAGTACTTGTTTGATGTGGATGGCGACTAGCTTTTCCACGTCCGTAAACAGCAGTACCTGGTAGTGCAGTGTCTTTCCCACCGCGAACCCAACACCATGACCTCGCTTGTCTCCAAACTGAGGTAAATGTAGCAAGGCCCGATTGCTTTCATGCCTTGCCCCGTCCATCAAATTTCATGTAGGGCGGTAATGTGAGCGTTTGTATTAATGAGAACCTTAAATAGCCGGACAGTCCTGAAAAGGGTGAAATGATCTTTGTACCGCCGAGAGTTCAATTATCCCAACGATTTATGGACCTTTGCGGCCTATAGTGAGTCACGAAGAAGGCTTACTGACCAGGCGTAGGAGCTTAAGGGGCATTAAGCCGAGAGAATCGTAGGCCGCTCGGTGCGTGAGAAAGATGAGTTAGATAATGACATCGATTCCCCTGGTATTTCTAATGCGAGGAAGACTCGAGAAGTGTCCCTTGACTAGCCCAAAGAAGTTTAGACGGCTTAGTATCAGACAGCCCATATTTCATTACTTGGCGAAGAATATTTTCTTTAAAACACATTACTTTTTGCTCCACCCCATAAATTTGTATTTGCGACGAATGCAAGTAGATTTTTCAGGCATTGCTGGCTGTGCTCAAAGTGCGCTGATTTTTCCTGCTTGAGTAGTTTGTAAAGATGTTGTTGTTGTGTGTGTTATTGTTTCGTACTTAGTATTTTAGTATGTTTTCGTGGGCGGAAAAATTTAGTTCGCAATACGAAATCTGGCTCGACATCATTCCGCTTCATTCATACCGCCCCTCTGTCAAATTATCTTGGGTATTATTGTTGCTTTGCTTTTCATTCGAGTTTTCCTTGTTGTTTTTTATGTGCATTGACTTTTTTCTTCTTCTTTACGCTTGCCGGAAAAACTGCGCACTCTGCAAATCGAATTAGTTCGTTGTAGTCTTTGATGCCATGGCTTGGTTGGTTGCCAATTGAAAAGTCAAGCCAATGTAGCGGGTTTGAATGCAGAGAAAAAAAGTCACAATGTCGTAATGAACACATAAAATAATAATTAAAAGACAAAAACAAAACAATTATTATAATTCATTTATTCAGTCATTCATTCATTGATCCCACTTGTGGATGGATGGCTTAATGTGGAAAATTGCATTACAAATACAAAATGTAAAAGTGAATTTGTATCAATTACATTAAGTCGTCGGCCGTCTTTGCCACCAACTGATTACTTCGCTTTGTTTTTCTATAGCCGTTTGTTTTTATACCCAGTAGAGCTGGCGGACAATAGAGTGCACTCTCTCTCTCTATGGCGCGATATACAACAGGTATATCATCGTAAACCTCCTAAGAGATTTTTGCGCCAAGCTTCTCTTCCAATTTGTGGTGTGCCGATTTGAATTTTCCCTACAAATTGATGGGACCTACAGTTTTTTGCCGACTCCGAACGGCATCTACAAAGGAGACGAATTTTTGCTGAGAAGCCTGTCATGGCAGAAATACACTCGGAGAGATTGCCAAACCACTGCCGAGGGGCGACCCCGTTTTGAAAAACTTTTTTCAAATCACTTTTGATGTTACCTGTACCAGGGCTCGAACCATGGACCTTCGGTGTGGTAGGCCGGCAACACTACCTTCACACCACGTTAAGAAAACAATAGCGAGGTGTGAGGTATTTTTGTTCGCAAAGAAAGTACTTCGCGTTAAGAATCAGTTTGCGTACTTGCAAAACTCGCTTAGAAGGTTATCTCTGAAGGCAAAGCCCGGTCCGTGGGGACAGCACACCACGCCATCACCACATAGAGGAGAAACTCTATTCCCGTAAGGGCTTCACATTTGGTATCATAATATATAAGGAGCTCTCAACAACGTCTATTCAAAAGTGGTACTCGAGTCGCTTTTACATACGATACTAAATATGCCACTTGTAGAAATCGTGGAGAAATCTCCACCACAGGTAGAACTATCCTATCAAGTCGGTGAGATGACTATATAGTGAGATACGCATCTAAGAAGGTGT
Source organism: Merzomyia westermanni (assembly GCA_949987695.1). NCBI lineage: Eukaryota > Metazoa > Arthropoda > Insecta > Diptera > Tephritidae > Merzomyia > Merzomyia westermanni. Next base: position 16,263,045 of record OX465288.1, on the reverse strand, counting down.
CTTATCCCTTAGATTCTTCTTGCTTCTGCAACTACGAAGTACTCGTTGCGAAGTCATTACATACGCCAATTCCAAACGGGCTACTTTCAATTGCATTGAACCTCGTCGCCAACTTCGAGGTCTGCTGCCAAGTTATTGTTTACGCCAAATCTAAACGAGCTATTTTTGACCGCTTTGACCTCTTGAAACTTCTGATCATGGATTTTAGTCGCCTCTTATGACAAACATTCCTCATGTGCTTGTATATCCTAAGCTCCCTAAACCAAACCGCTGGATTATTTAACTGGCACTATTTACGGGTCGCTACAAATGTAGTGAGAACTAAACTCTCATTTGGTGTTCCGTGGATTACACTCTTTCGACTCTTTTTCTTGACAACATGGAAATAACAGCGAATTACTTTGGTCAGCTGGAGGGCCGAGGAGGAGAATACTTCCTCTGAAGATGGCATACGCTGGCCAAGACTCTTACGAAATTTCTGAACAAGTGCTTCTTATTTTGCTGCTTATCTAAATGAGTAAATGCTCCAGCTCAAATTAGTGGTAGGATAATAGCACACCCGAACTAAGTGTGCTTCGCTGCTCCCATAACTGAACCTAATCCATATGAAGTTAAAACTTGAAGCCAATCGTCAACGAGCTGATTGGAACTTTTCTCAGTAGACATCTACGCCCACAGAGCGAACAATCGATTAGTTACTTCAATATCTACCTCGAGCTTGATCAATACGCGCGTAACGCCGCAGAGAGTGGAAACCTTATCCTCAGAGAAGTGCCACTTATGAGTTTTTCTCGAGGTGAGACATGGGATGTGGTCGAAAGACGGTGCCCAACCCGTACATTAAGAGAAAAGCTAAGAAGTGTGGCAGGCGCGAAATAAAAGCACACGCCTTGGTGGGCTAAGTTTAAGTGTGTAGACATCGCGTAGGGCATCGCTACCTGTGCTAGTAACTAGACTAAACTACCTTCCACGCAAGTCACGCAAACCCAAACATTGAACGTTGCATCTTCCTTACACAGATGCCTTCGGAACTCACCACTGGGTGTATATGGCATGGTTCACCCGTACTCAGTCTGTTTGCACTTTTCTTGTATAGTTGTAGTCAATCGACTACGGCGAGTATTCCCGCAGCTCAGATGTAATTTCACTGTCTGATTCGTCAGGCTGCTGTTTGAAGGCGCCAGAAACACGATATTGCCTAAGTGATAAAAGTTTCGCAGAAATTGCACATACATACCTTTAATTAGCCGCGCCCTCAATTTGCATTAATTTCTCATCTTTTTTTCTTTTCTCTTTTCATTGCAGGCGTTCGGTGCTTTAAAGTGTGAAACACGTGCCGCGAAAATAAGGAAGCGGTGCTGCGCTGTGCACATATTCGACGGTTGCAGTCCTGCTGAAGAAGCAGCAAAAGTAAAAAAAAAAGAAGCATTCCATTTGACCCTTTGCCACCCATACCACACTGACATACCCCATACAAAAACAAAACAAAGAAAGAAGAAAATTAGCAAAGCGCACACTAGCTGACACACTCGTGTGTGTGTGGTGCCGGCCTGCAAGGGCACACTATTGATTGGCCTTCGCGCTCGGTCGCTTGCATGTGTGTCGTCCTCTTCGGCATCGTCGTCCAGCTACACTCGTTTCACCGGTTATGCGCAACTGAGCGGCATACAAACGCATGTCGTGACGTTAACAGCTGGACATCACGCACTCAATAGAAAATTTTAATAGCTAATACAACTACACTATCTATTAAATAGCAAATAGTAGCAATAATAGCAACAACAAAAACTAATAAAAACCGTAAGATGTTCAATTTCATGAAAAAGGGCGTATCCTCTGTGAGTGGTGTTGGTAGTAGTAGCGGTGCTGGTGGTGATGAAGAGAAGGAACGTCGTAAACGTGAGAAAAAATTGCGTAAAGAGGCTAAAAATGCTGGTCTGCTATCGGGCAGTATGAGCACTGAGGAGCTACTGCGTCTAGATGAGGTAAACTCATAAACAAAAACAAAAAAAAAATTAGTAATTATTCACCTTTTGATTTGTTTCCTTTCTTCTGTTCACAAGGTACGTCGTTCGTTAAAAATACGTGGTCGCCGTAAAGAGAAAGAGAAATTGCCGAGCGGTATTACAGCTGATTATAGTGCAGAATTTTTTGCTCAACTCGATATAGACCGTGCTGCACTAAGTGCAGAGCTTAGTGGCGAGGGTGATAGTATTTCTGAATTGGATCGCGGTAATGAAGAAATTGTCGCATCTGTGACGACCACTATCGAGAGTCGTTATAATGGGGCTGGTGCGGGTGCTGCTAGCACCATGAGTATACATTCCTTGTTGGCATCTGCAGCGGCGAGCGGAAATGGAAAGGTGAATATAGGGGCTTTGTAGTAATGAAGACGAAGCATTAATAATATTGTTATTTTGGCGCGATATACCTCCGAGTAGATTAATGCCGAGATTCTTTTCCAATTTGTTGTGTTGCTTCTAATTTTTTCAAGCATGAATTTTTAGGACAAAACAAAGGAATACGGAATAAGTGTAAGAATAACAGAAGGAAGAAACCGTGTTTTCACCGAAAAAACTAAGCTTGACCCTTGTTTGTTTGTTTGAGTAATGGCAAAAATTGTCCCCAAATGTTGGGGAACGCTACTGATCTGGTATTAGCACCTTCTGTTGTGCGACTGCCGCGGGAGCGATTTGTTTGACCCCAACGAACCTTCGGGTCGTGGATTTTAGCCGCCTTTAGCCGCCTGGCCAAGGTTTCTAATGCTTCATACCTTAACGTCTGCGATCAGGCCCGTCTGCGTTGGTGTTCAGTTTCACATATCTCTTAGTTTCAACGTGTTATTGCTGTTCTTGGCGAACGACTCTTATTAGATTTTCATTCGGGCGCTTTCCTGATTATGAGCCTTAGGTAAGGTGTGATTTGCAACCGTTGTTCTAGGTCAGTCAGCTTATGTTCAAGGTTGCAAGGAGCTCAGCATGCAATTACCTTTTCAAAAATACTTATCTGACTCCTTGTCCTTACAGCTGCAACAGAAGTTAGTATCCCATTCACTCAACCTAGCTAAAGACGAATAAGATTAATTATGAACCTTGATTGGTTCTTCTTTGTGGCGGGCCGGGTCTGGCTTAAACACCTGATATGTGATTTCCAGTATCGATATGAACCAAGTCAGTGCCTCCATGTAGCAAGAGGAGGGCGCAGTGAAACGTTAGTTCAGTGTTTGTTTGCGATCGATTTTTAGTGAACTGATACGGCTGCAGAGTTTTTAGGTGGCAGCCATAGAGGGGCTCCTTTATAGCTGTTAGTTCGACTGAAATGGCTCGGAAGCCTTATACTTATGGATAGCGAAATATCGTCTGTGTACATATAACTGCCTAAGTTGCCATTAAGTCTGGAGCCAACCGTGATCTAGTTTTCACTCACGGCTACTTTAAAGGCATACGGGGTAACAGTTTTTCTACATGAGTACTGTCTACAATGATTAAGATGTATTTAAACTCGGATAAAAGTTTGAGCCACACTCCAAACTCTTTTACCAAGTCCGTATAAACAAACTTATTTCGAATATAATTTTCCAAATCCAGTAATTACTTTGCATTTACTAAGACATTTTTCAAACTGATCTGACCAAATTTGTTTTTCTTTTACATTCCAGCATCGTTCATTGCCTCCCGTACCGCCGAAACCACCAAAACGTGGCATATTGAAGGGTTCACGCAGCAATATATCCAATGTACATGAAGAGATAACGATCGCTTCGCCCGAAGCGCAACTGCTCGTCATGCGGAATACAATGCAAAACGAGTTACCCTTTGAAGGTAATCGCAGCAATAGTATCAGTGGCGCTGCTATCGGAGTAGGAGGACGCAGTAGCATAGGTGCAACCGGTGGTGGTTCTACAAATGTTAATTCTCACATCAGCGGCACCGCCTTTACCTCAGTGGAAAGTCTGCGTAGCGATGAAGGTGGCTTTGTGGGCATACAACGCGCCATGACCCTACCCACAACGGCACGTTACGCCCCACAAATGCCACAACATCACAGCGCTAATCTGCATGTAATGACTTCACCCTCACCAAGCGCTGATAGCCTCACAGATACGACAAATTCTTCCTTTGCGACGCCACCATTTTCCCTAAGTCCAATTGGAGAGTCACAGGGCATCGATCGATGGTCGCGTGTGCATGCATTCGAGGATGTAGATTTACCATTGCCTCCGATTGAGTTGGTACAATTACCACCGCCACGTGAATTAGTCATAAGGCGACAGAAATCGCCGCGTAATGATTTTGGCTTTAGTTTACGTAAGGCCATTTGTTTGGATCGTGCTGAATCGTTGACCGCACCCACATTCAAACCGGTCATATTTGCTGAACCTGGTGCAGGTGGTGGCTCGACTGGTTTGCTACCGGGTGATCGTTTACTCAAAGTGAATGGCACGCCGGTAAGTGAGTTGTCGCGGGAGATGATTATTGAGATGATACGCAATAGCGGCGATTCGGTTACAGTTGAGGTTAGTTTGGGTTATGCAGAGCTTTCTTTAAAAATTTGTGGATTAAAAGTGTATTTTTCTTTAGGTTCAACCCGTCTCGGAATTGGTAGAGCTGAGTAAACGTTGCATGCCTCCTCAGGGTATCGGAGTTAGCAGTAGTTCTGTTGAGGATGATGTAGACCGTGCGGCAAGAAATTCAAATTGTAATACACTGAAAAGAAGCGCAAGCAAACGATTCAAGCAACAGGTAAGAAATATTACACAAGAGCCTTTACTACGTCCACTTTCTGTTGCCGGTCTAGTATAATGTACTTAAGACTCTCCAATAAAAACGGTTTCGAAATGATTAAGAGTTATGTCTGGCACCACAAAACTTCTGATAGGGTACATATCTTGTTAATTCAGCCTGTTGACCGCAGGTGCTGTCTTCCCTGGTTTCGATAAAGATGCGGAAAATCAGTAGAAACGAAGTACTTGCTGTCATAAAAAAATAGTTGGCTCAGTGCGCCTTGCCAGCCACGTTATTGTTGTTGTATCAGAACTTGACCTTCCGTAATGGGATGCGAAGACCTTGGAGACAGTCGTGCTGTTGTTGTTGTTATTAACAGTGCGATAGACAGTCTTGCTTCCTTACTACACCGCTAACTTGCGGCTCACCAAACATCAGCAATATTTCCGCAAAATGTATAGCACGACCACCGCGCTTAAAGCTATCACCACTCAGACAAATGCCGATCTTAACCAAAATCGTCCTAACGACCGAAATGTGCTGGTTGCGCTTGACCTGCCAAAAGCTTTCGACTCGGTTAATCACGCGCAACTTATTAATCCCCTTGAAGAGTCAACTCTCCCCCCCTGTCTAAAGCGTTGAACCGCCAATTATCTGAGTGGTCGGCAATCATCGGTGGAATTCAGGGCGTCCTTGTCCGGTTTCTTCGCTGGACAAAATCTGGCACTGTCATAGACTAAATGCTCGGCCACCTTATTTACGACATGGACAGCGCAGGGGAGCATGGAATTAGACGTTTACAGCATCGCACTCAAAACTGCCACGAGATGTCTCATTATGTTACCTGAACACCGCCTTCACAGCGAGGCAAAACTGATCGGAGTAAAAGAGTTAGTAAGACAATTCCTGTTCAATTGTTACAAACCGCAACATCCGAACAGGCGCCTGCTTGGCGAAAATCCGCTTCCCAGGAGAATAAGAAGACATCTCCGTAAGCACTATGACGAGATCCAGCATCATATATTTTCGCCGTTTGATCCAAAGGTGCATTAGCAGGACCTTAATGCAGACAGTTAATGCAGTGATTCAGGCACAAGCTCCACCTGTTGCCGAACAAGAACACGACAAGAGTAATGCTGGCCCAACTTAGTTCTAGTTATTGTAACAGATTCAACTCTTACCTATCCAGATTAAACCCTGACATGTCAAATGTCTGCTCGGCATGCGGTGTGTCTCCCCATGACACTTAACATCTATTTATCTGATCAACTGACTCTTCTAACACCAATTTCACTCTGGTCCAACCCTTTTGAAGCCGCAAGATTTCTGGGACTTCCTTTAGAATAGCTTGATGATAATGTTAGGTAAGGAACGTGACGACTAGGCAGGGTGAAGCATCGCTAACACAACAACAACAACATTTTTGTAAGGAAAGGCTGTCTTCGACTGTGCAGAAGGCTTTATACCTTTTATGAATGCACATCACTGTTTTAAGTGTCTGATCTTTATTCACAGTAAGGACAAACCTGCAAAATTTCTTGTTCCCAGATCCCATTTCAAATTTCAGCCAGATATCTTTAAAACTGAGGGACTACTTTGCATTCAAAAAGACAGACTGGCGGGCCCATGTTTTCTTCTCATACTTACAAACTTCGGACCAAAGTTATAAGACCATTTTAAGTTAATTAAAGGTATAAAAAGGTGCTTACTTCAGTGAGGCGTTGAATTGAATACATGAAACTTTTGTTTTTCTAATGTGGTTACGCACGCGCCGGTATTGAGAATTTGAATTGAAAATTGTATGACAGCTGTCTGTATATTATAGATAGTAAAACGACAGGATTTAGAATTTTTCTCTGCTGTCCGTCTGTTTGCATGCCTGTTTGTACGCCCATCACTCAAAAACTGAGGCATAGATTTCAATTGCATTTTCAACACTTTATTGCTAGATGCCCAACTTAAAGTTTAGGACTCATCTTCCCCCGTTGTATATTATGGTGACAATAAAACTAGGCTCGAAATCCTTTAATACATCGACTGCTGAGTGTACGATCACCCTATTTCAAAATATTTTTCAAAAACTCCCTATATCAAAATTTGTTTAAATAACACCCTATTTCAGAATTCGATTCAAAACCGCCCTATCTCAGAATTTTTCCGCCCTATCTGAGAATTTGATTCAAAAACGTTCTATATCAGCTAAAAATGTATTTCGTTCAGATAGGGCGTTTTTGAAACTCGTTCTGATGTTCTTAACCCAAATTTTGAAATAAGGCGTTATTGAAAAAAAATTTTAGGTGGGGCGTCCTTTAAAGAAATTGTGAGATGGAACTTTTTTTGAAAAATATTTTGAAATAGGGCGATTTTCCACCCAGCCGTCGACATGTTGGGAAATAGAACAGGTTGATGTCAGTCGTAGAAAGGCAGGGATTTGTTAAGTGTCGAGATCTAAAACTGCTCAGCTACAGAGGAAAACTCAAAACTCATCAGCTAAGCAACACAAGAAATTAAAACTTATAAATAATGTATTAAGCGAATAAATAATCAGCTCGATTGTAAAGAGTGAATTCATAAAGTTGCTATGGGTTAAGCGAGGATAGAATCGATTTTTTAATGCTAAAAAGCGAGTCAGAAATATCAAATGGGCTGGAGTGAGTGTTATAATTGTCACACAAACATCGGAAAGTCTCATTTAATTCAAAATTAGTCCTACACTGTTTCAAAAAAAGCTGTTTAAAATGTCTTGATGACCGAAAAGGAATGTTAAAGTTTACTTCTCCCAACAAAAAAGTGCTAGAGACCAACCCGTTTAATAATTTAATCATAAATATTGTTCTGAGCATTTCTCTACGACTAACAAGGGTAGGAAGGTTAATAAGTTTCAAGCGATTAGTATAGGGTGGCAAATTATACAAGGAATCCAATGAAAGATCTCTTAAAGCGAAAAGTGAGAATTGTTTTTGAACCGATTCTATCCGATCAATGTGGACCTGGTAGCTCGGATTCCAAATAATTGAGCCATATTCTGATATCGGTCTTACTAATGTTGTAAAAAGGGCTTTAGTTACGTACGGATCAATAAATTCTTTCGACCATTACTTAACGAATGATTTAACCCTAGATTTATTGACGGTTGCATTAATATGGAGATTGAAGCTAACTTTACAATCCATCGTAATTTCCAAGTCCACAAAATCAGGCACTTGTTCAAGACTATGATTGTTGATTGGCTGTGTATTTCTGCGCGAAAAATACATATATGTATTTACATTTTTTAAAATGGAGTGTCATATGGATTTATATTGGAACGAATTTTCGTCATCCCTTGTCAATTTTGGTTTTGTAACAAACCGGTTTCGGCGAATCGCCATCTTCAGTGCTTGATTTCGTTCGTGTCATATATATTTGAGATCGTAAAAAGCAAATAGTTATACATATACTTTTTTAACTCGAATGCGTGTGCGCCTGGCACAACCGCGGACATCTATGTTAATTTATTTTATAACTTTAAACGAGCTTTTCTTGTACATATTTTGTATATTCGATTTGGAGGAAATTTTGGTATGTGGATATGTGTACTGCATTTGAAGAATTCATACGAAAATCGAAAAATATCGCTCAGGTAATGTAAGTATAAGTGTTCATTCACACGCTTGGGTATGAAATAAACCAATTCAAATATGCCAAGATTTATATATATTTTTGCTTGTTTCTTACTTAAGCCGTATAAAACTGGCTTAATGATAAAAAATAGTTGGTATTTAGGCGTTAAATTGTCAGCTGCTATGCAGTGTGTATGTCACAGTAATGTTGTTGCTGTATTTCTTACCACTGTCAGCAGTCATAGGTAATTTATGTGCCACAATATATCAACATTTTGTTTTTGTTTTTAAATGCATTGCGTGCGAACTCCTGCTGTGTATTTCATATTCGTCCATAATATTTTTTCAACGCATTAACAACCAAAATATTCATACAACACACATTTTATGACACCTTAAAAACGTCACAGCAAATTTATTTGTGCTTGGATGCTAGCGTACGTAGTAACATTGGCTGACAAATGCGTTTATGCGCAGTATTTGTCTAAGCATTCCAAATATTTGATGGCAAATTGAAAAAAAAAAAAAAAAAACTTGTACGAAGAAAAATGGTTGGACGGTATATCGTTTGAGTAAAAGAAAAAAGAACAAGTCATGGCTGCGGTTGCTCCACTCAATAAATCGGAAGCATGAATAGCGGTTTTGAAAGTTTACACAAAGTTCAGGAAAGTTAAATGAACTTAAATAATGCCCATCAAGATCTTCAAACTTTTTGGCAGAATTTCCCAAAAATGTTTGAGTACGCAGTTTTGTAGACCAATCAATTTTAGTTTGTGCAAGTAAGAATTAAAAAATTTCACCGAATTTTCAGAATTTTTTTCGTCAAGGGTATTGACCAATTTCTTCGATATAACGCATGAAGAAAAATAAAATTTCTATGGAAAAAAACACCAAACATCCTTGACAAAAAAAATTCTAAAAATTCAGGGGAAATTTTGAGGTACCTTCAACCTCTAAAATTGATTGAGCTATTCAACTTCATACTCATAAATTTTCTATAAACTCTTCCCAAAAAAATTGAAATTTTGATGTAAATTTTTAACAATTTAATTAACTTCCCTGAGCTTTGTGCAAACTTTGAAATTTCTTTTTATGTGGTTTCTGTTATAGAATTCGCTATATTTTAAATAAAAATTATTAAAAACACAGCTTCTTATTTCGTCGAATTATATCCATTTTACTTTCACTACTATTATATTGAACACAACTGTATGTACAACTCGTTCTCTGATCAACGGATTGCCGCCTTTCGCTCGCTTTCTTTAACTCGGTCAATATTCTAGGTGCTTAAGCGCCAATTTAAGAACAAATAAATTCCAACATTTTCAAGTGTTTGGTTGTGGCGAATTCGCTTATTACTATCTTACATTTAATCTCATGGTTTCCTTATTTACTGCCGCTTGTTAGTTTACATTATAATAAATCATTTATTTACCTTCTTACAGTCGACTTTTTACAAGGAAAACAAACCCCTTAAAAGTTCATTAAAAATTTTGCTTGAAGGCTTGGCCTGACGATTTTTTTTGGTTTTGTTGTTGGTAATATCTCAGTTTTTGATATGCTGATGAGCCGAAGAATATTTAAAAATTTTAATTGCGATAAATTCATCAATGTTGTCACAATAGCGTGAGTAATTTTATAATCAATCGGCAGATAACCAATTCTTTTGTTTTTGTATTTTAGGGTGTGGTCGCATATTTTCACACGCCCTAGAATTTTGCAAGTTTTTTCCCTATGCTCTTTTGAAGTTTTCGTTCGCCTTATGTTGGTATTATTCTATTTTCATCGATGTTTATTTATTTTTGTAAATTTATCGTTTTCCTGCGATTGTCATAATTTCTTATTATCGCTGTAAATGATTTTGTAAATTGTTATCCATATTTAATTGTTTTTTTTTTCGATTTGGATTTGCTTTAATCAATTTTATTCGATTGTTAAGGTTTCTTAAAAGCATTAAATTTATAAATTTTTATAGAGTTTTAAAGTTTTTATTTTTATCGATTTTTATTTATTTTAATAAATGTATCGATTTTGTTCGATTGCTATGTTTCTTATTATCGGTTTAACGACATCATAAATTCTTATTGACTTTTAATTGGTTTGGATTTTTATTCGACTTGGATTAACTCTTATCGATTTGATTCGACTGTGGTGGTTTCTTATTATCGATTAAGGGTCTCATTAATTTTTACCGATTTTTAATTAATTTTGATTTTTATCGATTTTGATTTTCTGTTACCAATTTTGTTTATTTCATTCGATAGTTATGGGTTTTGTTGTCGCTTTTAATGATCTCATAAATTTTTATACATTTTGAAATAGCTTGAATTTTTGTCTACTCGACTTTTATAATGTTATTCTGTTGTTGTGGTTTATTACTTTCGATTAATGATCTCATAACTTTTTTGATCGATTTTAATTTGATTTAGTTTTTTATCGATTAATTTTATGAATTTATCGGTTTTGATTTCGTTTTCATTTTTATCGATTTAAATTGTCTGTTATCAATTTGTTGATTTCATTCGATTGTTATGGGTTTTGTTGTCGCTTTTAATGATCTCATAAATTTTTATACATTTTGAATTAGCTTGAATTTTTGTCTACTCGACTTTTATAATGTTATTCTGTTGTTGTGGTTTATTACTTTCGATTAATGATCTCATAACTTTTTTGATCGATTTTAATTTTATTTAGTTTTTTATCGATAAATTTTATGAATTTATCGGTTTTGATTTCGTTTTGATTTTTATCGATTTAAATTGTCTGTTATGAATTTGTTGATTTCATTCGATTGTTATGGGTTTTGTTGTCGCTTTTAATGATCTCATACATTTTTATACATTTTGAATTAGCTTAATATTATTATATTTTTGTCTACTCTGGTTGACTTATAATGTTATTCTGTGTTTGTGGTTTATTATTGTCTATTAATGATCTCGTAATTTTTTTTATCGATTTTTAATTGATTTACTTTTTTTATCGATAAATTTGTTAAATTTATCGGGTTTTAATTTTTATTGATTTAAATTGTCTGTTATCAATTTGTTGATTTGATTCGATTGCTATGGGTTTTTACTATCGGTTTTAATGATCTCCTGAGTTTTTATTCTTTTTTAATTAGATCTCCGATCGATTTTTATGAATTTATTCGATTCGTTTGGGTTACTACTATCGTTTTAATGGTGTCATACATTTTTATTGACTTTTAAATTGGTTTTGATTTTTATAGATTTGCATCTAATTATATCAATTTATAGATTTGAATGGATTTTTTTGGGTTCTGATTAAATTGATATCATACATTTTTAATCGGTTTTTGATTGGTTTTGATTTTTATAGATTTCGATTTAATTATATGAATTTATAGATTTTATTTGATAGTTTTGGTCTCTTATTGGCGTCTAAATTTTTAACGATTCTTGATTGGTTTTTAAATTTATAGATTTTAATAAATTGGGTTGATTTCTTATTATCGTTTTATCGGAGTATTTATTGATTCTTGGGAAAGTAATGTAAGCTTAGTTTGTTTAATAATCGCAATCTCCCAGAATTTGATTCTTAAGCGTCTTAGCGCAACATGAATTGTTAGCTCATGTATTTTTGAAACATTATCCCTCCCATATATATTTCCTCTATGGTATTTTATTAACTTAATTTCTTGCATCTTCCCCGATCTGGCAACCATTTATGTCAATCAGCAAAGATACTCCTCTGTGCTAAGCCAACGCCAACATAGTTCTCCCTATCATCGTCAGCTGTAGTGCTTGGTGCTGGAATGTCTTGTTGATTCCTACGCTCTGCATGCACAGTAGCCAATAACTGCAGCCATACTAATTGAAAGATTGTTGCTCAATGTTACAGTGTGCGGGCATTGAGTTATGAACACTAGTTAGTTAGTCTACACACTTCAATTTGAAAACGCCCTATTTTAGAGATAAGTTTAAAACATTTGGAGGCTTTACTATAGGTGTATAAGTCTCCGAATATGAGTTTGAACCATTCTGCCCCCGAAAACGTCCTGCAAGTCTTGCTATTTTAGCATTATACTCGATAAAAATCTCTGTAATTTTCTTCTTGGCCGGATATGAATTCGACTCTTTCCATTGCTTAGACCTGCTGTCACTCATATTTCTATGGAAATGTTCTGCTTTTGCTTTTGTTGCTGCTTTAATTGAATTTGATTTTCTTGCATCAAAAACTCTCCATACTTTATTTTGACTTTATGGCATAACATTGGAGAGTACTGGCTCTCACGGCTACATTTATTTACCCTCTCACACGCATGTGGGGTTTGCATTGTTGCTCCACCAAACGACACACGATCAGCAACTTTTCCATTGTTCTGTTGTTAGTTTGTTGTAGTTTAGCGTGTGTGGGGAGCCCTCAATACCACTCACACTATCAACACTACCGGCATATGCTGCCCTCAGCTCCAACTTTGCCACATTCAACTGTGAGCAACTTACCTCCGCTGTTTAGTTTGTTTGTTAACTTTGTTATGCACGGTCTCGTTTCGCAAAGTTGCAACCGATCGCTGTTACACTGAACGCTGTTTTTAGTTTGTTTTTGTAGTACATTGTAAATTCTTAATTCTTTCTTTTAACTATGCATTTAATAGACTGCAAGAGGCGTGCGGTCGTGTTGGATGCGTTGTGTTGTGCTCTGTTATTTTCCGTACTTGAAAAGTCATTCAACTAATTTGTGTACAACGATTTTTGTAATGAATACATTTTTTTGTCGTTAATTCTGAATAGTTTTTTTTTGGTGAATGTTTTCAAAGATTAAACATGAACATTGCCCTGCATTTTTTGTTCTTAGGAGTGTACAGGCTATGACAAAGTTTATATTGTTTTATTTTATTAACAACGATCAGGCCTATTTTATGTTGTTGTTTTACTATAATTGATGTGTTAAAAGTGTTTACTTACTGTTTTTTGTGTTCTAAAGACAATAAGAAACAATTGTTTTTTGCATACATATATGTATTTATACATACATTTGATAATGAATGATTTTCGAACTCTGTACTTTATTAATTAAAGCGGGTTATACTTATGTAAAAAATTCATTAAATGCCTTCGACCATTTAAATTCTTAAAAAATAAAAAGTTAAAAATCGAAATAGAAACAATTACAATTGAAAAAAAGAAACCAATTAAAAACTAGAAGACAAATAAATTAGAAGGAAATTTAAATAACAGGGATTAATTTATTTTAAAAAATAAAAAAATTAAAAAAAGTACGATAAAAGAAATTAAAAAAAAAATGGAAAAAAAAATTAAAAAAATTTTACTTGAAAAAAAAAAACATTTTAAAAGTTAAAAACTTCAAAAGAAATAAGAATAAAAATCAAAATGAATTAAATATCACAAAAAATAGAAAGCAAAGGACAATTGAAAAAAAGTAAAAAATATTTTCAACACAAAAAAAAAACCACAGAAAAAATTGTAAATTAAAATAGAATTCGTAAAAAATAAATATATAAAGATATATATGATAAAAGATATGAAATAAAATGTCTAATTGAACATTTCAGAAGAGAAAAAAACTAGGAGGAAAACAATTAAAAACGTAAATAAACAATTGGTTATTAAAGAAAATTTTAAATCTAGAAATGAACTGCATATTAAAAAAAATTATATATTAAACCAAATTTGACAAGGGATGACGGAAAATCATTCCAACATACATCAGCTTTCCACCCTGTCGGAAAATCAACAAAACAAAATGAGTAATTATTAAACAAAATGTTAAATCAAAATAACCAAAAAGAATCAAGTTTGGAAAAAAAAATTGAGATAAAAAATTAATAATAAAAAAAATTTAATATAAAAAAAATTTTATATAAAATAAAAAAAATATAAAAAAATTTAAAAAAGGATAAAAAAAAAATTTTTAAACTAAAAAAAAAGAAAATAAAAAAAAGAAATTAAAAAAATAAAAAAAATTAAAAACAAATTGAAAAAATAAAAAAAAATTGAAAAAATTAAAAAAAAATTAAACAAAACAATTGAAAAAGAAAAAAATTGAAAAAAAATTTACAAAAAATATTTCAAAAATTGAAAAAAAAACAACAAAAAATTACAAAACAAATAAAACAACCAAATTGTCTTAAAACGGCGGGCTCGAGATAAATTTCAATAATTTCAATTTCAAAATTGAAAAAAATTAAAAAAAAATAAAATTTGAAAAATTGAAAAAAAAATTACAAAACAAATAAAACAACCAAATTGTCTTAAAAACTGCGGGCTCGAGATAAATTTCAATAAAGATGAAATAAGAGATAAAATAAATAATGGTTAAAATCTGTTAAAAGACAAGTTTAATGTACCTAAAATTTATATACAAAAAGTTCGAAAACAAAATTCAAAAATAATAAGCAATATATCACCTTAATACAAAATAATTATGAGATATTAAAGATTCATAAAAAAATTCTATTACAAACATAAATAAAGCATATGTAAGCAAATTATAAAGTATAAAAAAATAAAAAATTTAAAAAAAAAAAAAAAATGAAATTATAAAACGTTACAAAAATAAGCAGAAAAAAAATATAGTAAAAAAATACAAAAAGAGGAAATTTAGAAAAAAAACATACAAGAAATAAAGCAAAAAAATATTTATCGAATTTTTTGTACATATACTCGTATATATCTTCGCGGATATTAAGGACGAGCTTTTCTCTCCGAGTATCTACACAGTTTTG
This sequence comes from Merzomyia westermanni, assembly GCA_949987695.1. Lineage (NCBI taxonomy): Eukaryota > Metazoa > Arthropoda > Insecta > Diptera > Tephritidae > Merzomyia > Merzomyia westermanni. Next base: position 16,248,010 of record OX465288.1, on the reverse strand, counting down.
GAAAACAGATTATCGTATTTTTTGGCATTAAAAATTTCTTATAAGACTTTGAAAAGAGCCCTAAAGGAGATTTTACTAAAACTTACCTTCGCTTCATCTTTTATCATAATTTTGAAAGATCGAAAAATAATACGAAAAACATTTCTCAGTAGCTGCTGATCAGCGTGCCAAACCTGCATGCCTTGAAACCTAATCTACAGCAATCAAGTACACTCTGAAGACGACGGGCGCAAAAAGATAAATTAAATTAATTGCCTTTATCGGTTTGTTAACAAAAATCACAACACGAATATCAAATCAATATTTAAATGTCAAACTTGGATTTTTTAAATGCGCCGATGCCGCAACGATCTTTTGATCTCCGTTTAAACACGAACGCGATCAGTCTTGGCATGCAATCGCGCATAAATTGTTTAAATCGAACAGGCAATTCGGCAAAATGGCTCGGTTTATACATCTTTAAAATGATTTTTTAAACTTATACACATACATACATACATATGTACTTGCAAGCATCCACCTTTACGAGCTAATCTGAGATCAATAAATTTACTCAAGTATTGATGGTTTTAGGCGATTGTTTATGCAAATTGATAAAAGGAAGAAAAATTATATTTTTTTTATTGTGTTGTTATTGCACCCAAATCTAAAGCTTCATTGTTACTTTGTAAATATTTTTTTCCAAATTGATTAGATATATTGTTTGAATTATTATTAATGAAACTTACTGTAGCTTATACACATTTTGAAGGGTTCCATGGGTTATTCTATGGAATGCATTCTGTTATAGCGATCTATACAGGTTTCAGTGCATACCTAGCTAGCGTACAAGGTTCTGAGGTTTGTCTTATATTCAAACGTTTTAGGAACTGGAAATTTTTACCACAGCAGTGGGTCTGATGATGTATATCATAAAGTGTGATTCAGGGCCCTTAGTTCCTTCGATTCTATCACAAGTGTCTATGTCAATTTCTAATTGTTATCCTCTAGCATATCAAGATCCACCCCGGGGTTGCCATATGACAACGCGAGTGGCAATTGTTTTCAAATGAATACGACATTTAAAATAAAGCAGATATCGTTACATACATAACTACAACAATCACATGTTGCCACTTAAAATCTTTTGACAAGGTTGCCACCAATCTGCAAAAAAAATTAAACCAATATTACAAGTATTTCTAAGTAAGGTTACCACCTAATTCTATTATATTTTTATATTTTTTATATACGCTCCTGTACTAAATCAGTGCTGCCACTTCAAATGTATTGCGGGGTTGCCACGTACAGTCTGAATAAAAAAATCAACGGAGATGTGCCGGTATGGGTATTAAACGAAAGGTATTTTAGGGCATATTTCAACATATATGTTCCTCAGTAGGGTAACCGCCTAGGGTTACCACCTAATACTAAATTACTAAAACTATTTATACAACCGATCAGTTCATGCACAACCCCACCAAGAATCGGAAAACGATTTTTTTGTTTTCGTGGTGGAATTTCATCACCTCCATTCTGAGCTATTTTCAATTTTCTCGTGTTATTTCAGCCAATCAATCTCAAATTTTGAAAGAAGTCATAATAAACTTCCAAATGATTTCGTACAACGCCTGCCTGGCTAGCCAAGTAATATCTTAAAACATTAAAAACAGATGCGCAACAACTTTCAATATTTAAATACATTGGAAAACTTGTTCAAAAGAGCTTTAGAAAAGTATACAGTTTATACTAGCTAAAGTAAAATAAACAATTGCTAATGTTCTAATGCTTTCATTTCTATTTTCGGCCACTTCACTGCTATGTATCTGACGCATACATATCCCTCAGTGCGGCCAATTCTGACCTAACCTAACCCAATTCGAGGTTGTGCAGTGTGTGATTAGCGCCGTTTATTATGAATTTGTTTGCTTAAGCTTGTCATGTTCCGAAAGTAGCACCATTTATCTTTAAGTTTAAACAAATTTTGTTTCGAAGTTTTCTCTTGCGAAATGCACAATTTCGAAATGCTCAGTGCCAATGATCTGTCAGCATTGCAAGTTTTTCATAGAGCATACACTGAGGGGATTGAGCGAACAATTTTTTCATGATATTCAAAAGTAAAGACTGTATTTTCGAAATGTTTTAATACACAATGTTTTAAAACAACATTTGAACATATGTCAATTTACAAATGTAAATATTTATGCATGACAATAAAGCTTGCTCGGTTGCGCTTATTTACTTGGCAAGTGATTGGCGTTTGTAAATATAAATTACGTTTCCCCACAGTAGATAGTGAAAGGTTGTTAAGAAATATAGAAAGTTAAGTAAAAAAAACTGTCACCCTTTCGATAATTCCTCTGTACTTACGCTCGGGCTGGTATCACTTATTCCTAATATTCAACTTTATTCGTCAGTGGTAATCGTAGCGCAATTTCAAAAATAATTAAAGTGGATCATTGCGAGATCTCCTTCACTCAATGTTTCTCCACATTTTTTTCTTTTCTTCGCATTCTAAGAGATTCATCTATTTAGCGCATTTCCGCCAGTACCACATATTCATAGCCCCTATTGCCGTCTCTTTCTCTCCTGTCGTCGCAGCTGTTATTAAATGGTGATAGTTGGCATCACATTAGAGATATTTCATGCTCGATAACATAAGTTTGAGTTTGAGTATTGCTTCAGAGAATTAAACTGTAATATAGCATATGTGATTCCAAGCCGCATCAAATTATCGGATAATTACTGAAATTGAGAGAAAGTGAATTCACACACATTTGATGTCTGCAAAATTAAAAAAAAAAAAACGACTGCTGTAGCGAAATCTTGCGCAAAGGCTTACTTTCTCCATATTCTGATTTATTCTATTATAAGTTAGATTTGTTAGTATCAATCAGTCCTGTTAAATTTGATTAGTAATTAGTAATTATTTGATTAAACGTACTTTTTTATTTGGTAATGATTATTTGAATTGTTTTTCAAGAAAAGGCAATTATTAATTGATTACGATTAGAAAAAAACAGAAAAAAATTACAAATAATCAAAAAGAAGTTCTTTTGATTATTGTTGCGTTTTTTCCATTTTTTTTGATTATTTTAGATTTTTTTTAGAATTCTTGATGTGTATTTTTATGTGCTTCTACAACAATACTGAAAAAATAAATAAAAATAATCAAAATAATCAAAAATCAAAAAAATAAAAAACTCAAAAAATAAAAAAAGATCTAAGATATTCAAAAGTAATCAGAACAATTTTTTTTGATTATTTTTAATTTTTTTTAATAATCGTTAAAAATCATGATTTCTTTGATTATATTGATAAAAATGAAAGTAATGGTAATCAATCATTAAATGGATTCTCAAGAAAATAATCAAACGTGTCATCATAAATATTAGTAGTCATTATTTAAGTGGTGTGGTATCAATTAATTTAGTGTGTATACCGACTTTTACCGTTTTTTTAAATTTCGCTCGATTGTAGGCATTGTCTATCGAAAAAATTTTTTTTTTATCTATGATAGGTACATTTCGAAATATTTAATTTATTTTTTACTTAGCTTCAGTAAATGAAGGCGGATACTTCATACAAAGCCTTCTCTTGCATGGCTTACAAAACTTTATATGTTTCGACCTATGGAAATTTGGATATTGGACCCTGGTTTCAGATTTTAAATGTCAATCCAAAATGCTGAGCATGCAGTGACTTTAAGTTTGAGTAACCTACAGCCCTTTTGAAGTTTTGGCTACAAATATCTATAAATATCCACATGTATAGTCAGTTTATTTCATATCAGGTTTTCCGAATTAACCTGTCTTCTGTCTCGTCTATTATATATATTTTTCGAAAACATAACTAATTAAGCTCTCAAATATGCAGGTATTTTCTTTCATTCCAATTGATTCAATACAACACTTTGAAAACATAACGCTAATTAACTTAAATAATATTTTCAATCTAATAATGCTACAACTCATTAGGGCAATTAAATCAAAGATTAAGTTAATACGACCTTACCTACTTTAGATGAATCAATAATACATACACGTATATAGTATGATGAACCATTTATTAGAGTGATCGCTTGTTACTCATCAAAAGAGATTGTAATTGTCGACAAAGTTACAGCTATTAAAGCTTTTAAGAGTGTATTCGTATACTCTACGAGTACAAATGGTTGCATTTACAGTAGTTCAGAGGCAAAATGTGACAGCCAAAAGTTATCGAGAATTTTTTGAATAAAATGCAATTATAACAGGTCCATGGTTGTGCATTATACGAGGTGTGTTCAAAACGTATCGCGAATTTTGAATTTTCGCTGGTTACGTATGTTCGAATTTCGAATTTTTTGTGGCGTTATGTTGGTACTTATGTCTCTCACTTATGCCGACAAGCTCGCCCATTTTGAATGTTCAGTTAATTGTTGACAGCTGCTTTGCTTGCACGTGTTTTGGATCGTCTTCGATTTTTACCTATTCAAAAAAATGGATCAAAGAACCTGTATCAAATTTTGTAAACAAATTTTGAAAAACGAAATTAAGTGCGCGGATGCATTCCGAATGTTGACTGTGGCATACGGAGAAGCTACCTTGGACCGAAGCAACGTTTATCGGTGGTACAAAATGTTCTCAGAAGGCCGAGAAGATGTGCAAAGAAGAACAAAAATTGGCTTTTGCACCACGATAACGCCCCTGCTCACGCATCGTTTCTTGTGCGCGACTTTTTGGCCAAAAACAACACACTAATGATGCCGCAGCCACCGTATTCCCCAGATCTGGCCCCCTGTGACTTTTTCTTGTTCCCTAAACTGAAGAGGCCCATGAAAGGACGACGTTACGCTTCTCTTGACGAGATAAAGACGGCATCGAAGGAGGAGCTGAACAAGATACAAAAAAATGATTTTTTGAAGTGCTTCGAAGATTGGAAAAACCGTTGGCACAAGTATATAATATCTCATGGGGATTACTTTGAAGGGGACAAAATAGATATTCATGAATAAATAAATAATTTTTGAAAAAACACAGAATTCGCGATACTTTTTGCACACACCTCGTACAATGAGTTCTTCTTCTTTAAATGGTCATCTAACCGCCTGGGCGATTTTGACCGTCCAACAAAGCTCGCCAGTCGTTTCTTCGTTGCGCCAACTGGCGCCAATTGGAAACACCGCGGGATCGCAAATCGGTCTCCACTTGGTCCTTCCATCGGAGTGGTGGTCTCCCTCTTCCTCTGCTTCCACCGGCGGGTGCCGATAAGAATACCTTTTGGGCTGGAGCATCTTCGCTCATTCGCACTACGTGGCCTAGCCAGCGAAGCCGCTGTGTTTTAATTCGCTGAACTATGTCGGCGTCTGCGTAAAGTTCATACAGCTCATCATTAAATCTTCTTCGGTACTCGCCGTCGCCAACGCGTAGAGGTCCACAAATCTTTCGAAGAACCTTTCTCTCGAATACTCCCAGAGCCGCCTCATCAGATGTTGTTAGTGTCCACGCTTCTGCACCATATAGCAGGACGGGTGCGATGAGTGACTTGTAGAGTGTTATTTTCGTTCGTCGAGAGACGACTTTACTTTTCAATTGCCTACTCAGTCCGAAGTAGCATTTGTTTGCAAGAGTGATTCTTCGTCGGATTTCTAGGCTAACATTATTGTTGGTATTAATGCTGGTTCCTAGGTAAACGAAGTCCTTTACTATTTCGAAATTATTGCTGCCAACAGTGGCTTGGTTGCCAAGGCGCGAATGCGCTGACTCTTTGCATGATGACAGAAGGTACTTCGTTTTGCCCTCGTTCACCACCAATCCCATTTTCTCCGCTTCTTTTTCTAATTTGGAGTAAGCAGAAGTTACGGCGCGGTTGTTAAGGCCAATGATATCAATATCGTCAGCATATGCCAACAGTTGCACGCTTTTATAAAATATTGTTCCAGCGCGGTTAAGTTCTGCAGCTTGTATTATTTTCTCCAGCATTAAATTAAAGAAATCGCACGATAGGGGGTCACCCTGTCTGAAAGCTCGTTTAGTTTCGAACGGCTCGGAGAGGTACTTCCCAATTCTGACCGAGCTGGCGGTGTTGCTCAAGGTCATTTTGCATAGCCGTATATGTTTTGCGGGGAAACCAAATTCAGACATAGCGGCATATAGGCAGCTCCTTTTCGTGCTATCGAAAGCGGCTTCAAAATCAACAAAGAGATGATGCGTGTCGATTCTTTTTTCACGGGTTTTTCCAAGATTTGGCGTATTGTAAAAATCTGGTCGATGGTAGATTTACCAGGTCTGAAGCCACACTGATAAGGTCCAATCAGTCTGTTCACATCAGGCTTCAGTCTTTCGCACAATACGCTTGATAGGACCTTATATGCGATATTCAAAAGGCTGATTCCGCGATAGTTGGCGCAGTTTGCAGGATCGCCCTTCTTGTGGATTGGGCAGAGAACAGTTAGATTCCAATCTTCAGGCATGCATTCATCCGACCAAATTCTGCATAGAAGCTGATGCATGCGCCTTACCAGCTCCTCGCCTCCGTGTTTGAATAGCTCAGCAGGCAAACCATCAGCGCCAGCTGCTTTATAGTTTTTCAATCGGGATATTGCTATTCGCACCTCATTATAGTCGGGTTGTGGAACGTCAATTCCATCATCTTCGATTGTTGGCTCGGGTTCGGCATCTTCTCTGGTTTCTTCCTCAGTTTCTCCATTTAAAAGGGCAGAGAATTGATCCCTTCATATTCTGAGTGTTCTCTGAACATCGGTCACCAGGTCGCCGTTCTCATTCTTACAGGAGTTTGCCCCGGGTTTGAAAACTTCTGTACAATGAGTTCGTAGCAGGTTAATTTAGATTGACATTAACACTGACGTTAACATTTATATGCTTTTTTATATTTCATTTAATATCAGACAATTGCGGTATCAAACTAAGTAGTATTGTAATCGATTTTTTTCAGTAGAATTCCTTTTATCTACATTCTTCTTTAAATGGTCATCTAACCGTCTGGGCGATTTTGACCGTCCAACATAGCTCGCCAGTCATTTCTTCATTGCGCCAATTGGAAACACCGTGGAATCGCAAATCGGCCTCCATTTGGTCCTTCCATCGGGGCGGTGGTCCCCTTCTTCCTCTACATTCTTGATACTTGAAATATATTTCCGAACCCAGTGAAAACGCAACATAAAAGAAAAATTCCCGCTAGATGGCGTACGTAAAATATTTCAAAATTGCTGCTATTTAGGAATCGGGATCAGTTTCTAGGCAAATTCCAGTTGAAATAACGACATGAAGACTTGGAACATACTTAAGAACCCGATGAAAATGCAAAAGTCCAGATAGCGCATATGTCGAGGTATTTAGAAAATTTAGTAGTTATTGTTCGTTTCGGCTCATATATTTTCACCATTTTTTCCTTCACCCTTACGTAATACCAAACAAATTCACATAGCAACTCCCATTTACTGACAGGCACTGAAGGGAGAGAATGCTTTTTTATGATAAAATTTTATCTTTAAACGAGAAGTGACTTGTTGTGTAGGCGCGTTGCGTTTTACATAATGAGTCTGTAACTGAGTGCAGCTTAGGTTCTTAACTCTGTGTAACAGTCGCTGTCACGATCAGTGCCGCTGTCACGTTCGGTGTAGCAGCCAATTTCGTGATCACGTCTCTGTAGCTATAACTGTTACGGTGATTGTCGATGTCGCTGTCATGGTCACTGATTTCATCACTATAGTTATGCTTGAGCTTTCACGGTCACTTTCGCTGTCGCGGTCACTGCTCCCGTCACTGTAGTTATCCCTGCGTTTTCACGACCACTGTAGTTTTCCGTTCGCTGTCACTTCTTTCGCGTTCCTATTTACTTTCCCGTTGTTCAGGGTAGCTTTATACATTTTCTTTTCATCCAATATTCGAAAAAATTTAACTGTTCCATTTATTCTTTAAGTCACTGTGCATATCTGTATGAGTACACTTGTGAGATGATGGTAATGTTACTAGTACGCTAATAAATATCGTAACTTCAAGTGTTCATGGAGCAAGTAACCCCAGCTTCATTTATAGTTACAGTTAATATTTTCAAACAATATTTTTAGCATATTTCACTTTTATGCATTCATACACTTCTACATATGTATGTATGTCTATACAAAGTCCCTTTTTATATGACATAACAACAAAACGATAATCACATGATAGATGAAATAAAATCTACAAAATAATTTTGCCATAGCTAGCTTGAGACTAGAGCTGCAAACACTTTTATTAGCTCCTAACGCTTAATATGCTGTTCACGTGGGGGATTCATAACCGGGCAACACGCTACTTAGTGACCGATCGGTAGGCGAGAGAGCGACGAGGGTAACCGCTATAATACTTGCGCTTCCCAATCGCTCGCAAGAGCTGTGTGTAGTAGTCTCCCTGTGTGACCATCGTATAACTTTCATTTGAGTGGCGGTCTTTTTATCTTTTTACTGATCATCGCCGCCAATGTAGTAGATCAATATTGATCAGCCACTGCACAGCAACGAAACGATAGATCGTGAATCAATCAACAACAATAAACTGTATGTTGCGCATAATTCGCCAGTGGCTAAGTTTTTAACACCATTTGCCAACACAATTGTATACTCAGTATTTCCCAATTGATATATAGGGTGTTTTTTTTACAGGTTTGTTTTTCGAATAGAGATAAAACTGGCATTTTGTGGTCAAATCTGGCAACTCTAATGTCATTTATGTTCAGTTTGGTTTGCCATTTCATCATGAACAGGTTGACAAAAGAACAACGCTTGCAAATCGTGCAAATTTATTTCGAAAATAATGGTTCAGTTCGCGAAGTTTACCGTGAGCTCCGTCCATTTTATGGTCGACATAATCGTCCATCAGAGCAATTAATTCGGTTAACCATGGATCGTTTTCGCACTACGTTTACTCTATGTGATAATACGCATCCGCAGAGACGTCGAACAGTGCGCACCGAAGAAACAATTGCCGCTGTAGAGCAAAGTGTTGAAGAGGACCCGAATGAATCGATTCGCCACCGTGCACAGCAATTGGAGCTTTGTCCATCAACTTTATGGAAGATTTTGCGCAAAGATCTTGGCTTGCGACCTTACAAGATCCAGCTTGTGCAAGAATTAAAGCCGCGAGACCATGCAATGCGTCGTGATTTTGGTGTATGGGCCGAAAATGAGATTGATTTCGATGCTGATTTTCATCGCAAAATTTTGTTCAGTGATGAGGCTCATTTTTGGTTGAATGGCTACGTCAACAAGCAAAATTGTCGCATTTGGAGTGAAGAGAATCCACATAAGACCCTTGAAACGCCATTACATCCACAAAAACTGACTGTTTGGTGTGCTCTATGGGCTGGTGGAGTCATTGGGCCATACTTCTTCCGCAATAATGCTGGAGAGGCAGCTACCGTTAATGGAGACCGGTATAGAGCCATGATAACCGACTATTTTGTTCCCGAATTGGATGGCATGAATGTGGATGAGTTGTGGTTCCAACAAGACGGCGCTACATGCCACACAGCGCACGTCACAATCGATTTATTGAAGGAAACATTCGATGAGCGCATAATTTCGCGGAATGGACCTGTCAATTGGCCACCAAGGTCGTGTGATTTGACACCATTGGATTATTTTCTTTGGGGATATGTGAAGTCGCTCGTCTACACCAACAAACCAGAAACGTTAGGGGAATTGGAAGCCAACATTCGTGGCGTTATTGCCGACATACGGCCCCATATGCTCGAAAAAGTGGTTGAAAATTGGACCTGTAGAATTGGCTTTATTCGAGCCAGCCGCGGCGGCCACATGCCCGAAATCATATTTAAACATTAATGGCATAAAATTATCCTTCCAATAAAGCCAAATTGATGGACCTTAAAACGACTTTCCTGTGTTTTATTTCAATTCGAAGTTCTGTACCCCTAAAAAAAACACCCTTTATTAGTGATCTTCAATGTTGTTGTTGCTGATCGATCATACAATCTTTTGCTTGTTACTTATTTTTACTTTTGTATTTATATATTGAGCATGGCCGTAGTCAGTTTCAGGTATAGAGGAGTTGCTATCAAAGTCCAAAGTTCTTGACCGTTTCACTGCTAGCTGCACTAAAAACTTAAAAATAAAGAATTTATTAGGGATTTGATTTATTGGAGGTAAGAGAAAATGTAAATATGTTTGTAATTCTGACCTAGCTTTGAAGTGAAATATCCAACTTTGACTGTGCCGAAAGCAAAGTTGACCCACTTACCTACGCCCTTGGGATTCAGCGTTGCTTTTGTGTGTGAAAATGCTGATAAAAATGGCTTGTTAAATTGACGATAATCACCTTGCAGCTCCTTTGCAAAAGAAAAACTTAAAATTTAAATACAACAAAAGCAACTCCACATGTAGTAATCGAAATTTTCTTATGTAACTGAAAAATCTTTGCTGAAACGCAAGATAATTAATCGATAGCAGGGATCATTATTTAGCCAATAGAAGCCAAATCAACTGTTTTTAGAATTTTTTCTGTCTGTCTGTCTGTATGTTTGGGCGGGCATCATTTAAAAACCGCTGCATGGAATTGAATGGGACTTTTACCGTTGTATTACTAGACGTTTAACTTAAAATTTAAGATATCATATGCTCCGCTGCCTCGACCAGTTTAGGATATATCGACCAATATGTGGACCAAGGTGACCAAAAATGTGTTTAGTACAATATGGGTATCAAACGAAAGGTAATAATGAGTGCTGCAATAAGCGATGTAATTAAGTTCCATATTTTATCTGATATGGGATATAATGATTGAAATCAGACTCAGTCTATTATTAGTTCTGAGACGGACGATTCCGGAAGAAGATGTAATGGTACTTTCCGCTATACCTTTGGTGTCAGGTTATTTTGCGGACAAGAAAATTTGATTTCGAAAATGCGCGAAATCGGATAATAACCGCGCTCCTATTTGCTTTATCGAAAATTTCGAAAAGTATATCGACTGCTGGGTGGAAGATCACCCTATTTCAAAATCTTTTTAAAAACGCCCTATATCAAACTTTTTTTTTTCAATAACTCCCTATTTCAAATTTTGAAATAGGGCGTTTTTGAATCAAATTCTCAGATGGGGCGTTGTTGAAAAAAATTCTGATAGAGCGTTTTTGAAAAATATTTTGAAATATTGTTATTTTCCACTTAGCCGTCGATATAAAATGTAATTCATTGGCTGATGCAGGTAAAATGATAAAATTTCATTGCGTATTTGATTGAAATCGTCCTGTTACTGATTTTAGCAAAATATTGGAAAATGGGCGTGGTTATTTCGACTGTTAAGAACCATTTACGATATAATGACGAAATTTGGTACATGTTATATTACGGCTTTGGAGAGTGCAATCGCATGGTGACCACGCCCTTTTTTACTTACATATTTTTTGAAAATGGCTAAGAAAAGCAGGGCTCCAATAAAGCTGGAAATTTGATGTTCGGTTCCATCCGGGCTTAGACTCTTTTACTTAAAAGTCGATTGCAAGACTCGAGTTTTTATGAGTTTAATCAATTTTCCGATCCATGTGCCACCTAGCGGAATTCTCTCTCCCCCCGTTATGCCCAAAGTTTGATTCTCTGTAAACAACATTTTTAAATTGTCATAGAATGGCCCCTAGAGTAATATTGAACGGGACGTGCTTCGCGTGACAGGAAAATGTATTTTATAAATTTTAATTCGTTTAAAAAGCCTGTGATTTTTGATTTAATTTTTTATCTCCATAAATGAATTAACGAAAATTTATTAATATTAATGCATAGCTAATTTATTGTATTATAAATGAGCCGGCACAACGAGTGGTCGGCTTTGCTAGTAAATAAATAAATGAGTAAGTAAATAAAAAAAAAAAAATCGAAAATTTCTAAAACCAGCTAAAATTTTTATTATTCCTAAACAAGTTATTTCCTCGTTATCTTTATTTATTTGTTTTTTTATGCTTTCTGGCTAATTTTGTTTTTGTTTTTTAGTACAATTACCAGCCCAAACGCAACCCACGTAAATTTGCTAATTAAATATTCATTTCTGTTTGTGGAGGCTGGCGCTGCTGCTATCAGTAAAACACTTCTATTGAACATTATCTGAGGTTTTTTTTATGGTTTGAATACACATTTAAATAAATATAAAATGTACATATTTAGTTAAATATTTTTAACTCAGGCGAGTCATTGATGTTAGGTAGTGATCTTTCAGTCTCACCTGTCAGCGATTTGCATCACGTGTGCGTTGTCGCGTAGGTCGTTGTTTTCTCAGTTCAACTCGCAGCGACTCTACAAAAAATATGCCCTAAAGCGAAACGCGTTACAAAAAATGGATAAGTGGCGCTGTAGTGAATACCTTTGTAAAACTTTTATTGAGCCCCTCCGATCTTCTTTCGACACTGTACATGGGTAGGGACCATACATTAGGACAGGACTTTACTTCTTAGTTGCCTAGTTATTGCACGGTGAATATATGTGAATAAATGAAATATAACAATGCTAAATGTATAAAACAGTTTTAAAAATTCAAGAATACCGATTATTTTATCAGATACTAAAACTTTTTCTCAAATTCCGGTATAAAAACATGACATTTTGGTAAAAATTTATATAAATAAACAAAGAAGTCAAAATGTAAAATATTTCGAAAATAATAAAAGCAAAATAAAAAAAAATAAACAAGATTAAAAAAAAAATTGTTAAAAAAAATAAAAGGAAAAAAAAATTTTAAAATAAAACTGAAAAAAAAGTTTATGTGATGCATAAAACAATTTTTAAATTCAGGAATAACAAACTTTTTTTCAAATTTCCGTTTAAAAACATGAAATTTTGATGAAACTTATTTAAATTTAAATTTTCTTACCTAACGTTTTTTAAAAAAACTTACTAAATTTTAATTTCCTAACCTAAAATCTTTTAAATGCCAAAACTAATAAGTAAAAATTGAAAAAATTTTAAAATTAAGAACATATTAAAATAAAAAAAATTATTAAATAAAAAAAAACAATTAAAATAAAAAAAAAACAATTATTAAAATAAAAAAAATTATTAAAATAAAAAAAATTTATTAAAAAGAAATAAAGATGTAAAAGCAATAAAAAACAAAAAAATTAATAAATTTAAAAAGAAATAAAAATTAAAAAAAGTAAAAAAGTAAAAAAGAAACAAAAAACGGAAAAAAGTAAAATATTAATACACAAAATGAAGAAAAATATAATAAAAAAATACATAAAATTAAGAAAAACAAAATAAAAAAAATTTAAAGAATTAAAAAAAAAAAGTAAAAAAAATTAAAAATAAAACTAAAAAAATTAACAAAATTTTAAAAATTAATTTAAAAAATTGGGAAATAATAAAACTAAAAACCTAAACAAAATGAAAAAAAAGTAGAAAAATGAATTATAAAAAAAGTGAAACAAGAAAATTGAAAACCAAAAAATTTTAATCAAGAAAACAAAAATAAAGAAATACATAAAATTAAGAAAACAAAAATAAAGAAATACATAAAATTAAGAAAACAAAAATAAAGAAATACATAAAATTAAGAAAACAAAAATGTAAAATAAAAATTAAAAGAAATAAAGAAAAAGAGGGGGAAAAAACTCTAAAAAATTAGGAAATAATTGTAGTAAAAAAATAAACAAAATTAAAAATAAATTATAAGGAAAGTAAAGCTAGAAAATCGAAAAACAAATAAAATGTTAATTGCATAAAACAGTTTTTTAATTCAGGAATAACGAATTTTATGCATATACCAGATAATTTTTCTCAAATTCTCATTTAGAAACAATTGTGGTGAAACTTAGTTGAATTCGATTTTTCTTATTTCAAATCTTAAAAAACTAAGAAGTTTTCAGGGTTACTGTGATGAAAAAAAGTTGTCAGTGGGACCTATTCCTAATTATTTGCCAACAACTGTTCATACAAAAGTAATTAATAAGATTGCTGCCGCTGCTTTCCACTCTGCCATGAAGGCAGCACGTGTGCTGTTACAATGCACTACAGCAAACAACAAGCAGAGAGATGATCTCAACCACCAGCGGCAGTTGTAAACGAACATCAAAACACTAAGATCAAGTGGATACTGAAGTCACTTGCAATGAACATAACCTTGACTAACCGGCGACTGACCAACAAACACAAAGGCATAACCCATTCAAGCGATAACTACTTACATATGTGTTTGTACGTGGTACGCAAGTTGCACTATTAGGACCGTTTTGGCTAACCCAACAAATTCTTATTTCTCTCTGATTTTTCTCTTATAAATGATTAGAACTTCAAAACGTGAAATAAATAAACCTTCGTATTTGGTTTGCTGGGTTGACGAGATAAGCACACCAAACTAAGCCGGCGCGCAGTCGCAACTACGATCATAAATAAAGTACCGATCAAATTACGAATGCTATAACAAATACGCCTTTTCTTCTATTTTTGCCAAATACCAAGTAAAGCTGTGAATAAACAATGAAAATTTCAACAAACGTTAATTACGGCTGCCACTTGTGGGTTTTAGCGGAAATTCTAAACTACTTGGTAGCGTGGACGGCAGCAACACGGTGCAGAGGGTGTGACTTTCTAGACCTTATAGACACTAACTTGGCTGTACTCACACATATAACAACAAAGTGAAGTTATGTTTGTACACATGGAACTCAATTTATTCATTCATTATTTCACACCACATTGTCAGAGTTTTTGTGACATGAGCATGTTACATAAAGAAGTAGGTTCACAGTGCCCCACAAAGTTGATTGGTGAAGCAGCTTTTTATCTTTAAAACGTTTTATTTGTATTACATACAATTAAAATTAAACATAAATAAGCGGAAATTGAACGGTTTTTAAAACAAATTTGGCTTGTAACTAATAGCTAACTTAACTATAATAAAGTATACATTAGACTGGCGTGACGCTGCATTGCGATGCGTTCTTGCGCTGATATCGAGTAATGTGAACGACAAATTAACTAAATAGCGATTTTAGTTTGAATATGAATGCGTATACTGATAAACGAACTTTTAACAATTGCATATCTCAATGAGTCATATGTGACGCATTCGAGTGATTTATGGTAGGGGTATGACTCATATGTGACGCATTCACCTTTTGTGTTAAGTTGAGTCAAAATTCGCCCGAAGCATTCACATGTGACTAATTTTTATGTTCAGTTGAGTCACATGCTACTCAAGCGAGCGATTTGTAACAAGTTCATAAGACGTAACTCATTTTTGAGTTATATTTTAAACTGATTTTTCTCGCTTATATTTTTTACTTTTAAATAAATAAAAGTAAAATTCGCGATTCAGTATATACTTCTGCTCAATAGTCGTTGATTCTCCAATTTGTCTTATTACCCCAGCTAACTTTTTCTAACAACAGTTGTAAGCTTTTTTGTCTGTGTGTCTATATGTTTGTTCGCGCACTACTCAAAAGCTGCGCTATAGAATGGAATGCAGTTTTCAGTGATGAATTGCTAAATGTCCCAGTTAAAGTTTAGGATCCATATTACCGCAAGGAAATAGTTTATTCCCTAAGCCAAAGCAACACTTGTAATATATGACTGTCTATCTGTATATATGTTTGTACGTGCATTACTAAATAACTACTAAATAGAATGGAATAGTTTCTTCACCGATGTATTGCTGGAGGTCTATCATATATAGCCCACATTTGTCCATTGCTGCTGTAAAATAGGTGAGTGGCGAAGACTTGCCTGGCCTCGGGCAACTAGTACTAAATAAAGATTCGAAATTGTGATATATTTAAGATAAAAATTGTAAGAAAAAGCTGAAAAATTGTCACTAACAAGTACAAGAAGTTTGTGGAAAGCCGTGAGGCTGTTCTTACTATAGAAAAGTTTATGAGCAGAATTTAATTAATTAAGGTATTACAAAAGAAAAAAAAAAAACAAAACAAATGATAAAGTACGGTAGTTGAAAATTTTGTTTTAGTTAAAAAGCTAAGAACAGAGTATTGGAAAGAGAGCGATTGGAAAAAGAAATCTTTACGAAATTGAAATTATAAATAAACAAACACGTTGAAAAATCATAACAAAGACTAAAACAATATGGTGTAATGTAAAATATTTACACTTTCACTAAACGAATAAATAATAAATAAAAAAAGGATGCGAAAAAAGCACAATAAAAGCAGAAACAACAACCGAAGTCGAACCATGTCACAAAAATAAGTGAAAAACTAAATAAACTGCACCTTAATGAAGTGACTAAAGTGTATTTTAAAGTAAATAAATTCATAAAATTCAACAAAACATGTTTCTCATACCAAAAAAGTTCGAACAAACGCTGCGCGCTTCACCCATACAACCAGCCACGCCAACTCAGCCTGGCTCTGGTTTGAATCCCGAATTTCATCGCGGATGTACAGGAAAAGCGCATGCCTGCGGAACACTTAAATCGCGCTTGGCCGCACAAAATCAACACAACAACAACACGCACTCTACCAAAGCACATCAAACACTCCACACAAAATCGAATCCACGCAAAAATAGCATCAGCTCCGAAACCATAAGTGATAGTGGTTCAGAAAATTCAAGCTCATGGAATTCACATGATTCAATGTTGACACAAAATATCGGACGTACTGCACTTGATGGTAGACACACAACAAAAACACTTACCGCCGGCGGTAAACCAGCACTCGCCAAAAAACCCACAATCGGTATACACACCAAGGAATATGGCGCGGCTATGGCAAAAGCACTAAAAGCAATTGATACACCACGTTCACCAATGTTGAGCGGTGGCGCTAAATATGTGCAACGCAGCGAAAATGCACGCAACGCATCACCAGCACCCTCTACAGGGCATAATAACATTAACGGTTTTGGACGAAGACGTATACGTTTACATAGCGATGGTGAGCGCTCAACAGAGAATAGTTTGCCGAGCGCTACAAACTCTATGACAGCCATAAATAGCACACACCAGAGCACATTTGAACGCACACAAAAATATCGCAGCTTTCGTGTGCAGAGTCGTAAGAGCGCAACGGCGGCCTCTACAGCGACGACGATGTTAAAAAACAACGCAACAACAACTGGTGCAACGGTTATTAATGTGCGGCCACCATGGAATAGTGGCGTTGGTATACGTAATGCTGACTTCTATATAATACAGAATAGTACCGCTCACAACAGTGGTGGCGGAGTCGGTGGTATTAGTGGTGCCGGCATTGGTGCAACTGTTGCGCCAAGTAACCGCACATTCCGCACTTCATTCCGTCGCAGCACGCGTGAGGCGTTAAATTGGCAAACAATTTGGGAGCGTTCGTTAGCGTTACGCGGCTATGGCGCAAACAGTGGAGTCTTCAAAAACTACGATGAGGCGATAAATATGCAGGTTTGATTAATTAACAACTTACTAACGCATATCCGGTTACATTTACAAACTAACCTCAAATTATTTTCTATAAAATACCATATTAGCACATCTAATGTTACCGTTAATGGTTAGTTGACCTCTTTCCATTTAATGCTGCCTTACTCGCGCTCGCACTCCCTTTATGCAAACACTTGTCGTGCCTCAGTAAACAAAGCTTAGCTGACTGACTGTCCAGCGTTGGTATGGATATTCGTTAATCAACCGTACAATTCGTCTTTTATGGTTGTTTTTAATTTATTTAATTGTTGTTTTTTGCCTTGTAACATTAGATATGCCATTAAATATAGTAAACGCGTACTTATGAAATCAATTGTAATAATATAAGTTAAATAGGAATACATTTGTGTTACGATAAAACAATCAATCCCGAAACTCGGGACTTAACGACTTTTTTTCGGCACTATAACAACCGTTGTTGGACTACAATTTTGGAATAACAATCGATTTTAAAAAAAATTTTAAAAACAGAAGTTTTATTCGATACAGAGCTGTTAATCGTAATGAATAATTATTGATTAATTATTTTCTTGAGAATCCATTTAATGATTGATTACCAATTACTTAAAATTTTTAATGAATATTTTCCAATTAATTACAAAAATAATCATAATATTTTACGATTACTAAAAAAATCAAAAATAATCAAAAAAGTTTTGATTATTTAAAATTTTTTTATTTTTTTTTATTTTTGATGTTTTTCAGTATTATTGTAGAAGCACATAAATATTACATCAACAATACTAAACAAGATCAAAAATAATGCAAAAAAATCAAAAATAAGAAAAAAAAATTAAAAAAAATCAAAAGTAATCAAAACAACTTTTTTTTTTTTTAATTATTATTTTATTTTATTTTTTTGTTTCTTTTTTATATTTTTACTTTTATTATTTTTATACTTTTTTTTACATCTTTTTTATATTTTTTTTTTACATATTTTTTTTTTTAAATATTTTTGTAAGTTTATCGAGCTCAAGACCAGTTGATAATAATTCTTAGCTAATTGTTATTATTGTTTTTAAATTTAAAAATTTTTATTTTTTTTATATTTTTTTTTTTAAATATTTTTTTTTTAAATATTTTTGTAAGTTTAACGAGCTCAAGACCAGTTGATAATAATTCTTAGTTAATTATTATTACTATGTTTTAATTTTTTTATTTTTATTTTTTTTGATTTTCTAATCGTAATCAATTAATAATTCGATAAACATTTGTTGTTTCAAATTATGAAGAGGAAAAATCAATTGAAAAACAATTTACGAAATCATCTCACCGAAATCAACTTAAATCGGTTGCTATATTATTTATAAATAAATTTTCTGGAAGAAACATATATAAACATGGTTGAAATATATATAAAATAATAATGAAGTGAAGATCATTTAAGATAATAAATATTAAAAAAAAAATTGTGAAAATTGTAATAAATTTCTTTTTAGTCTCATAATTCATTTATAAAAAATCGATATTTACTATTAAAAAGAATCGATAATACAAAAAGTAATCGATTAAAGTAACATCTATTAGTTATTCACAACCCTAAATAAAAGTTGCTTTGTCAGTCTCAAAAGAGGTGAGGCATTCGTCTCCCAACACATCTATGCTAAAAACCTTATACATGTCCCTAGCGAGACGCAGTCAGACGCACAGAAAATGGACTGGAATGCAGCCAATGTTGAGCCTTAGAGAACAGAGCATTAAAGAATCTGTTCAGAGTCCTGTGGCATCCAGCTCACCCCACTCCATGTTATACCAACTTTAATTTCATTTTATCTCGTTAGAGTTATCTTCATTTCAGAAGAGATTACTTGTGCTAGGATCTTTCCTTTGGTTTAATTAGTTTTATATGGTTAGAGCTTTACTCAAACTCTTTTCAATCCAGTTCGGGATACCGAAATAACCAGAAATCTTACGGTAGGCAGACCTTAGGAATCTCGTACTACTGCTGCCTTCTGTGTGTTTTGCAATAAATTCTAATGGCATTAGAAATGTCCATTCAACCGTCACCCTCACGGTCGAAGTAATCACTCAACCCAATGAGTGCTAAACCAACAAGTAACTTTTAGCGGATTATCATTTATTGACGTAGCCAAACATATTTATACTCTTCAATCAAATAGTGGTTGTACATGATTTTATGGTGGCCTGCTGATTACTAGGCTTTAAGTAAGTACACTTCGTTCATTTCTACGTAAAGCTCATACAACTCATTATAAAATTTTCTTCTAAATTCGATTTAGGCCAACGGAACATTCCGAAAAAGCTTTGTTTCGAATTCTCATCTTCTTTCGAGCTTCAAACTACAGAAATCGCATAGGACAACTCCGGTGACGTCCGTCCCATGTGCTTTCGAAGCCGACTCCAAAATCAATGATGTACGAGTATATCGATTATCTTATCTTTAGGCTCCTCCTGGATTTGACGTATCGTGAAGACAATGGTAGACTTACTAGGTCTAAAGCCGCCCTGATAAGGTCTAATCTGCTTGCCAACCATCGGCTTCAGGCTTCAATCTTTCGTTAAACTAGATAGAACCTTATATGCGAAATTGAGGAGATTGATTCTGCGGTAGTTGGCGTGGTTACCGGGATCTGCTGTGGATTGGCCAGAACACACTTAAGTTCCAATCTGGAGGCATGAGTTCGGCCGACCATATTATACATAAGATCTAAGGCATGATTTTTAACAACTCTTGGCCTCCGATTTTCAACAATACCTTGTCCGGGCAGTCTATCATTTACCATTTATTATTTTGTGTCCCTTTTTACGGGCCCGCTGGTACCCTCAACGGTTGTACGTAGTGTGTGATAGTGAAGTATGCTGCCATTGCTTGGTTACTTTGTTGAGTTGAAAATTGCTCTCAGAGATCAGGCGCGAGAGCCAGAGTGCAGAAATAATCAGCTAGCCTAAATCTGCGCTCCACAGAGGCGTGCCCGTATCTTGGCTATCACAAGATTAAGGTGCGAGTCGACTTTGGGGTTTTGGAAGTTACATGATGGATACTGAATATTCCAAAAGAGAAAACATCCTTACATACACAGTTGTCTGTTCTAGTTTGTCATAGAAGAGTCCTTCGCCGCATCTCCCAAGTCCTCTATCGGAACTGAGTGCAGGTAAATGTTATGTTGAAGAACCTCGCCGTCCACAGCGTTTCCTGCAGTTCGCTGATGTCAGCCTTTGGACGTGGTTTTTACGTGGCGGGTCACAAGGTCAGCGCACCCAAGCTACTGAGTCGTTAAGTTGCTATTCATAAAAAGGTTCCAATAACATTAAATATACTAGCCTACTAACTTATCCGCCCTCTCTCGTGGCCACATGCAGACAGATCCCTCATCCATTTCTTAGCCGCTCTGCGTGCCGATCATTTATTTATTGTGTAGGCGGTCACATCGCCCAAATGAAACGCACATAACAGGAAATCTCAGTTTCAGCATTCTCTGCTCTGCATCACATGCGACATCATCCCAACAGCCAACGTTAACTTAAGCATAATTTCTGTACATTCATTCATTAATTCTGTTCTATATTTATCCATTGTTAGGTTGAAAAGTGCTGAATGACTTTTATTTATTGTATTTAATGCAGTTTTAAAATAGTTCCTTGATAAAAAGGGGAATTAAAAAAAGAAGAAAAGGCTTTCTCCAGCTTATAAAAATTTAGATCATTGAGATCGAAAAGATGAGGATATAATAATAAATATATGTGGAACCCAAATTTGATTTTCAATAGGAAGAGTTTTCCAATTTAAGTAACACATCAATTGAGCCCACAGTGAGTTCGTGATAGCCAACATTTCAGCTTCAGTACCACTCGGATAAAGTCATAAAGATCTTCCAACGGAAGTCCTTGGGAAGTTGCAGTTTCAACAGATTTGGATCAGAGTCATGTTGAAAAGGTTTGTTGAACTGAGGATCTGAAATGATGGAAACACTTCGCATACAGGGCGTAGGTACATTTTGCTTGCCTGGATTTAGCCTTGATAAGAGAGAGCCATAATACCAAAAAAAGAGGCATAATCCCAAGAGACATAATAACCTTATTAAACTGATCCAACACCGGCAATGCTATCCACAGTTTTTCTGCATTTTAAAATTTTTTCGATTTATAAGCCCAAACTTGTCATGATCCCAATTGGGGTTATGAAACACCCCCTTCAGTGCCATAATCAGGGGGAGTGTAATAATCCCAATTTTTATATAGGGTGTTTTTTTTACAGGTTTGTTTTTCGAATAGAGATAAAACTGGCATTTTGTGGTCAAATCTGGCAACTCTAATGTCATTTATGTTCAGTTTGGTTTGCCATTTCATCATGAACAGGTTGACAAAAGAACAACGCTTGCAAATCGTGCAAATTTATTTCGAAAATAATGGTTCAGTTCGCGAAGTTTACCGTGAGCTCCGTCCATTTTATGGTCGACATAATCGTCCATCAGAGCAATTAATTCGGTTAATCATGGATCGTTTTCGCACTACGTTTACTCTATGTGATAATACGCATCCGCAGAGACGTCGAACAGTGCGCACCGAAGAAACAATTGCCGCTGTAGAGCAAAGTGTTGAAGAGGACCCGAATGAATCGATTCGCCAGCGTGCACAGCAATTGGAGCTTTGTCCATCAACTTTATGGAAGATTTTGCGCAAAGATCTTGGCTTGCGACCTTACAAGATCCAGCTTGTGCAAGAATTAAAGCCGCGAGACCATGCAATGCGTCGTGATTTTGGTGTATGGGCCGAAAATGAGATTGATTTCGATGCTGATTTTCATCGCAAAATTTTGTTCAGTGATGAGGCTCATTTTTGGTTGAATGGCTACGTCAACAAGCAAAATTGCCGCATTTGGAGTGAAGAGAATCCACATGAGACCCTTGAAACGCCATTACATCCACAAAAACTGACTGTTTGGTGTGCTCTATGGGCTGGTGGAGTCATTGGGCCATACTTCTTCCGCAATAATGCTGGAGAGGCAGCTTTAAGCACTATGCCTCCTCCCTCCAGCTCGTAAGTCACCCTGTAGTTTTTGCTGTTGTACGAGTAGTACACAAATTGTTCGCCTTGTTTACCGATCATGTTCACTGGCGGATGCAGCGTAAACAGGGTTATACTTAATTAACCGCCCTTGGGCGGTTAAAGTCGGAGTCATTTCGGTACGTAGACCCGTCGAGGGATGTCTCACGCCAGCCTATGCAGCAAAAGCAGGTACACCGTCGTCACACGTTCTTACAACTACAATAATAGTGAACGATTACTAGGGGGCGGAGGTGTCTAGCGAAAGCCAGCAAACTTAGGAGGTATCTTTAGTATCCTTGGGTGAATCGGCGGGGGTTGATGGACCTCCGCTTAACACTACCGACTAGGTAAAAGGTCGAGGTGCTTCGACAGCGTTCTGGATTTCCGCTTGGAACTGGCTGCGACATAGACTGATGCATGAGTTGTAGGGTGTACTTCCCCTCAGTTCACGTATCTTCCTCCGAAGTCCATGCTATTACAACTTTGCCTTCGCGAAGGAGTGAATATTGTAAATACTTCCCAGTTAGAGGTGTTTACTCTCCAAGTAATCTCCATTTCCGCAGCAATATCTAGCTTGACTCCCCACCTCCACGACTGTACCGCGCTGATCTCCCGTCGTGGTGGGTAATATCCGATACCATATTCGTGTGTGCGATCTTAGTACATTTTGTTCCTATTCAGGGGGGGGTTTGTCGGACTTCTAAAACCCACCTCATAAGCTTTAGACAATTTAGACAAAGAAGAGACGACAGAAAATCGTTCCAAAGCATCCATATTTAGGCGTCGGTAATATAATCCAAAATATCAGTATCAAAATTAATTAAAACAACAGTTTTTAGAATTTTTGTCTGTCTGTCTGTAAGTTTGTTAGCACATCACTCCAAAACCTTTGCATATAATTGATTGAAAATATCTCTGATGTATTGCCAGATCTTTAACTTAAAGTTTAGGATCTATTTTACTAGACGAAAATATTTATTACAGACGTGGACTACCATGTACATCTAGTAGTTCTATGCTAATTGTGATTTTTGTTTATTTATAAATTTCCAGTTGCCAGTTTCCAATTTACTTCGAAACTGAAATTGTAAAGGAGATCTATCCGTAGCATGTTCAAATTGTCTTAACCGTTCGTACATTCACTCTCGGTTTCATAGAAATTAAAATCAAATCAAATCCCACATTATGCGTGCGACCTTCACGTTAGAACAGTTTTAATTGTTCACTAACGGATCTTGCTGCAAATGACAGATCTTGTCATGCAATATGATTGACATACGATCGGCTCAATGCTCCCACCAACCAATAATAACAATAATTTCAAAACTCATTAACAACTTCTGCATAGATCAATATTTTTTTTTTTCCTCTGTTGAAAAATTATAAACTTTAACCATATTTAGGTATAAAGCGCTTAAATAACGATCGCGGTGATTGTGCCGCGCTATTTGTTTTCGACTTCGAATTATTTTCATAACATTTTCATAGCTGATATAGCCATTCAATTCTGGTTCATAAAACAAAAATAAAAATGTTTTGGTGTGGCATTGAGATTAAAATCGCTTAAGCGTGAATGTTATATGCGTGTCAAGCGCTGGCAACTCTGTCATATTCAAGAATAATGTTGGTATGTACATGTTGAGAGCCGTGGCGTCGCACAGTGATTTGAACTGTATTAATTGCGGGGTTTTTTTGGAACTTGAATGCAACTGTCTTGCTCGTCATCTGCAAACGAGGTGGTGACAGCTGCAATGACTATTGCAAATTATAGGAACAAGTGGAATTGGGTTATAACAGTTCTCAGAAGTCACGGTGACAAGCTGCACCAGAATAGGGCAGGTAACATATTGTGAACCCTGGAAACATCACAAACAGTGACTGTACACGATTTTTACTGACTATTCAGAACCGTCGAAGTCATCCCACCCAGTCCATTAGTAAAGTACTTGGGTTTTCCCCTCGTGTATGTAATGTTACCGCTTAAGTCCACGTCGATAAAAATACCTTCTAGTCATACGGTTTATTTAATCTTCTTCCTTACCCAACGTCGCTAAAGGTAAATGGTCCAAATTGTCCAACTCTATCTAACCAAATAATAATGACATGAGGTAACGGTTTCGTTACGGATAACCCCTGCGGTTATAGCTAGGGTTGCGGTTATTGTTCCGGACGCGTAAACGGTTGTGGATAAGGGACTGGTTATGTTTTATGGTTACGGTTAAGTGTAACCCCTGTTTTATGGCTATATTTACAGTTATTGTTGCGGCTGCGTTAACGGTTACGGTTCCATTTTGTGGAAAATGTTTCAGGTTCCAGATGTGTGGAAAATACTCGGTTTCAGTTCCTGTTGTTCTTCGTCGACGTCCTCATTAGTCACAATCTTCATCTTCCTCTTCGTCTTCTCTTGGTCATTATCACTGCCATTAGCATCATCAGTACAACTACTCTTCTTCTCTTCCATCTTCCTTTGCTTTCCTTTAGCGCGGGAAAAGGCAAGATTAAGAGATAAACGAGAAGGAAATAGGGAAAGAGGAAAAAGTAGAGGAGAAGAACTGAGTGAAACAGAAAATGTGAGGTAACAAACAGTGTTGCCATTTTAGCTGTTTTCCAGCTAGATCTAGCTTTTTTTTGTGCCGTTTAGCTGGAAAAAATGGAATTTAGCTGCTAGCTTTTTTTTTTTAGCTTTTTTCAGAATTTTTTTAAGCTGTTTTTGGCTTTTTTCCCCGATGTGGGAAAATATCTCATTCAACTCACGAGCAACTCTAATATTTATGCTAATTCAGCGGATGATGAAGAAAATTGTGATATTGACATATTTTAAAACGTATTTATTATATAATATAATAATAACGGGGTCGCCCTCGGCAGTGGTTTGGCAAACTCTCCGAGTGTATTTCTGCCATGACAGGCTTCTCAGCAAAAATTCGTCTCCTTTGTAGATGCCGTTCGGAGTCGGCAAAAAACTGTAGGTCCCACCAATTTGTAGGGAAAATTCAAATCGGCACACCACAAATTGGAAGAGAAGCTTGGCGCAAAAATCTCTTAGGAGGTTTATGATGATATACCTGTTGTATATCGCGCCATAAAGAGAATTTATTATATATTATCTCACATTACTACCTTTTATATTATACATATATAGTAATTTTGCATTAATTTAAATTTTACTCGTTGTACCTTTTTTATAAATAAATACTAATTTATATAGTAAATAGAAATATTAGCCTTAGTTTGAGATAATTTTAAAAAATACAGATTTGAATTGTTTATTATAATTCCAATGCCCGAAAGTGCATATTCTTATGAAAAGCATCTGTGCAAGAAACTTTTTTAGTTTTATGAAATTGGAGTACAAACAACGTTATTTTTTTGTATAAAATATTACTTTTTTATATAATTTTGAATTAAAAAAACGAATAAAATACAGGGTGGCTGATGAATTTTGCTACATTAAGAAACTCAAATATTTTTTTTTTCAGTGTATGGAATTCATTTTTCTTTTATTCATGTTAAAGCTCATTAAATTTTATTAAATATAGCTTAATTAGTTTTAAAAATAATGGAATTTAAATGCCCCCCCTGCTCGTCGATGCATGTGCGGCATCTTACCAAAAAGTTGTTCATTACTGCTAGGAGAGTTGAGACAGGAATAGCCGCAATTGTTTCTCGAATGGATTGCCTTAGTTCATTCAAATTTGTTGATTTTGCTTTGAAGACTTCCTGTTTGCAATAACCCCACAAGAAAAAGTCAGGTGCAGTAAGGTCAGGCGACCTGGGTGGCCAACGGAATGTGGAGTTTCTGGATATCATCTTATTGGGAAATTTTCGTCGCAATTCTGTCATAACAGGTTGGGCTATATGAGCAGCTGCACCATCTTGCTGAAACCACACAGAGTTGAAAGAAATTCTCATTCGGCGTAATTCTGGATAGAAAAACTCTCTCAACATGCTCAAGTAACGATCTCCAGTAACCGTAACGGTGTGACCGTTTTCTTCGAAGAAGTAGGGCCCGACAATGCAGCGTGATGAAACTGCACACCACACTGTGACACGAAGTTGATGCAATTCCGTCTCATGGAGTATCTGTGGGTTGGAAGCACTCCATATTCGACAATTTTGTTTGTTTATGTTGCCGTTTAAATCGAAATGGGCCTCGTCAGACATGAAAAGACAGTTCAACATGTTTCCATCCTCTTCCACCATTTGAAGCATCTTCTGGCAAAATTCCAAGCGAATCGGCAAGTCTGCAGCGTTCAGTTTGTTGGCCATTTGAATTTTATATGGGAATAAGTCCAAATCTTTGTGCATAATTGACTGTAATGACTGTCTGCTTACACCCATTTGAGCAGATAAGCTTCTTGTCGAAACACGTGGATTGTTTTGTATGGCAGCAGCTACAGCAGCGATTGTTTCCTCCGTTCGAACTGAAGGGTTTCGATGGTAAGGTCTTCTGTTGACTGTCCCATGTTCGGCAAAATTGTTTACAAGTCTTATTATGGTCCATCTGCTCGGAGGATTGCCGCCAAACGTGCGCCTATACTCTCTTTGAACTGAAACTACGGACTCCAGTGCGTGATAGCGGCGGACAATCCAAATTCTTGTTTCAGTGTCCCAGTTATCCATTTTTGTTAAATGTAAAAGTCAATCTGCAAAATAAAAAAAAAATTTACCAGATTCATTAAACAGAAAAAAAGTTATTTAATTTTTTTTTGGTAGCGGCTTTCATTAGCCACCCTGTATGTGAAAATATGAATTCCCTTTTTAGCTGTGTTTTAGCCCTAAATAATTTTTTTTTTAAGCTTTTTTTTAGCTTTTTTTTTCTTGAATCTAGCTGGATTGCTGAAAAAATTCTGGCAACACTGGTAATAAGACGAGATTGTAGAATTTTTTAGGTAGAACAACGTCTGTCGTGTCGTCTATTTACGTATAAATTTCACACTGTGCGGTGGTGACTTTGCTGTTTTTGTTGTTGTTGTTCTTGTTGACAATTGCCGGTATGTCACTGAAATAGCACATTAAGTGCGTTTCCTTTAAGCGCATATTTATTGAATACGCCAAACATATGAATGTGTGTTGGTGTTGTACAAGTACCACCAGCGTATCAAAGTCATGTCACATACATAGGTACATACTTAAATATGTAATTACTAAATGCATAAATGGAGCTAAGTGCACATATTTTTTCGCATTGCACTACACTTGTGTATGTCTCTTTGGTGCTGCTCTCCATGTTTGTCTGTCAGTTCATTTGTTGCGGAAGTTTTCATTTACATTATGGATATGACTTTTTCCTTTGAAATTATGAAAATACAAGAAGTTTATGACTACAACAAATAACAACTACAATAATAGCTAAGTAAAAAGCATAACTAAATCAAAAAAAAAAAGGAAGTAAATACTTATTGACGGTGTTGTTCTTTTTACTTTCGGTTTTTCGCCATTTACTCTGCGATACAGCTGTTTGTTGTTATTATCACGGTTGTTGTTATTGTACTCATTCAACATGTTGCTGACATGTACTCAACTTGACTTGTGTGCATAGAGTTGGTGAGAAGTGAGCAACACCATGACAGTCAACAAAAAATAAATGTAGCGGCGGCAGAGCCTCTTGAAAGTCACTGTGGCCGTCTTCATCGCTATCCCCTCTTCAACGTCAATGTTGACGATGCGTCGTGATGCAGTGCATTCCCTGTGTTATGCCCGTAGCTCTAACTTACTTCACCATTTCTTTCTACTCCTCAATTTTTTAGTACGTGCGATTAATTATCGGTATTGCACCGTCCGCACTCACTTGGTTTTCACTCTATCGACTCTTCTGACATATTTCCAAACAAAGTTTTACTATTATTTATGTCTTTTGCGTATTGGTCATTGACCTTCGCGTTGTGCTCATACTGAGGCACAGTGGAACTGACTTGGCTACTTATCTTTTTTGTTTTGTAATTAAGGCAACAGGCGCAATTTTAAAATTTTATTGAACACCCCTATGATTTTGAATATGTATTTTCAAATAAAAATTGTTGATTATGTTACATACATTTTTTTTTTAATTTTTTTCATTTGTTTTTAAATTTGTATGATTTTTCTTTAGTTTTTATAAATTATTTGTGACAAAAAATGAGCTCAACACCGAGAACAATAATTTTTGTATAACTTTCATAATTTTTTTTAATATCTTGAAGTTTTATATTGCAAATTACAAATTAAAATTTTGTTTCTCAAAACTTAAAATGGGTTTGTAAGAAATTAAAAGAACTCCATAAAATTTTAAATTAAAAAAAAAAAATGATTCTTTGCCCCATTAACACAGAATTTCAAAAATACAAAAATACGAATTTTTTTATTTTATAAATACGGTGCAAAGAATAATTTATTTTAAATCAAAAATTTTGTGGAGAATTTTTTTTGTAATTTGTATTTTTCAAATTCTATGAATATGGGTCAAAGAACAATTTATTTTAAATTGAAAATTTTGTGGATAATTTTTCTATTAATTCTATTAATTTTTATATAATTTATTTTAAAATTTTTTTTTTAATTTTCATAAATTTTTTAAAAATAATTTTAAATTTTATAATGAAAATTACAAATTAAAATTTACTTATTAAAACTCAAAACGGGTTTGTAAAAAATTATAAAAAAAAACTTTCACAAAATTTGATCATAGGAATTAAAAAATAAGAATGCTTTGTAAACTAAAATTTCCTTACAAATTTTCAATTATAAAAGTTGTATAAACATATCGTTATTTTATAAATTTCATTGTAGAAAGTTTTTAAATTTTAAAACTTATTGACTAGAACTGATTTAGTAAAAAAAATGTTAAAAACTCTGCGAAATTTGACATTTTAAAATAATAATTTTAAAGAATTAAGTAAATTTTTTTTATTACTTTTTCCGTTTTTTTTTTCTTTTTGTTATAAAAACTGAGGCATCGTTTTAAACTTTGCATCAACGGAATATTGCAGAAAATTAATTGTTTTTTTCTTCTTTTTTTTATAGTAAACATTTAAAATTTTTATTTGTTTATTAAAACTCAAAAGGGGTTGGTAAAAAATTTCAACGTTTTCTTTAGGAAATAAGTTTAGTTAGTTTATTTGAGTTTTTTTTTTTTATAAAAACGGAAGTATTTTGAAATTGTGTATCAGCACTTTATTTTAGTAAGTTTGTTCTTTCGATGTTTTAGAAAATATTAAAAACATTTATCAAATTTAGTTTTTAAGGTTTTGTTTTTATAAAATTTTGTATTTGATTTTTTGAGCCAATTTTATAATAAATTTTTATTAAGTTTTTGAATAAATTTTTGTTACACCATTTTCTTCTAAAGTTTTTTTACTATTTTGTTAATATTTTGAAAAGCAATATCAAAATCATTTTCCCATACGAAATTTTTAAATGCTTAAAAAAAGTGTTTATCAAAGTTTTTTTTTAAATAACTTTAAAAAAAATTTATAAAAAATCAGAAAGCTTCTTTTAAAATTTGAGGTGGGGTTATTAGACTTAAATTTGTTTATTTAAATTCCACTGGAAATATAATTTTCGAAAAAATTAATAAAAAAATAAAAAATATTTTAAAATTGTTAGATTAATAAAATAAACATTCTAATTTGTTTTGTTTTTATATCATCATAGAATTCATCGCTACTTAACTACAAATAAAATTCACACCTAATTTTTTGTTTGCTTCATTTCGTATTGCATATACTGTACTTTTGTATTAACGTCGTCATAATAGATGGTAGCGATATTTATTAGGGTCTTAGTGTGTAAGTGCTGCGCATATGGGATGCTAATGACTTTGGCTGTCGTTGGTTCACGCATTCGTACATATGCCACACGGTAGTGCATTTAGCTCGCTCTAGGCAATCGTGCATTAATTTCGCGTTGCATGGAGCTGAGATATACATATTTACATGCATGTCTTCATAAGTGAAGACATAATACATTGTCATATGTACATGTGATTTAATTATAATATCCATAACATAATTTATCATTTCTATTACTGTCTGTATAAGGAACGGCCAAGCTCATTAGAAGGTTCTCGGAAGAGATAATCGATTTTTGTTTGATTAAATAAAAAAAATCACTCTCCGAGAGGAGCGGAGGATGTAGCTCTCCACCGCATTAGCAAATCTAATTTTGGTACTAAAAATACCCTTTTTCCCTATAAACGCAGGAATTGTCATCTAATTTGTAGTGTCAATAAGCTTTGTTTGTAAAACTAGCGTATGCCAGCTCTTATCATGACCAGGGCGCGTCTCTTTTTATAGCAAATATTTCAACACATTCGCCGCTCCATTTCTTTGTTAATTGTTAGAAAATGAATGATTGCTTTCTGTACACACATCATTTGTCAACAGCTGTCGGCATGAAGTAAGCCACTCGAAGAATAATCACCTTCTGCATTTACTATGCAAAGGCGGCTGCATCAGTTTCTTACCAACAAATTTGCTTTCTTGTGATACACAAAAACTGGAAAATATTCTAATAGAAACTTACAAAAACTTCTCATCTTTTTGAATTCTTTCACGCTGATAGAGCCTTCTTGTTAAGTGTTAGAGGCTATAACTACAGCTTGGGACAGTAGTAATTCTACATTTCTATAATCATTACTGTAATTGTACTTTCAATATGATTATGATTACAGTCACAAATGGTAGTGGCGTGGAACTCGGATTTGACGCCTTATAGTCAGAGCTGGGGAACTTAGGGTAACGATTAGTACTCAATTACGATTACTCTATTTACATATGACTACAATGACCCCAATGAACCTTCGAGAAAGGTTCAACAAAACAAAAAAAGGAAACATACATCAGTTGTAATCTTTTTTCATTATGATTATAGTAATTGAAATTTAAAAAATTTAAGCATTAATAATTGTAATTATCAAATACTTGATTACTACATATAATTGTAATAATTATTTTCACGACTACGATAACAGTTATCGTAATCACAAAAGCTCAGTGATTGTCACTAGAGTAATTATAACCATATTGAAAATTCATGAAACGAGCTCAAGGCCAAGAATAATAATTTTTCACTTTTCCAATTTTTATGAAAATTATTATTGTTTTTATTTTCTTTTTTCATAAAAATTTGAAAAGTGAAAAATTATTATTCTTGACTTTGAGCTCGCTTCATGAATACTTGAAAATGTACAGGCCGTAAATCAAGAAAAATTGTTGGTATTAAAAAAAAAATGCAATATTGAAAATGTTTACAACTACTTACAATTACAAGTAGAATTTTTCCTAAAAGTTTACCATTTTCTGGATTACGACAAATGTAAAAACTTAACAATTGAATCATAGTAATTGTAATCATGAAAATTTTGAATACAAATACTAAACTGATGTAACGATTTAAGTTTTTTTGGGTATAAATTTAGAGATGCAATGAACTCTGGTGGATACAGCATCTCAACATCCTAAGGTATAGTGTTGATAGAAATTACTACCATTAGAAATCACGAAAATTACATGAATACAATTACTGTAAAAGAGAAACTAGAACGAAGTTTTAGAAATAGTGTAATGGTAATTGTCAAAATATGTATATCATGAGTTTCATGATTACAATTACCTGAGGCTTAAAAATTTCCTAAATTTTTTTAGTTTTTCGATAACGGTAATTGCAATCATAAAAGCTCAGCGATTACAAATATAGTAATTGTAATGAAAATGATATTCATGGAAATGATTGCAATTGCAATTAAATAATAAGATTGCAAGGAAAATTATTCCTGAAAGCTTTCCTTTTTATAGATTTCAGTATATCCAAAAACAAAAAGATTTAATTATAGGACTTATAGTATTCTGTAATCCTGAAACATGATTACAATTACTGTAACTGTAAGTCTAAAAATATTGCGATTACAATTAAATTATTTCTAACATGTGTTTTAAGTTTCTCGATTACAGTAATTGTAATCACAAAAATTCAATGATTACTATTAAATTATCTAATTATAGTAATTTCTATCAATGCTATATCTTGGCATGTTGAGACGCTGTATCCACCAGAGGTTATTGCATCTGTAAATTTAAACACCAAAAAATTTAAATCTTTACATCAGTTCAGTATTTGTATTCGTAATACTAATTACCGTGAAATATTAATATGAGATAAGAAGGGAATGTGGAGTGGTGCAAACACGACTCGGCGCACCAAGCAACATCACGCTAGAACTCATATTTTCCTACAAAACTTTCCCTGCATAGATCTTATGGTTTGCATGCGGAAACGCTGACGTGAATTACTAAAAAAAAAAAACAAAAACAAAAAAATTAATATTCTACCAAATATACAGTTAAAAATTTCATAATTTGTATATGGATTTGACTTATTTGATCTGTGCAAAAGTACAAACATACAGCAGTTCGCAATAAAATAAGAACACTAAGAAAATTTAGATTGAAATATGAATTTAAAAATTTATATCAGATAATCTTAAATTTGTGCGGAAAAGTTGTTATTCTAAAATAAATTTGAATTTTTCTGAAATACATTTAACTAATTCACTAATACATTTCAGCTTTCCTGAATCAATCCTGATCATTTGAATTTTTTCGAACAATATTTCAGCATTCATTTATTCACATTTGAGCCTTTCTAAAATATATTTGAGACTTTCTGAAATAAATTAGAGTTTTTCTGAAATACATGTGATCTTTTTTGAACACATTTGTCTTTTTCTGAAATACATATTCTTTGAAATTTGAAACCTTACCGCTGAGCTCTATGATTTGACTACCCTTGTGAAATTTCAGGAAAACAAACATTTTTAAAAAACGGCAAAGTAACTCTCCTGCTAAATTTGTTCAACGGCTCTTGAGTTCACCTTCCTTTATAAGTGGGCGGTGTACGCATCCTGCAAACCAAAGACAAGTCTAAAATTTTCAACGCTTCGTGATTTTATTTTTTGGTTTGCCACAATCGTGGATTATTTACATTTGGCTGCTTTCCACCCCACCCTCCCTTTGAACGTCCTCTTATCACTCTGTCGACAGAATGCCCTGACCAGGCGGTCGATGCCTTACTTATTTTCTTCACTGTTTTTAGACGAAAATCAACAAAAACTTCTTGGCTGGCGCACTTCTTCTGTTTACATTTTATCGTTTGTCTACTACAACTAATTGGGAAAACATTTGAGAGATGAATTCAAATTTAGGAATATCTAAAAATAAATACTATACTCGGCTACAATCGCTCGAGTAATATTTTTGAATTGCATCAACCGCAACGGAGTCTCTCGAGCAGCTGCAATACCAACAAACACGAGTTTATTACAAAATCTATGATGAGGTTGATATTTTTTGGCTGCGGAAAGGCGAGCGTGTTGTACAGACGTCATCAGAACACGAAATAGGTGTGGTGTTGTTGTTGTTGCTGCCATGAGGTAATGCGTCTGCTTCCATTCACCTCACAGTTATGTCTGCGAGCTCAGTGTGATGTTTGGTGCTGAGTTTTTAAGGCACCAGGTCTGTAGAAACTGGATGCCAAAGGACTCGGGTATTTTAAAATTGTTTAGGTTAGGTCGTTGCAAACAGCAATAACAACAATCTCACTGGGGCTTCGAGTTTAGCGCAGAACCAGTTCCATTTTCTGTTATACTGTAAACTGTCATTAATCTCTTGAAGTCTACTGGATATCCTGTATCTGTTTGTTAAAAGTTTGAGTGCCAAGTTTTAGGGCTGTGCTAATCTCCTCACTTTTAGTCCTTGCTATGGTACGCTACTACCAATCATATTCCTAGGCATCCTAGTCTTTGGAGGTTATCATTGGGTTGCTCTTCTTGTCTAGCGCCATCCAAACTAGAGCGTTATTATCGGTGTTTTGGCTTCCGAAATCCCTTTTACAACTGGCTTCTTTGATCATTACTTTCGAACCTAATTGTGACACAGCCAAGGTACTTGACCACTCAGAGATATTAATCTTCGGACTGCTAAGTGTTTGCAAGGTGGACGAGAGTATTCTTCCTGAGCTGTTAGATAGGAAAATTCCAATTTCGGCAGGTCCAACCTCGTCATTATTCTTCTTAGAGCTTCCAAGATTTAGTAAACTATCAAGAAAAAGAGGAAAGCCACTTCCTCAGCATTTTATCACTCAAGTAAGTAATGCTTATGACTCGGTGGACATAAATGTTGGTCTGTGAGCCAACCAATAATCGAGAAAACCCTCATTGCCATAGAGTCTTTTGGCTCTAAGTGGTTTAGTTTAACTGCTTTGAGAGTGCGAGCCGTCCTTATCCAGATTTTCGGTATATATCCATGTTGAAGACATCTTAAGAATATGCTGTTGATATCTTTCGCCGGAAAGCGTATGTGAACCAATAGGCTGTCTGCATTGTCCCTACGATTTCTCACTCGCAGCCCGGCAGCAGACATTGTATTTGTTAAAGCTGCACTCACAAGCTTCCCAATGTACTTCAAGTCAGCCGGTGTTATTATTCCTCCTTTTCTCATCTCTCACTTCCTATTTCCTGCATCAATTTCTTCTTTCTCAACTTCATTCTTTACCTCTTTACGTTCGCCTTTCCCTTTTGTTGTTAACATTTCGTTATAAAAAACACTCCTATATCCTTTTCTGGCGCTTATATATCAGTTTGAAATTTAAATTAAAGAAATCGGCCCAGTAGGTTGGCTGTTTTGCTCTTAAGAAAATTTGGATCTTAAATTTCGCTTCAAAAGCACCCCTTGTGTGGCAAAAATACGTAATTTTAAAATTTGAATTAGAGAAATCGGTCTAGTAGATTGGCTTCT
The DNA here is from genome assembly GCA_949987695.1 of Merzomyia westermanni. Lineage (NCBI taxonomy): Eukaryota > Metazoa > Arthropoda > Insecta > Diptera > Tephritidae > Merzomyia > Merzomyia westermanni. The sequence goes on along the minus strand of OX465288.1, from coordinate 16,212,858 downwards.
TTGCTTTTACGAAAATTCGGGTTTCACCTTTTATTGGGGTTTGAACGTTAAGCGGATATAGTTTTTTTAAAATCATTTTTTGAGTAACATAGAACCGATCTTCATTTATTGGAATACTTTTACCGAACCTTTCCAACAGAGTGCGGGTTTTTTAAGACTTTTTTTTCGCAACCGCGGGCTTTTTAAGGTACCCGGTTCTGTCGGTACTGTGCATCACTAGCACAAATACCCGCCTTCACGGCGCTCTGCTGCACTTACACCAAACAAGTAATAACAGGCAAACGGGCGGTTGATCGGTCGGTCGGGCGTTTATGTCAAATTCACCCGGGAGCTCACCGTACCAAATCTATGCAAAATAACAACATCTTGAGTTATTACCCAAAAATAGAAGGAAAATGAATGCAAGTCATAGCTGTTTGGTGTATTTTTTGTTCCTTTGGGAATTTAAATAATTTTAAATGAATAACTTAACGTGTCTAATGTGCTCTACAGCTTTTGGGCATGTTGGGCTAGGCCGTTAATTTGAACTCATACTGGAGTTCATAGTTCAAATAAATGGACTAACTTAAATTTTTTCTTTAATCACTTCAACTTACACATTGTTGGGGTAAGGGAGGGGTGAATGAATCACAGCTGTTATTTATGAAGCGAGAATGTAATTTTTATTTGTTTTTGTCTTGGAGGCGTAACGCTTCTTGTATTAGCGCAAGGGGAGGCCAAATTTTTTGAAATTTCAATAGAAGCATGATGCATGCTACAACAGAGATTTCGGCCTCCTAAAAACCCTTTAATGAAGTTCTTAATTTATATAAAAATTCTGTTTACATTTTTTTGAGTTTTTAAAATGAATAATCTCAAAACAATAAGAAGTGATCTTTGTGTTGGGATATATCCCAGCTCGTTGCTCCACTTTTGGATAGCTTAAACCAAGTAACGTGCTTAGAAGGTTCGACGCAGCTGAATCAAATCATCTGAAGCTCCTTATATATTCCACATACCTCGTTGGAGAGTGGAGACCTAGATACAAGAAGGAATGTGTAAGGTCTAGGGTAGATCTAAACAGTCATAATTGTTGTGATCCCGCACAAGTCGGAAGTAGTCAGAATCGGTCAGAAATAGTCAGAGGCTGCAGGAAATCAATACACTACTCGGTTCTCTGACTAATAGGAGCACAAAAAAGAGAGTAAATAATTTTCTCTCTCAGTCAGAAGTTGCAAGATTTAGGCAAAATATTTTTGCGGATTACTTTTGATAAAACTGTCAAACGATCAGCTGTCAGAGAATTTTTAGCGCTTGCCAGTTTCACTTTGTCAGAAAAATACGGGATCAGATCTAATATAAACATTCATCTAAAACATAAAAATAAATATCCGAATAAGCTGGACTGGGCGCTGTTTGATTAGCGTTCGACATTCGAGATATTTCTGTCTTTAAACCGGCAGGCTTTACATCTTTATGGCGCTCCACGTACTTATATTTGTACCTTTTGCTGAATAAAAGATTGTAGGGCGTACTTCAGAGCTCACCGCCCTTTCGCTATTGAAAATATATCGAATTCCATACTCCATACAGCACACAACAATAATTAATCTTTACATAACTTTTATCTCATTACAGCCACGCCATAACACTAGCACTGATGATGACTCTACTCGCTCAATCAACGCCGATGATAGTGGAGTTGGTGAGGCCGCGGATTCCTCGCATACGAGCAACGATATCAGCGAACGCGTTTGGTTAGTGCATCGTGGCGGATTTTGTGCAGCACTGCATCTACCCCAAACAAATATACAACGTGAAAATCACAAAGTGACCATTCGTTTGTTACACAATGGCGCAGAAATGTTGGTCGATGAGGATGATATTGAGAAACAGAATGCAACAAGGCTTGACTTAATTGAAGATATTTGCGATTTAAAGCAATTGAATGAGGCCTCGGTATTGCATTGCTTACGTCAACGTTTCGCTAGCAATTTAATACATACGAAGGCGGGCCCCACGCTGCTTGTTGTCAATCCAATGGCACCACTATCGCTCTATTCGGAAAAGGTTTGTGTACAAGAACAATACAAATACAGAACTCTCAACGTACGAAATGCGTTTATGGACGTCATACGCCCAATTTTTAATTTATCTGCTTACATACAGCTGTGTTCAATACAATAGTAGTGAAATTTAAATGGATATCGTTCGACGAAATAAGAAGAAGAAGCTGTGATTATAATAATTTTCATTTAAAATATAACGAATTCCATAACAGAAACCACATAAAAAGAAATTTTAAGGTTTACAGTTTGAGTTTGCACTAAAATTTAATGAACTGAACTGCGTACTCAAAAATTTTCTAAAAACTCTTCCAAAAAATATTGAAATTTTGATGTAAATTTTTAAAGTTTAATTAACTTTACTGAACCTTGTGTAAACTCTGAAATTCCTTTTTATGTGGTATTTGTTATGGAATTCGTTATATTTTAAATGAAAATAATTAAAAACACAGCATCTTTTGAATTTTTCCAACGATATCCAATTTAATTTCACTACTATTTTATTGAACACAACTGTACATGTCACGCACAGTGTACGATTTCGTGATGTTGAGTTGAAAAAAAAACATTGGTTTTAAATTTAAATAAATAAATAAAAAAATTGCAAAGAAATAAAACAAAAAAAAAATTTTTTTTTATAAAAAAAAATTTGTTTCTAATAGAATAATTTTTTTATGGTCAAAAATCGCAAAAAAATATCCAAAAATTGCCTAATGTAATTTTTTAAACCTCTTTCATTCTAATACAAAAAAAAGTGATTTTCGTTTTTTGACTCTTTACTTATTTTACAAAAATAATACAATATTATTTTTTACAGAAAATAGAAACAAATTTTCTTTGCTATGAAAAGTCAGATGTTGAAAAAATTGTTATTTTGAAATACCCCATTTCATGAATTAATTGTTTATTTAATATCGAGATCTAAGAATATTGAGTAAACTTTTTTTTTTTTTTCATACTCAAATTACAAGAATGATGGAAACTTTGTTTTCAATCTAAATACAAAATTTCCTTACAACGGTCAGTGAGATGTTGAAACATTTTTGTTTGGAACTGCCCCAGATCTAAGAATGTTGGTAGTAATTTTTTATACTTAAATTAAAAATCATATATTTTTTATAGAATCTAGAAAAAAATTAGAATTTAGAATAAAAAGTCAAAGTAGAAATTTTTTTGGAACTCCTAATTCAATTATTTCTTTAAAAAGAAAGAAGAATGTTGAGAAATTTTTTTTTTTTTTTTTCAATTTTAATTTTTTTAATTTCTATTTTTTTGATCTTTTTTTTTTTATTTAAACATTTTTTTTTTTTAACACTTTTTTTTTATTTTAACATTTTTTTTATGAATAGAAATTCTGCCCATATTCATCGAAAGTGATATTTTTTGTTTGCTTTAATGATCCTTTGGTTTTTTTGCTTTGCTGAGTCTGATACCCTTTTTGACACAAAAACTCGTGATTTAGTCAATGAATAGTCTTGAAAAAAAAAATGTCCTGAGAAGCTCTCAAGGCCTCATATCTGACGTGAGCGGTCATTTATGTATTTTACTACAATATGATGTATTTTAACCGGATCTATGTTATAGTTGATGAAACTGTATACCGAATGGCTGGCTACATGACAATGACTCTGATTTCCAACGCTTTCCATTAATTTCGTTGACTGCACTTGTACAGCGAAACTCTCGGTTTGAAGCACGTCCGCTAAATCTTAGAGAGGCATTATTGTTGTTGTTTGTAACAACAAAAGCAATCCCCAAAGGTATGTTTATGGTAGGCAAAGTCAACCCCATCCAAACAACTGAGGGGTCTTTAATTGCAAAAGCAGGTAGTGAGGCCCATAATCTCTGACACAATTTCAATCTGTCCATGGTGATATCATAACGGCAGAGACAAGTAATTTCTTTGGATTAAACGTCCAGCGAATTTGCCTTAGAATCACCAGTCAGACCCGGCACGTACCACTTTATAACCGCTCAAGTCAAGGTCCTACAGCAGATAATTGATTACCACGATCCAAAGCAAGAGCTATTATCTGCTGAGAAGAGCTGCACCATACTCCATCCCAACAATTCCGAGTTAAATTTATATTACAAATGGATGTTAAATAAAGAGAATTTCAGTTCATTTTAAAAATGTGTTCCAAAATGAAAATTCAATAAAATCTGTAGGTAAATTAGATTTCTTTCAATCGCGAGTTCAGTGGTACATTTAAAATTGTATGCATATTGAGCAATTTCGAAAGAGAGTTGCCACCTGTATAGAAAATGAATGTTAAGCGAATAAAGCTCTAGCAATATTGGGATGCAAAAAAAGTTGCCACCTTTTTAAAGAGGGTATAAAATAAACAGTTGCCAGATTTCAAAATTAAACTAAATTAAAAATTAATAAAATGGTATTAGTGAAAAAGAAAAAACTTTCTGAGGAGGGTTTGAAAATAGTCCAGCTATCTCTACTAATAATGAAATGTTGAAAAAGAAATATTGGCAACTTCTTGAAACGGCTAGTTTTCAAAAGGCGTTGGCAGCTTTTTTGATTAAAACTTAATCTTAATTTTTTTTTTGACGAGCGCAATTACCCAGGCAGGCGTTATTACAAAAATAATTTTGAATGATGGTTAATGCCACAATTTAAACAGGCTAGTTTTATAAAAGTTTTGTCTGCTTTTCAAATTCAATTTTATAAAAAATTGTATATAGTATTGCGGAAGGAAAAAAATAAAAGAATAATATAATCAGGCATTTTTATAAAAAATATTTTGATTAAGGGGCTCTTGCCACCTTCCTAAAGAGGGTCTGTTTTTAAAAAGAGTTGCCAGCTTTTTAAATAAAATAAAATGAAAAATAGATTGTAAATGTGATGAGTAAAAACAAAAAGATGTTGTTGCAACCACTTTAAAGAGGAAAGTTTTCAAAAAAAATCAGCTTTTTGAAATTAAATAAAAAATTTATAAAAATCTGATGAGTGAAAAAGTAGAATCGTTCTAAGTTTACTTTTCAAAAGGAGTTGCCACCCTTTCCAATAAAATTAGTATAGAAAAAAAAATTTATAAAAAAATGTATGATTCATAAATGGAAAAAATATTTAAGACGACTGTTTTGCTCAAACAACTTAAAAGGGGTTGCCAACTAATTAAAACTTAAGTACCCTTAAATCAATAATTTAAGTTATGAAATATTAAAATAGACACGTAACACAATTAACCAGAGTCCCTTAAATGTGTGTCCGATATTTTAAGCCATTTCGTTCCGTTGCACATTAAAAACGTACACTGTGCGCTGCACATAGGAACTCAGCTTTACCAGACAGCCAGCCAGTGCGAGCTAGTTTTGACCAGACGCTTTGGTGATAGGAAAGAGTTGGCGTAAGAGATATTAAGAATAGTCTTTTTACTCAACTTCGCTTTGCATTTTTTGCATCTTTGTTACAATTGAATTTTAATTTCAGTGCTAAATGTTTTTCTCTTGTTTATTTTGCTTTTATTGCAGGTTGTTTCAATGTTTCGCGGCTGCAAGACGGAGGATATGCCTCCGCACATCTATTCGTTGGCACAGACCGCCTACAGGGCCATGTTGGAAACGCGTCGCGATCAAAGTCTCATATTCATGGGACGTTCTGGTGCTGGCAAGACGACAAGCTTCAAACACGCCTTATATTATTTGGCGTTGGCCGCTGGTATGTAGCGATTGTTTTTTTTTTTTCTATTTTTGTTGAAAATTAAATAGATGGCTGAGTGTGTTTTTAGCTGCCAGAAGTTTTGTTGTTAGGGTTGGCGGCAAATGTTGCACGTTACGCTCTTTGCGCATGTGTGGGACAAACTGCGCATGTGTGGGGTTTGTTCGTATTGCGTGGCTGTTTAGTTAGCCGGTTCGCTAGTCCGCTGTTGAATTGTTTGGCCGACGTTTCTAGCTAGACGCCTACCAACTGTAACGGATTCGATTTGATGCGGTCATTACTAGAGTACTTTGTTTAGTGTCAGTCGGGTTGACTGTCTGCCACTTGAAATGCTTCATTGCTTCAAAGCTCGATAGCGTCTTTGATAGAACGCAATTTGTTTTTTTTTTTAACTGTTTGGGTGCAGTAATTAATTATCTTTGCTTGTCGCTAATTTGCATGCTACCTTTGTTGTTATTTTATTTTGTAGATTTCTTTCTAAGGCAATCATTCATTTATTTGAAGTACAGTTTTGACCAAAATAATAGATACCCTTATGCAAAAAATTATATTCATTTCTTTTTTCAAAACCGAAACCGTAATCGTTATTTAAATTCAAAAATTTAAAGGTACAAAACAAAAACCATCACCATTTGAACCTGAGGGATTGATTCTACTGAATCTTCTTGAAAACAGAAGGAATTTATCATGTCAACCAAATATTACAAATATCATGCTGCCATCAAGTTGGTATATACAAATAGCAGAACTATTTACGATTGTGTGTTACTCTCCTCGAGGCATAAATGTTTAATTGTTTGTTGTTGTTGTTGTTACATGAACATTGTAAGATTTAGTGTGTGTGTGTCGCACAATGATAGTGGGTGCAGTTTATTTGGGTAATTAATGCTGACCTCAAATGCATAGAATGAACGGCAAGTTTACTGTTAATACTCAAAGAATTTTAAGCGCATGCGCGCCCATAATAAAATAAAACAAGTAAGGAAGTCTAAGTTCGGGTGAAACAGAACATTAAATACCCAGCTGTGTAAAAGCGGTCGTGGTAAATTGTTGTGGAGTTATGACCTATAGAGGTTTTAAAATTTTTCTCCCACCATGTGGGCAATCTTAGAAATAAAAATGAATGTGTGTCTTGCGTCCAAAGTACTCAACCGTTCTGTATGAAATTTTCACAGTAGATTCTCGGGTTCATTGGTTACAGAATAGGATATAAACAATTTTGGAAAAGTAGGCTCTACCACGCCCCCTTGCTGTATAAAATTACTATTCGTCATAACTCTAAACCTATTTGGTCTACATAATAATATTTGGATATATGTGTTCATTAATCCATATTTACACAATTTACGAAAAGTGGGCGGTGGATATTTATGATACTTTCAAAGTAGGTTCAGGGAGCTTCTGGGTTCCACGCTATATAAAGTTGGAATCCAGTATAGCTACGAAATTATTTCATTTCAGATAATATTTCATACAAACGTGTCCTATATTTCAAAAATAAAACTTTGGAAAAAGTGAGCGGCACTAAACGTTCGCTTATATGTGGGCGGTGCCATGCTCACTTCCCAAAATTTTAAAAAATTATTAAAAGATTCATCAGGTCCTTCATGATTGTAGCGCGTTTATTATGAATTATCTCAATTTGAACGTTTTTCGAAATTTTCGATATCGAAAAAAGGGGCGTGGTTATGGTTCGATTTCGACCATTTTAAATAGCAAACAACCTTGGCCTGAAAGCAACCTGTGTGCGATTTTTACTCAAGTTATCGTGTCCGCGGATGGACGGACGGACGGATGGATGGATTCCTCTGTTCATTTTAAGAACTTTGATATACGAGTATACAACTCTATATCTATCTCCATTATTTTGTACCGTTACAAGCCACCGTTATATGACCAAAACTATAATACCCTGCGTACTAGTACACGCTGGGTATAAAAATATATAATGAATTTTCTCTGAACACTAAAGCACTACACAACATCCCGGAGCTCTGTCAGGACTGCATAACCCTGTGTCACGACCCGAGTGATTTGAAACTGTCGCAACTCACCTAACATTTAAATCGTCAGCTTAGGACTGACGGTGATGACTCTAGCGCCGGATTACCTACCCACAATCCTCTCAATCGTAAATATACTAAGAGGCCATGGCTGCTTTTGACATTCTGCCTGACATACGACTAGGGGAAAGAGAGTTCTGCAAGATAATCGTTTCGGCATCGGCTCGGTTTATACCGGTAATTTGTCCGAGTTTCCCAGCCAAATTTGAGAACTTGGAATAAGATTGTGATCAGGTGCCACATTTCGACAGTGGAGCTCACCATCATAAAATTGGAAGACCATAACAAATATGAGGAGCATCTAAGGCCCTACAATATCTCTGCTGGAGTAAGCAAATTATAGGCATCGGTCAAATCCCTGTCCAATCCAGCGAAGCCCAACGAAACGTATTACTTGTCTTTGGCTATAAGGCTGTGTTGGATCCGCAAAAATGCGATAGCTCTTTCTGCCGACAAGTCGTACTACATCCATCGACCGACAAAGCGAAGTGACGAGCCAGGCGCGCAAACCGAAAAACAGCTACCCGCTTATTTGCGTGCACCACCGCAGAGGTTGAGGAAACCATCAAGAAGGTGATGTTTTTGTCGTTACAAACAACAACAAGGCGAAGATCGAATCTCATTGGAGAAGCCAGTCATGTCCATGATCACCTGCGGCATCCCCGAAATACAAGGGGAGTGATATCATCCTCACCACAGGACTGCCCTTGTGGCTCTGGACTTAGCCAAAGATTTTGAGAATATGCTCTTCCTACTAGCTTAAATATGTGTATGCAACGCCAACTAAGTGGCCGGCAGACCTCTGTAGGGCTTAGGTTTGACAAATCAATGTCTAGAACAATTCAACAAGGGGCGCCACAAAGTATCCCATCCCCGTTAGTGTTTAACTTGTACACCTTGAAGCTCCCTTCGCCGCCCGAGAGAGATTCCAGAGGACTCCACGATCATGAGAAGGGATCAGCAAAATCGCCGTCATACAAACAGAAGCACTACCTGTGGCTGCAGAATAACGCGATCTTACAGGGGAAGCGCGAGCAACTCTTTATCAAGTTCGGTGTCGATATTTTGATAGGTTTAACTATTACCTATCCAGACTAACCGACAACATATCATGTGTATGCCAGCCATGCAGGGTGCCCCTCACGACTAAACTTATCTCTTTAACTTCTCAATTGCGCATACTCTTCTAGTTTACTGCTCAAAGCCAACAAAAACAAATTTAAAGTCTGATCTAGTAACCTCTATAGCTTCTGCGGCATTGTACTTAAGACTGCTACTAAACAGCGACGTCTTTCTTGCATTCGGCTGTGAACTTGGAATGAGTGTTTTCTTGTGGACTCTGACGGTTTCATTAGTTCTTCAACTGTTTTCATATTTAATTCTCTTTCCACAGGCTCCTACAACAACTTTCTCAATGCTGAAAAAGTCAATTCTATCAATATCATTTTGGAAGCATTTGGCAATTCAAAAACCTGCCTCAATGTGAATGCGACCCGTTTTACACAGCTGCTAAGCTTGGATTTCGATCAAAGTGGGCAAATTGCCTCCGCTTCTGTGCAGGTAAGAAAATCATAAATCATGAAATACACTAAAATGACATATATCTCTGGCTTCCCTTAGATCCTACTGCCTGAACGTCAACGCGCTGGTCGTCGCCAACCCAACGATCATAGCTTTCATATCATGAGTCGTCTACTCGCTGGTGCCGAAGGTTTACTACAAAAGGAGTTGCATTTAGATAATATTTCGGCGGCGGACAATCATCCTTTCGTTTCACTCTCACAAAAATTGGAGGAACGTCATCGCGCAGCCGCAGAGTTTATGCGCACCACACAAGCGCTCGAAATGCTGAATATAGAACCAAAAGCGGTGCGTGGCATTTGGAGTATATTGGCAGCTATTTACCATTTGGGATTGGCCGGCGTTACAAGGCGTGAGTACTTTAAATTCTTAGATTTTGCAAAATTGTGATAATTCAATGGCTGTATTATTTTCAGTGAATGCGGGGCCAGCTTCGCGTGTACAATTCGCCAATCCATCAGCTGCGCGTAGAGCTGCTGGTCTGCTGGGTGTTTCAATGGAAGATTTGAGTGCTGCCGCTTTCAATACAAATGGTCCTGGTGGCGGCGGTACGAGTCCCTCAAAATCACCCACCGACAGCACGGAACAGTCATGGGAGTCATTGGAAGCGCTAGCTGTCGGTCTCTATTCTGAAGCTTTAGCTGCTGTTGTGGCACTCATAAACAGAGCCATCTGCACTTCATCGCATACCATCGCTTCCATTATGCTTGTCGATACACCGGGTTTTCAGAATCCTGCCAGTTGTGGCATGCAAACGGGTGCAACACTTTCCGATTTACGTCACAATTACCTGCAAGAACGTCTGCAGCTGCTTTTCCATCATACCACTTTAGTGGCGCCACGTGATCGTTATGCACAAGAGTTGGTTGAAATCGATACAGAGGGCATGTCGGAGACACACCCCGGCCCATTAGTTTCGCTCATCGATAAAGCGCCACAAAATCATGTAGTGCGCTCGTCGCAACGTGATCTTCGCGAACATGAACGTCGTGGGCTACTCTGGCTGCTCGACGAAGAATCCATGTACCCCAATTGTAATGATGATACATTCCTGGAGCGCCTCTTTACGCACTATGGCGATCGTGAACATCAAACGTTGCTACGTAAATGCGCCGGTCCCAAACAATTTGTACTGCAACACTTGCAAGGCACCAATCCGGTGCTTTACACCGTTGATGGTTGGGTACGAAATAGTCGTGAACATCCTGGCATACGTAATGCAGTCACGTTGCTGCAGGATAGCTCGCGTGATGAGATAAGCCGTTTGTATATTGGTTCGTTGACACGTGGTGCTGGTGGTATTGTATTTTGCGGTTCCATTGCTGGCCTCGAAGGCACACAATCTTTGCGCCGCGTCTCCAGCATACGACGTTCATTCACATCGGCTGGGGTCAAACGTAATTCTATTATGTTGCAAGTCAAATTCACTGTTGATGGCATAATCGACACGTTACGGCGTACGGGAACACACTTCGTGCACTGTTATATGTTGCAACATAACGCTGGACAGCATAGTAGTTATTCGTCGAGTGGTTCGCCAAATGCTGCAGCGTTACATGCGAGCATTGAGGACATGGTGAATGTTCCTTTGTTGCGTAGTCAGGTAAGCAGGACTTTCTTTTGGGTGTATTCCTTTTGTTATCTATGTTGTTTTTCTATAGTTACGTGGTTCGCAAGTGCTCGAGGCGGCACGTTTACATCGCTTGGGCTTCCCTGAATCAGTTCCTTTGGCTGAATTTGTACGTCGTTTTGGTTTGCTGGCAGGTTTTGATACTGCTGGTTCCAAGGATATAACTGTCGAACAAATTTTAGCTGCTAACGAAGTAGATACGGCCACATACCGCATCGGACCTAGTCAAGTAAGTGCTTACTTTCTTTTTTCTCTCTGAAAGAATTTGGAAAAATATGAAATTTTAAAATTTATTTGAAATTTTCACCGAAAAGAAACTTAAAAAGAATCTTTTATTTCATTAACCTCGAATTCACAATGGCAGTGTGGAATATTCTGCTATCGGAGCAACCTGAAATCCTGTAAATCTCATTTGTGCAGCCGTCACGCAATGTCTTTGGGAGATTTCAATTTAGGGCGAAACCCCTAAAACCGTACAGTAAATTTTCCGAATATTTACTTGGCAACTTGGTTGTTGTTGTTTGCTACCAATGCACATAGTCCTTTACCGGACATGAATCGGCTACTGGCAAACTTCTGGTACCAGCCCCACTCGCAGGAAAGGTTTCTTTGACCCTGTAGTAACCATCGGGTATTCTTTTTATTGTCGCAGTACCTCACCCTGCTTAGTCGCCATATCTGGTACAAGCACCTTGCCGCACCTGCCCAACTGCCGTGATAAAGATTTCGTCGACGTCGGCATATGGGAGGCGATTTCGTTGATCCCCGAGTCGTAGATTTTAGTTGACTTTTATGACATAACTATATACTTTAAACGTCTTTTCAGTTGCTTAACGGGGAGACTCTTCTAAAAGCAAATTCAGTATTCCAAACCAATTGAAACGGCTAGTTTCCAAGGAATGTCGTTAAAAGATGAGGATATTCTGAGCACCATAACCCGCTCGCCGGTATTTCTTTTTCAATTCTTGCTACCAATAATACTTTTGCAGTTGTTGCTGTAATCGCCCTGTAGGTTTTACGAGAGAGCTACTCTTCTGCTTTTCTGTTCTCCAAAAGATATTATGAGCGACACTTAAAGTGAAGCAAAGCAAGTTTGGTAGTGTGACGTTAAATGAAGCTCATCGGTAGATCATACATCGAATTTCACTTCGCTGTATAAGGGGAATATGCTTATTTCAGCAGCAATGAACCGGAAGCGTATCTCCATTCAATTGTCCTTGCCTCTGCCTATTACCCAATATATCTCAAGCTGTTGTTGCTGTTGTTGTAACGACAAACTGACAGTCCTTTGGCGGATATAAATCCGTTCCGCTCCGGTGCTCCCTTGCGGTACTGCCCGACCGTCGTGGTAGCGATTTGGTATAATGAATACACCTTCCAGGTCATGTCACCCCTTCCTCCGTAAGGAAGGATAGATGGGTTATGAGAGGTGAGAGGTAAGAGGCATCATATCCGTAGATCAACCAACTAGTTGCACGTCATTACCTTTGTGCATATTAGGCGCCTCTTACGACCGGTATGCCTACCTCGGGCATATTCTAAACCATAGACCGGCAGGGGTGCCTTACCCGTAGATCTCATTCAACTCATGTTGTTGTTGTTGTTGTTAACAACTCATCATTAAATCTTCTTCGGTAAACACCGTTGGCGTCACGTAGAGGTGCATAAATCCTTCGAAGAATCTTTTTCTGGAATACTCCAAGGGCCGTCTCATCTGCGGCTGTCGTCGTCCATGCTTCTGCTCCATATTGCAAGACGGGTATTATGAGGGACTTGTAGAGCGTGGTTTTTGTTCGTCGAGAGAGGACTTTGCTTTTTAATTGCCTACTTAGTCCAATGTAACATTTAGTATCAAGTGTAATTCTTCGCTGGATTTCTAAGCTGACATAATTGTTGGTGTTAATGATGGTTTCCAGGTAAACGAAGTCCTTTACTATTGCAAACTTATGGCGCGAATGCGCTGACATGGTAATAGAAGGTGACGTAGTTAATAACCACTACAAAATAGAACTCCTATATCTTTTCTGATATTTATTTATTTGAGAGCAAAGTGATAATCATTAGTAGAATGGGATATATTAAATCGCTACTGGGTATATAATGTTCGGTTTCACCCACTCCCTTTTATCCTACAAAATGCCCATCGGATTTGTTTTACTTAACAACTGAGCTAATTAAAAGATGTTATCAATGCTAAAAAGTATAATAAACAATTTAAATTACCATAGTTTGTACCACTTTTTTTTGGACAGCATTTAATTTATTATATTTATATTTTCTTAATTACTTTATGCTTAAAAAATTTATTAGCTTAATTATTTTGTACACATTTTTTGTTTGTTTATTTTTTCACGCATTTAACACATTTAATTTAGCAACAACAAAAAAACTGCAGCGACTCGTTATCTTGTTTAAGTACAAGTTTGCAATTCTACATCAGACGTGCAATTTTATTAATACGAGCAACTGCATCACATGTGCACCTTGTATGTATGGCTATGTAGTATCTCATAAACTCGATCGCGTTACTTTAATTACCCTCACTCTTGTTGTGCTCATAATTTATGCCATTTGGATAACATTGTGTTGATAAATTTATTATTTAAAAAGCTGCTATGCAAGAATTTGGCAGGCTCCGCACGTCTTATGCGCACCGTTTCACCATAACCAAACATTGGCGGCTTAGAACGTGTGCTCAGATAGTATGTGCCATTTTTTGGTATAGCTGGTTCACCGCCCATGAACGCTGTAGCAGTGCATTCACCTGCTGCTACCAACAATGACGATCCATCAGTTGCTGCTGCTGTTGCTGTTGGTCCATTTGTGCAGCCACAATCCATTTGGTCCCACACACTAACACTGCTACTACTACTTACATTATTGTTGTTATTGCGTGGTTTACACTGTGTAGCACCGAAAGCGTGCGGTTGTCTCACAGATTCCACAAAGTAATACAAGGCCGCAAAATGATCACATGCAAAATCAAATTCAACTGCTGTGGCATTTGGGCAGTGTGGCTGACCTAGACCCCAATTGACAAAGAATGATGCATGGCTAAGTTTTGTACTCGGATTGCCTAGAAGTGTGATGTCGGTGTGTATGGATTCAGTGTAAATGGCATCGTTGGGTGCCAAACGTTTATCTTCATCGACTGATAATTGTACCAGACCAGCTGGATCGAGCGCATATATGACACCGTAACGTTGTGGGCTAAGTTGTTTACCAGCTAAACCAGCTATATGCGCCCCAGCGCTATGTCCAATTATATAAATGGACTCATAGGCGATGCCAGTTTCACGATTTAAGAAATGTGTAAATTCGACTAATTGTTTGCCGATCTCGGGCAATTGACGGCTAAGACGTCCATAGCTAATATCCATGGAGATTGCACTCCAATCGAGTATAATCACATTAAATTTTCCCACCGCAAGGTAGGCATCTTTGATCGCCGCATTCGAACAGGAGGTGCTCTTGCCGGTCCAGCCGTGTATGGAGATTCTGCAATGGAACGAAAATAATTAGTTTACAGGTGGAAGTACATACTCGTACATATATAAGAAAAAGCGCTGTTAAATTCATTCGTGTTGCTGGGTTGATTTTGCTGCAGTGCTGAATTAACAAATTTTGCTTTGGAATCGAAAAAGTGCATGCGACTAATGCCAGTCCTTTGAAGACGCTGTTCTGTCTTCTGTCGAGCAGTTCCACTTTGTGCCCCTACTTACTTTACTTATTACCACTGCAAGTATACTATACACATCACAATTGACTTATCCCAACTATACCCACAAAGGGCTAGTTCGGCTGAATTATATCCCACTGTAAACGAAGGGGGTTAATCAAGGGCCATTCTCTTTAGCCGCACCACTTTTTGAAAAGCGGTTTCGGGTTTTGATTCCGTCTCGTTATCATTTGGCAGAGAGCAGAAACGACTGGCGTGCTATGTTGGCAGGACGGAATCGTTTAGTCGGCTAAGCGCCATTTAAAGAAGAAAGAACAAATTGTCGAGTTTTGGACATTTTCATTCTGCTGTTAAATTTCTCTTTGCCTTATCGTTTAGTTTCTATTTTAATCGTTTATTTTCTGCACATTTTGCTTTATATTTAATAAATTTGTATCGATTGTTATCGAATTGTTTCTTACAATTTATTTATTTTTTCTTGTTTGCTCGTTTGGCTCTTAAAAAATTTCTGCCTGTTATAAATAACTAATTTTTATCGATATGTCTCCTAAGCTTCCGATAGTTTATTATTTTTAAGTATTTTGTGTCTTATTATTAAATTTGTGACTGTTTGACTGTCTTCAAAGTTTCTGATAATTTACTATTTTTAAATATTTTGTTTCTTATCCTAAAAAATTTTCTGTCTGCTATAAGTACCTAATATTTATCGATTGTTATCGATATGTTCCCTAAGTTTCCGATAATTTACTATTTTTTAAATATATTTTGTTTCTTATGGTTGTTCGTTTGGTCCTAAAAAATTTTCTGGCTGCTATAAATACCTCATATTTATCGATTGTTATCGATATGTTCCCTAACTTTCCGCTAATATACTATTTTAAAATATTTTGTTTCTTATGATGTATATTGGAACGATTTTCCGTCATCCCTTGTCAAATTTGGTTTTGTAACAAACCGGTGCTCAGTGTTTAGTTTCGTTCTAGTTAGTTTTCTTTCTCATTGTTGGTTGTTCGTTTGGTCCTTGAACATTTTCTGGCTGCCATAAATACGTAGTATTTATCGATTTTTATTGTCATTAACAAAATTTAATCCACCTTAACAATTTTGTTATATTACTATCGTTTACTTAACATTTTTAATTTTTATGGATTTTCAATAAATTGTACATATTTGGCATTTCAATATTTATCGGCTTATTTCATTTGAATCGATAGTTTTAAGTTTTTTAGAGAACGATTTAACGATTTCTTTAGATTACATTCGGTTTTGTGGATTTTTCAATTAAATTTCTATGATATTTATTATTGTATGTATTTTTTGGCTTGAGATGTATTTTCTCATGACGATAGTTTTCGATCTTTACGAAGTGCAATGTTATCGGCTCATTCAATCGATTGTTTCCGATCTATGCTCTATGGTTGCCGATTTATCTCTAACAACTTCAATTTATATTCGTATTTCCACAAAATATCAAAAAGTTCTGGAAATGGCACTCACCTGACCGGCCACTTGGCATTGAAATATGAAGTTTGTAGCACTTCGCGATCACCTGGTACCAGCACTTGTGCCTTATAAGGATTTTCTGGTGTATAAAGATCCCAACGTAAAAGCTTGTTTCTTGTCTCACGCCACGATGGATTCAGCTGCGCGCGCATTTCATTCATCAAAATCTCGCGTATTGCATTCGATACCAATACTTCGCAATTTCCATTTTCATATGAAAATTTCGCATTCACTCGTTCTGTAAGAAGAGGGAAAGTAATACAAAGTTGAGAAGTATGAGCAGTGTCTTTGAAGACAAAATGGAACAATGATGTTCTCTGTTGCACACATGCATATATTAACAATAATTATTGAACTACTTTTGTTTCGAAAATTTTGTTGGTAATATTATTATTTGTATTACCAAAATCATTTACGTGAGATAAGTCTTAGGGGGTAGTGGTGTTGTATGGGAGCATAGGAGTTAATGATAACGTCGACGACTAGGTGCTAATCAAAATAGAACCTTCCAAAACTTGTAAAAATATTTATTATAAAAAAGGAGGCTTTCAAAAATTTCCCAAAATTTTAGAAAACTTTTTAATAAAAAACCTTTGTTAACCCTGACAATAAAATTTTAGCACCAACAATTTTTCAAATACCTACTTTTATGAGAAAAATATTACAAATGAACGAAAATTTTTAAACGGGGTTTTGCTAATTTTTTGAAATTTCTTTATGCAAAAAAAATTTGTTCAATCAAAAAAATCTAAAAACTTGTCAACAGAATAAATAAACTTCTATTAAGATATAGCATTTTAAACATTTTTCAGAAGTCAAAATTGTTTTATACTGCTTTTTTGCAGTCAAGGTTTGATAAAATTTCACATTAATTTTATTTTTTATAGATTTTTTAAAAAGTTATGAAATTTTCTAATTTTATTTAACAATTTAAAAATTTTTTTTTTCATATTGGCATATGCCTTACATGCATTATGGGAAAATATAAAAATTCTATCAAACTTCAAAAATTTGGATTACACATTTTCTATGAGTTTTGAAAAATTTCTAATTAAAAACGTATCTTAGAAATTTTTTGAATTTGTAATGAAATAAGTGTAATGTTCCTTTGAACTTTTTATATGCATGCTATGTATACTTTTTTTATAAACTTTTTAATTCTAAAAATATTATTTCAATGAATTGACAGAAATTTTGCTTGAAAAACTTTCTAAACACTAAAATTTTTTTCTGATTTTTTTGTAAAAATTTTTACATTTGAAAAATTATTAGTGCTACAGTTTCGTAGTCAGGTTTACTAAATTTTCCATTATCCAGTTTTCTAAAAATTTTCGTAATTTAAAAAAAAAAATTTTCCCTTACATTTAAAATTGCTGATGTTTTGTTAAAAACCGAACTTTGGTACTTTTGAAAAATTAGGACTATGCATTTTTTTTTTTTAATTTTCCTTTCAAATTTTTATTAAATTTTTTTGTAGTCTTTGATTGCATTTATTATTCAAAAGAAGAAAAGAGACGTTTTTCTTTACATTTTTGATAGTCGGTTTTACATACATGTGTATTTAAATTAAAAAAAAAAATATTTTTTGTACTGATATCTACTTCGAAAGCATTTTTTAATAAGGTTTTATTGATACTTTGAAAAACAAATTTTTCTGTTTGTTTGTAGTTAAAAAACTTTCTTAACAATTTTGCTGATTCACGTTTAAAAATTTTTAGAAAAACTTTTTATTTAATTTTATTGCATTATCCAAGATACTAACGCTTTTAGCTTACAACATTTTTATGGAAGATTAAGGGCCGTTTTCTCAAGTAACCTTTAAAATTTTTCTGGCTGGTAAACAAAAATTTTCTGTACCAAAAATGGTTTTATCGGGCAGATAAATTTTAAAGTTTACTTGAGAAAACGGCCCTAGGATTACTAAAATTTTCATTGAAAATAAGTTTTTTTTTTTTACAAATTTTGAAGACATTTAAATTATATTATTTAAAATTTTAAAAAAATTTTTTAATTATTTCACATTGTTTTTTTTACTTTTAAAAAAATTTTCTTTGTTTCGAAAAATGTTTGAAAAATTTGAATACAACAAAAATTTCTATTACAAAATAACTCCAAAATTTTTGGTTACCAGTGCTTCACCATTTTTTTTTTTCAATTTTGTTATTATAATTTTTTTATAATTTTGTTGTTATTTAACTTTTTACAAAGTTTGAAACTGTGACAATTTTTTGGATTGAGTTCTAAAAATTATAAAAAAATTGTAAAGACAGATACATAGTTTGAGAAATGTTTTTAGTGTGTCAGAAAATATCACTGCTAAATTTTTGCTTTTGACCCACTGTACGTAAATATTCGTTATTGTTTATCAAGAAATTGCAGGCTCACCAAAAATATTCGGAAATAAAATTAAAAACACTATCAAATATAACGGCATTTTGATAGTTTTTATGTGAAAAATCACACTTTGCTTAAGCGGCGTTAAAGTACTAATAAATTTGTTTACGCTTTGCACAGTTTTATAGGCAGTGTAGTAAATTTTGCTGCCAATTTAAATTATTCTTTTGCACGTTTTTATGCGCGTATTGCTTTGTTTTGCAATTTTTGTTTACTCAATTGGTTTTGTTATGAATTATATCCCGTTCTTGCGTGTACGCGGCAGACTTTCTTCCAGATCACTTTTTATTGAGAAAACAAAAAACGGCTAGCCAACGCTGATTAGTTTTAGAAGCACTAAACCCAAAAAAACAATAAACAATCGTTTCAAGCCATTCACAAATTGCAGTTGCAATTACACAAAGTTTCTTAGTAAGCAATCAACCGCTTCGCCACACGTTCTGATACCAAATGCGGCACGATCTCGGGTGCAGGCTCAGTTTAAAGAACATTGTTGGCTCAACATTCAATTAAGTTGGCTGTATAATGACGAACAGTGCTACTACATACTGGCAATTTGGGTTCGCTATTGTTATTGCTGTTAATTTTGTTGTTGCAACTTTATCGTGTCGTCAGCTTTAGTACAACTTTTGTTCTTTATCATGCGAACTACTGTTTTTCTTTTAATTTTATATTTTTATTGTTTTTGTTTTTTTTTTGTTTTTGCTAATCATTATTTAATGTTGCTTTTGTTTTTGCTTTTGCTGATTGCCAATTAATTCGCAGAAAAACTGGTACTGTATGATAATGCGGCATCGCGCCGGTAACAAACGCGTCTTGAGTCATCGCCCGCTGGCAGTAACAGCATATTTCTTCTCGTTTAGTTAAAGCAAAGGTTTCTTGTTCACGTTTTGTTACTTAAATGGGCAAAACTAGTTCTATAAATTCTTATTGTATGATAAGTTACAGTCGCCATGTATCAGGCATCGAAGGAATTCGATAAGTTTTTTACTACGAAAATATCCCTTCATAATTATAACGTTCCATCTTGCAAATTTCACATTCTACATTCCCTATAGGGCATTGATTGTTTTAGGGGCTGATTATGCAAGTCACTGTGACATTTTGTGTCGCAGTCACTTACATTCACCTTCACCCGCATGTAATACTAAACAAATTCACATAGCAACTCCCATTTACTGACGGTCATCGAAAGGAGTGAACTTCTTTATATAATAAGAATTTTTCTTTAAACGAGAGAAAGTTACTCGTCGCGTTGCATTTTACATAAAAAAAAAATTATGGCGCGATATACCACGGATATATCATCATAAACCTCCTAAGAGATTTTTTAGCCGAGCTTCTCTTCCAATTTGGGGTGTGCCGATTTGAATTTTTTCCTACAAATTGGAGGGACCTACAGTTTTTTGCCGACGCCGAACGGCATCTACAAAGGAGATGCATTTTTGCTGAGAAGCCTTCCATGGCAGATATACACTCGGCGAGTTTGCCAAACCACTGTCGAGTGGCGAATCCGTTTTGAAAAAACTTTTTCAAATTACTCTTAATGTTACCTGGGCCAAGACTCGAACCTTGGACCTTCGGTGTGATAGGCCGGCAACACTAACGCCACACCACGGCAGCCGCCTGAATGAGCCCGTTAATTTTTACTGCAACTCTTGCAAAGCTGATGTGGTGACTGCTTTTGTTGTAACGGTAAAAACAAAAGCCCAACATTTCGAGTGCTGTCGGCGCAACAGTACATTTTGCGATATGAATCTTGGTAATTCCAAAACGTAAACTCAACTGGCGATGTGCTCAAGGAGCTAAACCAAAGTAAAGAACATTCCCATTTTTGCTTCCGCATTGCATTCTTTTCATTTCAAACTAATTTCATGCATCTAGTATATTTAACACTTACATACCTTCGAAAGTGGAGGGGATTTAGGATGGTTGAAGATTGAACTTCTTTACGTATAAGTTAAAGCTGTACGGTGAGGCGCGTTTAGAGCGTATTCTGTCAACAAAGCATCGTCTTTAAAACTGAGGTCGTTCTTCTATCCACTACCACTGTGTTCTTCGTAAGGTGGACCCTAACATATCTTTGTGACGATTTATTGACGCCAACTGCTCAGTCTAACCGTTCAGTAAGTCACATTTATTTCTGCTCATTGGCTTTGATTTGTTCTATTTGGCTTTCATTTTTTTATTTGTTAGCTTTTATAGTTGTTTTGTTTGGTTCTCTTAGGTTAAAACAAAAACAATAAGTTAAAAAAGAGAAAGAGAGAGAGAAAAATGTGCCATTTAAAAAAATAGAATACCGAAATCGGCCCAGTAGATAGATTTTTTTGCTCTTACGAAAGTTTATGCCTAAATTTTTTATACAGTGGCTCACAGTGAAATAGAGAAATAAAGAAAGTTGGTGCTTTAATTATATGTGTTACTTATTCAGCTAAAATTCATTTATACAAATCTCTTGCTTATGCAAAAATTCTAAAAATTCCAGGAAACTTCAAAAAACGGGGCCAACATTTTTAAATTTGCATAGAATTTCAAAATAATTTCTGAGTTTTGTAGCCTATTAAATTCTAGTCTTACAAAGTGTAAGTCTCAGTACTCTTAAAAATATTCTCTAAATGGTGTTTGGGGGTTTCTCCTACAAATTGAATAACTTAGACAAGCCACATAAAAGAAAATACCAAGCACCATTTAAAAAAAATTGCCACAAATCAAATGCCTCGAGATACATATTAAAAAAATATTTCCATTAAAGAAATATCTATATTTATCTATGAAATCAGCAAACAAATTTTAGCTAAAGAAACTTTCGTAATATATTACAAGAATCAGGTACCTCATTTTCACTGTGTATGTATACGAGGTGTGTTCAAAAAGTATCGCGAATTTTGTGTTTTTTCAAAAATTATTTATTTATTCATGAATATCTATTTTGTCCCCTTCAAAGTAATCCCCATGAGATATTATACACTTGTGCCAACGGTTTTTCCAATCTTCGAAGCACTTCAAAAAATCATTTTTTTGTATCTTGTTCAGCTCCTCCTTCGATGCCGTCTTTATCTCGTCAAGAGAAGCGTAACGTCGTCCTTTCATGGGCCTCTTCAGTTTAGGGAACAAGAAAAAGTCACAGGGGGCCAGATCTGGGGAATACGGTGGCTGCGGCATCATTAGTGTGTTGTTTTTGGCCAAAAAGTCGCGCACAAGCAACGATGCGTGAGCAGGGGCGTTATCGTGGTGCAAAAGCCAATTTTTGTTCTTCTTTGCACATCTTCTCGGCCTTCTGAGAACATTTTGTACCACCGATAAACGTTGCTTCGGTCCAAGGTAGCTTCTCCGTATGCCACAGTCAACATTCGGAATGCATCCGCGCACTTAATTTCGTTTTTCACACAAAATTTGATACAGGTTCTTTGATCCATTTTTTTGAATAGGTAAAAATCGAAGACGATCCAAAACACGTGCAAGCAAAGCAGCTGTCAACAATTAACTGAACATTCAAAATGGCCGAGCTTGTCGGCATAAGTGAGAGACATGAGTACCAACATAACGCCACAAAAAATTCGAAATTCGAATATACGTAACCAGCGAAAATTCAAAATTCGCGATACGTTTTGAACACACCTCGTATACAGTGCCGGACATAATTATTGGCACAGTCGTTTTCTGCGATTTTCACAAATTTTAGCTTTAGTAAAATTATTTTAACAAAGACTATATAAAAGCATGTGTCAATGTCTAATACAAAATTAAAAACTTTTTTCAAACATTTTTTTTAGAATTTTTTGGAGTATGCAGTTTTGTAGGCCATTTAATTTTAGTGTAATAAGGTGTTAATTTTAAGTTCGTGACACATTTTGCTGATTTTGCCATTTTTTTTCTGGAAGACTTCTGTATTTTCCTCCAAACAAGTTTATGAACGGAATTTATTTTATATGAAAGAAAACATTTTAGACTGTCCGGCTTGTTATAAAAATAAATTTGACAAAGGATGACGGAAAATCGTTCCAATATACATCAACCTAGTTTCAAATTAGTTGAGGAGACATTGCAAAACAGTACTGTAAAACAATTTTGTATCTAGCTCTCCCTTGCAGAAGGCGAGCTAATTAAAAAAACAACAACCATTTCCACAGTATATCTTAATTGAACTATAAATCTTATTTTAGCTTACTGTAAGTTCGAAAATAGTTAAATAGCAGCACTAGATAACCAACATGAATACATACTTAGGTTAGCATGCTTGGCACCTAGCATCGAAATAAATTTTTTCTTCAATTAGTTGAGGAGGCATTTCAGAACGGTACTACAAAAAATATTGCAGTTAAATTTTTATTCAATAATCTAAATTTCATTAAATTTGATGTTGATATTGCTAGTCATCATTTTGCAAAGCCTGCTGCGGCTTCGCCTAAAATTCCAGCTTCGGTTGGACGCTACTAAATAAAATGAAATATGGCACCCTTCTTTTTTTTCCTGCCATATATACCGTTATTTTTGCGCTTGCCGAAGCCTCGCACTACCACAGGCATGTAGTGTACACATACAATATTTATTTTAAATTCATTAACCATGTAGGCTTAGCATTCATTTAAATTGTTTGGCTCGAGTTCAATTCGCCGCCGTTAATTGAGTGTTCTAAATTCTATGCATAATTCGTTTTAGACCGAAATCTAAAACCCGTTTACTGTGTATCAGTTTTTTTTTTTTACTAAAACCGATTTTCGTACAAATGATATATTTTGCTATAAATTCGTTTTGTTCAAAAAATGTTTCGTTATTTTGTAATCTCCACTAATTTTGCAACGATTCTAGTCACACAATTTACGATTGAATATCCTTACAAATTGCCTTTTCTTTGCGCATCATTTCTCTGGCTGATGATCCCTTTTATAGCCTGCACGTTTTATAGCGGAGTTTATTACTTAATTTAATGTTACTACAAACTTTATACGAATTTCATTTGTAAAACTCATCATTAATGCAAAGAGTGCAGCAGCAACAAAAACAACAGCAGCCTTCATTTGTCTTGCAGCTATTTTATTAGGCGGCTCAGAATTGCAATCAAATGTCTTTATAGCACATTGAATGTACTCGACGGTACAGTCAGCGCGTAGTCAAAAGAGACACGCTTTTTCTAATTTTTTTTTTTAGAAATCTGATATGTGTGGGTGTTTTTTTATAACCGGTCATGTTATCACTGGGTACATACAAAATTAAAACCCAAATTCTGGTAACAGCCAAACAACTAGTTTTCTGGTCCGATTTCTTTTATTCTAATTTTAAAATGGAATATGCCTTCACACAGGGTTCTAGCTGTGCTTTTAATGTGACATTTTAATTTACTATGCATGTGGCAGATTCAGATTTGGAATGACATATTTGTGCCACACAAGGATATAGAGATATTTTTGAAGTGAAATGTTAATAACAAATATGTTTCATTACAGTATTATAATTATCAATTTTTCATGCATTCCTAGATCGTACCACGACTCCAGCAATATAAAACCTCAATTCGTCATAAATGTGAATATATCTGATCTAGATTGATGATATCTTAATATAAATGTATATATAGTTATTTTGGAAACCTAAACTGTACAACGTCCCTTACTAAGAAAACCCGAATTTGCTATATCTCCGCAACTATTTGTTCCATTTACATATATAATTTTAGATACAAATATTAGGAAAATTCAAATTTCAAATATTCTATTGAAGTATTGCAACACTTTTTCTATAAACATTTTAGAATTTTTTGTAAACAGCAAAAAAATAAAAATTATCTAAGCGACTTCATCTTTGCACGTTTTATACTTAACTTGAACGCTCATAAGTTTTCGAAAATGTTTACTGAAAGTTTCAAAATATTTTTTTGGCAGTTTTGAAATATGATCGGGATTTTCGATAAATAATTTTGAAACAATTTTTTCTTGTTCAGGTTCTCAAAATCTTTTCGAAGTGATAATTTCAAATAATATTTTTCAAAAATTTGTTTCAATACTACATTTTTTAAAATTTTGTTTAACAAATTATTTTCCCTGAAAGCTTCAAAATATTTATTTGGCAGTTTTGAAATATGATCGGAATTTTCGATAAATAATTTCGAAACCTTTTTTTTTTGTTCAGGATCTCTAAATCTTTTCGAAGTGATACTTTCAAATAATATGTTTCAGAAATGTGGTTTCATACATTTTTGAAATTTATTTTTTTAAGAAATAATTTTCCCATATTTATATATATATGCAAATCTGTAAAAATTTATGTGAGCTTTAAAATTTTTTTCATTGCTTGTTTTTTTTCTACTCATTTTTTTGTTTGTTCCATTTTATCACAAAGTACCTGTTAATGCGTACGTGCTTGGTATTAACTAGCAGAGTTGTATTTTTCATTAGGCCATTTATTGTGGGTTGGATTTGCGAAATGCCACCTAATCGCACAATATATTGCATTTGCATTAAATAATATAATTGCAAGTCATTTAAAGCAGCTAGTCTGCATTGAGAGAAAATACTCAATGAAATTCTCAACAATAATTTTCTTAACTAAGTTTTTCACTCGAAATCGAATAACTTCTTAAGTTTATCCACCAAATAAGTTAAAATAGTAAAGTTTACTGTCTTACTTTTGCAGTTAAACTTTTTAGGCGGAGATGTGATGTTTAGATTGAGTAAAATATATTTTGAGAGGGAATGCAACGTTGAAAATTTCAACCAATCTAAACAGCGGTTTTTGTGTGATGCGCGTTGCTATATTTTTTATAAAAAAAAAAAGTATTTTTAAAAGTATAATAAATATAAATATATTTTTTAAATATTCTACTTTGAGTTGTTCACATTTATTTTTTGGGTGTAGCAAGCTTTTCAAACTTGTCGCAATGGCATGGCAAAGTGTGACCTTGCCTTCCCAGACAAAGGTGATTGCCTGCTGTGTCGTTTGCAGCGACTGCAATTGGCATAGCGTCGTTTGGCGCCTAATCACAGTGTGTCGTTCAGCATCATCAACGCTCCCGATCTGTGCAGCTAACCAGCGTTCAGTTGCTGGTTCCCAATTATTCGTTGAGTAGCTATGCCATTCTTTTGACATTTGACTGCATCGGTCTTGTCGACGATAATTGTTTGGTTGTTATTCTTGCAATTTCTTTAATTTTTTTAACAATGTGCATTATTTTTATTTTTTTTATTAAAATTTTATTTTTTTTGTTGCAATTTCACTTGATTTGCCAATAGATATTTCTTATAGGCTTTTACTTTTTTGTTTGCTTTTAGTAAATACATATTTCTGTATTAACGTTGATCTCCTTTATAGTTTTAAAATTTTTATGTTTTGTAGAAAAAATGTTTTTTTTTTGCAAAAGTGTATTTCAATTAAAAGTTAAGAGGCAGATTATAAAAAGAAAATAAAATATGTATAAAATCCAAAACCATAAAAAATCGGACCAAACTTTATCATTGAATGATAACTGAAAACACAAAAAAAAAAAAAAAAAAAAAAAAAAAATGGAAACATTTAAGGAACACGAAATTAATCTTAATCGTTCATAAATAAAAAAATTTTAAGTATTATAGTTTAAGCGTCAAACGTTATAAAAAATTACAAAAAAGAAAATATAAAAAAAATTTAAAATATTTTTTATTGAAATACATAGAAATAAAAAAAATGTTAAATACTACAAATAAAAAAGAAAAAAATAACCCAAAAATTTTTAAATAAACCAAGAACAAATACAAATGAAAATACAAAAAAAAATTTTTTTTATTAAAATTGAATTATAACTTAAACAGCAAAAACAATAATGGAAACGTTTAATTAAATAAAAAACCAAATATATGTATCTCAACGTTTTATAAATAGTAGAAAAAACTTCTATTATAATGGTTTAATGATCAAATGTTACACTGTGTTACAAAAACGAGCTTTAGTTCTGTCCTATGAACCAAATATACCTTTTTGGAAACATATTATTTTTTAAGACAGACTTCCTGCAATACTGCATTAATGAAAAAACAATTTCAAGTAGTGCAATAAAATACATACTTCCGTACAGTAAAATAGATCTAAAACTTTAAGTTGTGCAACTAGTATTATACTTGTGAAAGTTTCTTTCAATTCTATAGAGTATTTTTTGAGTGATACGCGAACAAACATGAACAAAAAAATTTTAAAACTGTCCTTTTGTAATCTATTATTATAAAAATGGCTTATCTTCAATGCCCATAAAGTACAGCTATCGACCTGTAACAATATTTTTATAAGTACAGTTTTTTATTAATCGTATGCTTTGTTTCGTATTTTTAGTTTTATAATTTAAATATTTTTAATAATTGTTTTCCAGTTTTTAATTTTTTTTTGTGTATTCTTATTTCAAGTTTTGTAAATTTTATTATAATTTTTTATTTATTTTTTTTTTCAATTTACTTCTCTTCTTTTATTTTAAAGTTATTTGTAAAAATGATTTAAATTTTTTTTTTTTTTAGATTAATGTTTCTAATTTATTTTCAATTATATCGCTTTTATAATGCTTTTTTTTTACTACTATGTATCTAATTACAAATAATTTAAAATTTGATTTTAGATATTTTCTTGATTGTTTCTGGTTTTTAAGCTTTATACTTTTATAAACGATAGGAAAAAAATACAGAAGAAAACAATTTAATTTTTAAATTTTTTTTTGTTTTATTTTTTAAAATTTTTTTTTCAATATTTTGTTTATTGTTATTGAACAATTTTAAGCAACTAGACACGTGAAAGTGATTCATTCACGAGTCTGTCTTACAAAATAATATGTTTCGTTGATGCTGTATATACTTATTTGTGTGCGTGACGAAGTCTCTGATGATTGCGCGTATCCACAAAGTGTAATAAAGAAACGCTGATTATTTCTAATACAATAACTTGTCAAAAAATTACTATTTTGCAAAGACCAACACGGAGTTTTTGAGGGTATCAGTGCTTGTGCAAAATTGTGCGTGACAAGAAAGGATAAACTGTGAAGAGCAGAATTTTTCTTTTAATTCATTTATGTAATTTAAGTACTAAAAAAAAGAAGAAAAATTTATATGAATGAACCCAAAACATTACTTGAACGTTGCTGATATTCGAATTCGCTGTGACCGAAATTCCGGCATCCTCAACATCCCTAATAAAGACTTTGACGTCAGTTTGATCGTTCGTTTATGGTTTCATTTATACAATTATTATCTCTTCAAGATCTTGGCTGCAGCTGCAGTGTTTTATAATTCTACACCAACGGCATGTGCCAAATATTTCGTCAGTGAAACAGCGCGACAACGGCGCAGTCTGCCAAAGATCAAGTGACAACAACTTTCACGGTCAAGTTCACATTCACCTACAAAGAAGAAAAAACAAAAGCAAACAAAGCCTCAGAGCAAAATACTGGCTTATTTATATACTCTTGTATGTAAAGAGTCGGTAGCACGGACGGTGGCTATAAAATTCCAACTTTGTCAGTGACTTGATTGGCGTGCGCATGCTGCAGCGCATACTTAAGCGTCGTATCTTCGCAATGCTGAGAAAATGCAGTTTTACGCTCCTCGCTGTGTTGTATGGACATTCACTTGGCTCTTGGATATTTCATACGGCCAACAACTGTAAATAATGATCAAAATATAACAACAACAACAAAAATGTGCAGCAAAACATGATCATATTTCATATTTTTTAATGAGCGCAATCGTAACAAATTTAAGTGATAATAATGTAAGAAATATAAACTAGTTACGCATATGTAGTAAATGCTTGTAATTACATGATCACATATCTTACATATCCGCTATAACCCGATGAATGATGAATGATGCAAATTTGATACAAAACGGTGTATCGGTGCAGGACTTTGAATTCTGTTTCTGGTTAAGATATCGATCATATTCCTTTTTTTTAACAAGTTATGGAGCTTCTTTGTTTATACCCCAAAAATGACTCAGCTAGAGACGTATTACAGCTTTAGTTTTCTACTTTATACTCATATCGGCGTAAATTTGGTACAACTTATCATTAAAATTAATTCAATACTCGCCGTTGCCCTAGCAGGAAGGACCATAAAAGAACTTTTATCTGGGATACTCCAAGGGCCACCCCATATTTTTCGACAGTTTCCAGGATTTCGTGTTGTTGTTGTTATTATTTTTAGTGACAAAAACACTCCCCGAAGGTTTTGGGGAGTGTTGTCGGAAGTGACAGTCCTTGGCCGGATATGAACCCGGTACTTCCTTGCGGTACTGTCCGACTGTCGTGGTAGCGATTTTGTATGACCAGTGGAACCTTCTAGGTCATGTCACCCATGTGAGAGGTGAGAGGCATTATATCCGTAGATCAACGAGTTGCACGTCATTCCGGATTTCGTGTCCATTCTCTTATCATGAGTTTTCTCTAACATCATGATCTGAAGCCGCACTGTGAAGGTACAATCAGCTTGTCGGCGATAAGCTTCAGCTTTACAAACATGAGTTAGCATCTTATATGGACATGCTTAAGAATACTGTTATCGTACCGACCACACTTAAGTTCCAATCTGAAGGCAGGCGCTGGTCCGATTATATTTAGCATAAGAAATCCTCACTTCATCATAGTCGGTTGGTGGGACTTTTTTTTATTTTTAAGGATTGGGGTATCGTGTTCATCATCTCCCTCGCAATTTGGCGGTAAGGGGAAGTGTTCCCTTTTTAGCTTTAGTACGCTCTGTACCAAATTTCTCATCGACTTTGAAAACGTTCGTCATTCGCCAAATCTTTTGAAATAATTTTTAGGCATTGTTCGTGTCAGCATTTCGAGTTCCTCATACTCAAGGCTTTTGTCCTCCCTTTTCTTTTTTGTAAAAAGGCGTCTCGCTTCTTTCTTCGTCTGTTAGCGCTCACTTACACAACGAGTTGCTTCCGAGAAATATCCCTTCGGTACCCTCGCTATGTCGCAGATTGCTCTCAGAGAGCAGATGCTGAAGAATGGAATAATTGTGAGTTTCTGCTCTGTGATTCCAAGGCGCTATCTCCAGTCGATTACGACATAATAAATTCGGTTTCGTGTTTCTAGATCAAGGGACAGCCAAGTGGCTTGGTGGCTAGTACAGATGACCATATTGCGAGCCGCGGCGATATCAAAAATTTGAAACCGTTCAGACTAAATCTTCCGACAGTAGGATGCAATACTTCTTCTTCTATGCCCGCTTTGGAGTTAAATTCGCTAAGAACGATTATCATATCATGTTTGGGGGGTTTGAGCTATTCATGGAGGGAATCCTTATACGCGTCATGCGTTTATCGGGACGCGTTATTTACTGTGTCCTCTGCCTCTGGAAGACCTAGTGTAACGTAGTGCAATAATTAGGCGGTCGCCGTGGTGTGGCAGTAGTGTTGCTAGTCTAACACACCGAAGGTCCATTGTGAGAGCCCTGGGACAGGTAACATCAAAAGTGGTTTGAACCACGGGCCCTCGACAGTTGTTTGGCAAACTATCCGAGTGTATTTCTACCAGGGCTTCTCAGCAAAAATTCATCTCCTTTATAGATGTAGTTCGAAGTCGGCAAAAAACTGTAGGTGCCGCCAATTTGTAGGAAAAATTAGAAGCAGCACACCACAAATTGGTAAGAAGCTCGGCCTTAATCACCTCGGAGGTATATTTTATATTCATAAACATCAATTTACTAACTTGTTAAAAAAAAAAAAACAAAAAAACAAAAAAACTTGCAACACTGACGTTACTGCAATGTGATCTGCATTTATCGTCATCACCATCAGTGAGCACTGTGCAGCGAACTATGCAAAAAAACAAACAAATATGATCTACAACACAATTATCTTTCGACCGTGGCCACCCATCTCAAGTGTTCCACTAAACTTTAATCATCTATATTTTGGTACGCCGTCCATCTAACTTGGCTTCGCTTAAGTTGATCTCCTGGCTTCGAGAGCGTTTTTGTTGCATGATGCGCGTTGCAATGACTCGCATCATTCATTACCTGATTCCGCAACGAAAGTAAATCGCACAAATCCGCTTTCCATTTCGTTTTGCAGCCAAGCAAGATTAGTCTTTAAGTAATATTTACGCGAGACGTGTTTCGTTGTGCGCGGCGCTTGGTTGCTTCATTAAAAGCTGATATTTTAATTGAAAGTGATTACGAACTCCTCCGTTGGCGAATTATCGATAGAGCACAGTGTTTGATTTTAAAGTGTTGCGCGATAAAAAATTAATTGATTTTTCAAGTATTTTAGACGGCTAACAAATGGCCACCAAACACCGCTATTCATGTCGGAGAGTGTTTGGTAAAAGATGGGCTGAGTCCTAGAACTTTGCGATGCAAAGTTGTGGTTAGGCTTCCGCAGAGAGTGACCGTACTCAATTGCAAGCTGGGAGTTAGGTATTTTCGAGGGCCTTAGCGCCAAATATTACCCTATGCGTTAGACTAAATCCTGGCTTTTCGAACTTCAGTGATAGAGATGGTGACGCATGGTAACTCGAGGCTTGAAACTGTCGTCTCAATCTGCTTTGCAGAAGTTTACATTGTTCCGTCTAGCTATACTGATGGAGGGTCCTGGTATGGCGCCTTGCCCCCGGCACCCTGACAACCTTCGACCTCACGGTATTTGAGGTCAGCGCTAAATTGCAGATTGACTGTCTGACTAAATTCCTGAAAGTTGAAGCTCTGGGTAGCAACCCACCCACTGTATTCTCAATATAAGTTATATCCACCTGAAACCCACTGCAGTATCAGGCATCCTGACTTCAAGCTCTTAACAGAATGATTCGGCCACGGCCCTTCAGTCAATCTTGCATATATTCAAACAAGTTCAACAGTTAAAATCTTGTTTGTGAAGAAAGTTTTCTTCTCCATGAACTCTCGATTACATTGTACCGAACAAACCGGCTTCTTAGGTGGTTCCAAAGTAGAAAATTTGTGTATACGACCTGACATACTAAACAAGGTTATGTTGAAATTACATCCCTTTAACGTGTTAAAACCGATTCAGTTTATATTTTGTTGTTGTTGCTTCTTACGTTAAACCTCCCACCAAGGTACATCACACCTATCTGGACAGTTATTTGCCGGATATGGACGGGACGCTTTTCTACAATTCTGTTACTAGCCCGATTGTCACCAAAGCGATTTGACACCGTTGGACCTTCGGATTAAATTAAAATGTCCACAATTCCATTCGTTTGCTTGCGCACATTCCCCCGATTATAAAACTTACCTATCCATCTTTATTTTTCCGCTTCAAAACTAAGACAAATATGATAATAATTTTAATTTCATTAGCACTACTTGCTGGCGCTATTTTTTATCACAAACAAATAGTGGTACCTCTTTACAAATTTTTCTAAAAATATCAAAGCGACGTATGACAGAGAAAGACTCCTACGTATTAGTTGATACAAGTGGTACCACTTCACTTCTCCTGCCAGTAAAGCAGGAGAGCGAAAGAGACACAACATTATGACAAAATAAATTTTTGTGGTCATTCAAATGCAGGTTTGATATGGCAGTGTCATCGGAGTTGCGTTCAAGTAAAAATGGCAAAAACGTACCAAATTTGGAAGTTGCGTACCAACGTACCCGGCGAAAATATGCGTACCAAAAATTGTACGTTTCGGCCAAAACGGCAACCGTGGTTGTAAGTTGTACCATCAAAACTAATTCGAGATTGGTTTATTTTGAACTAGTTTCTAGACTGGTGTTTTCTCAACTAGTTTGAAGT
This sequence comes from Merzomyia westermanni, assembly GCA_949987695.1. Taxonomy (NCBI): domain Eukaryota; kingdom Metazoa; phylum Arthropoda; class Insecta; order Diptera; family Tephritidae; genus Merzomyia; species Merzomyia westermanni. The sequence goes on along the minus strand of OX465288.1, from coordinate 16,180,581 downwards.
TAGCCATTTATGTCCGGAAATCTGACAACTCACTCGTACGACATTCCCATGTTAAAAACACCAGTTGCTTATATGAAAAAAATGCAGTTGCATAACTTTTTTTCTTTTTCATATTTTACTAGTTTGCAACTAGTTGATTTCACTGCAGGGTTGAGATGAAGATCAATGTGAGCAAAGAGCAAAAAGTGTATGAAGCACCTAACGAAACTCGGCGCCGCTTTTTATCCGAGTGCTTATTGCATTTTTTTAAATTATCTTTGCTTAATGAGTGTAAATATATATTTTTTGCGCTGAAAATAAAAATGTGTTAAAACTTAATTGTCAATAAATGCAAACAGACATTTTAATGATAAAATGCTTCAAAAATTGTCGAAACAATTAAATCCGGTTGCAGCAGCTATTGAGCGCATTCGATGTTGCAATCACAACAGCTGTTCGCAAGCTCTCACTCTTTGTATAGAAAATGTGCGTGTTTCAACAACAATCGTCGCCAACAACAACAACATAAATGCGTGAACATAGCCGACATAGCAACACATTGCCTCGAGCACGGGATGTATGTGTCATTGCTGATGGATCAATAATTGAAGTTGCAGAAGCAGCTAGCGTTGGAGGAGGTAGCAGTGCAGCGCAAGTTGTTGCCCATGATGACTTTGGAGCCTACATATGCCCCGCAGACTCATCGCACTCAAATGGCACACATTTTGATTTTCTTGCAGGCAAAGAGTTTTTCAATTTTTGTTTTGAATTATGTGCGCATCGTGATGTGGCGCGTGAAGTGTGGCATTTACTGTTGTTGCTCTATGGACTGCTGAGTGTGCTGGTCATGAGCAAAAGTGTAGGTACATAATTTGTAATTAAAACGAGATTTAATTTGATTGATTGATTGATTGATTTATTCATTTTTCTTTTAATTTTTCTTTGTAAGTACATCACTGCTGTTTTACTGTTGTATTTAAAACTTTTCTTATTGACGCTTAATCTACAGCGGTGGCAAGCTACAGAGGTGTATAATCAGCCTTAGTCAGCTGTTATTTAATGTTAATTTTTCTCATACAATCGATAGTTCTTTTCTGGTGATAGTCAGTAACTATCGATTGTGGAGTAACATCTGCAGAATTGATGTGTGATATCGATAATGTGCACCGTGCTATAAGGCCGTGCGGAGAGAGTGAGAAGTTTAGACCTGACGATAAGATTACCTTACGCAGGTACATATATTCTAAGCAGACCTGTTAGATAATGATTACTAATCGTAATGATTACTGGTTTGATTAAATATTTTCTTGAGAATTCATTTAATGATTGATTACCAATTACTGTTAATTTTTAATAATTATTTTCCAATTAATTGAAAAAATAATCAAAAAAAACCATAATAGTGGTTTTGATTAATCAAAAAAAGTAGTTTCGATTACTTTTTAATTTTTTTTCTTGATTATTTTCGAATTTTTTAGATAATTTTTTTTTTGATTATCGAAGATTTTTTTAAATTAAATTTTAAAACTTTTTTTTTTAACTTTTCTAATTTTCTTTAAATTTTTTTGTTTTTTTTTGTTTTATTTTTTATTTTTTTATTTTTTATTTTTTTTTAATTTTTAATTATTTTCTAATCGTAATAAATTCATAATTTCTTTTTCTTGAAAAACAAATAAAATAATCATTACCAATTAAAAAAAAGCCGTCTAATTAATTGATTAATAGATTCTAATCAAATTTAACAGGTCTGATTCTAAGACTCTTAACCTGCTAGGCGTATAGTCAAATTGATCACCACAGTGTTAGCGATTGCTGTTATAGGTGCAAGAACCGATTGGAGAACCATTAGCTCTTTGTTTCTTACTTTTTTTTGATGAAACGACAAGCAGACAGCGTACTCCCTTGGGCGATGTTACACCGTAAAGTCTGAATTTTCCGGCTGTGGGGCCAAGCACAACTTCTTTGTCCACATTAACTTTAAAGTCTTCAATTACCATTTAGATATAATGAAGAGGCAGCGCTGACGCCGATGGTTTGAAGAATGTACGGGTATGCGCAGTCCTTTGTAGTAACGAATACCGTACGCTTAGGAAGGAATACCGTATGCCTTGATAAAAAATTATTCGGCGCGGCGCTCGTTCACAATCATGAAGCACAGCACTCATTCAGATGCCAGCCTAGGCTTAGGTGATCGATTTCAGCAAAGCATTTTTTCATTGTGAATATCAGCCAAAAATCTACGCATGTGTGGGGCTCTAACAAAAGCTGGCTTAGCTGCGAAAAAAAATAGTAGTTTCGTATTGATTTTCATATTTGTCCATTTTGTTGTCTTCTCTTCATAATCGTCATTAAGTTTTTAGAAAAAAAATCACAAGTTCGGATCGTCTTTTGCCATCGAATCGAACTTTTGTTAGTATTTCGCTTGTTTGCGCATCTGTTTTTCTGTTTGCTTACAAATCCCGTTCAATGTTTTCTACAAATGCAGCTGCAACACAACAAAAATCACAATAACAAAATAGGCAATTGTAAGCGTTGAAGTGCTAAGCGCCAACAACCAACACTTGTGCTACCATTACAATCATTATCATCAACATCGTGTAGTTCTTGGTAGACATGATCATAAGCAAGAGTTATGTTAGCAATGCAACTAAAACAATTTGAAAGAGATGAGCCAAGTCAACAACAAATATTCATTCAGATGTACAGTTGTTGTCGAAATATTAGTAGTGAAAAATAATTTTAGAAAGTATGTGTCATATTTTTTCTGCGTATAGCGGCAACAAAAATCACAAAATAAACGCATGGTTTAATGTATTTCCATAAGTTATAAATATATTTAGAATTAGATGCCGCGGCTGTGAAAGATTTTACCACTTACGTAAATAAAAGCAGTATATACGAGGTGTGTTCAAAAAGTATCGCGAATTTTGTGTTTTTTCAAAAATTATTTATTTATTCATGAATATCTATTTTGTCCCCTTCAAAGTAATCCCCATGAGATATTATACACTTGTGCCAACGGTTTTTCCAATCTTCGAAGCACTTCAAAAAATACTTTTTTTGTATCTTGTTCAGCTCCTCCTTCGATGCCGTCTTTATCTCGTCAAGAGAAGCGTAACGTCGTCCTTTCATGGGCCTCTTCAGTTTAGGGAACAAGAAAAAGTCACAGGGGGCCAGATCTGGGGAATACGGTGGCTGCGGCATCATTAGTGTGTTGTTTTTGGCCAAAAAGTCGCGCACAAGCAACGATGCGTGAGCAAGGGCGTTATCGTGGTGCAAAAGCCAATTTTTGTTCTTCTTTGCACATCTTCTCGGCCTTCTGAGAACATTTTGTACCACCGATAAACGTTGCTTCGGTCCAAGGTAGGTTCTCCGTATGCCACGGTCAACATTCGGAATGCATCCGCGCACTTAATTTCGTTTTTCACACAAAATTTGATACAGGTTCTTTGATCCATTTTTTTTTTTTTTTTTTTTTTTTTTTTAAATGGTCATCTAACCGCCTGGGCGATTTTGACCGTCCAACATAGCTCGCCAGTCGTTTCTTCGTTGCGCCAACTGGCGCCAATTGGAAACACCGCGGGATCGCAAATCGGTCTCCACTTGGTCCTTCCATCGGGTGGTCTCCCTCTTCCTCTGCTTCCACCGGCGGGTGCCGATAAAAATACCTTCTGGGCTGGAGCATCTTCGCTCATTCGCACTACGTGGCCTAGCCAGCGGAGCCGCTGTGTTTTAATTCGCTGAACTATGTCGGCGTCTGCGTAAAGTTCATACAGCTCATCATTAAATCTTCTTCGGTACTCGCCGTCGCCAACGCGTAGAGGTCCACAAATCTTTCGAAGAACCTTTCTCTCGAATACTCCCAGAGCCGCCTCATCAGATGTTGTTAGTGTCCACGCTTCTGCACCATATAGCAGGACGGGTGCGATGAGTGACTTGTAGAGTGTTATTTTCGTTCGTCGAGAGAGGACTTTACTTTTCAATTGCCTACTCAGTCCGAAGTAGCATTTGTTTGCAAGAGTGATTCTTCGTCGGATTTCTAGGCTAACATTATTGTTGGTATTAATGCTGGTTCCCAGGTAAACGAAGTCCTTTACTATTTCGAAATTATTGCTGCCAACAGTGGCTTGGTTGCCAAGGCGCGAATGCGCTGACTCTTTGCATGATGACAGAAGGTACTTCGTTTTGCCCTCGTTCACCACCAATCCCATTTTCTCCGCTTCTTTTTCTAATTTGGAGTAAGCAGAAGTTACGGCGCGGTTGTTAAGGCCAATGATATCAATATCGTCAGCATATGCCAACAGTTGGACGCTTTTATAAAATATTGTTCCAGCGCGGTTAAGTTCTGCAGCTTGTATTATTTTCTCCAGCATTAAATTAAAGAAATCGCACGATAGGGGGTCACCCTGTCTGAAACCTCGTTTAGTTTCGAACGGCTCGGAGAGGTACTTCCCAATTCTGACCGATATATACATTTTTTTGTATAGGTAAAAATCGAAGACGGACCAAAACACGTGCAAGCAAAGCAGCTGTCAACAATTAACTGAACATTCAAAATGGCCGAGCTTGTCGGCATAAGTCAAAGACATGAGTACCAACATAACGCCACAAAAAATTCGAAATTCGAATATACGTAACCAGCGAAAATTCAAAATTCGCGATACGTTTTGAACACACCTCGTACAGCAGCGAAATGTGTGCTATACATCAAGTTAGACCACCAGCAATACATCGGCGAAGGAACTATTCGAATCCATGTAGTAGTTCTTTAGTGATGTACGTACAAACATACATACATACCGACATCCAGAAATTCAAAAAATTTTCTCTTTAACTCCTGTCGCTCTAATTATGATCAACTATGTTCATTTTTACGTAATATCAATAAGGTATACATCGGAATGTGTGAACTTCACTGTCTGTACAAAATGAGTTTGAGACAACTTTTATTGCCATCACTGTGTAAAACGTGATAAAATATTTCCTTGGTATAAAATAGCTCTTAAACCTTAAGTTGGACATCTAGCCATGCATTGATGAAAACTTTATTCAATTCTCGGCAGCGTGTTTTCAGTCATACAGACAGTTGCCTTTATGACTCCAATAAAGATCACACGTATGAATTTTTATTTGGATTTATAACGTATAAACATAGACCTTTCACAATTTTATTTTTGTATAGGTTATAGCTACGCGCTGCTAATATTTTGACTACCACTGTATTTATGTGAAATTAGCCATCAGTTACAAACGACAATCACGCAATGAGAGATTGGAAATGTTTTAATGGCATTGTTAGGTACTTATGTATGGCGACTATCGATTGCAGTCTTCTTTTCGTTGTCTTTCATGCCTTTCATGCTGCTTTTGTAACAATTACTTTTATGTATTTTAGCAATATTTCAACACTTATTAAGTTTGTGTGACAGGTTGACTGTTTAATTATTGCTATTACTGAAATATCTTTCGTTCCACACATTCTCGCTTAAATAATTTTGTTCTTCAACTCTTCACTTTTCTTATTACATACTGTTAGGTATCTTGGCTCAATAAAAATATTTATGAAAATAGGCGGTGCCACGCCCATTTTCGAAAATCAGTTGAAAGCTTTTATTTTAATGCATGCACCAAACTTGGTTTCTATCGGTGTATTATTTATTTTTGTATACGGTATTACCGTGGCGTATACGTAACTTTCATTAAATTCCATTTTAAGGGACAGTTATTCGTTAGGGCATAAGGCATACTGCACTGTAATGCATTTCAGAGATATAGCATTCTCAAAATATATATGCGTATACATTTATGTAAGTTTCGAAATTTATATTAGAGAAAAAAAATTTTTATTCAAATGATATAAATGATTAGACTCATCCCTTTAAATTTGATTAGTAATTTATAATCAAATTATTAGACGGCTTTTTAAATTGGTAATGATTATTTAATTGTTTTTCAAGAAAAGGCGATTATTAATTGATTACTATTATAAAAAATTAAAAAAAAAATCTAAAATAATCTACAAAAATTTAAAATAGTCCAAAAAAGTTTTTTTGTTTGGTTTTTTTTTTGTTTTTTTTTTATAATTTTCGAGTTTTTTTTAGTTTTGTTGATGTGTATACAACAGTACTAAAAAAAAACCAAAGATAATTAAAAAAAAAAAATCACCAAAAAATCAAAAATAATCGAAAGTATTCAAAACAACTTTTTTTTATTATTTTTCATTTTTTTAATAATCGTAAAAAATGATTTTTTTGATTTTTCTTTTTAAATTTATTGAAAAAAAAATTCTCCAAAAAAACTTAAAGTAATGGTAATCAATCATTAAAACAATTCTCAAAAAAATAATTATTCAAACCTGTAATCATTAAGATAGTTAATCATTTTAAAACACATCAGATACATTGGTTTCTGTGAAATCATTTCCCGTAATCACTATGATTTCCATTAACAAATTATGTATTTTTAATTTGCTCAAATTTGCCGGTTATGGGCGGTACGGTTGGCTACGATTCTGCCACTAGCGCGACTGTCACTATAGCGATTTAATTGAAACTTCGAATTCTGGAGTTTAGTCGCCTCTTAAGTTCTTAGTACCAATGTGTTTTAGTATTTGTCGGTTTCGCGAAAATCCTACCACCTCATCGGCTATATTTAGTTGGTGGTTGATTTTAAACTAGTTTGAGGCTGCTGAGCTATTTCTGTCCGAAATCTGACTATTCATTCGTACGACATTCCCATTTTGTTATATACATACGTACATGCATATGTCCATCTCCATTAATGGCTGCCTTAGCGACTAAGGAGTTGTGGTTGGTCCTAAAGATCATTACAGTAATCCCAAATCATTCTTCTCTTATTTGGTATTTTTGCAATAAAATCCCACAAGTTGGTTAGTTGGTCTCTTGGACGGCTAAGTAACTTCTGGGTTAGGCACTGGAGTGTTCGTTGAAAACAATAGGCAGACTTCACTTTTGTCTTGGGGAGTATGCTTTAGTCTTGCACTCAAAAAGCCGATGTCAGTTAAGCTGCACCAAAAGCGTTCCCTAGTGACTGATGTAGCCATGCATAAGGCGCTTGCTTTACTCTGAGGAGTCCCTTCTTCGGGCGTTGCCCACGATAATAAACTTTGTGAATGGTTAGCTTACTCATGACTTCAAGGAACTGAGTGGAAGTAGGTGAGCAAAACTCACGAACTCATCCATCAGCTTTCATCAAGCAGACGGGATTGCAGATAACAACAACAACTCAGTAGTCCTCTAACTGTCATTTTTGCCAAACCGCAATGTTGGGAAGGAGAATCATTAGGTTTCGTGGTTCAAGCGGCGATCGGTTAGTACTCGACTGTTTTCTCTTATCAAAGCAAGCATGCTAGCTTCAGTCTCAGCATTATAAAACTGAATTAATCGATAAAACACAAATAAAAAGAAACCGTAAAACCTCCTCAGTTTCATGATGGCATTAACCAACGCTGATGCCACAATTAGTTAGTATCTAATCATAAGTTTTTGCATGTGTACATTAGACAGGGCCAAATAAGAAAACTATTTTTTCAATACCGAACCTCGACCCATCAAATTCTGTTGACGGACTCGGATTCAGCATTAAATTTCATTCAAGTATATTTGTTTATCTTTTCTGCAGGGTTTTCCCAAATTTTCAAAATAAAAAAATTTAATCTGAAAACCATACTAATGTTTTAAGCTTGATTACACTGGAACGGCCCATCGGATGAAAATTTTCATTCATAACCTTTTTTTGGGAATTCAATTCAAAATTAAAAATTTTTTACTTCAGTGCTTTGGCAGTTTTACACCAAAAAATAGATCAGCTCTACAAAATCTAGTTGGTTGGTTGGTTTCTGTGCCGGCCGGGACAGAAAAGACCGATATTGTTTTTAACTTACTGTCTATTTACTCGCCCAAATATTTAACTCCCGTGGATAGGGACAGTACAGTGTGAGTTAGCGTGGGCATACGAAACTGCAGCATCTTGGTTTTGTTGGTGTATAGTATCAGATCTGTCTTGCTAGGCTTAACGTTTATCCCGCATTTGCCTGCACGTGCAAGTAGCTTGCGGAGCGCTTCTCTAACAAGTCCACCAAGGTTAAGGGGAAAGGGCCTGATACTGCAATGACAAGATCGTCTGCGTATGCGACATTTTTGTTGAGCTCCATAAGATTCTTGTTTAGTGCGAAGACCCATAGAAGTGGGGACAGAACACCGCCCTTGGGAATCCCTCTGCTCACTTGGCGGGTTGCTGACACCGAATCTATGTTAGCTTGTGTTACTTTCTTTACTCTCGTTGTCTGCAACCAATCCGCAGGTTATTTATTTCCGCTCTGCTATGCGTGCCGGTGATCGTGTTAGAAAGGCTGCGAGGATATATTCCCTGAAGTGTAGGGATCTTTCTGTGGAACCAATGAGTTCATGTACGGCGTTTTCGGTGGACCAGAGAAAGTTTAGTTCCAGTTAATAACGACCGATAGGTGTCTAAAAGCCTTTCCAGGCTATTTAGCAAGAAGTAAGTTAGGCGCATTGGTCTGTAGCCTTTTGCATTATCGTGTGATCTTCTACCCGCTTTTGGTTACAAGATGACTTAAACACTCATCTAGCTTTTTGGAATGTGTGATAGAGTGATGCTTGCTATGAAAACTTCTTAGATCCAGCTCATTATTGACTCCCCAAGCTTCTGAAACACCGTCAGGGCCTGGTGACTGGAAGGGGGATAAACTGGTGATGGGCTTCTCAAAACTGTTGATGGGCTTCTCAAAACTCTTTGTGCTAGTAAGTTACAGCAACTAGGGAAATGTGTATTCAGAAGAGCGTTTAGCGAGTCCTCCGCTTATTCCTTCTAAACACCGTACTTCCTCCTCATGAAGTGATTGTTGTGGCATTCTTTCCGCAGAATCCTTCCTTGTGGACTTACGACTGTTTTTTCTGTCTTTTGGATGCTTTTGGATTTGTTGTAAGAGATTCTGTCAGCGCACTCTAGATTTTCTACCGTTTGGTCCAACTCTTGTGAGTCGGCGAAAGTAAAGCTACAGTTGGCGAATGCTAGAAAATTTGATGCCAGACTGACGAATATCTCCCATTTAGTTCATTCCGGGTTTCTGTAGCGGAAAGGATGACCAGAACTGCGGTGATCCGGAAGGTTCTTTCAACACCCTCCAGTTTTCTACTAATAAAATCCAGACTATGAAGAAATGATAGACCTCTAGAAATTCATATTAAGATCTTTAACTTTTATATTATTTCGTTTTCCCCAGCCTAATGTACATACAGCTGTGTTCAATATAATAGTAGTAAAATTAAAATGGATATCGTACGACGAAATAAGAATAAGAAGCTGTGATTTTAATAATTTTCATTTAAAATATAGCGAATTCCATAACAGAAACCACATTAAAAGAAATTTCAAAGTTTGCACAAAGTTCAGCAAAGCTAATTAAACTTTAAAAAGTGGACATTGAAACCTAAAAATTGTTTGCCAGAATTTGTAGAAAATTGTTTAGTACGCAGTTTTGTAGATCAATCAATCTTGTGCAAGTTAGAACTCGTTAAAAAATATTCCAGAATTTTCAGAGTTCCTTTTGTCAATGATGTTGATTGATTTCTTTTATACAACGCTTGTAGAAAAATTAAATTTCTATGGAAAAAAATATCTAACATCCTTGACAAAAAAAAATTCTAAAAATTCTGCCCAAAAATATTAAAATTTTGATGTAAATTTTTAAGTTTAATTATTTTTCCTGAACTTGGTGTAAACTTTGACATTTCTTTTAATGTGGTTTCTGTTATGGAGTTCGCTATACTTTAAATGAAAATTATTAAAATCACAGCTTCTTCCTATTTCGTCGAACGATATCCAATTTAATTTCACTACTATTATATTGAACACAACTGTACATGCACATAAACACTAAAGACACATTTTACATGCAACTAAATTTGTACATCTCAACTAATTTGCATTGTTGTTTTTGTTTATTAAAACTATTGTTGCATTGGGTGGTGTATCTGCCGTGCGGTTAGTTCGCTGTTTGGTTGCCTGTAATGCGCCATTAATCTCATCAGGTAATTTTATGTGATGACAAAGCAATTTACCACTTAACTTTACTCGCCTCAACTTGACTCGTCAACGATTTAACTTATTTAACTTAGCTTTGACTTGACTGCGACTGTTTACTGGCATTGTTTATTGTTGTTGGGCGTTTGTTGTAGTTTTGTTTTATAAATTTTTTTTTTTTTGTGTGTGCGATACTCTTTGATTGTGGGATTTTCGTGTCTCGTAGGTGAATAGCATGTCTCTTCTTCCTTTTCTAGGTGTTTAATTTCAATGCTTTTGCAATCAGCTAAGCGCCAACAAAAAAATATTTATACAGGTTAGGAGGCACTGGCGCCTCTGCTGTTGTTTGAACATGTGTGAAAAAAGGTGCATTGACAGGCCACTTTTTCTGACGTTTTGTTATTAGCTGGACATTTTATTTGCTACTTTAGGTATTACTTGTGTACATATGCTTTTGTAAGAATGCATTACGGCGGGTCGAATTTTTCGGACAAAACTTTTTGTAAACAATTTGTGGTATTTTCTAAGTCTAAATCTAAGTTGAATAGTAAAAGCAACAATTTTTCGAAAATCGGTTTCTATTTTAACTTCATTAAGCTAAATTTATTATTAAAAAAATAACAATTCGAGATCTTAACATCCATTCCAGGAATATTAAATTGCCTTTTGTTATAAAAAATGTGAATTAAAATTCAGAAAGTAGCATTTCAGGTTAAGTATATATTTTATTTCCATTCAGAAAGAGATGAAAACTTTAAACTTTATTTGCTACTTTCGAAATAAAAATTATAAATTACTATATGTATTTGTGAATTTAAAGCTAATTCAGTGCTTCAATTTTAAATGCAAGTTCTGTTTCTGAAGTTGACTTCGCAATTGTTGAGTTCGAAATACAATGTTCTAAATTTAAATTAAGTCATTCTGAATATGAATTGCAACTTTCTAAATTTGAAATTAAAATTTTGAATTCGAAAAAAAAATTTTAAATTTAAAAAAAAATCGAGCGAATTTCATTTCAAAATCATCAATTTATTTTCTACTAAAAAAAAATACATGTCAATTTTGAAATGCAATTTCAAATTGGGACGAAAGTTCTGCTCTACATTCGGTATGAAAATTTTTGGGTTTGAAATATGATTTTCTGAGTTGGAGCTTTGAATCCTGAGTTTAAATTGAATAAACTTCAATTCCAACTTGAACAGGAAATAAAAATGCTGAGCTTCATTTCTAACTAGCTAAATTTGATTTGAAAGTTCGGAGTTCGAATTGCAACTTTCTGTATTTTAAACCGAATTTGCTGAACTAGAAGTTACAATTCTGATATTCAATTCAAACTTTCTGAATTCGTAGCAAAAGTTCATAGCTTTAATGCTATGAATTTGATATGTTCGATAAATAATTTAAGTCCCTCATCAAAATTTAATAATCTTTAACTTGTATTGGAACATTCTAAATTTCCAACTCAAATTTACAGTTCGAAAAAGTATATCTAAATAATTGATGACTTACTAACTAACATACTAACCTAGACATTCCAGCTGTTTAAGGCAGATCCGCATGCTGAAGAAATATGAAAAAAACTCAGTTGCTTAGGACTTTCATTAGAAACCCCGATGACAAATTTGTTTTGTATCCGAAAGTGTCATACAATTTATTTAAAAAAGCGATCCACCCTAGTATGTTTGTAGTATACGCTCTTTCGCTAGACTGATTGCACCATTTTCCGGTAGTTTGCTTTATTTTTTTTATCGGAGGAATTAATTAACCATCAATAGATGACAAGGCGAAGAGTATGATTTGTGTTTACTTTTCACTGAAATAAATATGGCTCTGCCTTTGTTCTGTCTCTGCGCGTCACTCTGTCTCTGTTTCTGCCCATTTCTTTGTATATATCTCTAATACTGTCGCAGTCCCAGTTTTCCTATTTTTATCTCCTTCTGCATCTCATCTAGCTGCTGCTGTCTGAGGCTCCTTGCTATAGGCAAGTGTTTGACCTATTCGAGCACACAGATCGAAGTTGTAACGGAGTAATGCTTTGGAAAGTTCAGTCCACCTCTCTCTCTGTCCAACCTCTTAGCTTTCCTTCCTTCAATTCTAATCTCACTACAATATTCAACCCCGGACTCACAGCAGACTGTCTCTTACCTTTTCCAACCACAAGTCCAACATATCGGTAAACTTTTCATCAAGTAATAGAAACACCGTCCCAGGCCGTAGTACCCGAGTACCGCTCATCTCAGCTTGTCAAGGTTGCCATATAATGTAGTTTGTTCTAGATACTTATCAGAAAAGAACATAAGGAGCGACAATATTTAATAAGAGAGCTGAGCTTGAAATGTCTACAAAAGGTCATCCAAATGGGTCAAGTCGATTTCGAGATACAAAAATATTTGCAAAAAAATTAATATATTAGGATTAGGTGGCAACCCTCGGCTGCGCTGTTTCCGAGATAGTAGTGAATATACAAATATATAAATATACATAAATGAATAGTTTATAATTAAGATTATCTACAAGAGTACAAAATTTGCCGAAGTGGCAACGCTCACAGCGATTTCATCGGTAGATACCACATTTACTTTCATTTCGAACGATTGCAGTTTATTTTCTGTCAACAAGTTCGTTTCAAACAGAGCTTTAACAATAAAACATGTTGTATTATGTGTTTATATACCACGGAGCAGAAGCGCTTGCTTTACAATTTCAATCATTGTGGTCGGCGTCCCTAGCAGCGCGTTATACACTGTTTACACCAGCGGCCGCCTTACCTCTGCCATGTCAAAGAGTAGTTGCGGGGCAACATGTTGGAGCAGCACATGACGCGGATGGGTGTGAAGTGCGCTTGTATGTTTGAGAGCGCTCCACTGTGCGGCTGTCGTTTTGCCGCGAGGAGGCGCGACTTGAACGACAACCAGTGTGACCAGGTTAGCCTTTTTGAGGCTAGATTTAGCCTTTTTTTTGTCCTTAAGCCTCATAATTTTGGTTTTAGCTTCGTGGCTTTTTTTTTTTAAGCCTTTTTTTACTCCAAACCTTTTCTGTTCCCAACACCACATTTTTCATACAACTTCGAGGAATATATAAAATTAAAGTTGAATGAAGATAGCATTGATGACGAAATACAAAAAAATTATTCGTAAAAATTGTCAACTATTTTTAATGGAGTTGATAACCCAATTGCGACATCGCCTACCATATAACATGAACTCTTTACAAAAGATAATTTTTTTTGTTTGATAATCCATTGAAATTTATAAAGCTGGATGTATTTTCTCACTTTCAAGAACAAAAGTCTAGGTATTCTCCAAGTCAAGTAGCATTGATAGAGATGCAGTGCCGAAAGCCAATAACCGTGCAGTGGACAAGTGTGACCTCTACCATAGAATTTTGAGCGGAAGTCCGAGAACATAAAAATTCATTAAACGAAACCTCCTTCACGAAACGGCGGCCGCCGTGGTGTGAAGGTAGTGTTGCCGGCCTACCACACCGAAGAGCCATGGTTCGAGCCCTGGTACAGGTAACATCAAAAGTGATTTGAAAAAAAGTTTTTCAAAACGGGGTCGCCCCTCGGCAGTGGTAATATTAGATCTTCGTTAAAACGCTTATCCAAATGTTGCATTAATTTTGAAATTACCGTGATTTCATCTCTATGATAAATACCCAAACTTTGTACCCAGATTTAAGCTCTTCAGATTCATCAGACGAAGAAAATATTATAAAATTAATTAGTTTGTAGTGATTTTTCTATAGTATGTATTTTTTTGAAAAAACTTCTAGTCAAGGATATGTGTTGAAACAAGCATAGTTTTTTTAAGTTATGTCTACAGCTTTATATACAAAAAGTTTAAACTAAAATAAAAAATTTGAAATGGATTTCGTAAAAAAATTTCTGAGTTTTTTTTAGCTTCTTTTTTTTCTTAATTTAAGCTTTTTCTAACCTTTTTTGTTGCCGATTTAGCCTCTTTTTTTTATCAGCTGGTCACACTGACGACAACAGCAAACAGACATATGCGCTCTGTCGGCAATTATTGCTGGCACTTGCTTGGGTCGCCAACTACTGAGTCGCGCTCAATTATAAAGGTACGCTCATACATATTTTAAAGGCCTGGGGACGAAGTGGAAAGTGTTGAAGATAACAATGATGGTGTCGATGACGATAATTACAATTAACTTACACGCCAAAAAGCGATGAATACATTCGTCGCAGCAGATTGACATACAGCGCTTCGGCTCTTCGGTGATATGTTTCATTGACATGCATGAGCGCTCGCTACTGGTCTGTTGCAGTCTACCTCAACAGCTATTTTTTCCAACAAAGAAATTTAGTTGCGTGCTGAACGCGAATGAAAACGATCGATAGCGTAACGGTTGCGCACCCTAACTCTAACCCAAAAAAGAAAAGATAATTTAATAAATAAAAAGTTGTGAGGAAACTAGAAAGACATTAAAACTTTGATTAACTCAAATGTGGTTTTAATGGTAAAGTGGACAGCGAGACAAAAGTAGAGATAGTGATTGATTTCAACGCAGCTTATTTCAATACCCGACATAAGTGCATAAGTGAAAAAATAAAAGTAAAAGTGCTACGCGCTTGCTCACAAAGGAGCTGCTGGTCCAAATAGTTGGAAAATAATGTGAAAATAAACTTTTTTCGCGCAACAGAATTTTTTGCTATATTTTCGAATATTTTTATTCGCGTTTCCGTGCGCTAAAAGACGAAACGAAAAAATGGAAAAATCACACTTCAGTAAGACGGCATGCGAACAACTCATTGCGCCTAGTTCGCCAGCCGCCTCAGATGCATGCTCAATCTCCTCTGCAGCTAGCTCACACAAGACCCATCATGGTGGCGTCCAAAAGTTTTGTTCAAAAATACGTCACAAAATCGAGGATAACATTGCACCACGTCTCACCAGCAAACTCTACAAAACATCGCACAAGCATTCGATATCGATGAGCTCGCTTAGTATTGTGGACTCGACTAGCGGTAAATACACTGCTATGGGTAAACAATCCACCTTACCCACCATGCCGGGCAATGTCGGCGGCGCGCAGGCAACAAATGCAATATCCACAGTTTCATCAGCACATCGACGTCTCACAGGCATGTTGAAGCATCAGCGCCAACGCATCAGTAAAACCACAACAAAAACATTCAACAAACATGAAATATCTGCGCCAATTGGTGAGGTAGCTACCAATACGGGCATAATTTGTCCGGCTTTGAATGGTAAAGGCGTGCTTGCTGAATCTGTAGCTCCCTTGGAGCTATCAACGCACAGTGCGACGAGCTATGAAAGTGCCACCTATGTGGATAGCGACGAAGAGTACCAGCTTAGTTTGAATTTGACTAAACAATCATTGGAAGATGAAATTTTTGAAGAGCTCGAAAGAGCAGCGCACGATGAATCCAAATTGAATGCGGTACTAAAGAATTTCGACCTTCTACTTGTTGATTATAATGGTGGGCCGGTGGAGGCGGGTAAAGCGCAACCGCATGTCATTTGCGACGTAGCTGTGGTGGAAGCGGCAGCAGCAGCGCAATTAGAACTTATAGCCTTAGAGCCACCAAACGCATTTGCTGACCATGTTGACAGCAGCATGGAGGAAGGGCGGCGAGAGAGTGACGAACTGATTGGTTGTGCTGTTAATGCAGAAGAAGGGAAGCGCGTGTGTGAATTGGCGGATTTAGAAGCAGCATCGAACGAATATGTTGATTTGCAAGTTGAGCTAAACACTACGCAAAACAATGCTGCGTCAGAAGTACCAACCGTTTGTGCAGCTAAAGTGGACAAAGCCGCAGCAATCATGGACACCCTGTTTGCACTCTCGCATAGCACAGCAAAAGCCGTCCCATCAGCTACAACAGTAACTACGGAATCCACGACACCTTCACAGCCACCTGTGCGCCCAAAGCGCTTAGAGAAATCCAAATCATCGCTAGCCATACCCAGACGTAATGTCTATCAATCACCCGACACGCCAACACTGCGTAACATCCGTTCTGCACTCGCGACGCGTGCGCTTTCTAAATCCGTTTGGGAATTAACAACCTCCAACACGTCGCTTCCAAATAGTAAAATTCCCATATTTAAAGCATTACCTTTACAGAAGCGCAGCAAAAGTTTCTGCAGCACTTCCTTAACGGAAGTGTTTGACAAGGATAAGCTGCTGAGCAGCGGTACAACGAAAATGGTTGCTGTGAAGCAAGTTGCCAGCAATGGATCTACCGCTGCGACAAATAATCAATGTCGTCGTCCACTAACTAAGGATGCGCGCACAGCACCCACTCTATCGTTAAGCGGCACGAAAACACGTTCACGTTCGGCATCTACAACAA
The DNA here is from genome assembly GCA_949987695.1 of Merzomyia westermanni. NCBI lineage: Eukaryota > Metazoa > Arthropoda > Insecta > Diptera > Tephritidae > Merzomyia > Merzomyia westermanni. The sequence goes on along the minus strand of OX465288.1, from coordinate 16,164,200 downwards.
GTACACCGCAGCCGCAATTAGCCGCACAAGTGCAGCAGCAAACTACTACGGCCGCACAACGTACCAAACGCAAGTCATTGCCCGTTGAGAAGTTAACGCGTAGCAATTCACGCCTACACATGGAGAGGACGAAATCATCGATAGGTTTCAATGCGAAAACGGCAAACGCTACAACAGCGAGTGGACCACGAAGCACGCCCTCTAGCGGTAGTTTGAGTGTTGGTGGTCGGTCTATTGGTGGCAATCGTAGTAGTATTGGTAGTCAAGGCAACGGCTGCAGTCAAAGTAGCGCAAGCACTATATCGCGTTCCTCTACAACAACACGCAAGTTGCATGGCAGTCGCGATGAGCTCTTGAATAAATGTTTAGAGAAAGGTCATGAAATTTTACGCAAAGTGGAATCCATCAATACGGAAGGTGGTAGTGTGCGTAAAACAACTACAACAATCGCAAAGACTAGCGGCAAGCCAATTGCGGCGCTGACAATGACGAAAGCAACTGCCCCAACACCAGTTAAATGCGCTGTGACAACAGCGTCTAAAAACTCACGTACGAAAGTGAAAACGACAACGATTGGCAATGCAACGCTGCCAGGTAAAATTACGAAAGATGCGTGCAACAGCACCACCAAGTCAAAAGCAGTTGCGACCACAAAACACTTGAAATATGCGAACGAGGAGAAAGTGATACAGCCACAGTTGGAGCTCTGCAAAATAATACCACCCGTCTTGGGTGAAATGTCTGATAAACATGTTGAGCTATTGGTTAATGTGGTGCAAGCTAAACCAGTGTCGACAACATCGTCTGCTGCATGCAAAACAACTGGCGCTAAACAGCTGTTTGAACATGAAACAATAAAAAATGTGGCAGAACATCAGCAGCACACAGTTCAATCAACGGAATCTGAGTCATCTTCGGTGACATCGCTCTTGGCCAATCAGTTAAACAGCAAAGTCGATCACAGCAATGAATCAGATTCAGATGATTCTGGTCACATATCAAATGAGAATGATGCCACCATACGCACTCTATCCACATCGACCGCATCAAGTGTGAGTCTTTGCGAATCCGATATTACAGAAGAGGATAAGCATGTAGAAACTTTAGTCAATAATAAAGTCGTCTCACCAGCACCACCGGCCAAGTCAACAAAAATTTCGGAGCTTATGGAAAAATTCGAGAAACAATCACAGGCATCCGTAGTGCAAGCTGCAAGTGCTGTGGAGCAGCAACCTGCTCGTGCTACCCTCACCAAAGTTTGTACAGCGACACGCGTCGCTCAACTCGAGCCCGTTCAATGTATACAAACGCTTGTTGAATTCTATCCAACCTACAGCAAAGAGGTAACTATTAGATTGTTTTAGAATGCAGCGAGGTTTTCATAAGTATATTAGATTTTCAAAAAAGTTACACTTGAAGCGAAAAGTACGAAATCTTAGAAAAAAAAACAAATGTTTTATGAATATAATTAGTTCGAAAATAAAATCAAATATTTGTAAATCTACGATCAAAATATTTCAGCCACTACATAACAAATAATTTCATATACTATTTTTATAAAATGATTGCATTTAAAAGTAGATAACCATTTATAATCTAGGCAAAAATCCTCAAGGGTTAGTAACATTTACGCTGGTTAATTTTTATTACATTGCAATCACATTCCTCATTATTTAAAAAAAAATAATCAATTCCTTTAGTCAAACCATTCAATTCCAAATTTATTGCACAATTCCCATAACATTGCTTCGTATTTGCAAAAGTATTCAAGTCCTTTAATCTACTGGAATAAAGTGCATTACAATTACAAGAAATTACTGCGTATTAGCAAATTCCAGTATTCGAAAAAGTAATACAATTACAATACTCAATATTTATAAAAGTAAGCAATTCCTTCATTCTACATCAAAAGCGTTGAGTACATTAAAATTCCAATTACATTATTTGGAAAAGCAGTTCATTTCAGTATTTTCGAAAATAACAAATTTCAATTCACATTTTTTGAAAAAGTAATAGAAAAAATTATGTAAATTACAAATTCAATACTCAGTATTTGTAAAATTAATGCAACGCAAATACAATTCTTTTCCGCAATTTTTAAACAAATAATGTATTGCAAATATAATAACATACCTAAATATTGTAATCAGTACCGCAATAGAATTGAGTGCATTACAGTTCGAACTACATTGCGCAACATTTGAAAAACTACTAGTTTTAAAAATAAGTAATAAAATTTACAAGTAAAAGTCTCTGTATTTGGAAAAGTAATCCAATTACAATTACATTACTCAGCGTTTGGAAAATTAATCCATGATTATCCATTCCTCAATATAATTATAGTAGTAATTACCCTTGCTGAGGAGGTCTAAGGGAATGGTTTACTACTTCCACTACTTTTGATTTGTAATTTGTAACTTTCTAAAGTAATGATTACTATCCAGCTCTAGTTGAAACGACTTCCTTTTAGCATTTTTTTATGTAAAATTTATTAAGATATCTTTGTATTTTTCTTTACTTTTGGTTTTGGCTAGATGTTTATGTAAATCCAAAATTCTATAGTTTTGACATTTATTTAAATTCATTTGATATACTTAATATTATACTATCTTAAATTATATTTAAACGGCGTAGTTTGTATTATATTTTATTATACTCTAATTAGTAGCTAAGTGAACTGTCACAAATTATTATTGTGCTTTTTATGAATATACTTACAATATATAAACTTGCAATTGTTATTCTAATAAAATAATTATAATAAAAACTGTAAATTGTTTTCTTTTTCCCTCACTATGTAGTACTCACAATTGTTTGTAGTTTTCCTTCCCCTTTATGTTTTAAACCCTTCATTGGTAGTAAGCAACCTGTAGAGCTCTTGTAGAATTTCCTCACGGTCAACACTTCTCAGCCTATATTCCTGAAATCTCTGTAATTTTTTCCACTATTGGTGCATAATTTTGTTTCCTTTTGGGTAAGCCTTTATTTAGTTCGCTTGACTTTGAAGAATTTTCGAAAAATTTTTTATTTGAAACATATCGTCGGTGGCACAAATGCAAAACCGCGTAAGTGATATCTTAGTTTAACTGTTTTTCAACTGAAAATCGTTTAATTTTAATAGCGACTTTACGGATACAGTTCCCGTCAAGGTCGATTCTTTTAATTATTTTCCAAAACAACATGTAGTTTTCTTGAGAATAAATTAATAGATCTAAATGACAGAGGCCTATAAAAGTTTTTTACACAAAAGTCACTTACGCGGTTTTGCAAGGATATGTAGCTTAGGGTTTGTTCGATTTGTATGGACGAAAGTTAACCGATATCGCGCCATCGATTTTTCGATAGGTTTTGGGTTCAGGAAAAAAAAGTTCCACTTCGCATACCCAAAAAAATACTTTTTGAGCCTGCGAAATTTAATTTTTTTGACTTTTTTCGACTTTGATTTTTAAGATTTTTTAATGAATTACTAAAAACATTTTCATTTGATTTAAAAATTTTCATGTATACCCTGTCCGACCCAAAAATGTCCGCTAAAAATGTTGGCGAAAACAGTTTTTGAAAAAAAAAAAAATATTTTCGGATTTGGGGAGGGTTTTGGTCAAAAAATTTACCCTTTCGCCATTTTTTTAAGGGTTTTTTCAACATTCATGCAAAAATGTTTTCGATGAAAACGAATTTGTCTTATATGTCCCACTTAAAATTATGCGCTAAAAACGTTGGCGATAACAGTTTTTTGAAAAAAAAAGTTTATTTGCGGGTTTTGGAAAAAAATTTCGACCAAAACAAATCCCAAAACTGAAGTTAAAATTTTTTTTAAAAAAACTTATCGCCCAAAACCTATCGAAAAATCGATGGCGCGATATCGCTTAATAAATCTACGCAGTCTAATGCAGCTACAGCCAGAACTTCTTTCATTTATTAAAAAAAAAAAAATTATGTGTTGGTTTCTTATACTCGTATCTTAGTGCAGTGGCGCATTAGCTTAAATTACTTCAGTAGCGTAGAGCACTTCCTTATAGTCCAGTGAACATATTTCCGTGATTGTTTTTTTTATTTTAGGAAATAAGGTATTCAAGAAGAAGAGAAGAGAGTCATGGAAGAAATTTAAAAAAAAAAAGTGAAAGAGGTGGGGAGATATCTTCTAGCTATTAACTACTTAATAATTCCTATTCAATCGAATTCCTTGTAATTGATCAAATTGGTGCCAAGAGCTATGTTTTCCCAGCAAACACTTGAGTGGTTCAATTCAGAGTTGGCGCTGCCTTCAGCGCACAAAAACGTGTAACATTACCCAGCACAAGTGCAAAAGTGTTGCACCCATAGCCACGTCTATATAAATAGTTTCATGACTGTCATGAACTACTGATGTACACAGTTTACGAGGTCCCAATATCGACTCCGGCCATCATCTTGTGGCAGCTAAGATGAGCACAGACCTCTGAGCGGTATGAAAGCGAGTACAACATTGTAAGAAAAATTGACATCTTTTGGCAAAGGGCGAATAGGCAAAATCCTTAACAGTTTAAAATTTTAATGAGTCGACACTGACGTGGCTGCTCTATGGTGTCGGAGCTTCGCTGCTGATAACATCTAATAAGTCGGCTCTGAGAGCATTCGAAAGAAAGGTTGTTTGAAGCTATGGAGATCCTGTGGTGTTTGCCATTGCCGCCAGTTGGTAGAACTAAGAAACAACTGGCGCTATGTTGGACTAGTTAGGTGCTACTCAGATCCAGCTATAACTTGCACTCTCTTATCTTCCACTGGAACTTACCGTTTGTTAATGAAGTATGCGAAAAGAACTATTTCTTGAATCGTTGAGATTCTCATAGTTGTACTGGTTTGTTCAGCTGCGATTTGTGGTTTTAAAAAAATCTTAAGGCAATTTACATGCATAAATTAGATTTTTTTATTTAAAAGCATATCTGTATTTCTTCGAAGTGCGTTTGGCAATTTTCGTTTTAATAACAGCAAATTAATAATTAAACTGCAGTTCACAACTATTGTTGGTATGTTAATTAATAAAAACGCACATCACGTACAAAATAAACACAAGCGGATAAAATATGCGTAGGTATTTTCATTAGAACTGGGTAACGCTGCGTTGCGTTATTGCATATTCATTCATGACTATCTTCATTTTTTAACCAAAGAAAGAAGTGAACACACAAGTGCGTTCAGAATAGTGATGAGATCTATCGGTGAAGAAACTATTGAGTTCCATATAGTAGTTATTTAGTTTCTTTGGCTTATGTTGTACTTATAAAGACTCCCCAAGTGAATTTTTGTAAATATGTATTATGACAGGCATCGCTTTTGTACAATTCTATTGTACGTACACACATATTTTCAGCCTAATTTTATTGCAACCACTAGTAAAATAGATCTTAAACTTTAAGTTGTCCATCTAGCAATACATCCATTAAATTTGTATTCGATTCTATGCAGCTGTTTTTGAGCGATATGCGAACAAACATGCAGACGGACAAACAATAAATTTGAAACTGTTGAAAGACACACTGAGTGTACCCAAATGAAATGTTCATAATAATAATTCAGAATATTTTTAAACATATTTAACAACAGCTCACTTTGAATAAAAAACTTTTAAAATAAAAAATAAAATTTTATTTGTTATTCAAAAAAATTTGAGTGATGAGTGAAATATTATCGGTTATTAAACAAATTTTTAATAAAAAATAAAATTTCAATTTTTATTCAAGCTTTTGAAAATGAAAAATAACACATCGAGATACAGCAAAATTATACCCGTATGTGCATATAGACATAATATGTATTTGTAAAGATTTTTTTTTTTGGTTATTTCTGTATAAATTGAGCTGCACTGAGTTTATTTAATTCAATTTCGGGATCATTGCTACTTAGGGACTACTTGGTGGTTTTCAGGGTGATTTCGGAAAAGTTTTAGAGATAATTTTGGCATTTTTTCAGCACCATTTCGTTATTGATTGATGGATTATATTAAGACTTTTTTTTGTCGATATTTGAATTATTTTAGGGATCTTTGTGGGACTTTTTCAGAGAAATGACTCCAAAAAAGTCTCATAATTATTCCAAAATAGTCCCGAAAACAACACCGAAATGACCCGATAAAGCCCAGAACACAATACAGCATATGTACCGAAATTTCCCTGAAAAAGTCCCAACAATTTTCCTAAAAATATCCCCAAAACATCGAAGGAATCCCGCCAAAACCCTTATTTTGTCCAGCAATGGTCCCAAACTTGCATCCAATTAACTAGGTGAATCTCAATTTATACAGAAATAACCGAAAAATCTTTACAAATACACATTATGTCTATATGCACATACGGGTATAATTTTGCCATATCTCGATGCGTTATTTTTCATTTTCAAAAGCTTGAATAAAAATTTAAATTTAATTTTTTATTCAACATTTTTTGAATAACCGATAATATTTCACTCATCACTCACATTTTTTTGAATAAAAAATAAGTTTTTATTTGTTATTTTTTTGTCGCTCGTCACTCAAATTTTTGAAAACTCCCATTACTGTTTAACAACATAGCCGATACTATCGATAGTAATAAAACATCGATAGTAGTATTGATATACACATATAAATAACCGATAGTAAGTCGACAGTTTTCCATTTCTACTACTTCTCACGTAACATTATTCGTTCTTTAACAGCTTTCTGCTAACACAATACGTTACCGCAGTCCATTGCGCTTGCGCCTTTGTATCTACGCATGAAGAAATGCGCTATTAATGTACGTTAAATGTTAATGTACAAGGTGGCGCAAATGTAATCCTCCTATCAGAAAATGCTATAAATTTTGCGATTGGCCCCTAAAGTCAGTTCTGTTTTGACATTTGTGTAGTAAACACATGCGAAATACACGTTAATAAACAATGTTACGCTACACTGCTCCAGAACGCGGAATATTGCTGACTATTTATTTGACCAATAATCGGTCGGGGCCAAACGGTTACTGTGAATGCTGAGCGCTAAAGAGCAATGATCAACGAGTTCTTTTTGCCGCAACTTGATGAATTGGGATTGGAAAACATGTGGTTCCAACAAGACGGTGCAACAGCACACACTGCACGTGCCACAACCGATATGCTGAACATAGGAAGCTTTCTTTTGCGCCACCTTGTACGTTAAAAGCATGTGAAATATTCACGACTAATAGCGAACCTTGTTGAGTTAGCAGCACAATAAAAATATGAAGTGATATGAAATGAAAGTTTTTGAATATTTAATTAATTGATTTTTTCCATTTGCTTAGACAAAGCGAAATTTCAATGGCTTTGCGCAAACTTACACACACACACGGGCAAATTTATGTATGTACATACATAAACTGCAGAACTGCTAAAAGAAAATAAAAAAAGTGTAAACAACTTATTGACATTAGCAACAAAAGTCACTCAATAGGCAGAAGACACCTGTGCTAACCCGCACGTTGCGCATGCGCATAGCGGCGCGTAATGAAAGTAGCAAACAAAAAATAGTAAATACATTTAAGAAATAATGCAGGCACTTAAATGCGACAAAAACAATGAAGCAACAGCAGCGTAATTTGTTTTCTTTTTCATGCATGCTTTTTTTTAAGTTTATTTCTAAGCAAAACTTTTGCCCATCCATGCGTACATCCCATTTTCAGTGAATGCTTTTGGTGAGTTTCTACTTTACTCCACCCGCATACCAATGGCTGCCTTTTTACACCGAATTCGGCTGTAAAGTATGATTAGGTCAAACAAATGCATTTTCAAGAGGGCTGGACACAACAATTTGGCATAAGCCATTAGCTGCCCAAGTCGTTGCGTAGTCATAAATGCTTTGAGTAATTTTGTGAAATTGTTGGATTTTATGTTATACGTTCGCATGAGATAATTGCATGATATGTTGGGATAGGTGCAAAAGTCTTGCATCTATAACTTATATTATTTACTAGAGGGCCTGGCAGACTTTGTCCTGCCCAGAAATTTATCTGAATGTATATAGAAATATTGGCTATCGCTATCACTATCCTTACCCTTTCGCTACCCTATTCCTCTCCCGCCCTTCTTCATATAAAATATCTATAGCAAACATTACAAAGCCCGTAGAAATAATTGCGGAGTAATATTAATTTAGACTATATCAAAAGGCTGCTAGCCTCCTTTTCCCCCTACCGACCCTTTTTCTTGAGGTGGTAGAGATTGACTGAGGGAGGTGCCAAATCCACTTCACCGTTCCTTTAATTTTTTTCTTGATATGTTATGATCAACCTCATATAACTCTGTACCAGTTTTCAGTATTCTGTCCAGAGATAGATGTGCAGTAAGAAAAATGTCATTTGTATATTAGGTGCCACGCCCACTTCTCCCCTCCTACCCGTTTTCTTGAGGGTTTAAAGATTGGTCTCCTTTAACTCTACCAATTTTCAATATTCTACCATGAATACTTCCGGAGATATGCAGTACGGAAAATCTCATTTGTATGAGAGGAGCCACGTCCACTTCTCCTTTGCCAGCCTTTTTTCTTGAGGTGTTAGAGATTAGATTCATTTAACACCTTACAAATTTTCAATATTCTACCATGAATACTTCCGGAGATATGCAGTACGGAAAATCTCATTTGTATGAGAGGAGCCACGTCCACTTCTCCTTTCCCAGCCTTTTTTCTTGAGGTGTTAGAGATTGGACTAATTTAGCACCTTACCAATTTTCAATATTCTACAATAAATACTTCCAGAGATATACGGTTCGGAAAATCTGGTTTGTATGGGAGGTGCCACGCCCACATCATACAGTGATCCGGACTGTGAATCTAAATCATCCTCGAGCCTACTTGAGCATACAAAAAAAATTTTCATCAATATCGGGCCAGGCATTTAGAAGGAGTTTAGTGCTAACCGGGGACGAACAGAAGATTTTTATATATTAAGATACTATAGCACGGCCGCCGTGGTGTGAAGGTAGTGTTGCCGGCCTACCACACCGAAGGTCCATGGTTCGAGCCCTGGTACAGGTAACATCAAAAGTGATTTGAAAAAAGTTTTTCAAAACGGGGTCGCCCCTCGGCAGTGGTTTGGCAAACTCTCCGAGTGTATTTCTGCCATGACAGGCTTCTCAGCAAAAATTCGTCTCCTTTGTAGATGCCGTTCGGAGTCGGCAAAAAACTGTAGGTCCCACCAATTTGTAGGGAAAATTCAAATCGGCACACCACAAATTGGAAGAGAAGCTTGGCACAAAAATCTCTTAGGAGGTTTATGATGATATACCTGTTGTATATCGCGCCATAGAGAGAGAGAGCTATAAAATTTAAAATCGATCTTTCCGTAAGAGGAAAACTGAGCCGATTTTTCTAAAACAAGTTTTAAGATCAGATATTTGCATCAAACGAGGATGCAGGCGTGTTTTTAAAGTAATATGTTAATCTATACTATATATTGAAAAAAAAAAAACCGAAATTTTCGTAAAAGCAAAAAAGCCAATCTACTCTGCCAAATTCTCGAAATAAAATTTTTAAATTATATATTTGCGTCTCACAGGGATATAGAAGTGTTTCTGAAGTGATATGTTTATCTATACTATATACATATATAAAATTAAAAACAAAAGTTTCCAACGCTCACTATCACGAGAGGGGGAGAAGGTATTAGAGGTAGAACCAAAGGTAGTTATAGAGGTTAAGATAGAGGGAGACGGAAATAACCCTGCTTTCTTCAAGTTCTAAGCCCTCTCCCTACCCACTTCGTATCTATCTTCCCGTTCTATCTGCATTCATATCAGAGATATTAATAAAAATTAGCACCTGGTTAAACCAATTTTGTCTTTTGCATAGCGAATAACCCATGAAAGAGATTAAGCGGGCTTTAAAATGTTCAGTTCTAATTTACACTTGAACCAATTCGAAATATGATTTTTTGTAAACATTTCATGGTGGAAAATCCCCTTCGCTTACATTTTGATTAAATGCGCCATACGCAGCTACCACACGTATTTGACATCATCTACCCCAGATCTGCTTGTAAATACGAATTTCTATGCATTACCTTCATCCGTTTCTTTGTCTCGGCACGTATCTGCTTAGTATTACACACATATAGACCTTCCCCTTTTTTTCATATCGATTACAAGATCTCCAATCAAACTTGATCTTGAACCAACTGTGTAGCCTCAAGTGGGGTGGGGTAAATAATATTCACAGAGCTGTTTTTAATTTATATGCGTTTATTGTGTGAAAAAGTACGTGACATAAGATTACAAATTTTGCCTTCTTTTTTTATAGCAAAATATAGTGATTGTCACATAAATAAGGTTAGTGTACGTATTAGAATTTCGAGTTTTACTTCTTCGCCATCAGCTTTAGCTTCTTATAATTTTAAATTTTGGGCATCTCGTATGGATTATGTGCTCTTGCTTAGTATTTAACATTTTATTGAATTTTTGTCTGTCTGTCTGTCTGTAGGTTTGTTCGCGCATCACTAAATACCGACTACAGTGAATTGAATGATTTCTTCACTGTTTAAACTGCATTCATTTGGAGAAACGCGGGTATATAGCTCAACATAAAAGCTACTTAACATAGTTATTCAGTAGTCGACTCAACACAGGTGTTCCTAATTATGCAATCATTACTGTAAGCGAGTCATATAGTACATCAGGTTTACATTTATTTGCATCAAATCTCGTCTTACAATCACACTCAATCCATTATTCCCTTAGTTTAGTTTGCGTTCGGTAGCAGGGCTGAGAAAGATACTTCTTTTATTGATCGACAATGCACTTGCAACTTTTCTTGCGCTGAACTTTGCAAGTATGCTGTTTCTTAACTTGGTCAATCACAGGTGTTCAAATTGATTTTTAGTTTTCTCTTTTTTACACTTTTTCCAATTTTTGTTTTGTTTTTCCTTCCCCATTTTATGTCGACATTGTATTGTGTTATTATGAAGAGACACATTGTCCGTCATTTCAATCTTTAGCTTTTGTAATAACAAAAAGGTGTGTTGATGTATGACGAACAAGCACGGATGGTAGAGGAGTCATGTGAAAACTTTCTTAATATTTAGTACTAACTAACTCCGCAGACGTCCTGCTCGAAAAATTTTACTATCTTGACTTTCTCTGTTTTCGATTTCTCTACTTCTTCTTTTACCTCTTGCGCTTCCCATTCCGTAATCATATATATTATTTCTGTAAGGTCTTTTTGTGTTATTTCCTAATTTTCTGCTCTCATTTGGAACCAATATTAATAAATAAGGTATCGTTTTAAAGGTGGGGGTTAGCTCTACATGCGAAACCATGTTTTAATTAGCGGAGTGCTTTTGTTTAAGCGTATTTTATAAAAATGAATTCTTTAAAATAAACGATTGTGAATGCACAAAAAAATCAATTTGTACTGCAACGCTATTGTGACTGACATTCACATGCCTCGCGACATCTACATTTGAATGCTAAGACTGAACAGTGCGCCATCTACACTTGAACATTGCTAAAATAAGTGAATAAGACTGCGTTCACATTGGGTCATAAACTCGAGTTAAAGGGACATTTTTTGAGTTAATTCATATTGATGTTGTCAATCAACTCAAGTTTATGGCTCAATGTGAATGTTGGCGGTTTATAGCGGGTTGCGGGTGTAAAAAAAGATATACTTGCCGATTATCGCGGATTAAATGAAAAGACGTCCATTTGATTTCACAAAGTTTTATAGAGAGAAAAAAAGGCGGAAGTAAACAATGTCTGACAAACGACAAGTGCTTCCAAAGTTAAGGAATGTCAATAGAAAGAATAGATCAATTACAAGGTTGCCAATTAGGCGCGAACATGCCGGCCGCCTTGAACAACTGTTCAAAATTACAATAAATAATTTACAAAATTAAATTCAAAATTACATCAATTTGAAAATATATCTGACTTTGAGAAGCGATAATTTGGCAATAGGTCGTAAGAATTCCCCTTCTGATGTTCTCAACTTCACTACTCGAACATGATCGTCCTTTCCAGGATGGGTGTCGATTACACGTCCCAATTTCCACTTAGTAGGGGGTGCGTTATTATCGTGAACTATTACGATGTCGTTCTCTCGTAGGTTTTGCGTTGATCTATACCATTTCGTTCGCTTCTGCAGATTGACGAGATACTCGTCGCGCCAACGTTTCCAACACTGTTGTCTGATCGATGAGATGATTTGCCATCTTTGAAAAAGTGTGCCCTTATAGACTTCCATGTCGGGGTCGGGTAGCCCCTTTAGCGGTTCACCAATGATAAAGTGCCCCGGTGTAAGCACTTCGAAGTCATCAATATCGCTTGGTATCGTACACAAAGGGCGTGAATTAACGCATGCTTCGACTTCGGTGAGTACGGTCGAAAATTCTTCGTACGTCAGCAGAGTAGAATCTAACGCTCGTTTAAGGTGGTATTTTATTCGTTTGACGCCAGCCTCCCAAAAACCGCCCATGTGAGGAGCGCTTGGCGGATTGAAATGCCAGGTCGTCTGAGCGTCTGCGAAATAAGCGGTGAGTTTTTCATCCCGGATGCATCGTTCATATGCGGCACGTAACTCCCTTTCGGCACCGACGAAATTCGTACCGTTATCCGAGTACATGTGTTGGCAGTACCCTCGACGATTTGTAAATCGCTTGAATGCCGCAATGAAGCTTACCGAGGAGAGATCGCTCGCTAACTCCAAGTGCATCGCACCTGTGCTCATGCAAATAAATGACGCGATGTACGCCTTCGTAGACTTAGCGCCTCTGCCTTGCGAAAACTTGATATTGTATGGGCCAGCGCAGTCGACTGCGCTATGTAGAAAGCTGCGAGTGCATGTGACACGACTAGACGGAAGATCGGACATGAGCTGACGAAGTGGTTGCCGGTTTAGTCGTTTGCACCGTACGCAATGGCGATATATTTTTCTCACGAGATTTCGCATGCCCGGTACCCAAAACCGGCGTTGTAAAGCGGCTTGCATAATCTGCGGGCCAGAATGCAACGTTGTTATGTGTATTTCCGCAGCGATTAGCTTAGCGAGTGATGAATTATTTGGTAGTATTATAGGGTGTTTGATGTTAAATGAGCAGTTTGAGTTCTGTATACGGCCCCCCGCGCGTAGAATACCTTCGGTATCTAGGAATGGATGAAGTCGTACGAGGCTACTACGCACCGGCACTGGCTTGTTCGACCTGCAAATATAAATTTCTTGTTCGAAAGCGTTAGACTGAGAGTATCTTACCAAGATTAATTCAGCTGTGTGAAGCTCAGCTCAAGTCAAATAGCCTGTACTGCGGTTCCCAGTGCCAGAACGAGCAGCGTTGATGCGTGCGTTGTTAGCAAAACGGATTACATATGCGGTTACCCGTTTCAGCTTGTTGTATGAGTGGTAACGGGTGAGTAACTCCCATTCTTTAGCGGTCTGCGTTACGTGAGACGCTTTTTTAGTTGATTTTAACTCCAAGTCAGTAGTTTGTTCGGGGGGTGGATGAGCCCAGCCGTGGTTGGTTTCTCGAAGCCAGATAGGTCCATTCCACCAAAGCGGATGTGATAAAAGTTGTGAGGCCGAGATACCTCTTGACGCGCAGTCAGCAGGATTGTGCTCCGACGATACGTACCTCCAAGTTTCCGATGCTAACACCTCTTGTACCTTAGATACGCGGTTCGCCACAAATGTAGACCAGCGGCTTGGAGCTCCTTGTAACCAAGCCAATGTGACCATAGAATCGGTCCATGCATACAACTTTTCCATTTTGCCATCGAGACTTGATTGGATTTGGCGGACCAATTTTGCGCCTAGATGAGCAGCGCATAGTTCCATCCGCGGTAACGACGTGGTTTTGAGGGGTGCTACTCGGGTTTTCGCGGCGACTAGTAAAACCTTCACGTTTCCATCTCGATCTTGAGTGCGACAATAAAGAGCTGCCGCATACGCAGCCTCCGAGGCGTCTGTAAATACATGGAACTCGGGAACTGAGGTGGGGCAGGTGCCCAACCAACGATCCAAGTTGAGAGATGAGAGCTTCGTCAGCTCATAGCGGTGTGTTGCCCAGTTTTCTGCTATTTCGGCGGGCACTAAGTCGTCCCAATCCACATTCGAGCGCCAAATTGATTGAAGCCAAATTTTAGAGCGTATTGTACACGGAGCGACTAGTCCAAGCGGGTCGAATACTTTACTAGTGTCAGATAGGAAGGCGCGTTTTGTGAGCTTGTGGGGCATGTCGTCTAAATTGACTGCGATAGAGAGCACATCGTTGTTTGTGTGCCAGATACACCCTAGCGTGCGAACTTCGTTACCTTCAGCTAAAAGATGCGACACTTGCTTGGATACGTGCGGTAATTGTTGTTGTAACAGCTGAGAATTTGTCGCCCATTTGCGAAGTTCGAAACCTCTCTGAGAAAGTACGAATGAAACGTCTCTTTGAAGAGCAGCGAGCTCTTGAAACGTGTCTGCACCTGACAATAAGTCGTCCATATAAAAATCGGAGACAATTACCTTAGCTGCGACCTTGTAGTTGTCGCCTGCATCAAGCGCTGCGCGGTGTAGTGACTTTACTGCGAGGTGCGATGCCGAGGCTACTCCATAAGTAACTCTTAGAAGTCGATAGTCACGGATTGGCGCTGATGAGTGCTCGCGCCAAACTATACGTTGTAGATCCGCGTCCTGAGGTGCAACATAGACCTGCCTGTACATCTTCTCGATGTCGGCGATGATTGCGAATCGATGCGTTCGAAAACGCACTAATATTGAAAACAGGTCTTGTTGCAGCTGTGGACCTACCATGAGAGCGTCGTTTAGCGATTTTCCGGACGAGGTCTTCATCGATGCATTAAATACCACCCTTAGCTTGGTGGTAGAGCTCGTATCTTTGACCACTGCATGGTGGGGCATATAGTACGTATTACATTCAGCTGCGCCTGCCAGTTCCATATGACCGAGATCGATGAGCTCTTTCATAAAGTCGCTGTAGTCATTTTTGAGGTGCTCGTTAGCTACAAACCGTTTCTCCATACGTATTAACGCGCGAACTGCTGCGTCTCTAGATTCCCCAATTGGAATCTCCTTCTTAATTGGCAGCCGTACGATATAGCGACCGTCTGCAGCTCTTTCGGTTGTTTCATCGAATAGTTTTTCGCACATGATTTGCTCAGAAGTGTAGTGCCTTCGCGGTTGTAGCTCCTCGAGCTCCCAAAACTGGCTGACGAGTTTACTTAGTTGCGTGTCGCAGAGGTAAGTTGAGACGGAAACGGGATGAGCTTTCAAGGCAGATGCGTTGCCAAACAAAACCCAACCAAACGCCGTGTTTTGAGCCATAGGCGTACCAGATTCGCCTTTTCTAAGACCATTTAGAAGAATTTTGTCCATCTCGTCCATGCCGATAAGGATGTCGATGGAACGCGGTTTTGAGAAATTAGGGTCAGCTAATGGTATGTTTTGGATATGTGGCCAAGATGGTATTGGTACTTCGCAGTTAGGTAGATCGTTAGTAATATTTGACAAAATTAAAGTACTCACATGAAACTTTGTTTGCAATGAGCGCGGTGATATGCATACCTGGACTTCCCCTTTTGTACGCCCTCCTTGTAGAGAGCCAATACCTGTGACGCTTGTTGTTGATGCAGTTCTAGGAAGTCGCAGACGTTGGACGCAAGCCTCAGTGATGAACGACGCTTGAGAGCCGTTGTCCAGTAGCGCGCGAGCGGGTTGCCAACGACCAGTGCTGTCTTGTAGCAAAACTTCTGCCGTTGCTAAAAAGGTGATACGATCGGTGTCAGCGTAATGCGATGAAATGTTGATGTTTTTATCTACAGTGGTTGTAGCGGGTGCGGTGGACTGATTGCTATTAAAGCATGCGTGTAACATAGTATGGTGGCGTCGCTGGCATATGCGACACGATGACGTACTTCGGCATTTGTCGAGCGTGTGTTCCTTGCTGAGACAATTTAAACACGAGCCTTGTTGTTTTATAGCGGATAGCTTAGCAATTGGAGCGAGTTGACTAAACTTCAAGCAGCTGTAAATTTTATGATCGCTGCCGCAAAATGAACATGCTAACTTCTTAGCAGTATCGACCGGTGCATTACCTTTGGATTCAAACGTGGTGTGAAGCACATTTTTAGCAGTTGGTTTTGTGCTGGCGGCTGCAAGGGGTACCATCTCTAAAGAGCGTGCGCGAGTTTCGAGAAAATCCCGAAGATCATTGAACGATGGTAGCTCATCGACTACTAATGATAACTCCCATTGCTTGCGTGTTTCATACGCTAATTTTGATACGGTTAAATGAACCAGCCAGTCATCCCAGTATTCAACTGGACGTTTTAGTGCACGTAGCGCACCAACATGTTGTAGCGTGAGGTTTAATACGTGCTTGATGGCCTTGGCTGAACCTTTCGTTGCCCTTTCAATTGACGACAGGGCTTTAATGTGGCTGTCTACAATAACTCGAATCACTTTGTACCTTGCGATCAATAAATCCCATGCTTCGATGTAGTTATCGTCACTCACTGCTAAACTGCTTACCAAGTCTAATGCTTCTCCCTTAAGACAATTGCGCAGGTAATGCAGCTTCTGTCCATTTGACAGACTTGTATTTGCATTAACGAGAGAGCAAAATGCATCATGGAATGGCACCCACTCGGTGGGATCGCCGTTGAACGAAGGCAGTTGCAACTTTGGTAGCGGTACTGAAGAATGGATTACTGGGGTAGAAAATGTTTGAATTGGAGGCGATTGCTGTGTAGATGAAATAAGGCGCTTAAAGTTTGCCTTTGCAGTGGCATACCACTCTTCGCCTTGTATGCGCGATTGTTCTTCCACATCAAAGGCTGCAGCACCGCATTCAAACTCCACTTCTTGTTGCGCTAAGCAAAAGCGCGCCCACTGTTCTTCGAGCATTTCTAAATAGGTGGATGCAACCTCCCTATCCACTGCAAGCGCATCAGCTTTGCTTGATTGCAAATGGCGTTTGATTGCTTTTAACGCGGAGTCTCTAGCTTTCAGGGTAGACATTTGCGCAGAAAAATATGTCGTAGCGATGTAAAATATAAAATTTTTGAAATAATGCGGGTTTTTAGTTATTTGGTTAAAATAACGTGGTATCCGGGTTGAAGGACCAGTTTGTTGGCGGTTTATAGCGGGTTGCGGGTGTAAAAAAAGATATACTTGCCGATTATCGCGGATTAAATGAAAAGACGTCCATTTGATTTCACAAAGTTTTATAGAGAGAAAAAAAGGCGGAAGTAAACAATGTCTGACAAACGACAAGTGCTTCCAAAGTTAAGGAATGTCAATAGAAAGAATAGATCAATTACAAGGTTGCCACTTAGGCGCGAACAGTGAATGTAATATAAGTGGTGGAATTTCAAATAGCTGTTTGCGCATATTTGTATAATTTTTTAGGGTCTCACAACAAGTGTAGCTGAAAATCTTTTTTTATAATTTGAGAAAAAGGTTTGAAAAATCCTGGACCTAGACCAATAAAAGGTTTCAAACCATTTTTTTTTTTTTTTGCGCAAGGAGCGCACGGGCCCAGCTAGTAGTAATAATTTCCGGGAAGTAAAGTATATAAAATAATAGAGTTTGAATCTTATTGCTTTGTATGCAGTCTCGAGCCCTACTCATTCAATTTGCCTTGTTGCTGCCTACCTGCCTCTTCTACTCTCAAAGCTCGCTCGAAGATGCCGTTAAGTGAAAATTGAGAGCTTAAAGCTGCTTGCAAAAAGTATTTGCATTTCGTTTTGTGCTGCCAGAGAACGTATATTTTTAGTGCGCATAAAAAGAGAAGAGATTAGAGAGCTCTTTTGCTGCTCTCTAAGCACCAACGCTTAAATCTCTAACGGTATAGCAGTGTCTAGCATTATCGATAAAATTAGTACTTTAATTTTTTTATTATATATTTATATTTTATATTTGTTATTAAAATTTTACTTCTAAAATACGCCTACGCCTAGCATTTCGCTTTAAAAACACCTCTATATCTTGTATGGCACGAATTTGTCATTTCAAAACTTGAATTAGGGAAATAGGTCCAATAGTTAGGTTGTTTTGCTCTTACAAAAATTAGAAAAAAAAAATTGCTATGTACTACAAGGGTATCACATCTTCTTACCACACTTTCCATCCAACGCTCCCCTCGTAGTCGGGATACTACCAAAAGGAACTAATTCGAAGGCGTACAGATTTCTTATCCTATAAATTACAAACACTCCCATAAATCAGATAGTGTTTTGCGGCTACAAATAACAACAACAAAGTTACAGCCTCTCAAAAGTCTGAGAGCTTTATAGAGCGCGATCTTTATTGTTCGGGTGCAGTGTGTCTCTTTTTGGAAAGAGTGCTATTTCGTTGAATTCATAGACTGCCATTATATTCGCTTTTAAACTTGCTTCCTAAATAGCCAAAGTCCTTTATTAATAATAGTAATGGGAATTTAACAGCTCTAATACATATGTAGAAGGCCGACTTGATAAGACGCTTGAAAGGGTTTTTTAATAGTTCATAAATTCTTTTAAGACCATCAAGAATTCGATCGTTTAATTAAAGATTAGCAAGAGACCAAAGCTAGCTATTCCACTTAACAATAACAGTGCTCTGCGTCACAAGTTCAGCCCAATAATTGCAGCACTACGATCGCTTAAAGCGAGCGTAAATCAATTGGTAAATAAATAAGATAATAAATGTGGTGAAGAAGGAAGTAAATATTAAAGGTTTCACATAAAATACCCATAAACAATAGCGAGTGCAGCAGCGTATTAGAGGGCGTGTATGGCGTGTTAACTG
Organism: Merzomyia westermanni; assembly: GCA_949987695.1. NCBI lineage: Eukaryota > Metazoa > Arthropoda > Insecta > Diptera > Tephritidae > Merzomyia > Merzomyia westermanni. Next base: position 16,145,452 of record OX465288.1, on the reverse strand, counting down.
GCGTGCAGACTATCTGCTGCTGCTGCTGCTCTTTTATTTACCCATAAACTGGTTTCAGGTTACGTTGCCGCCCCAGGGTAATGACATTCATAAGAGGGAATAGAGGCAAACGACAAATAATGCAAAACTAAAACACTTAAGCGTATCACTTCAAGAGAAATGAAAGGAATATTTATTGGTATTAAAATGCGCTGCTTTATTATTTCAAAATCGCTTGTATTTGTTGATTGCTAAATTTATTAGCAAGCGCCATACTGGTTAAATTTATAAGCCAGTATGAAATTATTTTAACTTATGTTGAAAAACCTCAATCTGCAAAGAGGTGCCCAAAATGCTGCACAAGTTCAATACTGACCTACGCATAGCTTAAAGCTTCACTACATTTCGTTTGGAGAAGGTAGAAGAGTACTTTCTCATTCGTTTTTGGGGTGTTTCTTATAAACTGAATAACATAGAACTAACATAGATAATAACTGAAAAAATGTTCTTGTCAAAACAAATGAAAAGTGACTGCGCTATGAACAACCGTGGTATGACTTGTACCAGGGACGGAATTACGACATGATCGTAACCCATTTTCTAAATCACAATAACTTTGAAACTGTCCAAGTTTTTGAAAGAGTAATAATGCATAATTAAACCGACCTGTACTTTCAGCAAATTGCTCACGTTTGCCGTCATTCCGAATAATGCGCTTAGATCTATTGTTATTTAAAAATTCGCTTCCGATCACGGAACGTATAACGTACTTCGAGCCCAGGTTTCGTTATACTCTCGTAAACTATATTGCAGTTATTAATAGTTTTTACAATTTATTTATTTATTAATTTTTTTAGTAAATGAATTATCTTATTTGATATATTTTTTCACGAAATTTTCAATAACAATCTTCCTTGACCGGAAAGTAAGTTGTATAACTAATTTCATTAAAATATCTCAATGACCATGGCTAATCGAAATTTCTCTTCATTCTAAGAACTTTGATAAATGGAACTCTATATCTATTATCCGTTACAAATTCCCGTTATGTGAACAAAGCTATAATACATTGTTAATTAGTATAAGTACAGCTCAAACACCGCCGTTGTCATGGCGACTACCATTGTCTAGGTCTCGACCACTGTCACCGTCGCTCTAACTGTCACTGTTCCTGTCACCATCATGGTCACGGTCTTGGCCACCGTAGTTATCACTATTCTGCTCACTGCCACTGTTACAGTCACTATAACTGTCACGGTCTTGGCCACAGCCGCTACCACTGTTCCTACCGTTGTCACTGTTACGGTCACTATAATTGTCATGGTCTAGGAAACAGTCGCTGTCACTGTTAGCTGAAATAACCTTTACATTCACTGTGTTTTATATGAATATTTACTACAAAGTTGATAGTCAAAGTTACAAAAATGTTTAGTTGTGAAAGTTTTATAAAAATATAATACTTTACTTGAAAAATTACCTCACGCTGAATTGATTGTTTACGGGCTCATTATGTAAAACGCAGTACGATGTTTAAAGAAAATTTTTAATTAATATGTAAAGGCATTCAGTGACAGTTGCTATGTGAATTTCTTTGGTATTACATATGGTTGAAGGTGAATGTGAGTCACGGTGGTGTATATTGAAAAGTCAACAAAGCAAAATAAATGTCACGGTGACTTACACAATCAGTCCCCTAAATGTTTCACGCTACTCGTCGCTTTGAACCATCTTTATGTTCTACATTCTTTGTTAACATATATTTCTCTCTATCACTTTCGCTTTTCCTATTTCTTTAATTTTAATTTTAGTTTTTTTTCTTTCCCCTTCTTTCCTTTTTACGTTCCTTTCACTTTTAATTTTACCTTTTCCTTATTCTCCAAACTTTCTAACTTTATTGTTCTGATTTGGTTTAAGTCCGTGTGTAGTTCTCTCAGTATCTAATTGCATAAGCACATCACCAACTTTTTAGGAACTTTTGTTAGTCCCTATACCACGTAGTTTTTCGAACTTTTGTTACTCCCTATAAACATCTGAGTAGCAACTTAAACCCGCTTAAATAAAGCCACTTGCGGCGACAATGCGCTGTGGGCATTCGCTGCTTGCTCGATCGCATCACTTGTTTGTTGTTTTGTCTGTTGAATGAGTTGATTACCCTTTTGAGATGTGCATTCGATTTGTTGTTAAGTTTATCAGAGTTCCCCATTTAACTGCTGTTTATTTATTATGGCTCATACGTTTATTACTTAATAATTTTTTTATTGCAGCATCTCTTTTTCACTTAAAATTTCTTTCATTTCCCGCAGCTTCTTAATTTGTTTACATAAATTAAAAATTTTTGTTTAAGGGTGTTTTCATTACGCTTTCGATTTGTCTTTGATAAGAAATGCGGATTTAGCGTTTAAGTTGTGGTTTGAACCGCTTGTTAACTGAATACAAACATCAAATTTTAATCAATAAATCGCTGTTATTTTTTTTTTAATTAAAAGTTTATTGTTTTTCTCTTTTTTTGTCTTTGCTTTTGTATTTGTTTGTTTGTTTGCCCTTTGATTGGCATTTGCGTGCCGCCGTTTGCATTTACCTTCACTGATATAGTATGTGCGACCCATTTGGCCCCGCCAATCGATCAATTACGGCCAACTTTCTCATACTACTTTTGGCATCAGCGCCCATAAATACAGCCATGAATAAAACAAAATTTAAATGGTGACATGCAAAGCTTACATCACGCAATCGTTGAATATGCGCTCGCATATAATTTATTTAAAATATATACAATTTTAATTATTCTTTTGATTTCTTTTTCTTTTTATTTTTTACTTTTTATCATATTTCGGATGCAAGCTGTTACATCATAATTGTGGCTCCGTATCTTGCTATGTCATGTACAGCTGTGGTAAAAATGTTGGTAGTGGGCGACGTAGAGGTGGAATGATTAGAAAAGTATTGTTATGGATTTCATAACAATTTTTGTTGCTTAAGAAAAAGTTAATAGTATAACTTATTTCAATATACTATACAGGGTGGCTAATGAAAGCCGCTACCAAAAAAAAATTAAATAACTTTTTTTCTATTTAATGAATCTGGTAAATTTTTTTTTTATTTTGCAGATTGACTTTTACGTTTAACAAAAATGGGACACTGAAACAAGAATTTGGATTGTCCGCCGCTATCACGCACTGGAGTCCGTAGTTTCGGTTCAAAGAGAGTATAGGCGCACGTTTGGCGGCAATCCTCCGAGCAGATGGACCATAATAAGACTTGTAAACAATTTTTCCGAGCATGGGACAGTCAACAGAAGACCTTACCATCGAAACTCTTCAGTTCGAACGGAGGAAACAATCGCTACTGTAGCTGCTGCCATACAAAACAATCCACGTGTTTCGACAAGAAGCTTATCTGCTCAAATGGGTGTAAGCAGACAGTCATTACAGTCAATTATGCACAAAGATTTGGACTTATTCCCATGTAAAATTCAAATGGCCAACAAACTGAACGCTGCAGACTTGCTGATTCGCTTGGAATTTTGCCAGAAGATGCTTCAAATGGTGGAAGAGGATGGAAACATGTTGAACTGTCTTTTCATGTCTGACGAGGCCCATTTCGATTTAAACGGCAACATAAACAAACAAAATTGTCGAATATGGAGTGCTTCCAACCCACAGATACTCCATGAGACGGAATTGCATCCACTTCGTGTCACAGTGTGGTGTGCAGTTTCATCACGCTGCATTGTCGGGCCCTACTTCTTCGAAGAAAACGGTTACTGGAGACCGTTACTTGAGCATGTTGAGAGAGTTTTTCTATCCAGAACTACGCCGAATGAGAATTTCTTTCAACTCTGTGTGGTTTCAGCAAGATGGTGCAGCTCCTCATATAGCCCAACCTGTTATGACAGAATTGCGACGAAAATTTCCCAATAGGCTGATATCCAGCAAATCCACATTCCGTTGGCCACCCAGGTCGCCTGACCTTACTGCACCTGACTTTTTCTTGTGCGGTTATTGCAAACAGGAAGTCTTCAAAGCAAAACCAACAAATTTGAATGAACTAAGGCAATCCATTCGAGAAACAATTGCGCCTATTCCTGTCTCAACTCTCCAAGCAGTAATGAACAACTTTTTGGTAAGATGCCGCACATGCATCGACGAGCAGGGGGGGGGCATTTAAATTCCATTATTTTTAAAACTAATTAAGCTATATTTAATAAAATTTAATGAGCTTTAACATGAATAAAAGAAAAATGAATTCCATACACTGAAAAAAAAATTATTTGAGTTTCTTAATGTAGCAAAATTCATCAGCCACCCTGTATATAAATATATTTAAAAAACTGCCAAAATTGTTTAATATGCTTGAAATAAAATGCTCTGACAGAAGATACCATCTTGTATATATATTTCAAAAATAAGTAAAATCGGTTTGACCAATCGCGAGAAAATTGGCAAAAATTATTGAGCTTCGAAAATATGTTTATAGCTAAAACTTTGAATATAATTCGAATTTCGAAAAATTGGTAGAAACGCATAACATTTTGAGCGCAACTGTATATATTTTTAAAAATTTACATTTCCCCTTATTTACTTTCGCTTTTGTTTTTGTGCGGTGTGTTTTTTTTTTTAATGATATGCATTTTTGTTTCATCTTGCGGCATGCCAATAATCGTCTTTACTCATAATCACTTCATTGATGATAAATTACAATTTGATTTGATTGGCTCTGTTTACTAAACAAAGCGGATGCTATCCGTTTCTTTGTGGGCATTTGTTATGTAAACTTTCTTCAGCAAACAAAAATTGTTTCCTAACTCATGCGACATTGAAATTTCTTTGTTTCCGTAAGTGGAGATAGGTATTTTCATAACAAAAGAGATTTTCTTTCAAGGAGAGGCTTGCTTGAAGCCATAAGCTAGTTTTAGTAAAGAAATTATCAATCTTTTATAATCAGGGTAGTTTTTATCGCCAGGGTGGCTTTTTGTATTAATCAAAAACGCAGCAGGTAAAATCTGATATTTGCTTATATTGCTTTTGTGAAATAATTTCGCTCTTAACACAGATAATGTTTACCAATTCACTGCGCACTGATTCGTTGTAAAAATACCGAAATGTTTCAACGAATTTTTTTCAGTCCATTTTTTCGCCTAAATTGTTATTGCCACTTCAAAGCCAATTGAAATGAAACGTTGAATGTGCAACATAATTGTTTGTTATTTATTTTCAGCTTTATTTCTTAAGTATTTCTAAATTTTGTCATCTGTCTACAGTGGTTTATTTAGTTTTGTTATTTATTTTACTTTTCTTTACAGATTTTATTCCGTTCTGGTGTTTTGAGCGAATTGGAGGCGAAACGTGATGAATTGCTGTCGGATCGAATCATACAATTGCAGGCGTATTGTCGCGGTTATTTGGCACGTAAACAGGTGGCGCGTCGACGCGTACAGGTGGGTGTGGTTGTTATGTTATGTTACGTCTGTATATTTGCATGATGAAATTTGTGTTTTGAGTTTTTGTAAACACTCCTCTGCATCGTAAAATGTATTAGTTGCTTTTTGTTATATTTATAAATTTTTTTTTCCAAATTTTCTATGCCTTGTTAAAATATGGTGCATTATTTTAGTACTAAAAATGTTTGTTCTAAAAATTAAGTACAATATTTTAGTACGAAATAACACGTACAACATTTTACTACTAAGTATTTAATACAATATTTTAGTACTTATAATGTAGTAAAAAGTTTTTAGTACTAAATTTTAGTACTGAAAAAAAGTACATATACTAAATATTTCGATTAAAGCTTAACTTAAAATTTATGAAAGAATATTTTTTTGCCCACTTAGTACGTCGCTATATTTTAGTACTTTTGTTTTAATAGGATAATCAAAAAAATTAGTGGCAAATTATGTTTAGTACAGAAATCATAAAATATGTCCTAACTTAATGTAGTACAAAATGGGTAAAAAATTAAGTACAGTCGAACTTCTCTATAACGAATTCCAAGGGACTGGATATTTACTTCGCTATAAAGAAAATGCGCTATATAGAAAAGAAAAACAATTTTGTTCCTTTTAACATTTTTTATTTGTAGTAGTCAGTTATTTTGGATTGAAGTACATTTTTCCACTTTTCTTCTTCAATATAATTTTCTAATACATTTAGAGAAGTAAACACAATATTTGGTACGTTGGTTTTCATTTCCAAATAGGTACGGAAACTTTCAACTGATGAATGATCGTTATATGGAGATTGAAAACGCTTCAATCTTTAAGTTACGGTCGCAAAAATGCTTCGTTATAAGGAAATATTCGCTATAGGGAAATTCGTAATTAGTTATATGGAGATTACAATACATACAAAGTAGACCCAAAACACAGTGTTCTTATAATTGCTTCGCAATAGAGAACACTGCGTTATATAGGAGTTCGTTGTAGAGAAGTTCGACTGTACTTGCATAAAATATTCAGTTTAAAAATTTATTAAAATTTGATTAGAAGTATAAGTAGTAATTTCTGTAGTCTTCTGCAAAAACGATCAAGCTTGTAGCTTATTTTCACTGTCCATTTCACATTTTTTAGAAACACAAAAAATTCGCTATGCCCTTTTTGCCATTTTTTTCTTTCTGTTATCAGTTTTCGTTGCTTTTAAGCTTTGTTTTCGCTGTTTTTCAATTGTAATTAAAATGCAGTGCGCGTTGCAAGTTGTTGATATTGATTTGTTAGCGATAGTCGTACTGGTATGCGACTTATCTGTCGCCAGTAGAAATATACATTTACAGTGGCTCTTGGTAAAGCGGAGACTTACTAAGTTTTGAATTTCTATTGTATTTGTCTCTTTAAATGAGTTTCGTTCGATAATTCTTTTAAACTGTACATTAAAATAGCTAAATTTTCGCTTTTTAAAAAATAAATAAAAAGTTATTTTTTTTTTAATTAATTTTTACAACCTTTAGAGTTTGATTTTTTCTATTAAAACAAAATTAAAAATTCAAATCTAAAAGTAATTAATAAAACTAAAATAGAAAATTAAAAAAAAAATGATTTTGATAAAATAACTTCCTTTAAACACTTTTTAAACCTTTAGAAAATGTTAGTTGTATGTGCAGTTTTTCGCAAATTTTTAAATTTATTTAAAAATTTCAAATTAGAATCTGGATATATGTTTCACATTAATTGAAAAGTTTTTTTTTTTTTTTTTTTAATTTTAAAATGTTGAAGAAAGTGTAAATTTTGTTAGCTACTTTAAAAAAAAATTGTATGATAGGGTAATTCCCTAAGTCTAGGAAAAGGTTTAATCTTGGGCAAAAAATTTCAATCAAATGCAAATACAAGATATATTTAATAGGTTTCTTTATTACGCTCGATTATCTGACTAATCGATTAATAGAATAGCTGTTTGAAAATCGAATAGCAAATATTCGATTTCGACTAATTGACTAACAATGTTTGAAAAAAAAATTTCTACTTTTTCTGTAGTTGCAAGGCATTAGTAAAAGAACAGTCGAATGCAAACAAGTCGATTATTCGATTAATGAGAATCGATTATTTTTCTTAATTTCTGTAGATTGATCAAGAGCTCTAATAAGTAGGGTTTTAACATATCCGTTCAATATGGCGTGGATAATATATTTATTGCTTAAAAACTTTTTGAAATCCGCATTTTTAATAAAAAATGGTACTTTTGCGGTCGTTTTTAAATTCAAAAATTATTTTTCTAACGAGTGTTGTTTATTTTTTCCCATAAAATTTTGGAATTAAAAAAATATATACATATTTAAAATTTTAGGAGTTTTTCTGGGAATTTCTAAAAGTCCTCTTGATTTACAATGAAAAAAAATTAATTTTTTTAGTTTACAAAATTTAAAAAAAAATTTCTAATTTCAAAAATCTATTTACTTTGATTTTTTGATCTTTTGTGAGAAAGGCACTATATTTTTGATATCAGAAATTTTGCAAATAAAACAAAAAATTAAACTTTCTTAAAAAAATATTGCAAAAATGTATTGTCGCATTTCAAGTCTCAAGTACTGTGTGTGCAGTTTAACTAAAAAAGCCGCAACAGCCATGTTGACGCATGTAACACTTGTTATAACAACAACAATCAAACTGCTTGTCACTTTCCGAAATGTCTGCTGTAGTGAATATGCTCTTGACACATTGTCATAAATAGAAATCACTTTTACATTTCCTGTTTAATAAAATTTCTTTTCAATATTTTGTTTATTTTATAATCGCTTTTCAATACTTCACTTCATTTGCTATCTTCGACGGTTGTTGAATTTTGCAGCATAAACATTTATGAACAAATTTTATTGTTATTACTGCCATTGAAATGCATATGAATACAGTTGCAAACACATAAATAGGGCATGATAAATATTGATTTTTGAAATCATTTAAATAAAGCATGGAGTTAAAGTTTCAAATAAAAAAAATATAAAACTTTATGCATTAATTTATCAAAAATTTCTTATCGACAGTTTAAAAAATTAAGCAATAACCGTTAGCGAACATTCTAAAAAAAAATCTATAAATGTGGATCAAAATTTTTTTTAAATATAACAACTCAAGGTACGTACACCCAGCAGAATAAGTCTGCGTACAGGTAGATTTTTGCAATTTTCACCCATTTTTGCTTTGGTAAATTTATTTTTTACTAATTTTCTATAAAATAATAGGCCAAAATCTGATACAAAAACTGTAAATTCTCTTTTAAAAATGTATGCAAGATTCGCCAAAATTCGAAGAATTTTCTTAAAAATGTTCAAGTTTTTTCAGAATTTGAGTATGCAGTTTTGTATCCCATTCAATTTTGATTAATTTTAAGTCTGTAACACATTTTGCTGATTTTTGGCAATTTTTTTTCCTGCCGAGCTTAAGTATTTTCATTCATGCAAAAATTACGTTCATAAATTTGTATGGAAGAAGAACCACTACATTTTTAAAATAGAATTTACAGTTTTTGTACTAGATTTTGGCCCATTATTTTATGGAAAATTGGTAAAAATAATTTTACCAAACTTGGGTGAAAATTGCAAAAATATACCTGTACGCAGACTTATTCTGCCGAGTGTAAATACATCAAAAAGAAATTTCCACAAAAAAAAAAATTATATTAATTTAAATAGATTTTTTTTTTTATGTTTAGCGATTTTGATATTTCCGCGTCATCAATGCAATTTTTTTGCGCACTACTGTACAGCGGATGAACATTTTTATGAAACATATTTATTTATCACATTCTATTTGAATTATATTGCTATAAAGTTTTTTAATACCTAAATCATTTCTATCCACAGGAGTTGGCTGTACGTTGTATTCAACGCAATGTTAAAGCGTTCCTTGCTGTTCGTGATTGGCCTTGGTGGCGCCTCTTGGTGCGTGTAACACCACTTTTGAATGTTCATCGCACCGAGGAGCAGTTAAAGTTGGCAAATGAAGAATTGGCAATGCTACGTGCCAAATTGGAGAAAATCGAAAATGATCGTAATGAATTGAAGACTGATAATCAGAAATTGGAGGCAAAGGTGAGTGGGAAAGTTGAAGTGGTTGTATTTAAAAAAATTGTTTGCTTAGTTTAGTAACTCTGAACATAAATATTTATTGCACATTAGGTGGGATTTGTTTTCCAAAATTTTCTAATCCTGCAGATATGGGAATAGCTTAGAAATGGGAGTATGTTCATTAATGTAGGCCTATATTAGATTATTCGACTAAGTTGAATAAACGATTGCTCAGGTTATCGATTTTTTGATTAATGCAAAATATGAATTGCTATTAACCAAACCGAATATATTTAAATAACTTCAAAAATGGTTAATAAAAATAAGCTCATAAATACATACTAGAAATGCCAATATTAGTGGAAAATTATGGATATTTTTTAAGTAATTCCGACGACCGCATGTAAGCGCAAGACAATTAAAGGCCCTACAAACCATGGCTATCCACTTTTTGTCAATTTATTATCGAATTCCAAAACCATCTCTCTTTTTTTTTCTCCTCCATTCAAACACCAACGCATATTTATGAAATATATTTCCCAAACAAAAATCGTTCTCTTTTTGTAGTGCCTAAAAGTATGCAGCATTTGATGTGCCGTCAGGTTTGTTTTGGGATATTTTTTAGTTAGAGAAGTGCAGCTATGTTACTTCTTAATGGCGTTTCTAAATTAGTGGGACGGCGATGGGTAATCACATGTAAACGCCATGTGCAAGGGGAATTGGGTAATATTTTCACGCCACCCATACAAAACTATCCACTTTTTTATCTTCATTTGTGGATAGCGCGACCTGTTTTATCCACCTTTTTATCTGCGTATGGTTGGTGGGGGGTATTAATTATATTTTCAAACATGCGATTAATATCAGCTTTTCGATTAATCAAAAGATGGAGTCATACCATTAAAATCACCTTATTATTAATTGAAGTTTGAAATAAATCAACTGAGTAAGTAATTCGCATATTTTTTTAAATCTAAATATTTATTACAAAATCGAGTGAATTTCCTTCACGAATTGTAAATAAAATAAAAAATTTGCTAATTAAGTAATTGGACATTAGTAATAAAACCCAACAAGCAAAGTAAACTTAAAATAAATTTTTAAAAATCTTTCCAAGATAAATATTAAGCTCACAAAATTCTGATTTTTCGATTATAAAACATTTGAAAATAAGAGTTCTATAAACAAAACGGCAAGTTGATTATAAGCTTATTAATGTAAGCCTATAAAAAATATTGAGAGAAAGCTTTTTATGAATGTTTTTTTTCTGAAACATTTGCATTTCACTTTTAAAGTGAAATGATTAATAACAGTTTTTTCTTGAAGTATATAAAAAGCATAATTTAAAATTTCAAATAAATTTAAACTAAAAAAGCTTACATATCGCTTATTGTAGCAAGTTTACTTTAAATTATTTTTAAAAAATTGACAGAAATGCTTCTTGGGAAGTTAATGAAATCAGTCAATTTGGGACTAATCTAAAATATTACTCTGTACTTGTGGTAACTTTCGGTTTTGACCAAGAATGAAAAGAAATTAATCGATTAATCAAGTAGTTTCAGTTGTATTAATTATGATTATTACAAAAAATATTTTTTATTGGTTTTAAATGTATTTTGTACCCAATTTATTTTACTTCTTGAAAAATAAAAACGAGTCAATAAGTAAGTAATTGAAGATATCAGTAATTAAAATTATGAAATCATTTAGTGTTTTTTTGGGTAAATTTTGTTCTGGACTAATAAAAATTTGTAATTTTTCAATTAATCAAGTGAGTAAGGTTATAACTAATCAAAAGTTTGAGCAATCAACTAATCTCACTGACTTTATAAATATTTTTTGATTTATGTGAAAGTTCTACCAGACAGTTGAGCACTTTATAAGTAGGTACTTATAAAAGTATTTTGACATTCCCACAACAGCCGGTTCTATCGCACCGGAATGACCCGGATTTTTTTCACCCTGCCAAGGGCTGTTATTTCAGTGTAACCCTGTCCAATCTGGGGCAGGGCGAAGCACTGTTAACAACAACAACAACAACAAAAGTATTTTGATTTACTATGACTGCGCGTGTTGAAGTATTTATTTTGTTCAGGCTATGGCCAAAAATGGCATTAATTTTTACAATGTTTTCATTTTGAACACCTTAATACTAAGGCTAAAAGTAATTGTATATTGCCTTATAACTTGCTTAATTCTAGGGGCCAAATACTTATATTTTTCCTAATTAACTGCTCGGTAAACTGGCTTTATTTTGGAGATAAGCTTATCAGCATTACACAGCATTTGGATGAATAAGTTTTGAAAATATCGGCACTTGATTGTATTTTGATTATTTTAGGGACTAATACTGAGTTTTAATGAAACTGAACATGTGTAGAGTTTACATCTTGAAATCACTTTTCGCAATCAATTTTGAACAATTCTTTTTAAATAAAATTCGAAATTACCATAAAATTGAACAGGGGTAATATCAAATACGTACAATTTTAAAAATAAAAAACGGACATTAATTTTTTATCACCTTTTCGAGTTATATTTGATCACTAAATAATTGTGGCGTCATTAATTCGAATAAAATGGATAATTGAATATGTTCATTTTTGATGATAAAGACTGATAATGCTTTTTGTATCACCTTTTCGAATTACATTTGATTACTTCGGGAGACAAAATTTTGTGAAATAAAATTTAATGTAATGGATAGTAAAATTTGTTCACCTTTGATTATGAAAAACATAAAATTATACTTTGCAATAAAATTTCTATTTTTCTCGATTTATATCATGAAATTCAGAAAAACTGAAATATAAAAAGATTATTGAACGTGCGTTGAACAATCTGCTCATAGAAAATGTTTCAACATAATAGCTTCCTCAATGTTTCCAACCATGGCATGGTAAAACAGGTAATAGCAAGGCGGCCATGTTGAAAATAGCTTCTCTAAAACGTCAAAACAGCACAGTACATGTTAAAGTGTAAACAAACCGATTAAAAGCAAGTTTGACAGTTTAGAGAAAATTAAAATGAAAAAAATCTTATCAGCTGTTGAATTTATATTGGTTGTATTGGTATGCCATGCTTCCAACTAATTTTCATATTCTTCAAATAACCATGGCTAAGGTTGTTAATTCTAAGTAAGTTAATCCCAGAAAAAAAATTTTAATAAATACTTTTTAATATACAATATAACAACAATATGGTAATAACCATTACCATCTTTCGTACCAAAGTAGTAGTGAAAAAAGTCTAAAAATGTATCATACAATTTATTTGTCATTACAAAATTATATCAAAATCAGTTTTGCTAGCTGGCTTGAGGTCCAAATTGAAATAAAAAACACAAGGGTTTTTTTATATATTACCAATATATTTCGATTACACAACGGTAATCGTCTTCATGGTGAAAACTACAAAACAACAATATGGTTAAAAAAAATGTTACAAAAATTAGTCGAAAACAATTTAAAATCTTAGCAAAAGTGCATTTATTTTATGTTTAAAATTATATTAAATATGAACAAAAACTAACTATAAAGTATCCATAAAAAATAATCAATTATGTTACAAAAATCAATTTTAAATTGATCACAAAATTATTGCTAAAAGCAATCAAGTGTTGTCACAAAAGAAATTAAATACGACCTTCCAATAATGTCAAATATCACTAAAAAATGTGTAATAAGTGTTTAAAAATATGAATCATTAATTAATCACTTTTCAATCAGCTATAGAATGATATTTGAATACTTCTTGTTCAAAATTTTCAAAAAATGTTGGCCTCTATTACTCACATAATTAATAAAAATGCACATTAGGTTTTTAGCACAAAGCTCTCAGCACCGTCTATTAGGCCATCTTTATGTAGAAAGACAAGAACTGCCTTTTCAATCCAACTATTTATACAAAACATATTTTCAGAATTTTTTCGTTTGCTTTACGAAATAATTTATGTGACAAAATATGTTTATTTCTGCAGCATTCCTAACTGACAGTGATTTTTGCTAATAAACAAACTGTGAAGTATTAGGGTGTGTAATGTTATGAATGGTTGACTGCTTTTTTTAAATTTATGTCTGTCTCTCTACATGTTTGTACGCGCATCAACCAAAAACTGCTGCATATAACTGAATGTAGTCTTCAAAGGTGTATTGCTAGTTATATAACTTAAAACTTAGGACCAATTTAACAATAGTCAAATAGTTGATTTCCGCTATATACAGATGGCCACACCCCTATTTTTGATGTCGAAAGTCTCGAAAAATGTATAAAAAGATATAATTTATCGATTGATGCAACTAAAATGTTATAATTTGGTAGATATGTTGACTTGACATGCTATATATTGATGTTATATGTAAACTTTTTGGAAAGGGGTGTAACACCGCCCACATATAAGAAAGAAAAATGTAACTGCAGTGCCGTTTACAACAGTATGATGTCATTGATGGAGAGTACACCCAGTGAAATTGAGCGAAATCGTCTGGCGACCATGCCCACTTTTACATGAAATCTTTTTGAAAAGTAGGTAGGTAGAACATATTAAGCATTTGTGTGCGTGGTTCTGCACCTCAATAGCAGCTTTCTTACTTGGTTTTGTTTTATTTTTTCTAGAAATTCTTTTCTTAGCTTTAAATATTATTATTTTATCGTGTCAAGGGCATCAAATATGTACATGCATTTGTGTATATTCGAAATTGTTTTATGCAAGAAAATGTAAAGAAATCGAAAAATTCTTAAGCAATCAGAAAGATTCGTAATTGAAAAAAAATTCGAAAAACATCTGTTGAGCTAGAAAAAAATACAATAATTCAACACTTAAGGCAATGCGATATTCCCCCGACATAAGTGTTGCATTTCTGGTCTCAAAAAGTAAAATACATAAACTATAATAATATACAAACCGTTTGCGCCAAATCATTCTTATAAATACAGTAGTGGTCATACAATTAGACATACCAATGTTCTAATAAAAATTTTAATACTAAGCTATTTAATGTTTTCTAACAGTACACAAATTTTTTGTAGGGAGTTATTTATATACATATGTAGCATTTAAAATATATATATCATTTCGATATACATATATAAATAATAAGAGGGCGTGGTAACCCCCATTTCAATTGAATCTTTTATACTGCATATCTTTAGAAGTATTCATGCTAGATCACTGAAGTTCGTTTAAAAATTAAATAAGGTTAATTTCTAACACTTCCAGTAAATGTTGGTGTTATGCAAAGGGGGCGTGGCACTCTTTCACACTGCTTATCTCTGGAAGTATTCATAGTGCATAAAATACTCAAACTTTTAAGCTGTTATATGAGAAGTTTAACCTCTAACACTCTTCGAAAAATGGATAGGAGAAAAGTGTCCGGTGCCACGCCTTTACTAAAAAAAAAGCTAGCTCTGTGTATAAGCCTTAATATTTTGGAAAGATATCGATCCCCTATATGTATGAAGGAGTGGGACAAAGAAAGAGCAATACAAAATTTTTTTACGAGTTTGCTTTTGCACAAAGCGGACTCTCGGGTCTGCCAGTGCCCATAATAAGTCTCGCCTCATACCACTCAACTAGTACATTTTTCAACTAATTTCAGCTAACCCTCCTACTATATAGAAAGAGGATAAGTAGTGGCGCCTAAGCAAATGTATTATCACACCTACAATTTCAAGCTCAGATAAATATTAGATGTGATGTCTGTTAGGTGCGTTCACAATGCATCCACTAATCCATCTGATAAGCAAGTTGCAAACGCCTTGGACGTTGAATATGACACAATGCATTCAAGACAAATATTTATATTTTTTCTAGCGCAATCCGTGCGTTTATTTTACTTGTTAGCTGGCAGTCAATGTGGTTTGAACAGAAAAGTAAAACAAAACTATTGACTACTTTATGATGTCAAATAAAATTACCATGTAACCCAAACAAAAAATAATATTGTAAAAGTCAACAGAAAGTGGAATTGTGTATTTAGTGCAATCAGCGCAATGAAAGTGTAAATTCAACGAGAGGAAAATGCCCGAAATTATGAAGAAAAAAAAAATCACGTTTATTTATTTTTGAGCTTCATGCTAATTGAAAAATTTAAGAAAACATTTATTTTGTTATTTATATAAATGCAAGAAAAAATGAAAGCGTAAGTTTTTAAAAAAATATTTTACAAGAAATCTATTCATTGCATAAATAAGGTCGGTTTTGTGCTGTAGGAAACAAGGAATATAGTGTTGTTGTAACTACAAAGTTGCTTACAAAAATTTAACATTGAACCTCTTCAAGATTTACAGCTGTAGTCGAAATATTAGTAGTGCGTATATGGAGAGGAGGGGTTATTGAACAAGTAAAAAGTATGAGTTCACGTTAACTCCGAAAACAGACAGACAGACAAAAATTCTAAAAACTGTTCCTTTAGATTCTATTGGCTCATAATAATCTTTCCTATCAATTTTCCCCAACTGGGCATAAAACAGGTCAAGCTAGCCCATTTAGTTACAAAGTTGAAAGATAGGTCTTCAGGCGTTCACATGAGTGCAGCTTTTAGGTACCGAAACGACCCGAATATGGTTCTCTTCACAAACTCTTTTTGTGGTATTTTAAGTGCATTATTTTAGTATAAAGACTTTTCCACATGCTTTATTTATTTTTAAACACCACTTTTTTCATTGACTTTATTCCAACAAGTTGATCCTTGCTTGGTATTTGCGAAAGCCATTGCATCAATTTGGTATGCTCTGTGATCACTTTGACTCACCACTTGCTGTGCAGTTGATCAATTCGTGCAACACATACATATATAATGGATTGTTTGTGTTTTATTTACTAAATTTCTTTAATAGAAATGCATTTGAAATATGTACGACCACTGCTACGTGTCTATATAAACATTTATTTTTAGTTGGCCTTTCTAATGCTGACCGATAGAGCATCGCAGCATCGCCAAATGTGTGACTCTTCTACGAATATGCGTTCGAGTGATTTACTTTTCGATTCCACAATTGTTGTCGTCAGCGGAAATTGACTTTAGTTTGCTTGTCGGCAGCAATTTTTAATTACTTATTTACTGAATAGAATAGTTGAAGCTCAAATAAGATAAACTAAAAAATTACATCAAATCAAATTAATGCAGATCAACACCACATCATATCATATCAAGTCAAATCACATCATATCACACTGTAAACATTGCAATAAGCAAATAACAAATGAAATCAACAATTCAAATCACTTCACATAAAAAAAATCAAATCACATCACATCATAAAAAATCAAATAAAGTTAGATCACTGCAAATCACATCACATCATAAAAAATCAAATCATGTTAGATCACTGCAAATCACATCATAAAAAAATTAAACCAAGTTAGACACATCACATCAAATAAAGTTAGAGCAATACAAATCACATCACATAATAAAAAATCAAATCAAGTTAGAGCAATTAAAATCACATTACACTATAAGAAATTAAATCAAGCTAGAGCAATCCAAATCACATCACATCATGTAAAGTCTCATCAAATACACCCATTCAAATCAAACTACAACAATTCAAATCACTTCACATCAAAAAAATCAAATCAAACTACAATTAAAATCGCATCACATCATAAAAAATCAAATAAAGTTAGATCACTGCAAATCACATCACATCATAAAAAATCAAATCAAGTTAGATCAATTCAAATCACATCACATCATAAAAAATCAGATCAATTGAAATCACCTCGGAACTCAATTCTCAAATCGCCTGAGCTATACTCAAATCATATCATATAGTAATCAACGAAAATAAATAATTTAGCCGACTTTGATCTTATTTTACTTCTTCATTTGTACTATGTTTCAGTTTATGTACTATGTTTCAGTTTAAATAAAAAATAGAAAACCGCATATGTACATAACGTAATTTGATTTTCTCTCGACGCACTTCGCGACTAAGTAGTCACACCAAAGCGCTGCTCTAGATCTGTTTAATCTCAGACAAATTAAAATGAGCATTTGACCGAAATTTTGAAGATCAATATTTATTATTTACATAAGCAAGCAGACGTGCGTAAAATTGTGAGCAATAACGTATATATTAGGCTACGTATTAGGGTGAAGAAAAATTAAAATAAATCAAAATCCTATGAGAATTATATTGCAATTTAAATGTATTATAGATTATATTATATTATATTATTTATGTATACGTAAAAAGTTATTTTGAATAATTGGGAATAAAACATAATAAAATGAGTTCTAAACTTTAAGTTAGACATTTAGCAATTCATCGGTGGAAACTACGTTCAATTTTATGGAGCTGTTTTTGAGTTATGCGCGTACAAACATACAGACCAAATCTTTAAAAAGAGTTGATTTGGCTACTATAACTACAATAGTCCACGATATGCATTTTTCCTTAAATATCCTGTTACAATTTAATTACTTGTAAAGATTATTTGAGCTTATAGCTTAAAACTGTGAAGATCCTTTTTTAAAAAAAAAAGGTTTTATTTCGTTCCACCCTAATGATTATTCATGTGTGCATAAAGAATTCTTTTTTTTGTCTAAAAATTGGTGCTACTGGAACGAACAAATAAATTTTGTGCTCAGATTTGTCCAATTAAAACCGAATGTTGCTTGGTAGTGGTCAAACATAAATAAATATTTTGCGATTTGCAATAAGCCAGAATCTCGCAGGAATATTAATAAACGATCCAGAAAATGAGTCTTGCAATATCAAATTCATAATTTTAATGATTATTTGGCTTTGCAGATCAGTTTTGGCGTGTAAAATGCTTACAGTGCGCGATGTCTTGCAAATTTTTAATTATTGCTGCAGGCTAAATCAACTAATTGCGCCGGATTTACGCTCAACAAGAACAACAACAAGTAAACACTTAGCCGACAGCAATACGCAAGTGTTCGCATTAATTTTGATTTGAATGGTTTTTGTTTCTTTTCTTTTATTTGATTTTGTATTTTGGCAACGTTTTTGAGTGTGTCGCAGCTACAAACAAACACTTCTGTGCCCAGTAGCCACAATATTTTCTCTCATTTGAATTTCCATTTTCTTAACGCTAATGATGGCCTGTTGATGTGCGTAATGCGTATATAAGTAACGATATGTCCCAACTAATGACGACGTTGGGTACCTCCTCAACAACCGAGTGAGAATCCATTTGATTTGCCAAAAAAAATAGCGAGCGTTTTGTGCTATTCCCAGCGCTTCTAGATTTGAAACGCGATCATCGGCGTTGAACAGCTAAATCAGCCAAGAGTCAAAGCAGCTAACAGCCGCGGCATTCAGTTAGAACCGAGCAGCAGTGGCGTATCGATCGTACAGTTAACCGCTGAGTGACCAAAAATTCGCAAAATTATTCGAAAATAAACAATTCAGTGCGGTGCTGAAAATTTCCTCGATTTGTGCGTTTGTTTGAGCGGATACGGTAAAGCTACTGCGGTTAGGCGTGCGTGCGATCCCTTGCAAATAAGTAAAATCTTGTGAACGGAAATCGGATATAATTAGAAAACAGTTTTTTGTTCTTGTTTCAAATGAAAAGTCTGTGTAAAGCGAATGCTTAAAAAGTATTATTGAAATATGTAAAATATTGCTTCAGAAATTATAAAAAGAATGTGACTTGTGAAGATCACTCGCCTTACTCCATCAAGCGTCATTGCTTTCACAACATCACGACTGTTTTTCATTTCCTAAAATATTGACATTTTATGTTCCACAAGATATAAGACTTACACTAAGCACAAAGAAATCAAATAAATTATCGTTGAATAATAATAGAAGAAAAGAAGAAAAAATGAAAATTTCTCAAAATTTTTGCTGTAAAAAATTGTATTGATGAAAATAAATAAATAATAAAAAATATCATATGAATAATGAAATCAAATCATATGAACTTTAATTAAATCAAGTCACAGCCAATCAAATATATCTATGTGGCCAAATTCTGTTTAAATGAATCAGACTAAAACCAGATCATGTCAACATCACAGGTGACATCAAATGAATTCAAATAAAATCACTCAAACCGAAGGCAGATGAAACAAAAACCAAAAGCAGATCAATTTAAAGCAGATTAAATTTCCAATACAAATAATATTTAGTCGCATCAGCTCAAATGAAATAAATCCCGGTCAAATTAATCTAATGAAATCAAACACAACCAGATCACACCAAGCTAATCGATTCAGATTGAGGCTAAGTGAATCAAAAAAAAAAAAATCAAATACTGACAGGTAAAATTGAAAGAATCCATCACACAAATGAAGTTAAAATCCTAATGGAAATAGCAAATTCAATTCCACCAAATCAAATTAAATTAAAATAATATCACATCGACTAAAGATCACTTTAAATAACTGCGCCAGTGCATATGAACTTGAGTTAAATTAGCCTAAATAATATCACATACAATGAAATTAAGTGAGATAAAATAGGATGCGACATCACACGAAATTGAGTAAACTGAAGTCGCACCAAATCTAGTTAACATGTTCGCTGCCAGTCACCGGTGGGTCACACACATCTTTAATCAGAGGCCCTGCGTAACACCAGTGGGCATTTGTGACATTTTTAAAGAAAATGTAAATAAAATCAACTAAATATATAACTACGATGTAAAGATGACTTTAAAAACAAAATACTATAATGGCACCTGGTTAATAGTTTTTGTTTTTTATGGCGGCAGCGAACGTGTTAAGTCAGATGAAATAAAATATTTAAAAATTAAGTGAGCTCAAAGAAAAATTAAATCACAAGAACAAATTAATAATCTAATAAATAAGATAATAATCATTTAATCAGAGCAAAATCATATGACAAAAAGTTGCCGTACTCTAAATCATATCACATAAGGTCAGTTCGAATCAGATCTTATAGAAACCAGTTAAATTAAATTAAACTAAGATCACATCCTGATATACTTTATTGCAAATCATATGATCGTATTAAGTCAGATCAAGTCAAGTCACATGAAACAAATCAAATCACATCAATTCAAATCAAGCGACATCACACGCAGTTTCGCCACACCAGCTTTAATCAGATCAAATTCAATAATATAAAATGCAGTGAGATCAAAGAAAAATAAAATCACAAGAACAAATTAATAAGATTGATACGACGAAAAATCATATCACATAAAGTCAGTTTAAATAAAATCAAATAGAAACAAGTCAAGATCATATGAAGTTCAGTTAACTTACCCCAAAGTTAAGTCAGATCAAATGAATTAGAAGTAGAATAGAATAGAATAGAACAAATTAAGTCACATCAATTCAAATCAAGCAACATCACACGCAGCTTAAATAAACTAAAGTCACATCAAATCAAATGAACTCAGATCAAATAAAATGATATAATAAAATGAAATCCGATCAAATTAAATTAGAACAAAGAGTGTCAAATATAAATCGCATGATTTTGAATGAAAGAAAAAAAACAAAGCAGAACTCTTAAAATTAAGTCAAGTTAATCCAGTAAAGTCATATCACACCACCTTAGGTGATATCAAATCAAGTCAGATGAAATCAATTCACATCACATCCACCTTAATCAATAAAACAATCAAAAAATATGCAATAAATAAAATATAAAAAAATTAATAAGATAAAATACTATAAAACAAATAAAATAAAATAAATAGCACGTCTTAAAAAGAGTTTAAATTAAGTTTCAAAAGAATATATTAAAAGCAAAAAGTAAAAACAAATGTACTAAATAGTAGCATTATTTAAGCGTGACCGATATCATCGTAAATGCTAAAAAAGTTTGAAAATACATTTTTATGCTAACTAGAAGAGAAAAGCTAGACACAAGAACAAATACAAACTAAAAAGTAAAAAAAGAAAATTATAAAAACTTTTGCGCTTAGCAAACACGAAATTAACGAAATACACAACGAATACAAACGACTTTTTTTTTAAATTTCAACACAAACATTTTACATTTGCACAATTGCAAAGCAAAACGAAAATAAGTAATTACAAAAAAAACACAATTTCAAAATATTTGGCAACCAAAAATTGGCAGCTGCCTGTACTCTACAACAACACTATACAAATGCACACAAACTTTTACCCGATCGCAGCAAAGCATTAACAATAATAAACACACAAAAGCGACCTTCTACATCACAACTTATTAAGTGACATCACTTAACCCTTTGTTGCTACGGCATCATTATAAGAGTAAAATAAAAAAAAAAAAAAAAAAATCACATTACAGCGCTTGTTGGGCCATTAAACGGAAAGATCACCACATACATGCCACACATCACATCAAAAACTGCAACAACATCGACGTCATTTAAAATGGCGCCATTACAGCCTGCACTTCTCACCGCTAATCGTGAAGTTGACCACGAAGATGTGCTCGAAGGGAATGAAGTAGCGATTAGCGGTAATGATATAACAACAAATACAAATACAGTGTCAGCTGAGAATGGCACGCAGCCGTGTGGTGCAGTGCAGAAGCCACAGTTATTACCAACTGCAAAAAATACAACAAATTTAAAATCAAAAGTACAAAAATCCGAGCACGAAACAAACGGCGCTGCAAAGCGTGGAGAGATGGAAAAGAGCACGCAGCTGGCAAGCGAAACCAGTAAGATACTAACCCGGCGGCGTTTGTCCGCTGCTAAGCAAGTAGAGAACGGCGTAAGCGGAGATGTGAAAACAACAAAAACTACCATAACAAGAACTGTTAGCAGCAGCAAAATCGCTAAACTGAGCAAAGACGGAAGTTGCGAGAGTTTGAAACCGTCTTCGAAGACCTCAACCACCCTTAAAGAGCCACCAACACAAAACACTGCTTCCCAGAAACTCACAAAGCCGCTTGGCACGCTTGACACGCTGCGCACAACTACACCAACCTCAACGAATCACACAATAATCACAACAAACAAAAACACTATGCAGCCGAATGGCAACACTGCCACCAGCAGCAGCACCTGTGAATCCATCGTCACTTCATCGTCACGTTCAATGTCTCAATCGCAAACGCACGAAAACATTCATCCATGCGTAAATGTCGAAAACCCAAAATTTCCCACTTCATCCCATGCGCAAAATGTGACACAAAAATCTGCAGGTGAAGCAAAATTTTTAGAACGTGTGCTTGAAGCTATGCGTAGCTCGAAGTCGCAAACGTCAAGCGCTTCTATAAAATCAAGCGGCACTTTTGTTGTGCCAGTGAAAGTAAGAGCGTCTTCAAGCAGCTTAAACGATGCACCACTCTCGCCGCCACCGTCAACATCAACAAATGGCCCCAATCCTTTGAGTAACGGTGGTGGTAGTTCTTCCTCGTTGTCGTCCATTACCTCTGTTAGTACCAATGCTTCTTCACGTCCTCCCCGTCCACCACAATCACAACAACGCGCGCGCAAACCAGCCGCTGATTCAAGACAATCAAATGGCTTCTCTAGCATAGCTAGCTCCTCCACAACACCTACCCACCGTTCCCAACAGAGTTACGATTCCGAAGATGGTCTTATTCAATCCTCTTATCAATATCGTTCCACCGCTACCAAATCCTCTACCAAAAGTCCTAACTCCACCACCACCGCGGCCAGCACCAGAGCACACTCGTCAATTACATCGCCCATCAGTAATGGCTATGGCAGTAAAGGCATTTCATCGACTGTTTCGTCGGCGTCATCGTCTTTGTCTTCAAGAATTAGCGGTAATTTGAAAAGTGTACTTAGTGTAGCTGACGAAACAGCCGTTGAAGTCTCATTGCAACTACCTCTTCCCAAACCAGATTTTCTGTCCACAACTGGCTCGAGCGGAAATGCTATACGCAGCAGCGCTTCGGAACGTTTGCGTTCGCTCTCACAGCGTTCACCTAGTCCAGCTTTATCGACATCATCGCGTTGTTCGTCGTCGTTCAGCACATCACATGCGCCTAGCAGCGCTGCAGCATCTCGTTCTACGCCATCACGTCTAAGTGCAACACCACCACGGCGCGTCTTTCCACAAACTTATACGCGTGGTGATCAACTGGATGTGTATCAAATGCATAATCTAGAACAATCTCCCGTAGTGTTTGATGCTAATCTCTCCTTTGTTTTGGGTTGTAAAAAGCAGCCCGTACATCAAAAAGTCCGACCATCACCCTCGTTTGAAGATCCACGCACCACATCAGCTTATCTTTCGGAGAAGATACAAAATTTCCTACGTCGCACTGATCATGTGCAAGAGGAGTGGACTGCATTGGGAAAACGTGCGCGTCGTACTGTCTCATTGGGACCAGCAGGTAGCGTGGCCGGTAGCTTGGATAGTGGACGCACCACACCAACTAATTCCGTTTACGATGATTATGATACAATAAGTTTGATTGAACGACAACGTGAACGTAATAGCATGGAACGTGGTTCGTCAGTGGGGCGTACACGCTCTTCACAAAATATACTTACGAAAGCCTTTCAATTGGCGAAAACTTTGCCACACACGCCAACATCGCGTTCGAATTCGATGGCACGCGAAATGTCGGAAATATCGGATGATGACCGCACCATACAAGAGGAAGCGGATGACGGTGTCGATGAGGTAGGATAGAGAAAGAAAATACACACTTATTAGATTTTAAGAAAATTCTGGCTTAACGAGATGCAAAACGGAACTCGAGCCTAGATTGGGACAAAACTGGGATCGTGACCAAAACCGAAATGCGAACCATAACTGAAACCGGTAATATCGAAAACGAGACGGAAACTCGGACCGACAACAGCAGCTACAATAAAACCATGACCAAACCCAAATTATGAAGCGAAACGGTGAACGGAACTGAGACCGAAACAGGAACCGTGACTAAAATCGAACCGAAGCCGGACTCTGAACTGACAAGAATTCTCCAACGTAGACCGGAACCGAAATTGGAAGCGTGACCAAAATCCTAATACGAACCGAAACTGGCACCGAGAACGAGACCGGGATCGGCACCGAATTTAGAACGGTGACCAAAACAGAAATGGAAACGGAACTGAAATCGAAACTGGAACGGGTAATGGTATCGGCCACACGACCGAAACTGGAACCGGAAGCGGAACCGAAATAGTAACTGTGAGCAAAACCGAAATGCGAACTGAAACTGGGCCCCGGAACTGACACCGAAACTTGAAAATAGACCGCAACCGAAATTAGAATCGTGAGCTAAACCTAAATACGAACCGGAACTCATTCCCACAACAGCCGGTTCTATCGCACCGGAATGACCCGGGTTTTTTCACCCGGCCAAGGGCTGTTATTTCAGTGTAACCCTGTCCAATCTGGGGCAGGGCGAAGCTCTGTTAACAACAACAACAACGAACCGGAACTTGAGTCGAACTGACACCGATGCCGCGATTAACATTCGAAATCGATACTGGAACCGAACCTGATTTTGGAAACGACGCCAAGACCGAAATCCGCACCGGTAACAGGACCGATAGCGAAACTGAATATACCCCCAAAACTGGAATCCACATCGAATCGAGACTGAAACTGTGACCGAGTTTGTAACCGAAATCGGGACTGGTGCGAAAACCAACATCGAAACCCGAACGGTAAACCCACCCAGAACTGACACCGAAACTAAAATCGGAACCAAAAATGAAACCGAGATCCAAACGAAACTCGAATAAAGAATGGAAACGAAACCGAAATCGGAACCGATGACCGAACCCAAAGCCGTCACCGAAACACCCAAACTGCGACCAGACTCGAAATTAAGAATGGGAGGTAAAACAAAAATGAACTCGAACTAGGATTATGACGTCACAAATGTCCTTAAAAAAATATAAGGCCACGGCTGAGTTGTATAGAAGAGTTTTATAAGAATTGACTTTCTCATTCCAATTAATGCTTGTTTTTCATGTCTAAAATTTGCCGGCGAAGGCGCGATTCATTTTGGAATTTACTATAAATTTTCATAAATGTATTTGCATTACATTAATCGGTCTAGGTTATTATAAGACCTTGAAATTTTGAAGCGCACAAGATTTATGAACTAATTTTTATACACCGACATACACATGTCTTAATATTATTGTATGTACATATGTTTTACCACATTTTGTCTAATATCGTGGGCTTTGCAAGACATGTTTTTTTTCTTTTTTTTTATCATATTTTTTTTCTATCACATTTTTTTTTTTTTTGGTAAATATAGCTCCCATGATGAATATTCAGAACAATAAATATGTGACAATAAACCTAACATTCCTTGGCATTGGCTAATTTTATTATTGACATTACTGGCTGCTGGTTGTCACCAATGTGGCATAAGTACACTGTGTTACAAAATTTGAGCCCCAAAACAGTTGTGCTCAAAATCTAATAGTTTTTGGAATTTTTACCTGTTTGTTTGTTCGCGCATCACTTAAAAACCGCTGTCTAAAATTTAATGAAATGTTCACCCATGTTTTGCTAGATGCCCAACTTAAAGTTTGGGATACAGTTTACAGCTCGGAAATATTGTATTCCCGCTGTACATAGTGGTGGCAATTAAAGTTAGGTTAAATAATTTTTTTTTTTTTTTCATATAGTGAAATTACGAAACGAAAAATCAATGCATTTTTCGCTAAGATAGTACGTGTTTGGAAAAAAATGCTGAGATAAAGTGTTGTTGAAAAAAATTATAAGCTTGGGCGTTTTTCAAAACAATTTCTAATTTGTTCACTCTTATTTGGGCGGTGTCACACCTAATTTTAAAAATACTAATTCTATATACATAGCTACTAAATTATTTAGTTTTATGAGTTTTTCGAAGTTTTCGATATCGAAAAAATTATTGTGGTTGTCATACAATTTCGGCTAATTTTATTAAGAACGTTTCTCGAATATTTATTTATGATTTGGTGTGCTGCCTTGGTATGGAAACAGATCCCGCCACATTTTGTAGGAAAAAATAGAAGAAACACACTACAAATTGGAAGAGAAGCTTCTCTTATAGTTTGTCATACTACTACGAATTTGCTTGCAACTGTAGCTGAAATACACTTTGAGCTCATGCCATGCTAACATTATAAATTTTCCATAATAGTTTTCTCTCGTGTTTTTTTCTTAACAGCAGTTGTACCCTGGATGGTACATAGTGTTGTTTTTTTAATTTGCTCTTTTTAACATTGACATCTGCGGTAATAGACTTGCGTCAAACGAGATGAGTGACCATCTGACACATCTTTTGGCTTGTTATATGTACTAGCGACCGCCCAGTGGTTGAAATTCAACCACAAAACTTTATTTCATTTTAATTACTTTCTACTAATTTCATTCGCCTTCTTTCTCTTTCTTTATCTGCTGTTCCTTTCCTTGAGTATATTTTCGTTTTCTCTGATTTCCTCTTCTCTTTGGAGGCTCAAATTTTTTATTTTTTTTGTTGTTTTCTATTTTATTGTTTCCTTTTCTTGCTTATCCCTTTCCTTCCTTTCCTTTTCTCTCCTTTCCTTTTTCTTGCCTTTCCTTTCCTTTCTTTTCCTTTCCTTATTGCATTCTATTTTATTTTATTTCAATTCACAAAAACCTAATCACAAAAAATACAAAAACAAAACTATGGCGTTGAATAAATACTCTATGAATAATCAATTATTTTGTTTTTGTAAATACTGTTTGTATCATCAATGATGTTTACATATTTGCTCAAGGTTTCGCTTGCTTAATCCCTAAAAAACGGAAATACTCTGTAGGAGTATCAGAGTACTCCAAGACTTATCCATGGCAATGTCCTAGGATTGTATCACCTACTCCATCTCGGAGTACTCCATTTCTTTTCTTCGAAATGCTGCATGGAGGGCCTATGCGAGAGTACTCTTTAAATGCTCCCAAAAGATTGCTCTTATAGAGTATTTAACACCAAAGCGAGAGAGGCAGCAAAAATGCATGACACGTTTACTAACTCTTCGCACTCACAGTGAGAGGCGATCACACGAGTAATACAATAACATGCATGACATGTCTACTTACGCAACTACCACTCTATAGTGTGAACACATGTTTGGTATTTGTGTTGGTATCATTTTCAAACTAATTTTTCTATATTATAGTTCATTTTTAAAAATTTTTGTTTGATTGATGGCACTGCAGTTTAGCCATACCTATCCATACATATATAATTGTTAATACCTTAGATGTGTAGTTTGGCCATAAAGTGGGACAATTTCCCTAAACTTGCGCATTTATGTTATAGATATTTTCATCGCCTTGCCCATTCTGGTGCAGTTCAACAAAGTCTCATTCCTTAAAAAAAGAAAACACTGCGATGTTATTGACACCAGTTAAAACATCCAAGGACACGAAAGTACTTCTCGATTAGATTTCCGATTTTTTAGTCCTCTTTCCGAACATACTTCATTGCTTGTTTTTAAAGAAAATTATAGTATATAATTGAAACTTTGGTTTTTCAATGAGAAGTTATAGTACCTTTTGCCATTTATTCCAATCCAACTAGCAAATATTTGGAGCGGTGTGGGAACCAAAGCGTCCATCTGATCCTTCCAATTTAATGAAAATCTTCTTGAAATCTTTAAAATGTAAGGCAAAGATGTGTGTCACTAAATTTTTAATAAATAAATTAGTGATTCATTTTTGTATGCAACTACATACTTACATGATTCCAAAATAAATTCATATGATAATTACTAGGGTGGAGTGAAATAATTTTTTTTTTTAAATTGCCAATTTTTCAAGAAAAAAAGTGAAACAATAGAGATAAGTAATGTATTTAAGTAAATGTGTGGAGCATAAGTTAGTAGAAAAAATAGCAACAAATCACACATGGCAGGGTCTTTGGTCATTGCTGGTTAAACGCCGACATTAGATTACAAAAAAATATCACTTTACGGGGTTTTTGTACTTTTATTGAAAATTTTAAATCAGAAAAATAAATTGCACAAAATACATAAAATCTGAAATGTTCTCAAATCGCACCAAACCCAAACATACATTGTTGTTGCTGCCGAATTACCTCCCAAGTGAGCCGCCTAAAAATATACATAGGAACTCAAATAAAAAAAATAACAAATTACACAGCGTCTCCTTGCTCAATGCTGTTGGAGCACCGGAGCATCCGAGCAGGAGAACGAGTTCAAATCAGCCTATTTTCTATTTATTTATTTTTTATAGGCATTCTATAACAAGCTAAAAATAATTTATTTCGTTCCGTCCTAATATTTACTTTGCTAAATTTAATTTTTAATTGAGTAGTGTTGAAAATTTCAGCGACAACTTGTTCACCCACGCCGAATTTTGAAATTATGTCACTAAAATATTAACATTTCATTATTTTTGGTTTTGAATATTTTTAGAAAATTTAGTTCATGCGTAAATACATATATTTGTTGCTATATAAATTAGAGGGTATCGAAAAAAGTACAACGCCACTATACAATATTTTCCAAAAATAGTATAAAAAAATAAAAATTTATTTCTGGTTACCTTTTTCTACTGGTTTTTAGAGGTCACCCTTTTCCTAATTTTCATGTCTTTATAATGAAATAAATGAAAGCTCAATTAAGTTTTGAAACGAAAATTTTGGAAACAAAAATGCTGTTAATGTATGTAAGATCGGACCAGAAATGCCATCGAAGAAATATGTAAATAACGGTACCACCCGGCGAACTAGTAAAGTGCTTTCCTTTTCGATCTAGACCTAGATTCAGACCTTATTGGTAGAGTATACTTGAAAACACAGCATACAGGGTAAGGTAAGCGGTGAGGTCTAAAATGAAACTACCCAAATTTTAACAAAGACTTGCAAACAAACCTTATCTGGTAAGCGAAGAGGTAAGATGTACCTTACTTCGCAGCATACTGGTAAGGGGACGGCACGGTTTTTTATAAATTGCACTGCTAACTGACTATAACCAGATCTTAGGCTGCTAAACGAAGTTTTAAGGTATATTTGAACTCACAGCATAGGGAGAAAGTGAACTGTTAGTGTTTACGATGACTTTTGATTAAAAATAGTATCTCTTTAAAATATCACTCTCACTTATCTTATAGCTGAGGTTTATATTTATAAATATCACCCAACTCAAACGCCATTTAATTAAAATTTTTCTTTATCCCTTCTTTCTCTTTACAGTTATCCGAAATGGCAGTGGATCTTGCCGAAGAACGCTCCACCGCCAATATCGCCACCGAACGTCTCGAAGCCGAAACAGCCGAACGTTTGAAACTTGAAAAAGAACTCACCGAACAACAAAGCAAGGTGAAGAATTTGCAAGAGACCAGCGAAAAGCTAGAAATGGAGCTAATATGCGCCAAATCCGATTTGAATGGCATATCCGAGGATGAAGATGCGGAGAATGAAGAAGGTGGCGGCAGCGGTGTTTTCAAATTGAAATATGAGCGTGTGGCACGTGAGCTTGAATTTACGAAGCGACGCTTACAAACACAACATGAACACGATTTGGAACAGTTAGTCGGACTGAAAAAACAACTAGAAAAGAAGGTACGAAAAATTATAAATGGCAATACAAAATTATTGTTACTAAAAAAACATGCATCTTTTTAGCTCTCTGATGCCTATGAGGAGGTCGAGGAGCAACGTCAAGTTGTCGGTCAATGGAAGCGCAAAGCGCAAAAGATGACCAATGAAATGAATGATTTGCGCATGTTACTCGAAGAACAGAATGGGCGTAATAATATATTGGAGAAGAAGCAGCGCAAATTTGATACGGAATGTCAATCGTTGCAGGTGAGTTGGCTGTGACACAGAATAAAGTTGTTTTCTTCAAGCTAAAGTTTCTTTTTTGTATTCACTTGTATTTTTGTTTTTGATAGGATGCAGCTCGTCAGGAACGTCAAACTAAAGATAGATTGTCGCGCGAAAAAGATGTGCTCATTGCTGAGAAATTCACGTTGGAACAAACATTGGCGGTAAGTGAAGTACTATTAGACTATTTTGATTTTCTGGAAGCACTTATCATGTTCGGCATAGCTAATATCAATCAAAAATTCATTTCATTGGAAGCCTTTTAAATCCACATTCTTGAATGGGCGGTAGTACGTGGATGGTGTTGTTTGTAACGACATTGTAGTATCAGTATTTCGCCCTGCTTAGCCACCATATCCATTCCGCTGTCTCTATAAAACTTCAATGACCGATTAACTGATGTCGTTATCCTTGGATCCGTTTCTTACGGGTATACTGAGAGACCTTTGGTCATTATTTTTCTTTTTCGGAAAAATAATTTACTTCGCAATGGCCTGTTTAGTCGAATGAAGGGCTTGTGGACAAGAGTAGTTCTCTCATTATTGAAAATTAGAGAAGTCGTAATAGATCCCCATCAGTGGTCCTGGAGACATTTAGGTCTAGAAACCTTCTGTCACCCACCACCTTTATATCACTCCTATCATATAGCAATTTCAACTTTTCTTCTTTGGACTTTAATTTTCTTTTTTGCTTTACTCACTATTAACGCTCACTATAACTGCGTCTTGGGTATGTGCTAAAAGGTGTTATTCTTATAGAACTCAGCGTGACACTTCTTTTCCTATCAGATGTTCTTTTGGTCTCTATGAAATCCTCTAATATTGTCAGCGGCATAACGAAGTGAATAAGAAATACATATGTATTTATATTGTTATTCTATGATGGTCCGAACAGGGTTTTACTAATATTGGCAGTCCTTTGCCAGATATGAATCCGCTATGATAATAGGCAGACTGCAATTGACTCTCGTAACCGGGGTTGATGAGAATTTTTGTTGCCTCTTACGGCATGCATACCTACTGCGAATATATTCTAGGTCCCTAACCCGCTGGAGCACTTAACCACAGATGTTGTTGTTGTTGTAACGACAAAAACACTCCCCGAAGGTTTTGGGGAGTGCTGTCGAACTGACAGTCCTCGGCCGGATATGAATCCGGTACGCTCCGGTACTCCCTTGCGGTACTGCCCGACTGTCCTGGCAGCGATTTAATAATAATAATAATAATAATAATAATAATTCCCAACGGATTACCCACCATATCCCGCCCGACCGGCGCGAGGGGCGCATCCGCATAACGCGCGGATTATTCGTTCGTGCCGAGTCGTTGAAAGGCTTTGGTTTGTTAATCGTCGAGATCTAAAACTGCTCAGCTACAGAGAAAACCTCATCAGCTAAGTAAAGTAGATATAGGATAGATTATACATTAAGAAATAACTAGTTAACAGAATAAAATTATTGTTAAAAGTTAAAATAGAAGTCAAAGAATAAAAAACAATTATTAGCTATGAATTTAGGACAGAAAGAATTGATTTTTTTATGCTGAAAAGCGAGTCTGAAATATCAAATCTACCAGAAAGAGAGTTATAATCTTGACACAAACAGCGAAAAGGCTCATTTAACTGAAAATTGGTTCGGCACTGTTTTAAGACTAGAGGTTTAAAATGCCTTGAAGGACGAGACGGTACATTGAAGTTCACTTCACTTAGAAGAAATGGGCTGGATAGTGTACCATTTAGCAATTTAATCATAAAAATAATTCCAAGCATTTCCCTCCGACTAGAAAGTGTGTGTAGATTAATGAGTTTTAAACGATTCGTATAGGGTGGCAGATTGTACGAGGGATCCCAATGAAAATCTCTTAAGGCAAATAGTAAAAATTGTTTTTGAACTGATTCAAGGCGATCTACATGAACCTGGTAACGCGGGTTCCAAATTATAGAACCATATTCAAGTATCGGTCTGACTAATGTAGTGAAGAGGGCTTTAGTTACATAAGGGTCGCTAAATTCTTTAGACCATCGTTTAACGAATGCTAGGACACCTCTAGCCTTATTGACTGTAGTGTTCAGATGGCGGTTGAAACTGAGTTTATAGTCCATAGTAACCCCCAGGTCAACAAAATCATACACTTGCTCAAGACTATAATTTTTAATTGTATAGGAAGCCGGCTGAGAAATTCCACGCGAAAAACCCATGTGTTTACATTTTTTAAGGTTAAGTGGCATATAATTTAAATCGCACCAAGTAACTAGTGCATCTAGATCTGATTGTAGCTTATTTCTATCTTCAAATGACGCGAATGACATGAAAAGCTTTACGTTGTCGGCATACATTAACATTTTTGAAAATTTTATTATTGTAGAAATATCATTTATAAACAACAAGAACAGAATCGGGCCAAGATGGCTTCCTTGAGGAACCCCCGAAGAGACATAAATGACATCGGCTTTGCGATGCCACGATAGTTCTCTATAGAAGACCTACTCCCGCTTTTATGCAGCCGTAGAAGAAACGATTCTTTCCACGCAGTTGGAAAAACACCACACTTTAGTGATAGATTGAACAAATTGGTAAGGGGTTGGTAAATATGGTTCGCACACTTTTTCAAGAAACATGTAGGAATCCTATCAGGACCATATTTAAAAGATTCTTTTAAGGTTTTAAGGTAAATTAGAACATCTTTGGCGCATATAATTGGTGAATTAATTGAATTTGTCCCGTGTAGCTTATAGGGATAGTTTTGAAAGTTTGAATTGGTGACAGCAGAATAGTTAGAAGTGAAAAATTGAGCAAAAAAATTTGCGATACATTGATTATCGCTAGATATAATGTCTTGATATTTCATGGCTGAGGGAAACCCTGATACTTTACGTTTAGAATTTACGAAACCATAAAATGACTTAGGATTGAGAATAATGTCTCTTTTCGTTTTAGAGATATAAGCTTTATAGCACTTTTTATTTAAATCTATGTACTTCTGACGTAGAATGGAATACAGTAGGTACTGTTTATTTAATCCGGATTTCTTATATAAATTAAATGATCGCGTTTTCCTATTTTTAAGAGCCTTAAGCTCTTTAGTAAACCAAGCTTGCGTAGGATGATCATAAGTTACTTTACGTTTAGGAATAAACTTCTCAAATAGGCAGTAAATAGTGTGATTGAAATGTGAGACGTTTAGATCGATATCACAACCAAATTCAGGCCAAGTTAATTTAGACAGTTCTTTATTTAATTTCTTGTAGTTTGCTTTGGAAAAGTTATAATCAAAGCTACTACATGAGTAGCATTGAGTGCCTTGGCCATTACTTATGGTTTCGTAGACTATTTCCATAGAAGGGTGGTAAAGGTCTTCTGGTAAAACCAACGGATCACAACGATTTACAGAAAATTGGTTTATATCATTACCATACACTAAATCTAAGACTTTCCCAAACTTGTTAGCGGTAACATTTATTTGATTAGCGGAAGAAGCACCTTAGGATTTGTTACTTCTGTGGTCAAACCTTTTCTCACTAGACGCAGCACAATAACTTTTGATGACTACGCACCATTGACAAAGCCAAAATTTCAGATCAATGCCTGCGAATTATTGGGCAATATTTTTTCAGTTGTTGTTGTTGTTGTTAACAGTGCTTCGCCCTGCCCCAGATTGGACAGGGTTACACTGAAATAACAGCCCTTGACCGGGTGAAAAAACCCGGGTCATTCCGGTGCGATAGAACCGGCTGTTGTGGGAATGATATTTTTTCAGTCGTGGCTTGTACCAATGCCATCTCAGTGCCACGACTTTATCTACTTGGATTCTACCCGTCCAACGGCGGTTGTTTAAGTGTAAACCGGCTCAATGTGCAAGCTTTTATTTGATGTGATTTAAACTAGCTATTGTTGGAAAGTCAATATTTTGAGTATTGAGTCTATACTTTAAATTTATAAGCAATTCGTTAATTTTGAATCTCTATTGCTAACCGTATCTTAATCTTCGTTCAAACACTAACACTGAACTGCCTACAACGATCGCCTTTTCTACCACACAACATATGGTGTGTGGTGAACCAACCCGATTCCTGCTGCCTCGACATTTACATTTTAAAGCCCGAAACGAGCCACCTTGAAGTTTTTAATGTTTACTCTTTGAGTCCCAATTTTCATCACAATACTTCATTTCCCGACGGTTTATTATTTTTTAGCCGGGTTATCACCTCTCGTCATAGCTTACGTACACTCTGTATGCTGGTCCCTGCAGAAATTCGATTCTTCGACTTAACTTGATACTGGAGAGGATAATTTGAAGGACATAACTAAAACGCACTGATACAAGTCATCGCGGAAGTGGGCAGTTACCGCGGCTCGCGGCCTTCTCTAGCGCTGAACGAGGGCGGACCTGTTCCTTAAAACTAAACCAAACCTCATTCCAAATTAATAATAATAATAATATAAAGGTATATGTGCCTCCGAGGAGGCGGCCTGGTTTTGAAAAAAAAAAAACTATAAACTATCACCTGCCCGGCGCTGAAAAAATCAAAAATAATAAAAAGAAATGGTTTTGATTACTTTAGATAAAAATTTTTTTTTTCCACTTTTTCAGTATGGTTGATGTGTATATTTATGTGCTTCTACCAGAGCTGAGCGATAAGGATTACGATTACAAGACGATTACGATTACAGTAATCGTAATTTCAAAAAACTAAATTACGATTACTGTAATCATTAATCCATCGAACCGCGATTACGATTACGAAATAAATACGATTACCGTAATCGGAATCGCACTTTCAACAATTAAGGATTACGTCATCGTAATTTCATATGTTTTAAATTACAATTACTGTATTCGTTGCTTAGGATTTTTTAATAAAATACTTGTAAAAGTAACGATTATTCCTTTTCAGATCAGATTTGAGTGAACCTTTATTTAAGTAAACATTAATTAAATAACTAAAATTAAGAAATTAATATTGTCACATTTTTGCGCAAATAACATCGACAAATTTTAGAAATTCAAAGTTATATTGTATAGCCTTATTCTAAATTGGCCTTAAGCAAGACTAATTTTTCAAAAGAAAATTCAGAAAGGGCATGGTATAAGCGTATATGAACCTATATTGCAAAAACGCCTGATTGACTCGATTATCACCGTTATACTAACAGACTCGGCGCGTAAAGACTTGACCGCTAGGCAATATATTCATTAGAAATAAAATTCATAGCTTCCTATGTTCATATTATAAAATAACTTATAGCTTTCACTTTGTCGGCAGTCTTAGAAATCTCTAAAATTAACTGATTTTCACTCAATTTTTTGACGTTGTGAATTTTTTGCTTTTGTAAAATTTAACAAATTACTCCTATATTATATATTTACTATCAAGTGCAAAATACTGCCACTCTTTCCCGCAGTACGAACAAGTATTTTACGCAAGCATATATTTATGTATCAATATTTTTAAAGGTTGGCTAAAAAATTTATAATTTCAAAAGTTGTGTATGAAAATTATAGCAATTGTAATCCTAGCTACATAAATTACCGATTACAATAATCGTAATTTAAAAAAAGTGAAATTACGATTACGTAATCGTAATCCTAAGTACCTAAATTAGCGATTATTGTAATCGTAATCTAAAAAATTTGAAATTACGATTACGTAATCGTAATCCTAGTTATCTAAGTTAACGATTACTGTAATCGTAATTTAAAAAAAGTTTAAATTACGATTACTGTAATCGTAATCCTAGCTGTAATCGAATACGCATGTAATCCTTATCGCCCAGCTCTGGCTTCTACAACAATACTGAGAATCAAAAAAAAAATAAAAAAATGGTCAAAAGTATTCAAAACAATTTAATATATAAAATATTTTGATTATTTAAAACTATTTTTTTTTGCTTTTTTTTAATAATCGTAAAAAATCATAATTTTTTTTAATTATATGGAAAATAATCATTAAAAATTGAAAGTAATTGGTAATCAATCAATAAATGGATTCTCAAGAAAGTAATTAATCAAACCGGTAATAATTACGATTAGTAATCATTATGTAACAGGTCTGCTGGAGCCTAAGCTATTTTAGGCCAGCACACTGTGCTCACACCACGGTGGCCGCGAGTAGAAATTTGTATCGTAATTCCCGCTCATACCGATATCATGAAACATATCTCTAACTTCTTTAAGAGAATAGTTCTATTTACTGTTGTGTTCAGTTTAGTTATTTGCTCCGCTTTGATAAGCTTCTTACTTACCTGCGACCTCTTTAGCAGCGTGCATTCTTTGGTTTGTTCTCAATCTTTATGTAACTGACTTCAGAATTGGTATGTTATTTTTCTTTTTCATTGCTTCTTTTATATCCACTCTCTGTGTTTGTATGTGAAACAAACAACTGACAGGCAAGCCATATCAACCAGAGGCAACCAGTCAACCAGCCAGTTGCACGTTTTCAACGTTTTAT
Organism: Merzomyia westermanni; assembly: GCA_949987695.1. Classification (NCBI taxonomy): domain Eukaryota; kingdom Metazoa; phylum Arthropoda; class Insecta; order Diptera; family Tephritidae; genus Merzomyia; species Merzomyia westermanni. Next base: position 16,108,840 of record OX465288.1, on the reverse strand, counting down.
TTCTCGATCGGCTAGTTGACTTTGTGCGCTTCGTTTTCACGCACGTTTTTAGGCGCGGATGTATGCTTTTTTTTGTTGTTATTTAATTTGATGTTTACTTATTTAAACGATTAATTTGATTTCTTTGTTTATTTTGTTTGATGAAATTTTCGGTGTATTTTGATAATTTAAAGCTCTTTACTGTCGCGGTTTCTGAATGAGTTGTTCGAAACTGAAAATCAATTTGATGAATTTGTTTATAGAAAGTGAAAAGAAATGAAAAAATGCCTAGCATTAACGTGATAATAAAATTAACACTTCAGTGTTAACGTAAAAACAAACAAAAACATAAAAAAAAAAATAATATTGTGTTGTCACCAGAGACATAACAGTTATAAGTTTTATCGAATAAACGTTGCTTCATAATAATTATTCGATGAAGAAAAAAATATATTTTTTAAATTAGAGTTATACGTCAACGTTTATTTTATTTTTTGGCGATAAGAGTTATTTGTCAACGTTTATTTTTTACGTTGCTTGTTAACTGTTATGGATGAGAAAAACATTTTTTCGTTGCCAAAAAAGTTTTAATTTGAAATAAATTTTTGTATTTGTATACATAGTACATATTTTTTTCTCAGCAATTATTATATCCCAAAGTTTTTGTTATCTAATAACCGTTGTTAATTTATATTTTAGTTTAAATGGCCAGCTAACCGCCAAATCGATTTTGACGGTCCAACAAATATAGCTCTCCAGTTTTTTGGAGACACCATTGGATCGGAAATCGGTCTCCATTTGGTCCTTTGATCGATAATAATACCTTCGGGGCATCCTCGTTCATTTGCACAACATGGTCTAGCCAGCGAAGAAGAAGTCTTCCCTCTATATTCTAAGCACTCTTTACCACCAGGTCGCCTTTCTCAGTTTTCAGGAGTTCGCTTCGGTTTTAAATCCTTAAGCAATTTGCCCGGAGAAACCGCCTCGGTCCGATGTACAATTTGCGGTAGTGTTCATACACACTACTCGTTGAATTCGCAGCATCCCTTCTTTGCGTTGCAACGCGGCACTCCTCATTATTATACCCTCCGACAGTAGAGTTTTAAACCATAAACATAACGTTGCTAGCCAGCAAAGCCTTAAAGCTTTTATTCGCTATACTATGGTAATCTTCATATTAAACATAACACAGACTTTTTTCTAGCCATCCAAGTGGCTGAGATGATAAGCTCTCAACCGTTGTAGACTGATTGAAATCTTAATGCATAGAAATATGATTTTCAATAGTACAAAGGGTACCATCGTGTAGTGATCGACGGAAGACATATCTTACTAGATTTTAATTCAGCTCTTGACAGTGTTAAAGGAGCTTCCTATGTGCTGCTAAGTATCTATCTATGAATCTGACTTTCTTCCTTATACGCCTATGCCATGGTCTGCCGGACCTTTTTTCTAAGAAGAATCGGAATCAAGTTAACCCACCTTTGTCTTCCCGTATAATAAGACATCCTTCATTTTGATAATGTGAATTTTCTTCTTTAAATGTATCCCTATCAGTGCAATTTTTAACAAACAAACGAAGACGCGTTGGAAAATAGTAGTTATTGAAAGGTATACATGCATATGTACGAGGTGTGTTCAAAACGTATCGCGAATTTTGTGTTTTTTCAAAAATTATTTATTTATTCATGAATATCTATTTTGTCCCCTTCAAAGTAATCCCCATGAGATATTATACACTTGTGCCAACGGTTTTTCCAATCTTCGAAGCACTTCAAAAAATCATTTTTTTGTATCTTGTTCAGCTCCTCCTTCGATGCCGTCTTTATCTCGTCAAGAGAAGCGTAACGTCGTCCTTTCATGGGCCTCTTCAGTTTAGGGAACAAGAAAAAGTCACAGGGTGCCAGATCTGGGGAATACGGTGGCTGCGGTATCATTAGTGTGTTGTTTTTGGCCAAAAAGTCGCGCACAAGCAACGATGCGTGAGCAGGGGCGTTATCGTGGTGCAAAAGCCAATTTTTGTTCTTCTTTGCACATCTTCTCGGCCTTCTGAGAACATTTTGTGCCACCGATAAACGTTGCTTCGGTCCAAGGTAGCTTCTCCGTATGCCACAGTCAACATTCGGAATGCATCCGCGCACTTAATTTCGTTTTTCACACAAAATTTGATACAGGTTCTTTGATCCATTTTTTTTGAATAGGTAAAAATCGAAGACGATGCAAAACACGTGCAAGCAAAGCAGCTGTCAACAATTAACTGAACATTCAAAATGGCCGAGCTTGTCGGCATAAGTGAGAGACAGGAGTACCAACATAACGCCACAAAAAATTCGAAATTCGAGTATACGTAACCAGCGAAAATTCAAAATTCGCGATACGTTTTGAACACACCTCGTATTTATCATCTAGAAACTATTATGAAACAAATACAAAAATTTATTTCAAATTTTAATTTTTTTGGGCAATGAAAAAAAGTATTTCTCATCCATAACAGTTATCAAGCAACGTAAAAAATAAACGTTGACAAATAACTATTATTTGAAAAATAAGTATTTTTTCTTCATTGAATAATTGTTATAAATCAACGTTTTGAATCAATTTTAGAATTCGAGCAACGTTTTTGATACAGCAATTTCAAATAACAGTTATTTTTTGTCTCTGGTTGTCACCTCAGCCATTCCATTGCAAAGTTCAATGCAGCTGTTCAAAGAAAGTATGGAATGAAGCAAACACACACGAAAATAATGCTGTGATGCAATTGAAAACAACAACAAATGTCAAAGTAACAAAGTCAATAACGTTTATTTTGGGTTAGGTGTTTGCTGAGTTTATTAAAAAAAAAACAATTGCGTCAATATTTCAAAAGTCATATGAAGTAGAGATACTGGACGCATTAAACTATTGTGCTTTTGAACGCATTTGGGAAAGTTTTTTTAAATGGTAATCATATATGACATTTACCTCAGTGTTAAATTGTTATAACTAACTATTTATATAGATATTGCGTCATCGGTGATCTATCTGAACTTTGTGGCAAATCACTGTTTAGATACCAAGCATGAGCCGTCGTCGTTTTACATCATTACGGCAAGTATGTTTTATGATTTGAAGGCAATATAATTAAGCAAACACATTATTAAGTAAACAAAAAAATCTTAGTGCGGTGGAATATGGTTATCTTCAGATTTCATACATTTTAAAAAGCAACCTTCCTTGCGCAGATAGTATTCTATGCATTAATTTTTATCAAAATTTCTTAATTTTTGATCAAGCTATCAAGTTTTTATTAGAACAAGACAAAGTACTTGCTGTGAAGTTAGCCCGAGTGGGCTAGAGTAACAAAATATAGCCGCGGCCGGTGTCGCTGTCGCTGCGAGAGGGGACAAAAACCGCCATCCGAAGGCTCAAGGGATCTAGAAATGCTGACTGTCAGAAATTTTTGCATGGAAGACACATGAAAAAGATTTGGCACGCACCATCTAAGTGATGCCCTATCTAGCGTAGATAAAGACGCGAAGAGAGTGGGTCTTGTGGTGAACGTGAACAATACGAAACCTTTTGCTGTAATCTCTACATATAATAAAATTGTAAAAGGTCGATGTCAGTACATTGCAGATATTTAAGAAAAATCGATAGGAGGGACCATTATTAAGCCAATAGAAGCCAAATCAACAGTTTTTAGAATTTTTGTCTCTCTATCTGTATGTTTGGTCGCGCATAGCTCAAAAACTGCTAAATGGAATTGAATGAAACTTCTGCCGTTGCATTACTAGACGTTTAACTTAAAATTTAAGATGTAATTTGTACCGAAAGCTCGACCAGTTTCGGAGATATTGACCGATATGTGGACCAATGTGACCCAAAATGTGTTAGTAAAATATGGGTATCAAACGAAAGGTGACAATAAGTGCTGCAATTAGCGATATAATTAAGTTCCATATCTTATCTGGTATGGGGATGATGAAAATCCGACTTAGTCTATTATTAGTTCTAGACGCAGCCAAGCGAGCTGGGTCTACTAGTTAAATACACAATCGGCGCCTTGTCATCCTTTTTTTCTTTTTACTAGTTACAAATTTGAAGCTGTGAGACATTTCGTATATTGACAAACCTGCGTGACCACCGAAAGTCGAGAAATTCAACGAATAATCACCCTTCTAAAAAAGCTCCTACTTTGAACTGAGAAGTAAAGTCCTCTCTCAACGATCAAAGATCATGATCTATCAGGCATGTGCTGCATTTCACTTTCACGCGAATTCGCTGGCTTTAACCGGCAAATTTACATAGGCGCAATACACATGCCTGTCTTGATATACGGCTTGGAATCAAGGACAGTGTCGAAAGAAAATAAGATGGCTCTTAGTGTATTCGAGAGAAAACTCTTCGGAAAACTCATCCTAGGGTCACCCATTACTGAAGTTAGAGGAAAGGGTAGGCTTCTGTTACGAAAGTTAAGTAGAGCAAGACCTGCTCTCCCTTAGTGTTTCTAACTGCCTTCAAATACCAAAAGAGGCATGACTGGCGAGCTTTATTAAAATCATCTAGACAGTTAATCGACGACTAAAGAAAGGAGGAAAATAAGGACGGTGCAGAATCTTCTAGAATATTGCCTGTCGATGCCCACCTTGCAATCACCTTTTCGATTTATTTCTTGTCATTCATTTGTTTTTGGATTCTCGGTTATACTCTCGGCGGATATCAGATGAATGCAATCTCTTTGAGCACTGTAATTAACTGAATTCAATCAATTGATCAGTAAGAATATACAAACAAATCTTGTGGTTGGTCATTTTTCCATACAATGTATATTAAGTTTAGTTTAGTCATATTCATGACTAACAAAAATGTATTACAATCACTTATAACTACAATCAACTGATTAGCTGGCAAAAAAAATGCAAATCTCAAATCACATTTTGTTATGTGATTAATTACGTATTTAGCTTTTGAAGACTGCTCATTAGTGATGCCCGATTAATCAATTGATTAAATATGTCAATCAACCCTTAATTGATTAATTAATCACAGAATAATCGATTAGTTAAAACTATACATTAATCTAATTAATTTTATTATTCATAGAACTGAGTAATCAGTGCCTAATTAAGCAGAAAATCTGAATGTTTAACTATTTTCGCGTTTGAGAACTTATCGCTCTGACAAATTTATATTCATTGATTTATTAATTTAAAAAAGAAAGTACTTGTATGAAGTGTTCAGGTTTCAAATTTTTTTTTGACTAAACTAATTACTAGCGTTCTGGTTAATCAGAGTCTGATTAAGCAACAGCTTTATTAGTCAGGAAAGCGATAATTTTTTTTAGCTCTCCTTACAATTAACAAACAAAAATTTCTTTATTTCATATTGCCCAATTATATTTTAATCACTGGAAATGTGCATTCATTTTTCATACTATTGATATGCCTAAGATATCAACGACGGAAACCACAATCAGTTGAGCATTTATTTCTCTTGTTTTTAACATTTTTTCTTATTGTTTTTTTTTACTTACGCTAAGCATTGTCTTCAACAATCATCAGCCGTCAACCATCAGCTCTTTGAAAATGGTTGCGGAGGAGTCCACTTCCCGTTTTATGATTTCTCAGGCACAACCAACTGTATATACATAAGTGTCTCGATTGCTTGTATTGTTGTTGTCGTGGTTTTACACATGTTGCATGCCTACCACATACGTACATTTGCTTTCCGAAAAATAGCAGTAAGATTATTTTTCAATGTATAAAGCTTTATATAGAAGGTAGAGTGGAAGATCGCCATATCTCAGCTGACGATTGAAAAACGTCCTATCTCAGAATTTGGTTTGAGAACGTCCCACCCTAGTATTTGTATTGAAAGCGACACATCTCAACCTAATTTTAATACACTTTCAGCTGATACTGAATGTTTTTGAAACAAAATTGTATACCGATATAGGGTGTTGTTCTTCTATCGAGCCCTCAAAATAAAGTGTTTACTTCAGCAGCCTATAAGAAGCATAAAAAGCTTACAATGCCTTGCATACTAGACATTAGTGTTTTTCTCTCCCTCCCGTTTAACGGAACGTGATGTCCTGTTTAAATTTCACTACAAAATTTAAAATGCGCAACACTGCCTTAAAAGTTTCACTCCAAAAATAAGTTTTGAGAAAGTCTAAATATTTCCTGCTGCTATTGTATTCCACAATAATGTATATGCTCATATACTCTGTAGTGCTCGCTTACATTTCGTAGTTAAATCCATAATATATTCTTAAGAGCTCATTTGAAGGCTCGGAAATTGTGTGAACTAATTTCAGTTTTTTTTTTATCTTTTTATCTTATCTTTAAATGTGTATATATCAGCCTATTATTTTTAAATGATTCACATTATGAAGTCCCTCATTAAATTTTGAAATTCTTCGAACTCATTTTCAATTAGCTTAACCTTTTCACACATTTTTAAATTATAATTGCTGCTTAAAACTTTCTTCTTCATTTGAATGGCAGTTACACTTCAAGCTCGATATGATGCGACTCGATTATGGCTCATTGACAGTTCATTCTAAATGCATTTAACTACTTGAGTATTTCTTGAGGAAAATAAGAAGCTTCTTAGTTATTAAAGAACCGGTTCCTTTAACATTGATATCGATAATGTTTACCAATTATTTTTTTTTAATTAAGTATTCATGAAACGAGCTCAAGGCCAAGAATAATAATTTTTCACTTTTTGAGTTTTTATGAAAATTATTATTGTTTTTTATTATTTTTAATAATCATTTTTAATTAATTATTAAAAGTTTTTTAATTGAATAGAGTAGGAATTAAGTCAAATAAAGTGCCAGTTAGCCTTAAATGGATATGTTCAAAACGGTCCTGTGTTCTACTTTTGGCACTTGTTGACAACAACAAAATGTAAACTTAAATATAACAGGAAGATTCCCTCCTGCGATGGACTTAATTAAAAAAAAAATGCGGTAACCATTTCAATATGCAAATGGTAAGGCACACATCTTTCAACGATCTGTCAAATAAAGAGCCAGCTAGCGTTAACCGGATATGGTAATAAATGCTCTCATACCGTGCATTGTGCTGGTTCCGTGTTCTTTATGTAGCTTTATAACAATTTATTTGTCCTCATTTTTATTTATTTACACGGAATTGGGTTGGTAACCGTGACCATAACCATAACCGTTACCATAAGAATAATATAAACGTAACCGTATCGAAAATAAATAAGTGTATTTTTAAGTGTCTTTACAGTTACAGTCACGGTTATACTTACAGACACGAGTATGGTTAAAGTTACGTCTGTAGTTATTACGTCTTATTCTCAGGGCTACGGTTATGTTAAGGGTACATTAACGGCTAAGGAGCCGGAGCTCGGTCCTCGGCTGTTATGTGGTTATGTCACCATATTTCTTCTTGTTACTCTTTTTGTCCATCGTCATTTTAATTTGAACGGAGCTTATCTTCCAATCTTTAGTGCAATAGGGCTAAGATCTTCTAGAAGCTGTCGATGGCTAATTTTTTTATGTCGATTATTAATATTCAAAACATTTGCCTACCTCTGCCACTGATGGGTCCTGGCATCTGAGCTCTCTTACCAAGTTAAAGCCCTTTTCATTAATTAACAACTCTCATTCAAAGCACATATAAATATAAATCTCTTTTGTCGCAGTTACAGGCATCTTTGGCATATTTCTGCCTTCCTCGAACATAGAACGAAAGAGCTCCTCGTTCCAAATCTTGACTTAAATACGAGTTCCTGATCAGAAAAATTACCTACTTAAAATCCAATTTTTGTATGGTCCATCATCGTCTCCTCTTATAAGGGATCCCGGTTTTTTTTATATTAAGTGGTTGAAACCATTTCTTTTGCGAAAGAGCCTGTTTGGAACGGGTTTTCAGTTTTTTATAACGACTTCTTCTTTGGGAATATTCTTAGATTTTTCAGAAATCATTTATCGGTTTAGTTTTTTAAATATTTACAGTTGGAAACAAGTTTCAGTTACTTTAAACGCCAGCTCCAGTTAATGATAGTCCGCAAGCCGCCGGTTCGTTTAAAGACCCAGTTCCCGAATCCGTTTACCAATTTCTATGCAACACTAATAACAGTAATAGCAGCAACAATACTTCAACATGCAACAATTAAACAAACCATTAAGCTTCAAGTTATTTACTGTGACGTTCCACTAGCCTAGAACTCTTGCAATTTTACTACGACGAATTTATGAGTAAAAAGACGAAAGCATGGCAAATGGTAACAGTAAATTACACATAAAACAAAGTTCATGAACACTCTGGTCCAGGGGAGAGGGCGGTCCTACAGTTAGTCAAGCGAAGATTAGCTCGAGAGGTAGCAGTAGCCATGACCATAGTTTGGTTCATCGTTTTTGTTTTATTTCTTTATTTTACTGTTATGTTAGACAACATCGACTTGGTTGCATGATGACATGGTGCAACATTGAATCCACTGCTCGCGTTTGCCTCTACCCACATTTGTTGATTGTGCGTCTGTGTGGGGTAATGTTGGGCACGCGCGTGCAGCCAGCAACCAGTCAACCGGTTCTATGATATCTTCTTTTGCGTTGTTTAAGTGTAATAACGATGTGCTACATTTTTGTATTTCTTTCGATCTGTTTTTGTCTGATGCGGTAGCTTCTTGATCTAATTATTACGCAAGTTTTTCCACAGAATTCACGCAATGGGGGAATGTTAAGAGAGCTTTGAGGTGCAGGAGGGGAGCAAGCGGTGGCGTAGCTTTTTAAAGGAAATTTGGTATGTAGATAGTGCTCTACGTAGAATGCTAAGACTTTCTTCTTAGGCGTTACCACTAAAGCTGTTATTGCAAGGTTGCCACCTGATTGAAATATTTAAAACTCAAGGGAGATATGACAATACGTTTATCAAACTGAAGTTATTTTACGTCGCATTCCAACAAAATTATTTTTAACTAGAGTTACCAGCTAGCGTTGCCACCTAATCCTATTATATTTTTTGTTTTGCGGATCCGCCTTTAGCTTGAAAACGACTGACCCATTTCTATGTAGTTATGTTAGTATATTTTATATGCTGCAATTTAAGCTCCCTTACTTAAGCGTTGCCACTAAGAATGTTTTTACTAGGGTGCCACCTCTCCGAATTTTTTGAAATGGAATAAGTTATGCCAATATGGATATCAAATGGTAACCTAGGCTTTTTTATATAAAATATTTTTGTAATGAAGTGAGGTATCAAACTAGAGATACTATTATACTCCATATTTCCTGATTACAATCTAGAACAAAATAAATTTTACGTTAACCTCGAAAATGATCAGCAAAGCTTGAGCGACCGGGATTTTTAACTTGCAGGAGGTGAGCGTAGGAGTCCAATTTTCGATGAATTCATCCTTATTCAGAAAGCTTATTAACTGGGGTTTCTGTCAAAAACTAAGCAGCGGTGTTCTGAAAGTTAAGTAAGAATAAGCTCAATGAAATTAGGCTGCCGTAAAGAACTCTTGAAATGTATGGCCATTTCGGGGCTTCCTCTCCCGAGGGATGCCTAAGCGTTATGAAAGAGCCCAGACAAAATAAACGTTCTGCTATCCATCCAGCTCGGTACAATCCTTAGGTACTCCTTCCTGTTTAAAGCACTACTCCGTTATTCTTTGCGTGGAGTATACGTTTTGTTCGTTGTTGTTGTTGTTGTTAACAGTACTTCGCCCTGCCCAATGGGCTCGATCACTCTAGATTGTCATCAGGCTCTTCTAACGGAAGTCCGAGGAAACGCGCAGTTTCCACAGGGTTGGACCAGAGAGTTAGAAGAGTAGGTTCGACTGAACAGGAGAAGAGATGTTTGATATCATGAGGGGACATACCACATGCAGGGCATGTGTTTGATATGTTGTGGTTCAGTCTGGATAAGTAAGAGTTTAATCTATTACAATATCCAGAGCGAAGTTGTGCTAGCATAACTCTAGTCTCCCTCGGAAGTACACGCTCGTCTTCAGCCAATTCAGGTGGCTGAGTATCGATGACGGGATTCACAGGCCGAGATCTGAGGGATCTGTCCACCGACTCGGTGTGGAGGTCATTTAGAGCCCGTCTGTGGTTCCGCAGATCAAACGGCAAAGAGATGTGGTGTCGGATCTCATCGTAGTGCGTACGGAGATTTGTCCTTATGTCTCTGGGGGCGGGGCTACATCCAATAGATGTCGATTTGGATGACTGGGTTTAAGACAGTTCAGAAGGAACTGTCCACTCAAAAGTTCCGCGTGCTCTTGAACATTGAGCAATTTTGCCTCTTGATGGAGGTGAGACTTAGATGACATAAGCAGACATCCTGTAGCAGTTAATCCAATTGGTGTTAGCAAGGTTGGACGACCATATGGGCGTAGCATAGTCAATAACCGGTCTGCCAATAGCCTTATATGTAGTAAGCAATGTTTCTTTGTCTTTTCCCCAAGTACTGCCGGCCAGTGACTTGAGGATCTTATTGCGGCTCTGTACCTTTGAAGCTATTGCGGTGGCATGACCAGCGAAGGGGAGGCCGTTGTCAAATGTCACACCCAAGATTTTCGGGTGGTTGACAGTAGGTAGAGGTACTCCGTCTACGTGGACATTTAACTCTTGCCCCATCTGTGCATTCCATGTCGTAAACAGGGTCGCCGTCGATTTAATCGGAGATAGGTTCGTCCGAATTTTCCTGCAGAAGCTGCGGCGATGGCAAGTGAACGTGACCAAGTGAGACTCATCAATCCCGCAGATCCCAGAATCAAAGATCTCAATGCGGAAATTCGTAGGACATTCAACGAACACAAACTGATCAAGTGGAAACAACACCTTGAGGCATGCAACCTCTCGGGCGGAGTCGGCAAATTATGGTCGAGTGTCAAGGCCCTATCCCATCCGACCAAATACAATGACAAGGTCGCCATTGCATTCGGCGACAGTGTCAAATCGGACGACAGGAAATGCGCGAGCTTATTTCGCCGTCAGTTTATAATGCATCCACCTGCGGATAGGACTAAGAGAAGAGTCATCCGATGTGCGCACAAACACAAACGTTTTGTCGTCTTCTCCTTTACCTCGTTCTCGTCCTTTGTAGGCTCTGCGGCATTCAGATGGTGTGTATGCTTGCTCAAGTTTGTACTGATATGTCGAAAAGTAGTTCCAGGAGTAACCGCTTCCATTGTGAGGTTGTTACTGTAACGTTAAAGATTTCGCCGAAATGCTTTTGAAAGTGCTAACAGAGAGACAGGCCATGATATTCATACGTGCTTTATCTGAGCATGAAGCCATTCTGATCTAGAACTACACAATTGGACGTCCTTTTAACCAAGTTCACCTTTTAGGTGAATGTCCTATCGGATTTTAGTACCTATCATCTATGGTCACTAGAAGTGGTCCCGTGACTTCATTATGATCTAATTTCTATAGGATCTGCAGCTCCATATGCAGCTTACTTGTTCAATTTTATAATAGCGATTTTTTCTATATTAATTCAACTTACCCATTTTCTCTATTCCAGGACACTCGTCTTGAGCTTGAACTCAAGGAAGAGAAGTTGGCGTCGCTACAGCGTGAATTGGAAGAGATGACTTTCGGTGGTAGCACCGAAGAGGAAATCGCACAGCTCCGTCGTTCCAAGAATGAATTGGATAGGCGTGTTAAAGAGCAAGAAGAAGAACTGGACGAGATGGCCGGTCAGGTGCAATTGTTGGAACAGGCTAAATTGCGATTAGAAATGACACTGGAAACAATGCGAAAAGATGCGCGACGTGAAGCACAACAACGTGACGATGAGTTGGAAGAGGCGCGTAACAGCTCATATAAGAAAATTAAGGGTAAGCAACAACACTAACTCTCTCACCCTTTATTTTTCTAATTCTAACTCTCTCTTTCTCTCTCTACCACAAACAGCATTGGAATGTCAACTGGAGACTGAGCACGAAGAACGCACTTTGCTGTTGCGTGAAAAACACGAACTAGAGCGCCGCCTGTCCTCCATGGAGGATCAAGATCGTGTAGATCGCCAGGCCGAAGAGGCAGCTACACAAAAATTAAAACGTGATCTACGTAAATACAAAGCTCTATTAAAGGACGCGCAAGCGCAATTGGAACGTTCAAAGGCGGAAACGCCGGGTAAAGCGCTCATACGACAACTGCGTAATCAATTAGAAGATGCCGAAACGGCGCGCACGCTCGCCATGAAAGCACGTCAAGCGGCCGAATCGGAACTTAACGAGCTACAAGCTATGTTTGAGGAGTCACAAAAGGGCCGCAATGACGCTGAAGAACGTGCTAATAGCGCGCATCGTGATCGCGCCGAACTACAAGCGCAAATCGAAGAAAATGAAGAAGAGTTGGCCGAATTGATGAAGAAATATAGCGCCGCTGTCAAACAATTAAATACCGAACAGATCGCAGCTTCTGAGTATGAGTTCAAATTATCCGAATTGGAGGCGGAGCGTAACAATCTCAAAGAACAAGTGAGCGAACTGCAGCAACGTTTGGAGAATGTTGAGAACATGGCTGATCCATCGACAGCAATACTATCGAAACGGTAAGTGTGCTAGTTACTGATTTGAAATAGTTATAAGTACATTTATTTATATAACAGTTTGGAGCTACGTACCAAAGAGCTAGAATCCCGCCTCGATCTTGAACAAGCCACGCGCACACGTCTTGAAGTGCAGGTTTCACGCCTCAAAGAGTCACTCGATAAGGTACAAAGTGATGTGGCACAAGCGAAAGCACGTGAAATGCAAGCGCAAGATGCGCTCAAGAAATCCCAAAAGAGTCTGCGTGACATGCGCGAAGAGTATCATGTCGTGACGGGACGTGAACAAGAATCGGTAACGAAGCGTAAAGATCTCGAAAAGAAATTAGAACAAGTAGAATCAGAATCGTCAGCATTAAAGAATGATTTACGTTTGGCGCTGCAACGTATTGCCGATCTGCAGCAAGCCATGGAGGAGGGTGATGACGATGTGAGCGACAGGTAAGTTTAAGACGCATGTCAAAAAAGAAAGTTGCGATATACATTTTTGTTTCATCTTCTAACATATCTACTCATTGCTATTTACAGCGAAGACTCACAAAGCACAGATGGCACACTAAGCGATTTAGAGGAACGTTTACGTCCCATCAAGGTGAAACGCACCACAAATGGGGACACACTTAGTCCGAGTACGACTAAGACACTGGTGCGTGAAAAGGATGACAATAGTCCTAGGTAAGCGCATTTCCGACAAACAACTTTATTATATAGAATACGATTAAGATATGAGAAAAACAAACTTTATGGGGCTTTATTGGTATAACTGTTAGCGCTCTTCTTCTGTTTGTACGATAATTACACAGTTTCGGTCATGTTTTGGGAATGAAAAAAGAATCTCGGGCCATGAGGGCTTAGCTTACCAACTGAGGTCCATAAGAAAGCACGTGTAACTCAATGGCTGATCCAGGGATATAACTTGTTTGAGCTCTCACTATCAATTTTTTACATTTCCTTCAGGTTAACTTCAAACATCTATTTGGAGCACACATGCAGGAAAATGTGCAGACTTTAGAAACTCGACGGCGTCAAATCAAATCTTTCGCACGACAGGCGCAGTAATATTCGAACGTGCTGGGATTTTTGCGTTAAGCGCAGAGCTAAGTACTCATCGTTCTTTAATGTTCTCCCTTTCCAAAGTGATTTTTGCTCAAATACTCCAAGTGATATCTTGTATGGACAGCCGGCAGAACATACATTCACTTTGTCAGAGCTCAATTTTTATACAATTGAAGGTGAAGCAATTGAATTATCATTACCAATTTGTGCATATCAATATTGTTTTGGTTAATATTGACAACCATAATGGTGGCGGTACGTCGCCCTGATTATACGGCGCATCCATCCGTTGAATGGGACATGACGGACCGAACAGGGTTATACTAATGTTGATTGTCCTTTGCTAGATACGCTCCGGTGCAAAGATCTTGAGGAATTATTCCGACTGCCGTGGTAGCGATTTCGTTGACCCCGGAAACAACGTCTATGTGGATCTTAGTAGCCTCTTACGATCTACTTACCTACCTCGGGCATTTTTAAAACCCCTAACCTACCTATAGCCCTCCATTCTCAAGATGATCATGGTACAGAACGTTTCTGTGACCAGGAGATGGGGCAACTTTCTATACGTGTGTTTGACCATTGAAGGAACTTTTTCGACGAAGGGCTTAATACCAAAGCAAATTTTCCGATTGCCGAAGAAGAAGTCTTCTGGGGCGGAGTGGACTGCATGGAGTTGCTTCAGCGCCAAAGGAGACTAAGTAAGAAATTGTGAAAGCGGTGCTTCGAAATGCTTTCAGCTTTGACCTTGCATGTGCCAAAGTTTCTTATAGTGTCCTTTTTGGGAACGTGAGTATTTCGATGCATGCTTGTCGAAGATCTTTTTGCGTGATACGTGGAGTCTGAGGAAACCATATTATGGGTGCATAGAAAGACGCTTACCCTAAGCGCTCATGTCGTGCGGTAGAATATTCCACTCAGACAGTGGATTGATAGTAGAGCATGTGTGAATTTTTGGGGACCAATTCTTAAGAAGTGTCCAGACATCTAACAGTTGTACGAATTTCCTCATTAATGTTTAGTTCTAGAAATATTTTATATAAGTATGTATTTTATTATTTTAATATCTACAATATTTGATTCTAATCAAGTATTCCACTTATACACCACCACAACCTCAACACCACCGAATCAACCGTATCCATACCCTTTAACGGCACGCCACAACCCTTCTACTAACTAACGCAACAACAACTAAACCAATTTCACGCGATTTTTGACACCATAAAATAACAAAAAAATATATTCATGACAACCACTCATCCACATCCTGGCACGTTCTTTCTCACTCGCTCAATAACTCTTATAAACAATCGCTTTGTCTCTCACTCTCTCTCGCTCTCGCTTGCGTGTTTTTTGTTTTATTTAATCACTGGCTTTCTCTGTCTCTCTATCTCTCTTCCGGGATTTTTATTTTATTTATGTTTTTATTATATAACAACTCATTTTAACTTTTTTGTTTTGCCAAATTAATTTTCACAAATTTCACACACCTTCCATCCATTAACTGTTTTTCGTGTTCCGCTTTCCAATATACGTTTTGTGTGTATACAAAAACAAAAGCTTTTTCTTATTGTAGAATCATTTTGACCTCACCATCATCGCCGCATATACATAAAATGGCGCGTCAACCGAATTCAGCAGAAAGCGCGGGCGTCGAATTGGAAAAAAAGCCAGCAATAGCTGCTACGTCGGTTACGGCTGCTAATAGTATTAGTATGTTGGAAAATAGCAACAATAAAAGCTTGAAAAATGGTGATGCCGTATCGTACGCTTGAGGAGGGTAATGTTAAGCAGACAAGCTGGAGCAAAAGTAAAGGCGAACTCCAACAAAAAATTGACGTATGCTGCAAGCAAATATTTAAGGGTGTCAACAAGCAGTAGCTGCTTTTTTAAAAATATAATAATTTTTTTTTTTCGTTTTATAAATATAGCTTAGCTTAAAGAAAAGCAATAAGAAAGTTTTGGAACGAAAAAGAAAAGTAGTAAAGCAGAAAGTTTTAATTGCAGATATTCAACTTATCAGCATATTTAGTCAACAGGAAATACGTCGGGTTAAAAGCGTAGCCATACAATTTTACTATGTTAAAAAAAAAAAAAAACGAATAGGCTGCGAAAGCAAAACAATGTAATGGCAATTTTTGAATATATGCAAGCACGTAATTTCACAATATAAAAAAAAACAAGAACACCAAAATACCATATGCATAATAAGCATAACAATACTTGCAGAGATAAATAAATGAAAAAAAAAATATTTTTAATATTTTGATACATAGAAATTTTCGAAAATCACTACTACTAAATATAATTATTAGAGAAAAAAAAAAGAAAAGAAATTTAATATTTAAAGAAGCATCTAAATAATTGCATACGAAATAGTACAGCAAAAAACAAAAAATATAGTCAAAGGAAAGCAAAAAAACACTTTAAATGCATTACTTAAAAATATAGCGCGTTTCATAGCTATAGCACATTCAGAATTGACATGCTTTGATCAGTTATATAATAAAACTTTAGCTGCAATATTTTTCGCAAAATTTTTTTTTTAAATAATATTTTATTTTTTTCCGATAGCTTCTGTTTTGGGAGATTATTTTTTGTGTAAATTTTGGAATTCGCCAAATTTGGAATTTCTGTCAAGTTTGATTTTATAACAGTTATAACAGATAGTTACTATCAAGTGAAAGTTTATCAAGATTGGTTAAAGAACCTGGCGTTTTCCCTTAATTTAAATCACCAAAAAAAAAAAAGTTGCATAGCCAGCACACTAAAAATTGGCACTTTTTAATCATTCCTAACAAGCAAAGTAAGCGCGAAGTAAATTTTAAAAAAGCTTACCAAACGCTGATTTTTCTTTTAAAAGACCTTTGATAGTAAGCGTTACGGCTCGTTGATTACAAGGTTGTAATTTTAAACCTATAATAAACTTTCAACAAAGCCTTTTTATAAATATTTTACTAAACTGTATTTAAACGATATTTTCAAAACATTTACAGAAATGCTTGTTGGGTTGATTTTTGTTGGAATATTTTACGCATAGCACTTTAATGAAACGCTGTAAGTATTCTAAAGTTTTTGCACATCTTTAAAAAGGCCAACTCTGACTGTGCTATAGTTATGAAATGCGCTATATATAAACATAAATACATACATAAAAATAACTGATTAGCAATATTGAGTTAGTTAAATGATAGAACTTACTACAATAATTCAATCAAATTTTGATTTTCGTCGGGACATAGCTGTAGATATTTCTTAGAAATGATTGGTATTTATAATTAAATATGTTTATCGTAAAAGAATCAAAGCCCTTTGTCGCTGAAATTATAAGAGCACGATACAAATTGCTTAGCGGCTGTATTACACTAGATTCATAGTTCGCGTACGAAATCCTTTAGAAAATTAAAGCGGTTTGAAAAAGATTAGAAAGTTTAGTTTAGATTTTCTTAGTTCGTTGTCGAGATACTGGTACCAAAAAATTTTTTTAGACAAAAAAGTTTTTTTTTCGAATTCAAAAAAAGTTTGTCTTACAATAATTTTTATAACAACTTGTAAAATTTTATCGATTTAAAAAATTTTAAAGTAAATCCTTGATTTTTTCTCATTGACATTTTTAATAACTTTAACGTGAATTGTTCTGAAACATTTTTGTAACTTTTTTTATAAAAAAAAATTATAAAAATGTTGCTCATTTGAAAAAATGCTTGTTAATTCAAAAAGTATCCTGATTTTTTAATTCGGTAACAAATATATCGCACTAAATTTTTAGTTATGCTGGTAGTCCCGAAATCTGAAATATTTGCAGTTTAGCAGCACTGTTTTAGGATTTTCAAATTCGATGACTCATGTATCGAACTAAGCTTGTATAGTTGTTCTAGTATTCACAACATCAGGAATATTTTCGAATAGTTTTATGCAAGTGTATTGAAAGAAATCGCAAAAATTTCAATACGACTGCTAAAACAAGTGGAATATCACCTTTTTTTTAATATTTTTCGAAAACACCTCATCTCAGAATTTGCTTGATGAACGCCCCCACTCATAATCTATTTCAACAACTCCCTATTTCATGATTTGATTCCAAAAGGCCGTATCTCAGCTGAAAATGTATTGAATTTTCGTTCGGACTGGTTGTTTTTGAAAATCATTCTGAGATAGGGCATTCTTGAACCAAATTCGGAAATAGGACGGAGTTGAAACAAATTCTGAGATAGGGTGTTTTTTAAAAATGATTTTGAAATAGGGTGATCTTCCACTCAGCCATCGATTTGATGTATATTAGAACGATTTTGCGCTATCCATTGTTAAATTATCTTTGGAGGTAACCCGGTTGCAGCGTGATGCCATCTTCAGTGTCATTTTTCATTCTGATGACGACACAACACTAAACCTGCTTTGTCTCCATCTTCAGTGTCATTCTTTGTTCTGAAGACGCCACAGCGCTGAAACCGGTTTGTTTTCATCTTTACGTTCTAAATCCACAAAAAAATACGCTCATTTAAATGTTTTCAAACAATTTAGTTTCGGAGTCAGCATTTAAACGCTAAGAAATTTCTATTTTTATCTATAGCAAAATCCCTGCTCTCTGTCTCCAATTAAAACTCTCTTAAGGTCACGTTCTGTGGCAGTAAATCTGTCTTCTTTATTTGAATATTTTTTTTAACCCGAATCTTCCCACGATTACCATATGGTAATGCAAACATGCCGTTGCAATTTTACGTATTATGTCTGAAGTAAATAACAAAAACAAAAAAGAATAACTGTATTTCACGCAGAGGAAAATCGAAGCGAGCAAAATGAAAATGGACTTCATTTTCGTGCTCAGGAGATCGAAATACATAAGTATACAACATTTCACAAAAATCCAAAACAAAAAAAGTTATGGGACTTCCCGGGTTAATTTAGAATTTTGTATAACTATTTTATATTTGAAACTTAACAATTTTTATATACAAGATCTAAACCAAGTCGTATGCAGTAAAGGCCGATGACATAAGAACGGCTGATAATTGCTTGTTCTGCTACTTTTTCTAGCAAATTCTTGTAGTTTTTTGAATGACATACTAAAGTATGGCGAAATGAGTCTAATTCGTCTCAATTTACAGATTTACACTAAATAATTTTCACTTAGGTTGGAAATAAAAATATAAAATGATTTGTAGATACATGCATAAATAATGTATTTGCTTAATTTGTATTTATTTAATGTTATATTTAATTTAATTTAAAAAAATATCAGATCAACGAAATGTTAAATGCAAATTATTTATAAATTATTATAATTAAGAAAATGGAAGTGCCACAGTGACTGACTGCTTGTTTCGTAATTTCGTGCGGCAGGTAATAAAGTCAATTGTGTTTACATCAGCCAAAAACTTTTTTATGCAAACATATTATGGATGTCAAACACGAAAATCCCGCGATCGCCTAGATCGCATGCTTGTATGTTTGTAGCTGCGCTCATTTTTATTCTAACAAGTTTTAGTTAGTTGAATTGAATTGCCAGCTGACGGCAACAGCAGCTCTTTGACACTTCTTCATGTTAAGTTTTTCTTTATTTTTCACTTCTTTTTAAAATCAAGTATTTTATTTTCTACAATGCGTTGTATATTTGTTAAATGCGTAAATATTTCCATATTTTTTGTTTTTATTTATACTTATTTGTGTTTTTTTACAATAAACTTATTTGAACGCTATTTGGAATATTTTTTTATGCTGCTATGTTCTCTATTATGTTTAAATATTATTTAAAAATCGGTTATAAGCATATTTTAATTTTTGTAATATAAATGTATACTTTTTTGTAATTATTATTTTTTAACTTTTATTAAATGAAATATATGAGAATTATACAATTGTAATATTTTTGTTTTTGAGTATTGAAAGAAACCTATTTTAAGTATTCAGTTGCATGACCCCGACAAACTGATTGCGACGTGTAGTGTGAATGGAAAATCCCGACTCAGAAATAATAAAGCACTGCTCCGCGTGCTTTTCAAGCACGGAGGTGAAGAGTTGGGGAAAAAGCATGCATACTTCTTCTATTTCCAAATGGCCACTTGAGTGTGCTCTGCCCAAACCACAACAAGGCGATGCCGCAGATTGCACAAAAACAATCTCCTTAATATCGCATATAAGAACCTATCTAGAGCATTATGCGAAAGACTGAAAGCTGACTTGAATCGCCTCAATGGACCTTATCACTGCGGCTTCTGACTTGATAAATTCTGGATATACATTATAAGGCTTTCTACAGACCCATCTTCCTCTCGATTTCAAAACAGAGCTTTAAAGCGCAAAGAAAAGCTGCCTGTTAGCTAATATACGTTATTTTGATTACCCTGCAAAACTTATGCGGAGATGCAAAATGAGGTTGAGCTATACAAAGCTCCATCAGCAGTGGGAAGGACCTCTCCGAGCCCTTTGAAACCAAACAAGGCTTCAGAAGTAGCGACTTTCTATTGTGCGATATCTTGAACTTGATGTTGGAGAACATAATTTTGTTGTTGTTGTTGTTTTTAGCGACAAAAACACTCCGAAGGTTTTGAGGAAGATAATTCGAGCAGCAAAGCTCAACCGCAGTCTAAGAGCGTGTGATTGCTAGTGTTGATATCATTAGCCGACCTACGAAAACGCACTTCCTCAACAAATAGCTAAACACCCACTTAGCTCAGAAATTGGTTTAAAAAAAATTAACAAATTTTTAGTTGAAAAGGGGGTTCATGAACTAAAAGCGTGGATGATGTTGAGACACAAGGTTTTTTCGTACAAGCAGGCTATTTTACAGTCTTCCGTGGATCATCAATCTTTTGTTGTGTATTAAACTTTTTAAGTTTGAATTTAGTTGCTGCCATATATTGCTAAACTTTTTGCTTACAAATATATTGCTATTAAATTAAAAGCAATAACAATAATTATAAATAAAAATTAAGCACAAAGTACCCTTTAGCAAAATTCAAATACATACATACAGTTGTGTTCATTATAATAGTACTGAAATTAAATTGGATATTGTTCTACGAAATAAAAAGAAGCGAATTCCATAACACAAACCACATAAAAAGAAATTTTAAAGTTTACACAAAGTTCAGGAGTTGAGAGAGTTTTAAATTCATTTTTATGTGGTTTCTGTTATGGAATTCGCTATATTTTAAATGAAAATTATTAAAATCGCAGCTTCTTTTTATCTCGTCGAAAAATATCCATTTTAATTTTACTACTATTATACGAGTATTGAGCTCAGCTGTACTTACATAAATTGTTTACTTTACTTTTGTTGGCCCATAGAAAATTGTCATCTAAAAGTACTCAAAGAATATTTTCTAAATAAATGAAATTAGTAAATTATTGTTGCAGTTGCAACTCCCCACCCAACGACCAATTACTAAACCGTTTAGATTTCTAGAATACCAAATGGGCGACTTTTTTAGTCCAAGCTCTAGACATCGAGCTTCACCCTCTTTAATCAAACAATCCAAGTACCACAACGGTTATGACTTTTATATAAAAAAAAAAGGAAAACAAAAAAAAAACTTGCTTTTTACAATAACAACAAAACTAAAATTTTACTTTAATTTTTAAGTATACAATTAAATTTAAGTTCCAGCTTTATTTATCTAAAAAAAAGCTCTGATATCCGTACTTTGTTTCCTAAAGCTTATAACGGTACCAACAAATTTTACCTGCCTGTCCTTCGATTAAGTACGTACGTACATATGTATATCCGTAATACCAAAATCATATTTATAATTAGAATTTATGTAACTTAGTAAATAAAACTTTAAACTCACATAAAATACTTTATGGTAAAATTTAAAAAAAAAAAAAAACATTTATAAAATTCATAAAAAATATATATTGTTATTTAAAGGTAAACACGTGTATTTCTTGCTATTAACAGGGGCAGAGAGAGTGAGAGCAAAGGGCGAGGATGAGGAAGGGGAGGAAAAATTTTTCTAGTTCAGTGTATATATTTTCTGACATTTTTTTACACAAGGCATATTAACTTTAATCGCCTAACGGTAGTATGTAACGGCATAAGCGGATCGAGATAGATATTGACTTATATATAACAAAATGTTCATGAGGAAAAGAGAAATGGATTAAGCCACGTCCGTCCGTCCGTCTGTTAACACGACAACTTGAGTAAATTTTGAGATATCACTCATCTCCGAGCGCTATTTAAAATGGGCGAAATCGGATGATAGCCCAGCCCACATTTTATATGTAGAATATTTTTGAAAATACAAAAAAGTGATTATTCAGTACATAATACACTTATAAGGACAAAAATTGGTGTGTACATTAACGTTAAGGCAGAAAATAAATATTTCAAGAAATTTTTGAAAATGGGTGTGGCACCGCCCATTTTTGATTAAGTCAAGTTTAGAAATAATATTAATTATAAATCAATAACCGTTCAAGATATCGAAACGAAATTCAGCACACCTATTTATATTAATACAAGGCATGTTCCCAAAAAAAAAAATGGGAGAAATCGGTTTAGATCCACGCCCACTTTTATATGAAAGATTTGGAAAAAGAACATAGATATATTTAGTAGGCAATAACTTTGCGTAAAATAGCTTTATGTAATTTCTATTTCACTATTTGTTTTTTGGCTACCTTTCTAATTGTTTAATTATGTATTTTGGAGCTGGCTTGACAGGTGCAGACGTGTAATAAATGTATGTAAAGTTTTTTAAAATGCTTAACAATTTATTTATAAATGTAAAATGTTACTTTGTTTTGTGTTTCTTATATTTTTATATTTTGTTTTTAGTTTGTTCACCCTGAAGACGATTACAGTGTGTACTCGAAATATATCGGTAAAGATAAAAAAAACTTTGGGTTTTTAATTAAAATTTCTGGACCTCAAGCCAGCTTCAAAATACAAAATTTCTATTTCACTTTTAAAGTGTCCGTGAACGAATAAAATCGAAAAATATATATTTTTGAAAATGGGAGTGGCCCGCCCCTTTTTTAGTGAATTATTCCACAAAACGTTTAATGCCATAACTCCGCCAAAAATTGATTTATTGAAACGATATTTGACGAAAATGTTGAATATACAGAGGTAATTGTTTTTTGTAGAAATGGGCAAAATCGGTACACGGCCACGCCCAGTTTTTAACATAGTTCTAAAACATTTTTTTGTACAATTTAAAACGCGATATTTCTATAACTATGCAAGCTATATCAATAAAATCTTGCACACATAATAAGCTTTTTAAGCAAAACTCGATCGCTCGATTTTGGGGAAGTAGGCGTGGCGCCGCCCACTTTTCAGCATAAAAATTCTGCTGTTTTCAAAGGCGATTGCTTGTAGTTTCAATTAGATATTTCAATGAAAATTGGTCAGCGGCTTTTCAATAGTATGTAGTATACTCGTGACAAAAATTAAGCAAATTGGATACATAACAAGTAAAATATCCTGGCAAGTTGTTAATACCCCACTGCAATTGGGAGGTTATATACCTATTTCGATTTTCATACCTTTCATGAACATGAAATGTTCGTAAGTGTGAGAAGAAGAAGAGATACTCCCATCAATAAGCATACTGAAATGATTAGGACGATGAGCTGAGTCGATTTAGTTATGCCCGTCTCTCCGTCCGTCTGTCTATTTGAACGCAAATTTTTCAAACATATGCATGTATTGGAATTTTGAAAAAATGTGGTAAGCAGCTGTTGGTAGGGAACCTATAAATTAATTTACCCCTTAAAACTTATAACAAAAGTGCTGTTATTGGAAACAATCAACTGGCTTCATAATACGAACTGAAAAGTATTAAAATAGACCTGCGTAAATTGGTATGCCATAATAGATCACTAACTACTAGGTATATAATGTTCGGGTACACCCTTACTTGTTTTATTTTCCCAACAGAACGTAAAAAGTCTTTTTTTCTGAATGTTTAGCAATAGTCGAATGTTGGATGCCAAATGAGGGGCACTTTAAATTAAACAACTAATAATAATATTTTTCGAAAAATATATACTCCTAGCTGTAGCAAATATGTTGAAAAACACTTTGTTTTAATTGAGAACTAATATTTTAATTATATTTTCAAAATTATATAAACAAAAAGAGTACTTTCTGCAGATTAGCAAGACACAGATTGATACATAAAAAACTCATTTGAAGCTTTATAAATGAGTCAAAAAAAGCCTCAAATATGAATCCAAAAAGGAGCCAAATACAGAAAAAAAATGTGCCTAAAATAATTTAAAAAAAAGATTCTAAAGCAGAAAAGCATCAATAAAAGGCTCCAAAAAGAGTTCACAAAGTTTCCAAAAACCACCAAAATTGATCCAAAAATGTGCCTAAAAAGAGTCAAATAAGACTCCAAAAAAGCTTCAGAAAAGCATCCACAAAAGGCTTAAAAAAAAATAAAAATAAAACTTCAAAGTTCATTGAAAAACAGTCGGGTTCGGAGTCATTGTGGATTTCTTTTTATGACCACTTTTAAGGTGCGCGCGTAGAACGATTTTTTGCTCCTTTTGGGCTCCGAAAAGAGCTCATTTCTGAGGATATAGCTCCGAGAAATGTTTGTTTTATGGCTCCGAATAGAGTCGTTTTTCCTACTTTTGGTTAGCTGGGTAGCATATGCTGTCCGACCTCTGCCTGCAAATAAGAATTAATTCCTAGAAACAAGTAATGGCTGCGCCTTTTAAAACAGAACAGAACTGGTTCTTATGGTCTTGTTGTTCTAAAATTGCGCACTAGTCTTTCCGCATTGTCTATGATTACGAGCAATGCATCATAAGAGATGTTATAAGAAAATGCGATCTAAAAGAATTGATAAGACTACCTTTACATAAATAGACCAAAGAGCGCCAAGAATTTTTGCTTAAGCCAAGAAGTAGTCTTGCTTGTCTGTTGCTTCTTGGCCCATTTATATATAGATAGTCTTATCCATTTCTTTCTATTTTGTTTAGCAAGCATTTTTATTTGTTGAAATATTTCCAGCTTTTTGTATTAATAACTAGCATTAGTAAGTCTTCATATATAACAATAACAACTTTGTACGTTCCTCAATTTTGCTCTTTAAAAGCGCTTAAAGCAACTACTTATCAATCATTTACATAACTACATAATACTAATTAAGAAAACGTTCCATACTAACTTAACAATTCTTACATTCTACTCTCCCCCACTCGGCAACTCCACAACTGCATTATCATCCTCATCGATTGCAATAGCCTCACCACTCTCTGTGCCATTTCTCACGCTCTTATCGAAACGCGACGAGATTGTGGCCACGCGTATAGCGGCCTTAAAACCGACGCGCGCTTTTTGCTTAGCTAATTTAGCTTTCCAATTTTCATCGCGCGATGGCAATTGACTTAAATATTCAAACATTTCTTGATTTTGTGGATCAACAATGCCCAAAACGGACAAACAGCCATCAACGGTACCCAAGACAATGCAACGCCCATCCTTACTACTCTTGATTGCGGTCAATTCAGCTTGCAAGCGATAATTCGCAATCATTTCGGTATCGGAAGAGCGAAAGACGCGTATAGTTTTGCGACCACTATGATAATAACAAACATATTCATCGTTTTCGGTGAATAAACAAATCACAGAGAATACACCTTCGGCCACTTTTGGGATGAATGTTTTTACTGTGGTACCTTTGCGTAGCTCCAACATCTCCAAACCGCCCCTAAAGTGAGTTGCATGCAATGAAGTTATTTTCTTGTTGAGAAGAGAATTTGATGTGTTACCTCGTAGGCGCATATAGTCCACATTTGCCATCTCTTGTTATAGAACCGCCCCATTTGGCTATGGAACGCACATGTTTCTTACTCTTTATATCCATTATGCTACCCTTCTCACTGCTAATCACAGCTACTTGATTGGCTTTGTGCGGCATTGGCACCAAGGAAATTACCTCCTGCAAATTATGAAAATGTGATGAATCGTATAAAAAAATAAGGTAGAACACAGAAGGCGGGCCTGATCTAGCACAGACTTATCAGCCTCTTCAATTTAGAGGAGGTGAGGTTGCCAGCTATACCAGCGAAAGTCGTGTGTACTAAACACACCATAACACACGAACGCATACACACGCATATTACCATTAGCTGCTACAGCATCCGCAGATTATGAATACAAGACAACGGTTAACCGAATTGATCATAACGAAACTAAACACTGAGGATGGCGGAAAGCCGAAACTGGTTTGCCACAAAACCAAATTTGACAAGATATGACGGAAAATCGTGCCAATATACATCAAGTTTCCCTCCTACCCACATATCAGAAAAAACAAAATGAACGTACAAGAACTTAAGAGCACATTTTTGTATTGAGAATACTCTTAGTCCCATCTAGCCTTCTGCTTCCCAAGCGCTTCTAACAGCGACTCCAACATATGATTAATATCATGTGATAATTTTCTATATAAAAGGCATTTATTAGGAATGTCCGGATCTATTTTGGATATGAACTGAAGAACTGAAAGAACCCAATTATTTATTACTGTGAGATTCGATACATGCGCCTAAAATATAACCCACGATTGTCAACAGCCGATAGACTTCACAGTCAAGCTTTTAAGATGTGGTAATGTAGAGCTTGCCATATCCTCGGAATGCGTCGACTCATTTAGGGCAGTACACCGGCGTACTTGTTCACTGATGTATCCAAGTTGGAATTGAAGGTTGGATGAGGAGGTCTCTGTCGGGAACTTGATTGCAAGTCGCTGCAATCAAGAAAGCAGGGGATGGGATACTATCCAGTACTACTACGGCTAAGTGACTCAATATTTACTCGGAGAGCGAAGTGGCTTTAAGGCTGCTAGCTCAACCATGTAGCGTTCGGGGGTGGTCTAAGAATATCTGAACTCCATCTCAATTGCTTGAAGCTTTTTCACAATAAGAATCATCTGGGTCCAGCAGTACCACTCTCTTGATACGATTGCGTACTTATAAAACGAATGTGACGCGGTGTAGGGCTTCCCCTGACCCTCTCGAGAATATAAGCCACGAGTCAGCCTCTTTGCTGCCAGGATGAATTACAGACGAACTGCGAAGCTTATTGGGTTTAACAAATCTAATTTATTCCTGATAATAGGCGTTCTGACGAGGCACTGCCCACTTGGAGTACAAGCAGTGCATGTAAAATTTATTGAAAACTCTTTCCTGGTACAGTTTGGATGAACAAAACTACGGTTGTTGGCAGTGATGACAAAACGACCTTCGCCTGCGAGGACGTATGTTAGGTTGAGTAAAGTAGCCATCCAAAGCGACTGCGTAGTCCATTAAACGAATAAAGTCAGCGTAATCCTGCCGCATTTCGCTTTGGATGGCTGGTTTACAGAAATGACGACTGTCAACGTCATTTACCATTCCTATTAGCTAGTACTACCTATTCCAAACATCTGCTAGAGGAACGGATAAGGAACTACAGTTTACTATGGAAGAAGACTTCTCGGCTTGCCGCCTGTGATGTGACTATGGTGTTTGGTGGCCACAAAGGCTGATGTTGTTGGTTGGCAGCAACAGGCTTGCTCCCATATTTCGCTGTTTTCCAAATCGAAAGGTGGCATCTTCGCATGCACAGTTTTATGTGCTGACGGCTGCTCTGAACAGGATGTCCTATTGACTATAACAGCCTTTCATCTGAAAATCTAACTCAAACAGCTTCCTCCGTCTTCTAAGCTCACCTTAATTCCACAGCCTTTTAGAAGTATTTTCGTAACAAATGTGCCATTGGTAGCACTGTAAACGGCCAAACAATCCTTGTTCATTTTATCCACCGTGCAGACAATCACATAAGCTGCATCAGCCGATATGACGGATTGTCTAAACGGCAAACCGGGCACCATACGTATTGGATATTCGAACCGAAAGATTATATTTCCTTCTACAAAAACAAAGTATTTAATTTCGAAATTCACTTTACCAGAGCCCATCACTTACCCGGCACCGCACGCACCGTTGTTATGGCCGTCAAACGATTTGATTCCTCACCCGCTGCTGCAGCCGCTTCAGCCAATGCCGCCGCTGCTTTATTATTAATATTCGGACATGACACCGTCAACACTTTGTATCCATAATCCACCAGCGTTATTTGTTGTATGCCCGGCTGATCGTCACGATAGATCACTTGCTCGGATATGCGATTCCAAATTAGAAACTTTCCCGTCTCTGAAGAGATAATATACCGTCCATCGGGTGTTATCTCAGCATGTGTCACAATCGCACCCAAAGGACTGTCAGCCAGTTTGGATAGTAAACGTCCAGAACGTGTATCCCAAACACCAACACAGCTGCGTGTCACCGTAACACCCAAGTCCACTTCGGAGAGGCTAAGAGGTAAACGTGATAAAATGGTAGACTTTGTTATGTCCCCCACTCACCTGATATTATCGATTTGCAACTCATGTCGATCGATTACATGCACCTTCTCGAAAATATTATTTATATTCCACACCTTCACTGAACGATCAATCGATGACGTCACAAGATTATTCCAGTTGCCTATGGTGAGAGCTTCCAGTTGAATGATGCGCCCAAAGTGAGCATCAAGTATTTTGGCCAATTGACGTGAGTGCAGACACCAAACATAAAGATTCTTACGTACACCTGCCACAGCATAATCTATTTTAGAACTCACCATGATAGAATTGGATTGCATAATGCGTGTCGTAATGTTACGCACTCCATGCGGCAGCGCAAAGTACATAGCATCCTCACTAAGACGTTCACCATCTTTGCCAAAATCCCAAATGACAAAACCTTTTCCAGCCGTGCCGAGTAACATACGATCATCTTGGTCCAGACGGAGTTGCAGCAGCATTTCCTTTTCATCGTTTGGGTATCTGGGTAGTTGATCATCAAGTATCCAACTGATCGAGTCGGAAGTTTCGCTTTCATCCAACCGAAAGATACTGACCTGTTGGAATTAAACTACGCATTTAGCATAGGTGTCGTAATAGGAGGGGCATGGAAAACGAATACTGTAAGATATGTAATGATGAGCTCTATGATCTTTCTATCGACATAGTTTAACCTATTTGACCTAGCTCCTAGGTTGGCTGTGTTATTTCAAAGACTGAATATAGTTCGACCCATAAGGTTTTCCTATTGACGCACAACAGTGGAAGCACGGGGAAAAGCAGGCGGCCAAGCTAAGAGTTCCAAAATCATTTGTTTCTTCCAGATAACGAGGATCTTCAGGGAAACTTCTTGGACTCACGAAACATGAGCTCGTTCTTCTTGGACTTGTCCCTCATATTTGCTCATTGGACTCCGTCGACATTTCTATGTCAGTCGAAACTGTTCTTTAGTCTTCTGAGTCCACCGAAAGGCCAATATCTACTTTGATGATTGACTAATCAGTATCGAAAGCAGGATTATCGATTTGCCCCGTATATTCAACCAACTTAGGGGCTTTCGAAGAAAGTTTTCCAAAGAAAATCATTCTACTTCGGTAGCATGGTAAGCAACCGCGGAGTAGATGCTACAACATTTCTTCTGAGACTTATGGTTTTTAAAATCGCAGGACACAAGAACCTACTTTTCTTCAGCGACATCACAATCCGAGTCTCGCTGCTATAGCTTTTTACCCATTCCGTTTTCTCGGCACCCGAACTAAGGAAGCGCTTTGTGGTCTCGTTATCGTTATTGACCCTAGTCCCTAATATCCGCGTGTCCATCTGTGAAGATTGTAATAAGTACTTGCACGTCTCCTCTATAAAGAAGGCATCGGAAGTAACCGGATGTGTTACATTACTTCCTGGTTTCGAAGATAGTTTGCATGGAAACGACCATAGAACAGATAGATCCAGTTATCTGACCCAGGCAGGATGACGACGTGTGATTATGAGTCACTCTATTTGTTGCTAGAACTATGCGGGGGCACTCGACCTTGGGTTAATCGGTTCTCCTGCAAAATTATCCAGTCATCCTAAAGGTATGGCACCGTTATTTCATTTAGTGCAACGGACCTCTAGTGGGCCTCTCCTCAGATGAGTAAGTCGTACTCCTCTGCTTCCACCGGTGGATGCTGATAAGGATACCTCATGTGACGGAACATCTTCGTCAACATATGTCAATGCTTACATCATCTCACCGTTAAATCCACTTCAGCACTCGCCGTAGACAATGCCTAGAGGCCCGTATATCTCTCCAAGAATCTACCTCTCGAATACATCAGATTTTGTCAGCGTCCAAGGCTCTGCATAATACTCACCTCATAATTGTTTTCATTCGTGCATCCATAGATCCTTGTACGTTCCTTGTTGAGCGTAAAGGCGCTATAGAGATACAAAGGTTCGGAGTGCACCTCCTTGCGACAAGATTCCAAACGCAGCCGAGTCTCATTTATAGAACCAGACCAAAATATGACATTATAGTCATTTGGACGCAGAAATTCCATACCTGTAAGCATAAGACTTAAGAAGCCCTTCACAATACACAACAGTAAGTACAAAAACTTACTCAATATCTCCCAGTCTTTAATATCGCCATAGATATCGTGCACACCCAATAAATTTCCGCGCATATCGAACTGAGCCCAACGGAGTTTGCAAGTTAAAAAGAGGCTAAAAAATAGACGTTGAGGATTTGCGAATTTTAGCCCACTCAATCAAACTCATTTAAGTACCTCTGATTAAGCAAATAAAGACCGCTGACCGGACCATCTTCTTCCCCAAATGGACTATCGATTACAACAAACTCACTCGATAACATATTCAACAAAACCGTCTGATTATTATTCGAATATGCAGCAGCCCATTTATTGTCCGGGCTCAATACCAACTGTTGCATGATACCTTCAATGCCGGGATTAACATCACGCGTCAAATCCGATGTCGACAGATCAAAAGTTATAAAGTGTGTGGAAATCGAGACCATATAACGAAGATCACTGGTTAAACAAAAGGCGAATACGGCAAACTGATGACCTTCGAGTGAGTACTAGAAGATAATTAAGAACTTAGATATAGTAGCGTTATTTGACCAAAAACAGAGTTTACTCACTTTCAATGGACCGCCGGGAGTGTGTAGGCAGTGATTCACTGGTATCAGCGAACAATCTTTCGGTCCCGATTTATCACAGGCGCGCAGCAACATTTTAATATTATTATTTCCACCGATTTCCGGTAGCAAACGTCCAATCAGTTGTGGTGCTAACATATTTGGATATACCGCAAGTATGGCGCCGCCAAGACGGAGCGCATCCGCAACTAACATAAGCTCACGTCTCGCTTCTTTATTGTCCGTATTCGCAGAGGCATCTTCAAAATCGGCTAGCACAGCTTGTAGTGGGCAACTTGAAAGTTTTGCATGTAACCAATCATAGTTGAATAGCACATGCTCGAAGAGATCCTTGAAGCGGCGTGAGCGCACGAAATGGAAGGGTAATTCGCCGAACTAAGTAGAACCAAGTAGAGGTGAGTCAAATACCAGTTAAAGTTAAGTTTCAATATTAAAAGAAAGGTGGGTATGAAAAGAGTTTAAAGCTTTTAGGACGGTGTCTTTATATTTAACAGAAAGGCGGCTAAGTAAAGCTGAGTTCGCTAGTGGCTAAAGAGCTATTTACTGAGTCACATGTTGAAAGGGGCTCTTATTTTTCGTCCATTCTTATCGAGTAACATCAAAAGGATGTAAAAGATTCTATTGGACCATCGTTTCGATAAAACTTTTAGGGACTGGGATATGAAAGCACGCTTCTGGAACGCTTCGAACTCCTACTTGGAAAGATGTATCTACTGATGTCCTCGCATTGTTGTTTTAAAAGCGCAAAACTTCGGGCTCCTGTAAGCTTGGATACTAGCCACAGACATGATCATGACGAACGTTGCCGGACTATAGGTTTGTTGGTATCAGAACAGACCAAAATATTGGGTTTCGCCATTTAATAGCAATATCATATAATTACTAGTATATCCGGAAGACGTTGTCTTAGTCGAAAAATTGTACTTTCCCTAATCTCTTAAGTTCCTATTTCCGTACTCCCTTATACCGTACTTTCCTCTACTTATATCCGTACTTTCCTTTACTTGTTTCCGTACTTCTCCCCCTACCTCTTAATGTTATCCTTTTGTGACATGAATATGTTGCTATAAAAATTGAAAAAAAAAATCGACCCATTAGATTGGCTAGGCTTTTTCGAAAATTCGGGTTCTAATTTTATATTTAAAATACAGATAAACATTTCACTTTAAAACACCCCTATATCCTTGTGTGACAAGAATATGTCATTTTGTGATTTGAATAAGATAAATCGGTTTAGTAGAATGGCTATTTTGCTCATACGAAAAATTGGATTTTAATTTATACTAATAATAATGAGTATAGATTTCCTATAGTTACCTTCCTCAAATTGTAACGCTTCGAGCTACCATCCTTACTGGTGAAGACTAACGGTTGTATTGGCACTTTTCGGTCAGCTGAACCCTCCTTCTCAGTTAAACCAAAACGATGACGTTGTATCTCTGTATATCGGAATGGTTTCGGTACACCACCACCCCAAATACCCAAATAATAATCAGCAATCATTGAATGAAAATACATTGCCATATTCATATTCTTGAAATAACGTTCCTTAGCGGTATCGCGAAATTGTCTATGATACCAATTCATCACATTCACACCATCCGCTTCACGTTCACTCAAATAATTCGGTAAATCATTACGTATACGTGTCCAAAGTAGCGGTGGTATACGACGCACTGGTGGCATATGATATTGATAGACATCATCCAATACTTTATCATCCAATGAAATCAAATCCTCCAATTCACTCTCGGACAAACCCGACTTGGCTGCTGTAATATAAGCGAGCGCATGAAACACCAAAATACGGCCATGTTGTTTTTCAATACGCTCAAATAGCATCATAATCGAATCCATAACGGTATTTGCAAGATGTGTCTCTTGCGGTTTGGTATAACTACGCCAACGACAAATCTCGGCAAAGACGAGCTTAACAAAAATCGGTAAAGAACATTTACTGATCGCATTCGCAACTAAACGCCATTGATAATTATTCAAATCGCGACATGCAGTCTTCATCCACATTTTAATGACATTCATCGCAAGATCTTCACCTAATGCAGTAACCTCTATGAAATTCTCATCGATATCGATCATTTTTCGGAGCACATAATACTCTTGCGATACAGTCGGGTTGGATTCTTCGTTGGCGCATGAAATAATGATCTGCATATATAGTGATTGTTAAGGCGAAGGGCAGTGGATGATCAAGAGTGGTTTAAAGAAAAAAATTGCAGAAGAAGATTTTATAAAGTTAGGTTTTTTTCTTTGAAGGTGTATGGATGTTTGTGTGCTTGCTTACCATGCTTTGAAACAGGATTTGACTTACATGCTTATGGGGTTACATACTACGTTAAGTGCTTAAGACATTTTGGTGGTGGCCATTTCTGAATGCACAAAGTTTCCTTTGCTGTGGTGTATTTACAAATTGGTTGGATTTTGTGTAATTAATTAAAATTTGTTTATATCTCCATATACTGTTTGTGCTTTAGCAGCGCAAGTCAAGCAATTTAGAGGGCTTATACGATTAGAACCAATATATCACCTGCTCAAGCTTTAAACTACATACTTTCAAAATATGATATAGTGTGGAACCGGATCCCGAGAACCTACTGTTCCGAGTCAATCAAACCCCAAAAAATACGGATTTAAAGGAACCATGAAACACCATTTCGCGGGGTCTCCAATTTATATTTTTTCCTTGAAAGAGTTACTTCACAGGGAATGTTGGAAACAGCGTCAAAGTAGGGGGAAGGAAAGCTACAGCAAGCAAAGAAAATACAAAACTTTATAAAATTTAAATTAAGTTATATAATGTGAAATAAAATAAAATTGAACAATAAAATGAAATAAATTAAATTAAATTAAAACAAAATAAAATAATATAACATAAAATGAAATTAAATTAAATAAAGTGGAATGAAAAAAATAAAACAATAAAATAAAAGAAAATTAAATAAAATTAAAGTACAATAAAATAAATGTTATATTAAATAAATGTTATGTTAAATAACATAAAATCAAATTAAATTAAATTAAATAAAGTGAAAACTAAAATAAAATAAAATAAAATAAAAGTATATAAAGTAAAGTAAATAAGATGAACCAAAAAAAAAACAAATAAACAAAAATAATATAAAAAAAGTTAAATCAAAGAAAATAAAATAAAATAACACAAAAGAAAATAAAATGGAATAAAAAAGATAAAATAAAATAAAACAAAATAAAAATAAAATAAACATATATAAAATAAAACCAAGTAAAAAAATTAATAAAATAAAACCAAATACAAAAATAAAAACAATAAAATAAAGTTAGATAAAATAAAACAAAAAAAAAAAATAAATAAATAAAATAAAATAAAACTAAATAAAATAAAATAAAGAAATAAAATAAAATAAGATAAAATTAAATTGAATTAAATAAAACAAGAGAAAATAAAATGAAATAAAAAAGATTAATTAGAATAAAATAAACACAAAACATAATAAAATAAACAAATATTAAATTAAACAAAGTAAAATGAAACAAACAAAAAAATAAAATGAAATAAAAAAGGAAAAATAAAATAAGACAAAATAAAATAAAAGAAAATAAAGTAAAAGAAAAAAAATCTAATACAACAAAATAAAATAAAATGAAATGAAAAGAAATGAAAAAAAATAAAATAAAGTAAAATAGAATAAAATAAAATAAAAAAAAATTAAAAAAATAAAATAAAAAATGAAATAAAATAAAATAAAGTAAAACCAAAGGAAATAAAATAAAATATAATAAAATAAAATAAAATTAAAAATTAAATAAAATATAATAAAGTAAAACCAAAGGAAATAAAATAAAATATAATAAACTAAAAAAAAAATAAAACAATTACATGAAATAAATTATATAAAATAAAATTAAATTAAATTAAATAAAATTAAAAAAAAAAATTTTAGGAAAATAAAATAAAATTAAATAAAAAATTAAATAACATAAGACAAAATAAATAAATCGTTTCCCAGTGTCCGAGTCTGATGAGAAGTTGGTGATTTCGAAACATATCATCCAATAACATCGCCGAAAAACCATTGTCAACAACAACTATCTTAAAATAAAAAAAATGCTATTAAATGAGAAAAAAATTTTTTAAATAATAAACAACATACAAAAATAAAAATACACTAAAATAACACACAAAAATAAGGTAAACTACAAGCAAATACAATACAAACAAATTTAAAACAAAATTTACCAAAATGAAATTGAGTAAAAAAAAAAATTTTATAAAGTAGAAAAAAAAATAAAAACTTAAGTGTATATGAACGTTAAAAGTAAACTATTCTCGGCCACTTTTGTGGTGCATTTCGAACAGTGTGTGGATTCTAGGTCTATTGAATGAGCTTCTTTATGATTTTTCGAAAACTATAGCTAGACAAAAGGTTGAATGTATTTACAGTAGATATTGTAATTTTTCCCACGATTTTCTATATAAATTAATAACTTTCGACAAAAATGAAAATGAATTACATCTAACTTTCTGCAATATAAGTATCGAAGAGTTAAATAATAAAATCGTGATATCTCTGTAACTGTTTAAGATTCTAAACTAAAATTCAGGAATAAGAATAACTTTAAAATGACCACGGTAGTAGCAATCACTTGTAGTAATTTTAAGACACATCCCATTAATCCTAATCGGTTCACCACCCGGAACTGGGCATTGAACTGCACATCACTAGATATATTGAAACATACTTACTATATATATTTTATATGTACTATGGTTATATAAACATGCATATTTACAAGAGGGAACCATGCAGCTCTATTTTTTATATGGATAGAAAACATGCAGATGAGTTGATGCTTTTATATTGAAGTGAAAAGCGTTTTATACGGGAGCGACATGACGACTATTTTACTTGTGTCAGACTTGTCACGCCCACTCACCTTACAGTGTCGGGGCAAACGTGTAGGTATCCACGATACTTTATTCGAATCTTGTGTACCTGTTAATTGATCGACCGAATCAAGATACAAAGTTAACGGTTGGCTCGCGCTTGCATAAGTCAATAATTGCTTAAAATGTGCCGTTAAAGGTACTAAATCGTCGGGGATATTCTCGAATGGTAGCATATAGTTGTAAGAAATCTGCATTAGAGTTAGGTTAGTAGGAGTATATGGTTTTATGTACAAAAATACATATATGTAATTTGAATTAGGGTGTGTCACTTTCAGACGTTAGTTTTTTCTTCGTCGCACCTGAAAAT
The DNA here is from genome assembly GCA_949987695.1 of Merzomyia westermanni. NCBI lineage: Eukaryota > Metazoa > Arthropoda > Insecta > Diptera > Tephritidae > Merzomyia > Merzomyia westermanni. Next base: position 16,073,010 of record OX465288.1, on the reverse strand, counting down.
CGGAAAAGGAAAGTATTCCCGTTTGCGGTCAACGTAACAACAAATTAAAAAACAAAAAACGGTGGACCAAGACAGTGGACTGATTGGTTCAAACATTTTTTTTTTCATTCATAGGCGCTAAGCCGCCTAGCCGATTTAACAAAGCACGCCAGTCATCCCTTTCTACTGGGAACTTACGCCAATTGGAAAAACGCAAACGGATGCCAAGTCATCCTCAACCTTACTTTTCATATGTACTTTGGTGCCCAAGTGAGACTAAGAAAACTATCGCCTGTGACACACCTTAGTGCGCATACATAGCAAACTTATATTTAAAAAAAAATGAATAGCGTCATTCACCAACTTGGGCAAAGTGGCTGCGACTCGGGCAAATGTGAAGTAGCAACAACTTTAATGCTAAATCTTCTTTCTTTTCCGGTGTTAAATTGTTTGGCAAACTTCAAATACGTAGATCTCTGCCCGTCTGTCAGGGAGCTTGCCCAGTTTAGTGAAGAACGCGTATCGAATTCTAAAAACATATTTATAAAATATCAAAGGTTCCAAGTTGCTTAATCGTGGGTGTTCTAAAACGTGCCAAACCCAGGTTGTATTTTGTAAGCAGAGTTGGCAAGGGTTCACGGAAGGCCGATATAAAATAATAAAAAATAAAAAAATTTACCCAAGCCAACAATACCTTAACTTGTACACGTATAATCCCACAGAAAAGGTAAGAGTTTAGGATATACCCGAGGTAGGCATAACGGTCGTAAGAGGCGACTAAAATACACAAAGGTAATGACGTGCAACTCGATGGTTGATCTACGGACATCTTCACCTTCCTTACGGAAGGAGGGGTGACATAACCTAGAAGGTTGCCCTCATAATACCAAATCGCTCCCGCGACAGTCGGGCATGTACCGCAAGGGAGTACCGAAGCGTGCCGGGTTCATATCCGACCAAGGACTGTCAATTCGACAACACTCCCCAAAACCTTCGGGGAGTGTATCTGTCCTTACATATAACAACAAATTCCAAAAGTAGGCTTTGATTTTTATAACGATTTCAAGACTTGTACTCTGTGAAAGTGCGGGTGGAAGCTCAAAAATCTTTTTCCTTTTCGTTTCTTGTACCCTGCGCCCTTGACATTGCTAAAATTATACTTATTTAGAAAGTCAGCCCATCCCCATTCTTAGTCTATCAAGATGTGATGACATCACTTGGCGGTTAAGGTTAAGGGAAGTTGGGGAAGCCCTCAAGGAGACCTAGAATTGTCAGCAATCTTTTCTAACGGAAATTCTGCGACAAATTAGTCTCAATACGGTTGGGCGATAGTGAGCTGCTGTAAAGAGTCTGCTCCGTTTGGCGGTAAAGAAGATGGTTGCTGTCATAGGGGCGCACCACATACTGGGAAAACATTCGGTATGTCCAGATTTGCTCTGGATAAGTATGAGTTTAACCTATTACAATATGCATATCTAAGTTGAACCAGAGTGGCTTGTATATCTCTTCGAAAAATCAGAACGTCAAGCTTCACTGAAAGATCAGGACTAGTAAGGCTAAACCTAGAAGAACTGTACGATGGGTCCAACTGGATACTGGAGACTGTCACATGTTAAACTCTTACTTGTCCTGCTATTTCCTGGGCATGGGGTGTGACTCGGTTGAATCAGCTTGTTTGCCAGAACTAGCGTTAGAAGAGGTTGATGAAAATTGTGGGGCCACACATGTTCATGGAACAGGGCGCATTACTGGTACAACAGCAACAACAAGAAGAGGTGTTACACACATAGTGTTGCCCTTTTACACTTTTGTTTGACTTTCATGCTTCGAAACTGACTTCTTTATCACTACTAGGATTTAAAAAAGTCTGACTTAGAAAATATATGAAATTTTTACTTATTGCGATGAGGGTTGAGGCAAGCGTACGTCCGGTACAACCTCTTCACATACACTTTAAAAAACCTAACCGGAAGACCTTTTCTTAATGTGGGCCCAGCCTACTGAAGCAGCAGCTATCTAAGCTTGTCGTAATATGTTTCGGAACTGGTTCAGAACATCATTCTGGAATCTTTTTCGAAAAACACTCTTCCATTTGGATATCAAAATGTTATTTCAGTTCATACAAAGTAACTCGGAACCAATAGAATAAAAAAAATATTTAACCTTTCTACTTCATCACTTACCTGTTGGCAAATCGAGATCAATGTTGGCGTTAGTGCACTGGAATCGGGTGTCGTACCCAAAAAACGTATCACATTAATTGGTCGCTGGCTTGCAAACCATTCGCTCGCCACTAGCGAAGCACTTTTCGCAAGCATCGATGTCTTACCACAACCTCCTTCGCCATAAAGGACAAGTGGTTTATCTGAATCCCCCAGCATATAGCGCTTGATGTGTTCTAAATTATCTTCACGTCCATAAAAAACTTTTACCGAATTATTACAAGCGTGCAAATGCTGTAGGATTTCAGTCACTATCTGCCCCTGTGCACTGGAGTCTTCTTTACGCATTGCCCGATCCACCAGCTTGACAATGTTCTTGTAGAAATGTGATATGAAATGATTTAGATATTCCTCGTGTGTTTCAATATCTAGACCCTCGCGACCAATCCATTCAACGGTATATCTTAAGTAAGTGAAAAAAAACAGATAAAATAAAAAAATAATAGGATGCACAACCCCAGTTTTCAATTAGTACTAAAATAGTTCTAAAATGCATACTTAAATTAGTTCTAATTTAGTTTTAATAGCTTGCAACGTCATTACATAACTACTTCCTAGTATATATTAGAGCTCATACTAACTTTTGCATATTACTTGATTCAATCTTATTGGGTAAACGCACATCACGCAAATCTCCCAGCAGCTTAGCCGACTCTGTGTCCAAACTGCGATTTATAATATCCACAAAGAGTGATGCTTTCTTCAGATTTTGCAAGTTGATGTTGTTTATATAGCGAACATAAGCTAGACAATGGTTCTTGGTATTCTTCACATCCAATATGCCATTAATGACCTCTCGTTCAGTTACTAAAGTTCGGAAGAGATCGTAAAAGGCATAAGTATTAGTATGTGGTTGTGTCAAAGACTGTCTTAGATGGGAGCCTCTCTTATGTCATTTTTGTACCTGACATAAAATAATTATGCACGCATTCCTTATCCATTTTCGCGCTAGCGCCCAAAGAGGCAGCGGCTTTTCTTAAGAGTTTTTGCATTTTGTTAAGGGTATCCCACCACACCGCTTGATCCTCGGCTTGCAGTTTGGGAACGCGCTAAAGAAGAACAATTTTATTGAAAACGTAAAAGTTAGATTCAACAAATCTGTTAATCGGGGTCCCTCTTTCGCTGTCTCACTGAACTCATTGCATCTCATCACATATACTCGTAGTACCATCTTTTCTCATAAGTCTTCCTCTCATATCATCTCATCTCTTCTCACTTCATCTCTTCTCTACATATAATGAAAGGTCGATGTCTGTACATTGCAGATATTTAACAAAAATCGATAAGAGGGACCATTATTAAGCCAATAGAACCAAATCAACAGTTTTTAGAATTTTTGTCTGTCTGTCTGTAAGTTTGGTCGCGCATCACTCAAAAACTGCTGAATGGAATTGAATGGAACTTTTTCCATTGCATTACTAGACATTTGACTTAAAACTTAAGATGCCATTTGATAGCTCGTCCAGTTTCGGAGATATCGACCGATATGTGGACAAAGGTGACCTAAAATGTGTTAGTACAATATGGGTAGCAAACGGAAGGTGGCAATGAGTGAAGCAATAAGCGATTAATAATTAAGTACCATATCTTATCTGGTATGGTGATGATGAAAATCGGACTCAGTCTATTATTAGTTCTCAGACATAACGAAGCGGGCCGGCTTTTCTAGTCTCTACTAAAATCATGTCATCTCACCCCAATTTATCTTTTCTGCTTAAAAATGCTTACCTTGTTATTAAAATTTATCAAAATCGACGAGATCGGCTGTAACACCGACATAGGCGGCACCGCATTGCTATCCTTTTTATACCACAAATCGAGCAGCGCGCGATCTACACCCATGGATGTGAGTTCTTCGCAAATCAATTGCAACTCTGATGAAACGATGTATGTAGGTATCGGCCTATAGCCATATTTTTGACCCAAAAATACTATGAAATTTGGACCCATCGAAAGACGTTGACAATTTTGAATCTCGCGCATACACAATTCGGTGGTCATGTGATCATCGGTGGCCTCATCACGTACACCCCAGCGCATATCCACAACCTATAAAAAAAAAGTAACGAAAAATCAATGTACTTGTGTACGTATGTATGTACATTAGGGTGTGTCTTATTTCAAAATTTGTTAAAAAAGCCACGAGAAACGAGCTCAAGGCCACAACAGCCGGTTCTATCGCACCGGAATGCCCCGGGTTTTTTCACCCGGCCAAGGGCTGTTATTTCAGTGTAACCCTGTCCAATCTGGGGAAGGGCGAAGCACTGTTAACAACAACAACAACAACAATAATAATTTTTATACTTTTTAATTTTGATGAAAATATTTTTTTTTTGTTTAATAATCATTTTTTAATTAATTATTAAAAGTTGTTTAATTGAATAGAGTAGAAAAAATTTTAGAGACAACCTAGTACTCTATAAAATTTATGAGAGAGGGTACCACAAAATGTGGCCAATTGTCACAAAATTAGCTGAACTTAGCGACTTGCATAATACCCAAAAAAAGAGAATAGGCACGTAATGGTCCTTTTTATCGGTTTCACAGCAGCTTCTGATAACACGAAGTTAGTTACCTACATCCCGATACGTCTTAAACCTCCTTACAGAACATATAGAGTTTTAAATGATGCTGGATAACATTAGCTCGTCTCTTAGGATTGAGAAGCACGCTTAGCAAAACTCTGAACAAGATTAATTTGGTTGTCAGGATTTCGCAGGGTCTCGTAAGCTGTTCTAGACCAAACGAGTTGCAATGTTAGTTAAACTTCATACTTTCTCCTCAAGGGAATCGACAGCTTTTCCTACATACATATAAGCTATCTGTGTTATAGAGTCTCGATTATGATTTCGAAAAGTCTGAACATCCGCTTGGTTCATACCCCTGATTCACTGATTCATTCATTGGGCATTTTTAGACTTTTAAGGTCAATATTATTTGACGTGGTCGAGATTTCGTAGTGGTAAATCTGTTCACCATCGTAAAAGCTATTCCACCATAGTACTTTGCTCTCGTAAAGCCGTGTACACACTATAGCTGAAAACACGAAATTTTCTTATAAATCACGTCTCATAAAACAAGAGCGTTTATATCTGCCCTTCTTAGTTTCAGTTGACAGCGATCTAGCAATACATGGTCAAGGCCGGATTTATTTAAAATGCCGCTCTGTGCCCTATTAAAAATGCCGCCCTTTTATCTTCATGAAATATAGTAAAAATGTATTTTACGAATGCAATTCACAACTGAAATATTTGTATATAAGTAACTAAATCCCTAAAAAATCCCTGCAAAAATTACCAAAATTATTGGAACATATCTCCTTTAATGAGCTTCGGAGTTTTGTTCAAAATTTCCACTTCTTTTTTAGTTTTGTCCAAAACTCGCTTTTTATATGCAGCACCGCCTAATCTTTTGCGCCCATCACTCATATTTTCAAAATATAAAGAAACAATTTCGCCCAAAAGGATTACTATCGATTGAAATTATAAAAACTTCAGAGTTAATTGCGAATAAAATCACAGCTGATCAGTGCTGACCAGGGTTAGAACTTTATTACGATCGTAGCGGGTTTACTCCTTTTTTGGAAAAATAGAAATCTACTTCTTAGATTTGAAAAAAGAGTGATAGGTATTCTGTAAGTAGTTAAGGCCGTGTTACTCATACTCAAATAAGCGGAGCATAGCATGAAAACTGTCATTTAAAAAATGTCCTAATGAAATTCGTGTTGAATAATATGTTTCCCGAATACATATGTTACGCAATGCTAAGTCAGAATAACTAAAGCCTTAAAAATTTTAGAAAAATTGTGTTTTTCACGCAAGATATACTGAAGGAAACCTACCCAAGAAAATGTTTACAGTTTTCCGGAGCATCCAGTACTCAAGTAAAGCCAGAGGGTCCCAAAAAATATTCAAATCAACTTGATATTTGCTATTCTGTTAATCACCTTGGACTCCCTAATAATTTCCATTTCATTTCGACAGGCAAATCGAAAAATGATCTCGTTTTTGGGGAAAACAGAATAGTTGTCAGAGGTGTAACTTCGGAAATTTTAACACTTCGAAAATTTTTACGATGTATTTCAAAATATACCATAGACTTTTAAGAGATGAGTGATCTAAATTAAAATGTTATAAAAAAGTTGGCAAAAAAGATTAATAGTGAAAATACCAAATAAAAACTATTAAGAGATAAAAAATACAAATTTTAGTTGACTGCGGATTTTCAAAAAAAATATACTTTAAAACAATCTACTACGGAATTATGATTTTTACTAAGATTTATTTCGTCATTTACTACGATTGTTCCACAGAAACAAAAATTGGGCCCATTATCAAAAATATTTGTAAAAATTTTAATTTATGATTCGAAATCTGCCGCCTCCAAAATCTGCCGCCCTGTGCCAGTGCTCCGAGAGCACCTAGTGTAAATCCAGGGCTGTACACGGTGTAACTCCTAATTCAACCAAGGAATCTTCTCTGAGTCATTTTATCGATTGATTGTTAGTGTTTTTGTTATATTTTGTGTAATTGAGTTAAGTCTGCACGTTATATAATGGGCTTTTCGATTAGTATCGATAAAACTGGGAGCCGATATCGATAGGTTCTTCATTTCGATCTTGATTTGGGATAAATTAACTGGAATTATTTGCCTTCAACCTAATTAGCTTCGAAATCAAGAAAGAGCTCTAATTTAAGCTAGTGTGTACATAGTAGTAGACGTCTTCGAAAAAGCATTCGCTTGGCTAATCATAATACTACTAACCACTGATTAAAGAAACTTTTATTGGATATATACCTTCTATTTAATCGACATCTGCTTTATATTGACTTAGAATTGTGTAATTTTACCCTGCTTCGACTTCCGATTTCAGTCTCTATTCCGTGATAGTAAATTCGAGGTATCCGATTCTAATTCCATTAACCTCAATTCTTTAACATCCTTACTTAATTAATTACCTGAAATTCAAGTCCATGTTTTTCCCGACAATAGTCCTTGATGCGCGGATAACATTTAGCCATTAGTGTGTTACGTTCCATAGTTGTATCTATGTTAGTCACAATAAAATTTCAAGATCAATCAAGTAATTCTTCAACTTATGTAATGTTTATTCAATAATCGTAATTATAAATAGCCATTACACACACCTGTAAATGTCGAACTAGTAAAAATACGCACGATTTTCGAACTAACTGGCGGCAGGGACTCAAGCGAGCCTGCAAAAATCGAATCAATTGTGCGATCATCCATTTTAAATGGTTTATTTTAGCAATTTATTGAATCAAATCATCCGTCTCTTCAAATTTTCAACTTGAACTAGGGATTTGAAACCTGCCAGCAAAAAATATAGGTCGCGACCTCCATCAGTTTTGTCTGATTTCACTGAAACTCAATATGCAACTGCGATCAAATGTAGTTGAAGAAAATGTTAAATCCGCATTGACAGTAACATAAATTGGCCAAAAAATATTATAAATGAAAATTTGTTGTTTGATCGATAATATCCTTTAGTACCTATTTAGTAGGTAGTTTTCAAGCGGAAAGTAAATTCGCACAAAACGCGACCAGCCGATGTTCAGGCTCAGAGGTTTGAGCAGAGGACGGGGGATGTAGCCGAATTAAGCGAGCACATGTGAAATTGATGAAATATTGTATGTTCCTACATATGTTTGCAATATGTACGAGTATGTGCATATGTAGACAAGACACATTAGGCTGGTGCACTTTTTGAATAAAATCAACCTAAGAACTTTCCCCTTGAATTATTAATTTTACATGCAATGTAAAATGTTACTGCGCAGTATAGTTATCAAAAAAAAAAAAAAAAGAAACAAAAAACATGTAACAATAGTTTTCAGAATTTTTGTTCATCTGTCTGCATGTTTGTTCGCGCGTTACTCCAAAACCGCTGTCTAGAATTTAATGCCGGTTTCACCGACGTAGTGCTAGTGACCTTACTTAAAGTTAAGAACCTTGTTTACCACCGTGAATTTTTTTTCTCTTATGCAATGCAGTGGTGCCAATCAAGTAGTCTAAAATATTTGTATTCATATAGGGAAACTGAAGCAATCCGATGCCTGCTCGCAACAGATATTAGTTGTGTTCGGTGAGGATACAATTTTTAAAAATTGTATAAAATTTGATAAAATATTTACTGGAAAGTGTTCGGTAACACAAAACATTTGCAGCGAGAGTCCGCATTTTGACATTTCATTGAGAGAGAGAGTTACAAGTTTCTGCTGGGGGGATTTCACTCAGTAAAACTTGTAAGTGAAAAACAGCTCATCGTGACATAGGAAAGCAACAACAAAAATTTAAAAATTTGAACTATTAACCAATCAAAAAAGCAGCAGCTGTTTTGCTTGCAAGTTTTTACTGACTCCTGTTCGGCGACAACTTTTTACGTTTCGAGAGAGTTTTACGTTATTCTCACTTTACTGACAGTTCTTTGCAAGTGTTTGCAAGTTTTGTCACCGTACACAGCTATTATTCTTAACCTTATAACGTGGTCGTTATTAGAGCAACAGAACGCAACACACAATTCTTTTTTTTTTTGCTTCTTTGTTTGTACGCACATCACTAAATAACGGCTCCATACAATTTCATGATTTTCCACAGATCCTTTGCTGCAAGCTCGTATTGAAATATGAGTATAGCACACATGTTACTGCTTCTGCTTATATCTTATAACTTTAAACGAGTTTTTCTTGTATATTTGTGTATTTGTAAAGGGTGTTTTTTTAGGGGTATAGAACTTCGAATTGAAATAAAACACAAGAAAATCATTTTAAGGTCCATCAATTTGGCTTTATTGGAAGGATAATTTTATGCCATTAATGTTTAAATATGATTTCGGGCATGTGGCCGCCGCGGCTGGCTCGAATAAAGCCAATTCTACAGGTCCAATTTTCAACCACTTTTTCGAGCATATGGGGCCGTATGTCGGCAATAACGCCACGAATGTTGGCTTCCAATTCCCCTAACGTTTCTGGTTTGTTGGTGTAGACGAGCGACTTCACATATCCCCAAAGAAAATAATCCAATGGTGTCAAATCACACGACCTTGGTGGCCAATTGACAGGTCCATTCCGCGAAATTATGCGCTCATCGAATGTTTCCTTCAATAAATCGATTGTGACGTGCGCTGTGTGGCATGTAGCGCCGTCTTGTTGGAACCACAACTCATCCACATTCATGCCATCCAATTCGGGAACAAAATAGTCGGTTATCATGGCTCTATACCGGTCTCCATTAACGGTAGCTGCCTCTCCAGCATTATTGCGGAATAAGTATGGCCCAATGACTCCACCAGCCCATAGAGCACACCAAACAGTCAGTTTTTGTGGATGTAATGGCGTTTCAAGGGTCTCATGTGGATTCTCTTCACTCCAAATGCGGCAATTTTGCTTGTTGACGTAGCCATTCAACCAAAAATGAGACTCATCACTGAACAAAATTTTGCGATGAAAATCAGCATCGAAATCAATCTCATTTTCGGCCCATACACCAAAATCACGACGCATTGCATGGTCTCGCGGCTTTAATTCTTGCACAAGCTGGATCTTGTAAGGTCGCAAGCCAAGATCTTTGCGCAAAATCTTCCATAAAGTTGATGGACAAAGCTCCAATTGCTGTGCACGGTGGCGAATCGATTCATTCGGGTCCTCTTCAACACTTTGCTCTACAGCGGCAATTGTTTCTTCGGTGCGCACTGTTCGACGTCTCTGCGGATGCGTATTATCACATAGAGTAAACGTAGTGCGAAAACGATCCATGGTTAACCGAATTAATTGCTCTGATGGACGATTATGTCGACCATAAAATGGACGGAGCTCACGGTAAACTTCGCGAACTGAACCATTATTTTCGAAATAAATTTGCACGATTTGCAAGCGTTGTTCTTTTGTCAACCTGTTCATGATGAAATGGCAAACCAAACTGAACATAAATGACATTAGAGTTGCCAGATTTGACCACAAAATGCCAGTTTTATCTCTATTCGAAAAACAAACCTGTAAAAAAACACCCTGTATATCCACAATTTTTTCAAAATATTAAGCAATATATGGGAATATGGGTATCAAATGAAATGTATTTTAGGCCGTATACCAACCAAAGTATTTTCGAGTAGGGTTGCCACCTGACCGCATTTTATTTATTCCTTCAGATATCGACCACTATCTCGGGAACGGCTAAACCGATTTTGATGAAATTTGGTAGATGGATAGTATGCTTCCTTCTAAGATTTTCTACTTGGATGTTGCCACTAAAGGAAGATTAGAGGGTTGCCACCTTTCCGATTTTTTTTTAAATATTAAGCAATATATGGCAATATGGTTATCAAACGGAAGGTATTTGAGGCCGTATACCAACCAGAATATTTTTAAGTAGGATTGCCACCTAGGGTTGCCACCGAGCAAGGCTCGGTCACTCAGGTACTATAAATTGTTGGAGAAGCCTCGGACAATCGCGGGCATCTTGTTTTTATGATTAAAACTCTTCGACCATTACTAAGATCTATGGGACTGGACCCTTTAGCATATTCCTGTATGTGGTGAGTTGCTATACATAGCTCATTCCCCCCCCCCCCCTATGCGCTACTGTCCACCTCGAGAATAACTATTTGAAATTTTCTTCCGCAAGCTTCTATTGCATGGATTTCTACCTGAACGATAGTAGAATAGCTTCGATTTCGTGTATAATAGATGCCTCAAAGCTCTTGATATGTAATGCATATTTCAGATCTTTACATCATACATACTTTGAGGCCGAAATGCACCAAGTGAGGGCCATTCCTCTATTAAAATAGGGAAGTTAGTTATTCCTAAGGCAGCTTTGAAGGACAGTTTGCAGGTCGAAATTATACTTCCACCATATAATGTGTGCCATTTTTTCTACCAGCCAGTATCTCAAACTTTTCCGTTGCCTCAAGTTTATTTTTTAAGTAGCGGCTCTCTGCCTCCTTCGCTTGAGAGAAATACGCCCTCACTGCTCGGTTATATCGTTAGGTCGAAGATTGCTTCAGAGAGCAAGTGTAGGCTCAGATTTTACTATGTGATGCAAAGCGTCGGTCTTTTTCCCACTATAAATACAAATGAAACACTTCGACTCTCTGTGGCCACTGCGAAAGACTAAGCTGGGCCATATTCACTTCATGCCTTGCTCCTTCCATCGAGTTTCTGTAGAGCGCTAACGCGAGCTTATCTGTTCTTCAAAATATGTATCACATAACGTGATGGGAAGCTAGTGTGAGGTACAAGGCTTCATATCCCTGTAGCTCAACCATAGAGTTGCACGTCATTACCAATTGCTGCACCGTGCGGATTATTTCCTTTATTTGTAGCATAAAATTTAAGCTTAGCCTAATATACAATAGAAATATGTTTTTATTTGTGAGATATATATCTGCGAAAGTATTCATGGCAAAGCCATAAAGAGCTCTGCCATTGAATGGAAAAGCAAAATATTCGCGTTTCGTATTATTTATAGGATCTAAAAAGGAGAAGTCATGCAATCAGAAAAGCTGAAAACTTTCACACTTCGTCGCATGCAAATTCGATGGCCCTTTCTTTCTAGTGAATATTAGAAGTATATTACCTTAATTAGGTACCACTTTCGAAATGAGCTAAAAAAAAATCATCAAGCTAAAAATAGTATAGATTTTCCTCGACGACTCTCACCTTGGAAAGCTATTAGCGATCATTGGAAAATAATGTAAGCAGGAAGTGGGTACTGAAGGAATCGGAATTCGCTACAGAGCTGCTCTAAGAATGGTGTTTTTCAAAACGGTTTCGGCCTTCAGAAATGGTCGACCATGTCAAGTCGGGCTTTGCCTTTACGCGTGTTGTGATTAACACCACATATGTTGAGGAAATCAACTACCACAGACGTTGTGGAAGCCATCTTTCCACTTACACCATCTCCATGATGATGCTAAAACAACTCCACGGTGAGGGAATCAGCTATATAAAGGCTGCGCTGCAAAAAATCAGGCGGCTGATCTCTAAAGAGCATGGTCCGCGGCCTTTAGTCTACTGTTTGCGATAATTGATCCATACTATTCCGTTGTGGGCATAGTTGGGATAAGTCGATTTAATTTTTTTAGCCTACTTATAGGTGTTGAAAGTAAACTTGTTCGACCGTACCGGTAAGAGAACAAAGGGGATCTGTCCGACACTAAACTTTCAGTCATAAAAGAGACCAATTCGTCTGTTCATAGGACATGCTCAAACAGAAGGGATCACTTCAACCCTTACAAAGAGATCAAAAGTGGCATTGGTCGCATGCTCCTTTGTGACTCATCCCGAATTCATAGTAGACTAATCGCATTTTTTGCAGGACTTTTTCATTACATAGAAATTTAAACAAGCAAGGACGATACCGCTGCTTAAGCCTGAAAACAAGCTAAATTAGGGCGATATCCCTCCAAGACCGTTCTACTTGCTCCTAGCCGAACCATAAACACTCAGATAAGTGGTTGTCTAAATCAGGAAATGCCGCACCACAGTACTGTCCTCGTGGCATTGTAACTATTAAAGTCTTTTATCGGGGTCAAAATTGGGACACTGTTAATATTGCTTAAGCCACCCTTCATGCCATTTTTTGAGTTTAGGAACGAGAATACAAGATCACGGGGATGGAAGGAGGGGTAGCGCAGGAGGGAGGCCTATCCAAGTTTATTTTTTACATATCCCTATCATTTCGATTGTTTCCTGCGCAGACAACTGTATGATAATAGCAACAGGTCAAAGCCTTTCCTCTGATGAGCTATGCTCCAAGATATAAAGTTCTCTGTCGGACTTGTCTAGTTTTGTCTACAAGATCCTCGGTCACCCTATTCACGGCATGTTACACGCAGGTGAACATGATATTAGACTCCATTTCGATGGTAGCACGCTGCCGACTGGCAACCAACCCAAAGCTTCGGTGTGAAAAATAATCTATTATCGCAAAACTCCGTCCTGAGAAATTTTTGGTCTTGACTGTGTTCAGTTTTAGAAAAGGCAAAGTTCGCAGCGTTTTTATATTGTGTTTGAAGCTTTATCAGTTATGGGCGTGCCGACTAGGCAAGGAAAAGCACTGCTACAACAGTAGATCAAAAGGGATGGGTGACGCCTATTTTTATTAAAACCATACTTTAGTTGTAGTTGTATTTTTGCTCTCTTATTTTTTTAAGGTATCGCAGACTTGAAATGAGCTCAAGGACACAAATAATAATTTTAGGATTTCACGATCTACGATTGATTAACTGATATTACATTTGGCTATTTCAGAAAATCCTCTTCGACTGGAACTTTGTTTATTTTCTAGAAACATAAGCACTCTCCGAAGTTACCAGTGCTGGCGACATGACAGTCCTTCGCCTGATATCAATTAGGTACCGCCAGGAAATAGCACCTGCAACACTGCAGCCAATTAACTTTATGGCGGCTAGCAATAAATAAAGATGTATATTGGAACGATTTTCAGTCGTTCCTGGTCAAATTTGGCTTTTCAACAAAACAGTTTCGGCGTTCCGCCATCCTCAGTGTTTAGTTTCGTTTCGAAGAGTTATAATACAACTCCACGCAACACGACTAAATACCAACCTCATTCACATATAATTTATGCACATTAAAAGGGCTCATATGCTCCATAACTTTTTGGTTGTTTATTTGTTAATTTTTTTCCCATAATTTGTTGACATTTATAATTGTAACCTCAAGTAAACTTACTGCCATTTAAAGGGACCTGTTGCTTCGTCATAAATTTAATGGGCGAATAAATTCCTTTTAAGTACTTATTTGGATTTTTCTCCAACAGGTGTTTTGTGAGCGTTCAGTCAATATGTCTATTTGTCTTTCAATATTTTACTTAGTCATTTGCTTCTCTAGTTCGTCTACCAACAATTATAATACGAACGTCTATTTATGGCGCGTACCTTTTGTGGGCGTTTACTTTGTTGGTCCTTGCGTGTTTGTGGTTGGCGTTTACGTTGCGTTGTACCTTTCACTGGTTTGGTATATACGTCATTGTTGTTGTTTTATATTTAATTTTCATTGCTAACGTTCACGATGTAAATGCGTCATTGCTGTGTGCTCTTCAATCGGTAAAACCTACCCAATAAACATTTCTCCTAATTTTTTTAAAAATAGTTCACTTTACTAAAGCCAATTTTTATTCGTAAGCACTCAGCAACATGTGAATAAAACAGGAAACGAGTTTAGAAGTTATTTTCGAAATTTCAATTCAAAAAGTCACATAGAAAGAATATCTTTATTTTATACACCAGAGTAATGCCTGTGAGCTAGAGAACATTTACTTGAAATTACTTTTATTTTGTGACTTTTCTGAAAGAAGTCAAAAGATAACTAATATTTACTTTTTTAGTTAAAAATAATAATTCCAATTTCACTTTTATTATAAAAGCGCACCGATTATATAATGATTACTAATCGTATTGATCACCGGTTTCATAAATTATTTTCTTGAGAATCTGTTTAATGATGGATTACCATTACTTTCATTTTTAATGATTATTTTCCAATAACTTAAAAAAATAATCAAAAAAATCATGATTGATTACCATTACTTTCAATTTTTAATGATTATTTTCCAATTAATTAAAAAAATAATCAAAAAAAATCATGATTTTTAAAAATCAAAACTAATCAAAAAACGTTGTTTTGATAACTTTAAATTTTATTTTTTATTGTTGTAGAAGCTTATAAATATGCTCATCAACAATACTGAAAAAAATCAAAAATAATCAAAACAAAATAAAAAAAATTTCAAAAAAAAATTAAAAATAATCAAAAGTAATCGAAACAACTTTTTTTCATAATTTTGTAATTTTTGGTATTTCTTTTTAATCGTAATCAATAAATAATGGCATTTTCTTGAAAAACAATTAAAATAATTATTACCAATTAAAAAAGCCGTTAATTAATTGATTACTAATAAAATTAACAAGTCTATATAAAAATCAAAAATAAAATTTTCTTTTTTAGTCAAATCATCAATCATTAAAGTATTAAGAGTAATTTTTAACAGTTATTTTTTACTTTTAAAACAAAAGTATTATTTGAATATTTTATCATACAAGTCAATAAATAACTTTCAGATTTAATAAAAAAAAAACAATTAGATTTTTTTTTTTTTCAAAATTTGTAAGGTCCTTGGAAAAACAAATGTGAACTTGTCGCTTGCGAGAAATCAACTAAGATTATGAGCGCTTATAGTTTCTTTTGCTTGCTTGATTTTTTCTTGTTTTCAATCCAAATTTTTTTAGGCAAGAAAAAAAAATCCAACTACCATCGATATGACAAAACGTCATATAACAAGCGATATATATGTTATTCGGTACTAATTGGTTTGAAGGCGTAAAAGAAACTTTTTATAACTTCAACAAAAACTTTTATAAATCATATAACTTAAAAATTTAAATGCAAATGTTTACAAAAAAATTGTGACTAAAATAAGAATGCATATATTTTGTTGTAATGGAACAATAATAATATCTTTTTAGGTTCAAAAAAACATTTATTCCTCATGCTTTTAGCCATTGCAATAAAATATATTCTTATTTGCAATCATACCATTAGTTATGCAATTTTAAACAACTGTACAAACTTTTATGACAAAATTTCGAAACATTTTAGGTTAAAACATAAAATTGACAAATAGTTTTTTTTTTGGATTTTTTGGTAAACATTTACATTTCCAAGTTTCTAAAGTTAAAATTTATAAAAATTATTTCTTGAAGTTTATTAAAAGTGTTTCCTTTAAATCGTCCACATAATGAATACTGAAAATTCTCATATACCGCTTATAGCAAGTTTACTTCAAGCTATTTTTAAAAATATGAACAGTAATGCTTGTTGGGTATTTATTTACGCTCACAAGTAATAACAGATCTTACATCATTCATCACCAAGCCTTGATTTTGACTTTCATAAAATGTGCGAGGAAATTAAAAAACAAAAACCTTCTTTCAAAGTCAACTCGCTGTCAGTGAAACTTTGGAGTTGTTCGTCGTTCACTTTCAAAGTAAACAAATACTTTCAAGGACTTTCTAAGCAAATACGCCACCACTTACAGTTAAATATGGAACGGCAGTTTCTTGTTTCATATTCCCAGGGACTGCGAATAATGATTATTTGTAAGTTTGACGGAGACCTGTTAAATAATGATTACTAATAGTAATGCTTACCGGTTTGATTAATTACTTACTTGAGAATTTATTCAATGATTGATTACCAATTACTTTTATTCTTTAATGATTATTTTTCAATTAATTAATAAAATAATAAAAAAAAAATCATGATTTTGTACGATTATAAAAATAATCAAAAAGAGTTATTTTGATTACTTTTGATGGTTTTTGATTTTGTATTTATTTTTTTGGATTTTTTTTATATTTTTTTTTTTTACTTTTTTCAGTATTGTTGTGGAAGCACATGAATATACACATCGACTATACTGAAAAAAAAAAATCAAAAATAATCAAAAATAATCAAAAAAACTTGTTTTGATTACTTTTGATGGTTTTTGATTTTGTATTTATTTTTTTGGAAGAAGCCACTGCTCATGTTCTTATGAATTCGCCTTGTTTAAACCTCAAATTTTGAAAATTTTGTTTCCAATTTTTTGTCAAAGGCGAGACAGCTTTTTGTTTCACAGATTCATCAGTACTCAGTAAAAATTCATGAAATAAAGGTCTTATCAAACCTGAAATTCAAGATCCACTTACGCGCTCCATTTCGGGAACAGGATTTCCGAGGATTAAATCGGTGACGATCTAAAATTCGGAGAGGTGAAAAAATCAACGTACTCCAAACTACAAAAAAAAGCGAAAAAGGGGGTTTGGTGGTGAACGAGGGCAAAAGAAAGTATATGTTGTCATCAAGAATCAGCGCACTTGTGTCTCAAAATAGTAAATGACTTCGTTTACCTGGGAAACAGCATTAACACCAACAATGTCAGTCTAGAAATCCAACCGAGAATCACTCTGGTAAACAAAGACTACTTTGGACTGAGTAAGCAATCGAGAAGTAAAGTCCTCTGCGGGTTAGGGTACCCTAAAACCTTCGTGGAGTTACAAACAACAACAACAACAATAAAGTCCTCTCTCGACGAACAACAACAATACTCTATAACTCACTTATCGGACCCTTAATGTTGCATGGTGCAGAAGCTTGTACACTGACATCTGATGAAGCGGCTCTGGACGCAGCCGATATTGTGGATAGACCTTTACACGTTGGCGACGGCGAGTACCGAAGAAGATTTAATGACGAGCTCTATGCAGATACCGACATAGTTCAACGAATTGAACTGTTATGCGAATGAATGAGGATGATACGACCCAGAAGGTATACTTATCGGAACCCGCCGGTGGAAGCAGGACCGTTAAGCGTCATTTAAAGGGGAAAAGAGGAAAGAAAAAACCAGATAAAATCGGAAGATAACCGCATAGCTCATCAAAGGAAGGGATGTGATCTGTTGCCATTAGCGTGAAGTCGTCTGTGTAGGAAACGATCGAAACTTCTTCAGGTGCAAGAGTTTTCAAAAATCTTCACAGACGCCTAGCGACCACCAAGACAATGTTTTCTTACTTTTTTTTATACACCGTGATACGCTCTAGTGGTCATGGAGATGCTGTCAAGACTAAGGTTTTTGGATTCCTTCGCCTCCTTTGTGCCTTCCTCAATTGCTGTGATGGTGACAGCGTGCCCGTCTTTTGGTTTGTGAGCTTTACTAAGGCACCTGCCTTTCAGATTAATGAACGCAGTCAAGTGAATATTTTATGCAGAGTGGACTTCTCCAAAACTACCATATTTCGAATTAAAATCAAAACAATGCTATCTATTAATTATTATTTTTATTTTTGTTATTTGAAACATGTGATTCATTTTATTTGTATATAATTTTTTGCATACATAGGACGTTAGAGAAATAATAAGTTATTCTTCATCGGAACGAAATATACGCTTCAGAAAATTAATTTTAAAAAATATAATAAATAGTAACAACTTATAAACGTGTTATGTTACTAAAACTACAGCTTAAAATTGTTAGCTACGCAAAATCGACTTTAAAAAAATGTTATGAAAGCATATGAAGGCAACTACGCGCTGGTTTTGTGTTTAGCTTATTTTGTTTATGTATGTATGTGTTGTGTATTGTATTGTATGTGGGGGTGTGTATGTTTGTATCTTTTTAGTGAAATGTATTACTAGAATACTTTATGTTATGAATGTTTATGTATGTAAATTCGTTAAACTATGTACTTATTTGAATTAATTTATAAAAAAAAATAAAATGTTTATAAAACTTAAAGAAAAAATTTAATAAAATATCGATAGTTTGTTGACTTTTGGATATAAATGTGTATGCTTACATTAAATGAATGCTTAACAATTAATAACACTGTGCTACTGCATTTTTGGAGTCGAAATATGGCAACGCTTGATGGAAAACCTTGACTCTTATAGTAAAACTGTTTTTCTAACTTTCGTCATCATTGCATTACCACACAAAAAAATACAATTAGATTGTGTTTTGTTATTTAGTATATGACAGAATGAAAAGAGATTTTGAGGTTTTACTATTTGGATCAGTTTCGTCCATGCAGAGTTGTTACACAATACCCGCCATACAATGACCGTCCATGTGTTGCACAGTGTAATTTATATAAAATACGAGTAGTTAATAAAAAATGTTTACTCAACAGAATTTGCAGCAAAGTCTTAACTATCGATTTGAATTATTTAACTTAGAATTAACATAGTCTGTATGTAAATAGCACTTATATAACTAAAAATGAAATAATGAAAAACGTGATTTGAAGTTAGGGAACAACTTATTAATAATGATACGAATAAAAAGTGTATAATATAACTATCTAGGGACACAACATAACATCAGTGCAAGTGTAAAACTGCATATCAACTTTCTGCGAAAGGGTGTAAACTACTGAAAAAAGCCAAATTACATTTTTCAAAAATATTGTGCAATTATTAGTGTTCAGATATTAATAGTTTTATGCAAATATGTGCAAACAACCAAAATTTAATATAATGTTATATTTAAAGAGATATTTGATTTTGTGACAAACTTGTTCAAAATGTTCCACAGTGCACAGTATTAGAAATGTTTGATATGCGGTTTTGCACTCTCGCACGATATACCTTTGTATGTATGTATCTATTGATGGAATTTATAATGTTAGCTAGCAAAAGAATACGCATACATATACATATATTGTTTTACATATTGGTTGAAAATAAACCTCAAACATAAAGCGGGTTTGAACAAAAATTAAGTTTTTATACATTGTTTCGCATATTTGTAACATACAGTTTAGTTGAATTAGTTAATTTTTTTCAATTTTACTGGCGTAATGCGTTGTCTTTTTCTCGTTTTTTAGATGCCGCTGCTATTTGATTGGGCTTTTTTGGGGTGCTTTCAATTTGGAATGGCTCATTGACAAAACGCAGTTAATTGTAATTCAAGTTAGGAACTAACAAAAGGCTTGGACATATTTATTTTTTTATTCTTTATATTAACTTTTAAAAGATTTTTCGATACCCAAACGTGCGTTTACTAAACTACTACAAGAATTTTTAAGTTTACTAAGCCTTTGTAGCGAACATATATTTGATTTATGTATCTATCTTTATGAAAATATAGTTTTTCACGCTTTATTTTTTTACCTCAAAGCTGTCAGTTTTTCATTCAAGTCATACAAAAACTAAACGAATATAACAGCAAAAAATAATTCGAACTTTAATAAAAAATTGAATAATAACACAAGTTGAAATATTTTTCGTTGTTCGAATTTTTTTTCGAAGCCAAAGTTAAATAGTGCTTTCATAGGAATACAAAAATAATTAGTATAGCTCCAAAGCAGTTCGAATTCGAAAAATTTTAAAAGCAAGAAAATTTTTCCAAGCTCGAATCTTTTTCGAAGTCACAGCTTATTGGTTTTTCCATTCAAGGAATAAAACAATAATATGCATAGCTACAAAAATACTTCGAAAAAAAAAATTTTTTTTTTGCAAAAAACAAGCTAGCTATTTTAAAACGATTGGGCACCGAAATAGCAAGCAAACGTATTTCATCTCCCAAGGTAATTTTAACAATATATATTTTTTCATTTTTTTTATTGAAGAACCAAAAACCAAGAAACTTTTAATTAATAACGTAATTAACCTAACAATATGCAACTTTAACACGCAGAAACCAAACTGTGTATGTATTTTAGTTCAATATGAAAATCTATTACCACTCAACATACCGCAAATTCCCCAACCTTTTATTCACTCAACTACATTGGAATCACTGCTCACTTGCACTACCTAATTTGTATTTTTTACTCTCATATAATTAATGTAAGTATGTATGTATGAAGTTTATGTATGTATGTAAGTGTATCTATTGTTTTGCTATTTCTTAAACATGCACAAGTTGCTTAAACTCCACGTCTCAAATTCATAAACAAATATGACAGCTTTATAATTTCGAATTCAAAATTTTTGAAGCTCAGTTACACGAACTTAACATAGCAAATGGCTCGAAAAATTTCTTAAAACTTTCAAGTGACTATGCTAAGTGACTTAGCTTTTATGGAAATGTCATTTTGCAAAGCAATTATAAACCTTATTATATCTCTATGAATTTGGGTATACGTATGTAACTTATTTATGCATTTAACTAACTTCATAATAATTATAATAATATGTCATCCGTTTTGCCATTATTGCTAGTACATACACACATTATTGCATGCTTTAAGTTTTTAATTTAAATTCAGTTTATTGTTCATTATTAAACTAATTTTCTGCTCATTGCCGTTATTTTTTATATATTTGATTTCCACATCATTTATTTTTCCAGTTTCATTTTCTGCATTTTTGTTTATAATTTAAGAATATATAGTAAAATTTATATTTTTTATAAATAACTGTTTAAGTGTATGTGTTTATAAATGTATTTTAAGGATGTATCTATGTAGTTGTGTATGTGTGTTTATTAATAGTAATATATAATTAATAGTAATGCATTTTTAGTAGTATATATATTGTTAGTTTGTTTTTCTAATTACTGCTGCTTTATCTCGTTCCCACTTCTTTCGATTAAGCATGTAACGCCAATACATAACTTCCCTCCGCTTTGCTGCCACCAACATTACAAGTATTCACGCACATTTACTTGTAATTTTTACAACTTTTACAGTGTGTTACAAAATTGTCGCCGCTGTTGGTTAGTTCCATAATAAATTCAACTTGTCTGTATATACGTGATATTGGATGTTTTTGTAATGACTTAGCTTTCTAGTACTATTTTTAGCGTTTACTTTTAGCGCTAAAATATTATAATCGAGTTTTTCTTTGAGATATAAGTATTATTTTTTTAAACAAAAGAAAATGGTTTTCTTTCGCAAGTTTAACACCCAAAAGTGCCACGTCTTCCTTTTGTAAGCAACGTAGTAAGTCTCAGTTTCATTCTTCCACCATCTAGGCGTGATTCTCTTTCTTGAATGCCGCTAATTTAGCTTGTAAATGTTGTAAACGATTTGGCGATAATTCGGGTTTCTGCAAAACAAGGTAAAATAAAAAATATTATATGTAAATCCTTCTAAACCGTTGACGTTAAAAACAAAAACTCAACAAAAAACTGTAAATCTTTACTCCCTATCCCAAAATTATTCCGTATTAGAATTATTTTGTTATAAAATGGAATTTGAAAAATTTGTTTAAAAATGTTTTGAAATATAAAAGGTAAATGGGACCAACTTCGAAAAATTATCAAAAGTAATCGAAATTAAAAATAGAGAATTTTTAAAGAAAACGTAAATAGGAACAACTTCGAAACTAATAAGATTTTCGAAAAAAATGTCCAAGCTGTACATTTTATATTTCAAATATTAAAATTTAAATATTTTTTTAAATTGTGGGATTTTACTCAATACAAACTACAATCCAGTTGTGGCCTTTTTACCACTTTCATCCAAAGAAAGGAAAGTAGCCATAACTTGGAAAAGAATTAATATTTCGAAAATGTTTGATAGTTTTCTTCATTAGCTTTTAACCAAGTGAAGATTTTATTCCCTATTATAAATATATTTAATTATCAATTAATTTTGAAAAAAGTCTAAATTATCTTACACTCGCCTCCCTTCGTATTAACGATGACATCTTCTGTTGCGCATTCATTGTGTTCAAGCTCATATTTTCATCCGCCACCTTATTGTCCATGAGCATTGCATGTGTGGCACTCATGCTGTCAGCGTTGCGGCCGATATTCGCTTTCGAAATGAGATGATTCAACCGATCCATCCAAAAATCGGGATCAGCACCACCGCTGCCGCCACTACTACCACCCAGACAGCTAGCAGATGGTGTTTGATGTTGTTGGAAATTGGCATCTGTGAGATAAGAGAATCGTGAAGAGGCTGCGCGTTTAATTGCATATTCGAAAATATATGAACGTATGTAGAAATGCAGTTTCGATAGTGATCAATTGTAGATGATAGCAGTGTTTTATTTTCGAAGTTTCAAATGATGTGTGGTTTTATTTGATTGTTTGATGGTGTTGTTGGTTTTTTGTATTTATAAGTGATGTTAGATGCATGTGAAGGCAGGTAATGTGTAAAAAGATATTGAATTTAAAACAAATGTTTGAGAAGATATAAATTTTAAATGCCGGCGAAAACGAAATAAATAGAAGTAATTTCAAAAGGTTGTATTTTTTTCGTTTTCGGACGAGGATAGGAATAGATGTATAAGATAATTTTTTTTCCTTTTTTTAATTTTTTTGTTATTTATTTTTTTTATCAATTTTTTTTTTTGTATTTTTATTTTTTAACTTTTTTTTTGTTTTTATATTTTTATTTTAAATTTCATATTATTCATACTATTCCTTACTGGCACTGTAAGAATAATTTTGTCAAATTATTGTGCCAGAAAAATGATCAAAGAAATAAACGAATATTCACAGTGAATCTACATCTAAAGATAGCATTTCACACACCTAAGCGATTGTCGCCATTTTGCGTGCGTTGTAGACCATCCCCCGCACCCCCAGACTGTGCTACAGCGCGTTCAATTTCAGTCAAACCGTCCTCAATGTATTTTTGAAAGCTTGGACTGGCACCTTTAAGAAACGTCGTTAAATCGATATCAGGATTTTGTACCTATAAAATATCAATATATAAACATATGAGTATAAGAAAAATTTTCTTTCATTTTATCTCTTACCTTAAACTCGTACAGTTTCAACAGACCCTGCTGTTTTGTTTCCTTATCTGAGATTAACTTGAATATATGTGACATTGTTTCATGCGTTTGATTCGAAATCCGTTTTCCATGCACATCCTTAGCCGAAGCAGAGCGTTGAGGTGAGGCGCTCGGTATGTGACCCTCCTTAGCCAAATTCTATATAGGATTGAATTGAAACATTGAAAACACTTCCATCTACAAACGCGGTCACATAAATCTATTTACAAAGTACAATCATATCTTATCTTTTACAGTTGCTTAGCATTACTTGCTCTAGCTCTAACCGTTGCCGGAATATTTCAATTTAATACAAGTTTCTTAAAAATTACTCTCAGTGAAGCATTGCAAAAGTTTAATACACGGTAATTGATTTACCTTAAGTATCTTTATTAAATACGTATGCAACTCCGAATGTGACGGTATTTGATTGAGATGATTTAATATGCCATTGCCCTTAACTTTAGCCATATTATGTATGATAGTTTTGACTGTACGCAAAGGCGTATCGGATGGACGTGTTTGCCACCAACTGCTTGGTAAAGCCAACATAAATTCGTGCACTTCCAATATGACAGCATCATAATTTAATTCATTGGTACGTTCGGGCAACATTTTAACATTACGCCAAATGCATTTCATAAGCAGATCAGTGAACTTAGGCAAACCAGCTACCGGGCAGGTTTCGCGCAGTAAACGTATTAGTGCGCTAGAAAAAGATAAATAATTAATATTACATAGTCAGGGTTGTTTTGAAATAAAATTATTGTCATATTGGATTAATGGAATTGGTAACAATAAATATATCGGGCACAGATTCCGCCATTAATTTGAATTTCTCCTTACCAATTTAAATTCGTAAAATTCGCTTTGTCCAACACCTTTAAGCAAATGCCATTGATAACTTTATTATATTGTCCATCGTCGCCAGTATTCAATTTCTGATCAGCCATAAGATTTAGTAACGCAGACATTAGATTCTTAATACAGGCAACACTCAATGTTTTACCCAATGACTTGGAGTGGAAAAACGAGTAGAGAATGGAGAGTAGCGGCTGATAGACAACCAATGATTCGGTAATGGGTACTTGTGATAGATTCTAAGTATAAATAAAATTTAAACAAGATTATTATAAAAAATATTATTTGTTTTTGGCTTGCGTTGCTTATTTCACTTACTTTAAACTGTGCGAGTACATTCTGTATAAAAATCTCCTCATAATCACGCAAGACGGCCTGTTTCTCTGGTGAATCAATGATTTCAGCAAGCTCACTAATAGCTGCGCGCGCCTTAAGAGTATCCGCGCTGCTAATTGCTTTAATCATTTTGATAAGTTGAGGATCATGTTTTGGCAGAACATCAATAATGCTGTAAAAACAAAAAAAAAACAATTGAGATGGTTTAAATGATTCAAGAAAGAAGCGTCGGTGTATACATATGCATGCTTAAAACTTGTATTTATTTTGTTATGATAGAATGGACTGAAAATATTAAAGCACAAAATTGACAAATTGAAAAAGTTAAATGCAATACAATTCGGTTTTCCTTATCAAATAGACGAATTGGTTGAAATCGTGCGTTTTTTGATTGGTGAGAGTTCTTGTAAGAAGTCTAAACCTTCAACTCTCTGACATCCATAAACAAATTCGACAAGTTACTCCTCCAGACTATATCACGATCACACTTCTCCCTAGAGGGTATAAGACTGATGAGGCTAGAGATAAAGTCAATGCGGGTGTGACCATGAGTTGTGAGTAGATATCACGGGTTGCGGCCATTCTGCTAGCAATGTCAACCGGGTGCAGATTCGGCATTCAGGGCGAGACATTATTGAATGCGCACTCGATCTCGAGATTGGCGCTCAGTACAAATTATTTGCGTTCGAAGGACCCCTCTAGCAATTTGACAACCAAATGCAGAGGTCTACCAATTGACGACATTACTAAAAAAATACGACTAGGCGACTACGCTGACGTTCGTTCGGCCTTGTTTTATGCCTTTTAATATTAATTAAAGAAATTAGTGGAAAACAAAATATATTGCAA
Source organism: Merzomyia westermanni (assembly GCA_949987695.1). NCBI lineage: Eukaryota > Metazoa > Arthropoda > Insecta > Diptera > Tephritidae > Merzomyia > Merzomyia westermanni. The sequence goes on along the minus strand of OX465288.1, from coordinate 16,047,503 downwards.
AAATTTAAGTTAAAGAAACATAAATAAATGAACTCAGAGCCATTAATAAATCCATGCGCCACTTACTTTGGATTCTGTTGCATAGACGTATTACTGCCAACACCACCTCCACTACCATAAATATTCGTATTGTACTGGTGAATCATTTGTTGTTGTGAATTCATGTAGGGTGAACCACTGCCGCCACTTGTAGCAGCCGCTGCTGAAGATGGTGGTGTATTATGTGCAGTCTGTTGTTGCATATAATGCGAACGTGATATTAATTGCTCAAATTTATCTTGAGGATATTTGATATCATCGCGTGTTGGTATGATTTTGATAGGTTCAAAAAGTAATGAGACATCAACATTTGGCACTACAACTTGTTGCATTTGATCGACACGCACCCAATCCTTTTCTATTTCCGAAATAACATCCGGATCCAAGCCGAAAGGACCGGTCGTTTTGGGCGCTTGATAAAGTTGATATTGTGTTGAAGCAGGTTGATCGAATGTTCTGTGCGATTGAGAGGGAAAAAAGTAGCAGAAATTATTTCTTTGTTTTATTAAAAAAAAAAAAATGTATCAAAATACCAAGTGCTAAACAACTACAACAAATTTAATTTTTTGTTGGGTGTAATGCATTGAACGAACAGGGGAAATGTTTGGACAATCACGTTCATTGGGTATGAAGTATGAAGATGCATATTTACAAGTGAAATTGTGATTAAAATGTAAGGTGAACAATGGAAAGACTTTGAGAGCATACATAAGTCTTTAAACTTTTTTAGACGCAACTTAGTCCGTATTCGGACGACGTTTCAAGTGGTTTAGAATTTTACCACGTTTCCTAGCTATTTTATTAACATACTTAACGAAGAAGATAAATTCCACAACGCCCCTGCGGGTTAGGGGCTTAGATTATGCCCGAGGTAGGCATACCGGTCGTAAGAGGCGACTAATATGCACAAAGGCCTCTCACCTCTCATTACCCATCTTATCCTTCCTTACGGAAGAAGGGGTGACATGACCTAGAAGGTTTCACTGGTCATAAATCGCTACCACGACAGTCGGGCAGTACCGCAAGGGAGTACCGGGTTCAAATCCGGCCAAGGACTGTTAATTCGACAACACTCCCTAAAACCTTCGGGGAGTGTTTTTGTCGTTACCACAACAACAACAACAACATAAATTCCACAACACCTGAGCTGCTTAAGTAACTAGTGATGGACTTCTGGCATAACAAAGTTATTTAAAAAAAGCATATACCTATCTAAAGTACCGTCCTTTGTTAATTGACTAAATAGTTTCGGGCACAGAGTAAACTTCGGGTTATCAAAAAAAGAAAAAATTTCCCTCGGGTTTATTCGTTTTCTCTCTCTCTCTCATAACAGTAAGAGAAATAAAAAAAATACCCCCGGTTAATTTATTTGTGGCTAAATGGCCAGTTTCGTTCAGGGGCAACATATTTATACTCAACTTTACTAGTACACAGGGTATTCAGGTAAAGGAATCTATATAGATAAAGCGTTCTATATATCTACGTTTCTAAGATGAATAAAGAAATTGATTGATACATGCCTTCCGTCCGTCCATTCATCTTTACACACGATTAATGCAGTAAAAATTTTGATAATTCAGCGAAATTTGGTATACCGATTACTTTTCGCCAATGAAGGTTGCATTTTCGCTATCGAACATTTCGAAAAACATATAAAACTAGCAATCCGGCAGACGTTTGAATGGAAAACGGTCTAGCAATTATTTATAAACCTAATACTTTAATTAAACATATTTGTCATTAACTTAAAGAATACTATGAGAAGCACAAATATGCTATTTCAAAATTAGAATTATAGAAATTGCTCCACTTGTTAGGCTGTTTTGCAAAAACAAAAATGTAGGTTTTAATTTATATGCATAATGTGAACTTTATAAAATATTAATATATTACTTTATAGACACTTCTATGGTCCTTTTATGGCACGAATATGTATTTTTATATTTAAAATTGGTGAAATCAGCCCTGTAGATTGGCTGTGCTGCCGTTTGTATGAACATATGGATTTCATTTTAAATACACTGATGTGCGAAGAAATAGAGCGAAAATTGAAAATGTTTTTATTCATAAAAATATTTATTTATGTAGTTTAAATAATTTTCATTTAAAATGTAACGAAATCTATAACAGAAACAACATAAATAAAAGTTTCATAATCACAAAGTTCAGGAAAGTTAACCAACTTGAAAAATTTGAAATTTCAATCTTTTCGGGCATTGCGATGGGATTTTTCATACTGCATATCCCTGGAAGTATTCATTAAAGAACACTGAAAATTGGTAGAAAGGCGTTTTTTTAGACCTACGTAAGTAAATTTTATAAAATCTCGAACCTTTATGTAAAAGGACAAAACAAGCTACTGAATGCAGCCGTCAAAGATAATTCACTGTAAAAAAAAAAAAACAATTAGTGCTAATTAAAGTAAACCTCCCCTCAAACCACTGTTAAATAATAATTGAAGAGAATTCCATTTAAAATCAAATTTTAGAGGATAGTGAAAAAAGAAAAAGCATCAGCATTTCGCATTTATTTTTAGTACTCAAATTTCAATAATTCGTGCAGCGTATTCCCACGCAACCCGGGTCTACGTACCGTATTGACTCGGGTTTTACCCGAACAAGGACTGCTTCAGCTTAATCTTGCTTAACCATGAGTGAACGTCTCGACTAAGCAGGACGAAGTGCTATAACTACTAAATGAAATATTTGCGTTGTGCTCTCACCTTATATAAATTTGCTTCGATAAAATTTTTTCTTTAACTTAAAATGAAGTAGAAATAAAAATCATGGAAAGCTTCTAAATAAAAGTCAAACTTTTCAATCAAATATTTAACAGCTTATCAATTTTGTGTCAAAGTTTTTTTGGTTTTTGTTATGTTTATAATTTTGAATAATGTGTTAAGTGTGTTAATTAAGCAAGACAAGCGAATATGATGTTGGCGCCAGAACAGAAACAATACAAGCGATCATCGACAATATAACAGGAAAACAATAAAGTGCAGAAACGTGTAACTAAAACAAAAATAAAAAGCAAAACAATGTAATAAATACCAGTGCCAAAACAAAACAAATAATAACATATACGAAAATCGAGAAAAACGTACAGAGTAATACGAAGTAAAGTAACACAAAAGAAGATTATACTTAAAGGAAATAATATTATAAGTAGGAACTCTTTAGTGTGACTTAACCATGTGCGCACAGTTTGAATTGTGGGTCTGTAGTACAAATAGTAGCATCACAGAATTGCAATGACTAGTAAATAAACTAAAAAGTATTACACAAAATGCAATAAAAGTGGAGTTTGAAATGTTGGTAAGTTGCGGAAATAGTCATTAAGTTGTTGATCAAATTTAGTTTAAACCAAGTATTAAAAAATTCATTCTCACTCAAAGTTTTTTTATTGACACTACCCTGTCGTTATCATTCAACTTTGGATGTAAGTGGAGGTTCACTTGCATTAGCACTCAACTTTATTGTTAATGGCACTTCATCTGCATTACTACTTAGCTTTATATTTAGTGTCGCATTGGCAACTAATGATACCAAAGCTTCACTAAATATAAATCTGAGTGGTAGTGCTTAAAAATAAACTTTAGTGCTAGTGAAAATTAATATCCATTCACTGAAATAAAATTTTGTGTGATAAACTCGCCCTCGGAACTGAAAATGCACATAGCTATTTAATTTATGAGAATTAGATATTTATATTTCACGGGGAACTGAGTTTAATAAAGGAAAGAAAAAAGAACTGACGCCTTCCTTTTCTTTAATAGAACCTCGTTAGGGGGCTTGCAATATATCAGTGTCAAGCCAGGCCTGTGATAAGAGGTGACTACAGGCAGTCAGACAAGCGTACCAGATTCATTCTAGCAAAGGATTATCCATATTCGTAACACTGCTCTCAACTTTGGAAGTTTTTCTGTGGTTACGACAACAGCAAAAAAGGCAGACCGTCACTATCGTTCTTAGCTTTCCTTGAAGTTAGGTGGCGCTGTTAACTCTATTGTTTGTAATCTCTGAATATAATAAAATTGTAAAAGGTCGATGTCTGTACATTGCAGATATTTAAGAAAAATCGATAGCAATGATCAGTATTAGGCCAATAGAAGCCAAATCCACTGTTTTATAATTTTTGTCTGTCTGTCTGTATGTTTGAGCGCGTATCACTCAATAATTACTTAATGGAATTGAATGGAACTTTTACCGTTGTATTACTTGACGTTTAACTTAAAATTTAAGATATCATTTGTTCCCATATCTTGACCGGTTTCGGAGATATAGACCGATTTGTGGATCAAGTTGACCCAAAATTTGTTAGTACAATATGACGAAAGGTGACAATGAGTGCTGCAATAATAATATGTAATTAAGTTCCATATCTTATCTGGTATGATGAAAATCGGACTGTTTCTTATTAGTTCTGAGACACAGCGAAGCGAGCGGGGTTTACTATCTAAATAATTTAAAGAGAAAGTTGTGTTAGTTGCACTTTTTATAACTCAAGAACGGCTAGACCGATTTGGCTGAAAATTGGTGGAGAAGTAGCTTGGAACCAGGAAAAGGATACTCTTTTTCCGGGAATTGGACCGAGAACCGACCTATTTAAAAATTTTTTATTTATTTTGCGATTTACTGGAAATTTGTAACTTTACTAGCCTTTTACTTTTATTAAAATTTACGATTGGTTCTTTTCCGCGAAGTGGATCATGGACCGACCTATTCTACTTTTCTTTAAAAGATTTGCAGGGAGAGAGAGCATTTTGACATTTCATTGGAGGAGAGAGTTGCTGGGGGAAGTTCACTCAGCAAGTCAAAAAAATGGTCGCGACATTGGAAAGCAACAACAAAATCTGAAAAATTTAAGTTATTAACCAAAATCCAAAAGCAGTTTTGCTTGCAACGGTTGGCGTACGCTGACGATATTGATATCATTGGCCTTAACAACCGCGCCGTAGCTTCTGCTTACTCCAAACTAGAAAAAGAAGTGGAACAAATGGGTTTGGTGGTGAACGAGTGGAAAACGAAGTACCTTCTGTCTACATGCAAAGAGTCAGCGTATTCGCGCCCTGGCAACCACGCCCCTGTTGGCAGCAAAAATTTCGAAATAGCAAAGGACTTCGTTTACCTGGGAACCAGCATTAACACATACAGCCTGTTAGCCTAGAAATCCGACGAAGAATTACTTTTGCAAACAAATGCTACTCCTCTCTCAAAATCGCCCAGGCGGTTTGATGACCATTTAAAGAAGAAAGAAGTTTTGCTTGCAAGTATTTACTGATTCCTGTTAAGCGGAAACTTTTTACTTTTTGCGTTTCGAGATAGTTTTTCTTCATCCCCATTTTACTGACACTTCTTTCAAAGTTTTAAAAATTTAATATTTTGAAGTTGACCGGTTGATGTGTGTGTTTCGAGTTTCTATTAGTGTATTGTGCCGATATTATCATTAACAATGTCATGCTGCGACCAATACGATCAAGTCTTTGAAGAAAAAACCGTTATACAAGTGGGATTCGAAACGGTGCGAATGAAAGGACTGAAGAACGGCCAGAAATTGTACGTGAAGAGCGCCGCGTTAGTATGGTTCGACTTCGTGCTTAAGAGCAAAGAGAGGCAGCCCGAGAAATGGCTCGGTTGGCAAATCTCAGAAATCAACAACTAGATAATTTTCGAAGCACAGGAAGAAATTTATCAAGTACAGTTTTGAATCGAGCAGCGTTTCGATAGGATTGCAGCCCTGAATACTGCTTGCATCCTAGCGTTCACATTGGGCAAATGGACGTTGTTTTGCCATAACCATTACCAAATGACAAGGCCAATTCTGGAAAGTTTGTGGTCTGAATCTAGAAAATCCATGTTTTTCTCATGGTCAATTATATGGAGCATGCTCACGCGTCGTAAGACCATCTGCTTTATTTGTTCTAGCGGCTGATAATAAAACGAAAAATATCGTCTATCACAAGGTGCTTGATTGAAGAGTACAACCCATGCACCAAAATACATGACCAAAAAGGAATCGTAAAAAAAATTAATTTTCTATTTACATTTATCAATCTGCTCATTTATTGCTTTTAAGGCGGAACAAAGTTTGGCGGGTCGGCTAGTAATAGATAAGCAAGCTGAAACGCGCGAAGGTTTGACAAGTAGCAGAATGTGTTTTCGCTGCAAGTCCAACACTTAAGGACAACTTCCATTTCTTTGCATATAGACTTTTCAGGGGCAAATTATGTAAAACGCGACCCGGGAAAAGTACGCACTAATTCTCGTGTGAAATTAAATTTGTATATTTTTTAAAGATTTATTTCTTACTTTATAGTTTAGAATGTGAATGTGATTGACTGCGAATCAAACTTTCGCGACGGTTTAATATGTATTTCGTTAAAGGAAATTTCACTATGACTCCTTGTTACTCTCTCCTAATATAAGTCCTATTGTTTCATCCTACTCTAAAGACTCTTAAGTTCGTTTTCAACGGGGAAATATTACTAACTATAACATTTAATAACTTTTAATCTCAATGTTTATTATTCCAGATTTACCCTCCATTGCTTTGGAAAAACGTACGGAGAAAAACTTAGTTTCTCTTGGAGTTAGTCACTTATCGCTAAGAAAAAATGGGAAAGAATCATCTAACCGTAAAAACCAGTTAATTCATGAAAATTGATTCGATGCTGCTGTCTGCTTAAATAATTTTTACATAAACCCCCATATTTATAAAGACATAAAAACTATTTATCTATTTATTTTTTAAGAACATGGCGGCAAATGTATGAACACACGTACGTGCACTAAGATTATGAACATAAAAGTAACCCTTAAACCTGAAATGTGTGAATATTGGGGTGCGATTCTGTAGCGCGATTCGAAAATTAGATATGCACAGACTTGGATTTTTTTCAACCATCAGCAAATCCTAGTAAGCCTTAAGCAGATCCAAGTAAAATATATAAATTCAAATAAAATCAGCTTTCGAATCGAGTTACAGCATAGCGCCATTTTGTTAATTTGTGCATATGATGACTGTTAATTTACTTTGTTAAACAGGGTGCGTACCAAATACGATTCTTGAATTATTATAAAATAATAATAGGTATGTTAGCTAAGAAGCAATAAAGCTTATAATAAAAACAATATAAAGCAACTTAACAAAATTAGTTAGAAAAACAAATAATAAAACTAGAAAATGTTAAAAAAGGGAATTACGCTTGTCTTATGAGCGAAGAGGCGCGCTTGTCTTTTGCTTCCAAACTGGCATTTGCTTCATTCGCATTCGATTGCAATTGCACACTGAGGAGGTGAAAATTAAAACATTATTCAATTTCCATTTTTTTTTTAATTATTATCAATTACGTTAGATAGCAATGCAGAGCTATAATAAAATATGTAGTAAAACATTAAATAAATAAGAAAAAAATTAATTAAAAATTTATGAGATATTAGCAAATGTGGGGAGGGGAACTAAGCAAAATTACAATTAATAAGAGAAATCAAATTGGAATTTAGTAGCAAATTTTGCTTCGTTCATTTTATGTTTAGTTTAGCTAGCTAAAAAAAAACATTGTAAATTTAAGTCGTCAATATTCCAAATATAATTAAATACATAGCTTTTAAAAATTTAAACAAATTATGCATGTTATATGAAAAGTATGTTATGCTTTGTGAAGCTTATAAAAACTTTTTCTTCAAGAGTTTAACTTTCGCTGATGGTCATAAACACATGTTCAGCGGTTTTCTGCATAATTTTCCATAACACTCTTCTCTTGTTCTGAATTTAATTTTATGTTGCATTTCCATACATAAACATATTGCTATTTACTGTTTTTTAAACAGACACAGCACTCACCTGGCTGCCGGGATTGGATGCTCATCTGGGGGTGGTAATTCATCACAAACACCATTTGCTGTTGGTTCATCAATTTCTATGCTATCCTGCTGCACCACCAACTGCGCACCGACGGCTTTAGTTACACCACCACCTACACCAATTGTAGCTGTTGTATCTGCAGCAGCCGGTGTAGGTTTACGTGTCTTCTTCGCACGTTTAATACGTTCATCCAACATAGACAAATCTTTTTCATTCAATTGACCAATTAGCTTGTATACTTTCTCGCCGGCTAAGAAATATGCTTGCACGACACAATTCAATGCTGCATTACGCACAGAATTATCACGATCAGAAATGTGACGTGCAATTTCTTTAAGCGCAACCTGTTGCGATGGTTGGCACACGGTTAGGCCATAATTCTCAATTAAATAGCCAAGCTCGTCTAAGCACTCAGTACGTTGGCGTGCATTTTTAGATTTTAAACCGTCCATAACGTACACAAATACTTTTGTATAGGGGTAGACTAGTAGTATTTGGCGTAGTAGAGAGCGCACGCCAACACGAACAGCATCTTTGGGATCGCCGAGCTGTAAAAAAAATTTATATTATTTTATATTTCAAGTAATGAATGTGAGACGTTTGAATATCGCACCTTTAGCAGCAGATGTGGTATGAATGCGCTGCCTTCGTTCTCAGCCAGTATATACTCCATATCGACCAATGTTTGGAAAACTTGATTGAGATATTCGAGACCCTTCAGCAAAACTGAAGGATTCGTATCGTAAAAACGTAAAGAAAGCCATTTTAGTATAAGATCCAAGTTACACATTAATGCTTTGCTATTGTTGGACATATCCTCGTTCAAAGCCTCGATAACTTTTAAATGATACCTATGAAAAATGTATGAGTGTAATTAAAAAGGCTCACATGAAAAATATAAAGTCAGACAACGTTTTCCTGAAGGCTTTTGCAAAACGGAGTCAAAGTACGATGTTAGCGTTCAGGTTTTATTCACTTATGCAGGAAAATTTTGTTAAGCGATTCTAATTAAGGTTACCAAAAACCTACAGAAGGTTTTTGTCTACTTTTTTTTCTTGTTCAATAGCTTAAAACGGTAGCTCAATAGTTTTACAGAGTCCATCACATCAGATAACTCACCTAAAGTCATCGTGAAACATATTTGCCATTAGTCCTTTGTTAACATTGGCTGTGGTCATTTGTTCACGCAACAATTCTATGAACTCTTCTCGTGGCGTTGTAAATGTCCATTTAAGTACACGCATTTTTTGTTCATCGATTAAGCGTTGATTTTTAGAATTATTTACCGCCAGTAGCGGTGAGGTGTCAACATCCTCATCTTTCTTGCGCGATGTACCAGCACCCGACTTTTCGCCACCACCTGCTGCACCTTTGGCTGCAGCATTCTTTTGTGCCCCACCACCGCGTACCACTTTCTTAACTGGTTCCTCAATTGGTGCTTGCTGTTTACCTTTAGGTAACGGTTTTACTGGCAAATTCGGGCGAGCCTTATCTAATGCCGCTTGTATATCTTTCTTAGATGCTGGTTTTTGCTTATCGAGAGCTTTTACCATGTTCTCAAAACCGATGTGCATCATTATACCCAGTACAGCTTCATTAGCATTTTTACGCACATCTACGTTACGATCACAAATGTGTGCATACAGATGTGGCACCATCGAAGATAACTCTTCTTTCGATATTGATTTTGGTGGCATTTGTGGTAAACGCTCTGCGAGCCAACCCCATAACTCAGATTTTAGTGCAGGCGAACCCGTCTTTAAAGCGTCAGCAATCATTTCATTCTCAAAGAATTCTTTGTAACTGCCTTTGTCCCCAAAACTGTTGATACAACTTAAGGCCGCAGCACGCACTGCGGGCTTGTTATCGCCGAGCGCATGTAGGAAACCCGGAAACAATGTGCGCACATGATTTTTACAACCAGCGCCCATAGCATTTGCGAGCTGTTCGCATATGGACATAGCTGTTTGTGCAATTTTTGCATTTGAATCGAGCAGACGTAGCGCTAAGGCGGGCGCTAAATCACCAATTGTGGATTTAATCAATTTAGCTTCACTAATTATCGTTTGTAATTTGTTTAGCCCCTCATTACGTGTTTTCCAATCTTTATCCGACATTTCCTTTAACAGAGCTTCCGTGATTTGTGGCGCGATGTCAATGCGCGGTAGCATATCCGCCAAATTCATTTGTTCCTGTTGTGGCTCATCATCATCAGCGAAGCCATCATCGTCAGCAGCACCATTGCTAGCTGATGGGCTATTGGCTGATTTCTTAACACCACGAACTGGTTTTGGTGGCTTCTCACCAGCATTCTTATCCAATTCAGTTTGTATTTGTGACTTCAATGCCGGTTTCTCATTTTCAAAAAACATTAGCAAAGTGCTACCCATGTACATAGACATAGTGCCAAGTAGGCCAATAGCCGCGGTGCGTACAGTAGGATTTGTACTTTGTATGGCTTTGCGTACATCATCGAGTAGTAGTTTAGGTTGTATTTGGAAACCGAATTCCAGTATGGCTTTGCTCACCCAATTTAAAGCTTCAGATTGTACTTTCGGTGATTTCTGGTCAAAAGCGAAGGCTAAAACGCGTCCTACAACATGTTCCAATTTTGTAGCTTCAGCGAATGCTGTGAGTACTTCAGCTGCTGTGGTGCCATTTTTAATGTCAGCCAACTTTTCAGTTACCTCATTGAGGACCAGATCGATTGTGGTTGTTGTTAGAGTGTAAGTTTCGGCCACAATGCGTATGAAGTCAAGTTTATGCTTTAAAACTTGGAAATTCATTTCCTGCAAGAGCCATAGAAGAACATCAGTATAACAACAACAAAAAAACTATTTCAACTCACCTTCAAGCCTGGTTTGCGTGCACTTATTGTGCGAACAAGAACTTGTGATAAGCCCATTTGCTTAGCATCAAAATCCCCAATAGTTTGCAAGAGATTCTCACAAGCCGCCAAACGATTCTTCCAATTTGAGTCTATTAAACCGGCAAGTACATCTGGGGATAACAGCTCCTCAGCCTTGGCCTGAACCTCTTCCAATGACAATTCACGCTCAGTGGCCAACACCTTAGCGCTACTTGCAGACTTTGAAAGTGGTGCCGCACCACCACCGCCACCACCACCTCCGGCACGTTTTACGATTGTTTTTTTGCCACCAGCTGTGGCAGGGCGCGATACTGGTTTCGGTTCTGTGGAACCACTACGCGATGAGGCACCTGAGCCAACATTACTAGCGGAAGCCGCCGAGCTCTTTGCCGTTGGTGCTGTAGCAGGTCGTTCCTTTTTAACACCCACAATCTTAACTTTAATTTCAGCCTTCTCTTGACATTCTTTGATTTTAGCCATTTTCAGAGCATCAACCTCTATGAGGAACGGACCAACAGCTTTATCTCCCATTAGTTTCAGTAGAGTGCCCAAAGCTTCGGCTGAAGCATCACGCACCGTAGGATCGGGTTCATTTAGTGTTTTTATCAATGTAGTTACAAGCAATTTTAATAATTTTTTATTGAGCGCAGCAGGTTGTGTGCGTGCAAATGCGCGTGCCAGAAAGAAAGCTGTCTCTGATTTAACACTTGGATTTTTATTGCCTAATGATTCGACAATGCACTCTTGCATAGCTTCTAGACTCGTGGCTGGATAAATAGCGTCCATAGATTCGCGTAACGCAGCAACAACGTTTGCCTTTTTCTCTTTGAATTTCTCCAAGAGCGAGGGCACAACGGCCTGAAACACAAGAAACAATATGTTAAAAACAATTTAAAAAATGATTCTAATAACTTACCATAGCGTATGTACTAAAACGCTTGCCTAATCCAGTGGCTAACATAGCTAGACACTTTCCAGCCATAGCAACTAATACAACATTAGTATCTTTTGTGATAACCTTTTTTAGCGTATTCACAAGCACACCGTATTCACCACTTTCCAGCTTTGGGTTTTCTGTCAAAAGTTTATCGAGAGCTTCCAACGACTCTTTGCGCAGAGTCCACTTCTTCTCTTCCAGCTTGTCATAGAAGTCTTTGGGCATCTTTGACAATATATCAACTGGATTGATAAATTCCATGGGATCAATGACTTCTTCGCCTTCGCCATCTTCGTCTTAAAAAGAAAAACAGAAGTATATTTGATACAAAATCAATACATCAATAAACAATATTTTTAAACTGATAATTAATTTATGGCTAACGCACATAATGTAGCGTGTCAAAGCGACAATTAAACCGATCGAACACAGTTCCGCAAATATTTTTCGATAGCAACGAATGTTCGTAGATTTGAGGAATGCGATTTTAACAAAAACGAAATTTCCAAAATCGCTTTACGATGTGCAATTTGTGAGCTCATTTGAATAGGCGTGGAAAATATTCATCTTCATTTGTACAGGGTGGCGCAAAAGTAATCCTCCTATCAGAAAATGCTATAAATTTTGCGATTGGCCCCTAAAGTCAGTTCTGTTTTGACATTTGTGTAGTAAACACATGCGAAATACACGTTAATGAACACTGTTACGCTACACTGCTCCAGAACGCGGAATATTGCTGACTATTTATTTCGGTCGGTGAAAAACGGTTACTGCGCAAAAGTAATCCTCCTATCAGAAAATGCTATAAATTTTGCGATTGGCCCCTAAAGTCAGTTCTGTTTTGACATTTGTGTAGTAAACACATGCGAAATACACTTTAATAAACAATGTTACGCTACACTGCTCCAGAACGCGGAATATTGCTGACTATTTCTTTGACCAATAATCGGTCGGGGCCAAACGGTTACTGTGAATGGTGAGCGCTACAGAGCAATGATCAACGAGTTCTTTTTGCCGCAACTTGATGAATTGGGATTGAAAAACATGTGGCTCCAACAAGACGGTGCAACAGCACACACTGCACGCGCCACAACCGATATGCTGAACATCGGAAGCTTACTTTTGCGCCACCTTGTATATACAAACTAAACGGTTATCGAACCATAAAAATCAGATTTGACTTATTACTTTATTTTTAAACTTGACAGTGAAAATTCAAAATATAATAAGGTTGTTGTTGTAGCAGTACTCCACGATACCTAATCGCTACAAAAAACAACAGCATACCTAGTCGGCACGTCCATTACCGAGAATGGTAATAAATCTCTTCTAATGGAAGTTAAACTAGCAGTTAAAATAGGGTCGGAAGAACGCGGAGCTTCACCCAATAGATGACGGGTTGAATGACTAGGTTTGTGGCAGTTCAGTAAAAATTGTCTGTCTAACAGTTCCGAATATTGAGCATTTTACCCTCTTGATGGAGGTGAGACTGATGAGATAAGCAGACATCCCGTGGCAGTTCAGACTGCGGTGTTTTGGCAGACTTGCAACTTCCTCCAGTTGGTTTCAGCAAGGTTGGGCGACCATATCTATATGTAGCAATGTATAGTATACGTATGTTGTTGCGGCTCTCTACCTTTGAGGATATAGCGGTGGCATGACTAGCGAAGGTGAGGCAGTTGTCAAACGTCACGCCCTGGATTTTGGGGTGGTTGACAGTAGGTAGAGGCACTCCATCTATGTGGACGTTTAACTCTTGTCCCATCTGCCCATTCCACGTCGTAAAAGGAGTTGTCGTCGGCTTAGTTGGAAATAACAGCCTTTGGTCGGGTAAAAAAACCGGCTCATGCCGGTACGATAGAACTGGCTGCTGTGGGAATGGTGCATCTTAGGGATTTTTGGTTGGTTACGAGTTTTAAATAGTTCACATAAAATTCTTTGTCAATGCTGTGCATCACTATTCTTGTAACGCGAGTTTCATAATTTTACAAAGTATATTAATTTTATAGCAATTACTTACCATCGCCAGCTTCATCATTCTCAGCTGCGGCAGCCGACATTTGTTGCTGTTTTTCCTGTTGTGATTTTAAATATCTAAAAAACGAAAATATTACAACTTTAAAAGTGTACAAACCAAAAATAAAATTCATGACTCAAAATCACCTTATTGGTTCAGCCTTCTCTCCCTTGAGTTTGTCAAATTCATCATCAAGCTCTTTGAGCGTGACTTGCGGCAATGATGTGATTTGTGGTTTCATAGCGGCGCCAATCCAACTGAAAATTGGAAAATAATTTTTTGTGGTCATTTGGATAATTAATTTATTTTTAACATTTACTTACCGATAAATTTCAATAGCCAACTGTTTACCCTCGTCCCGCACCGTCTTGTCACGATCACTCATTAGAGGCGCAAGTTTCTTGATCAATGGTTTCACACCCACTACTTTATTGCCAAAGTCATGCAATGCTAATGTTGTAGCCGATACACAGGCAGCAACAATTTTCGGATTCTTATGTTCCATGCCCTTGACAAGTTCCTCCATGACAGCCTCATGTTTTTCAATTTCAATATACATTAGCGTCACTTGTACGGCGAGATCTTTAGTTTTAGCTTTGGGTGCGGCAATGCATTTCTGTACAATGCCAGTCATAACATCGCCCACTGTTTTGCCAGCTTGACCGCAATTCTCAACAAATATGAGTGCAGCTTCGAGACCTTTCTCTTGTGCAACAACATTCGAATCGACGACCATTTTTTTGATGAGACCCAAAAATTTCATCCATTCTGGTGATTTTTCATCATCAATTTCACGGAAAATTTTCGCAGCTTCCTCATAGCCATCGACGCGCGCTTTCCATAATTTATGTACGCAACGCTCGTCCACGGGTAGTTTCTTGTATTCTGTATCTTCAGTCATGTTGATGCTGGGAATTTTTCGAATTTATTGACTAGCCAAATATTTGATGGATGATGCGAATGTAAAATGCGATAAATGTCGTATTTATTTAGTGAAATAAGTAATTTTTGATGGCTATAATTTGCTCGACGGTTTTATTTGTAGTTTATTAATTTGGCTTCTTTGTAAATTTGGTTGTCGCCGAAGTGTTTATACTTTTTTCCTTGTGAGTTCTTGAGCTGCTTGCCTGTGTTAGTGCTGCTGCGACGTTTACAACGTCTGCAAGACAAATGTAGGAATCGAATTAAAAAATGGAAAATCAGAAATCAATTAAAATTCATTAAAAATTATAAAAGGGAAAAATTACGTGTACTTTATTTTCGTATTTATTGAAATTCAATCCAAAGAGTAGATAGAAATTTGACAGCAAATTAGTGATTAGCAGAAGAGAGTAGCGGTAGAACCGGTTACTTTAAAAATCAAGGGTCGGGTATTACAACAATAGAAAAATAGAACTAAATTTATAAAACTTGTTTGAAAATCTCGAAATGAGTCTATTGGAAACTAAACTCGATATGCAATAACGATAATCATAACAAAGACGCGAAAAATAGTTAAAGGGAATAAAATATTATGACCAAATTGCTGAAAAAGTTGGTAGCCAGATGATAGAACTGAGGAAACTGAGAACAGTGTACTTTAAGGAGAAGCGATCCGGGTTCGCAATAACCAAAAAATGGTTCTAAAACTATACAGGTATGTATTTCAGCGATTCAGAGTGAACTGCCGTCGGCAAAAAATCTCTCTCTACGTATTTCAGGATTTATTAAAGCTGTCCTTAAGAGGAGTCACCCAGAGTGACGCCAAGTTACCATAATTCGAATTTTAGGGAGAATGACGTGATCCTGTGGTAGCTTATAGCACTTTCAGAAGGGGCACCGATGGGAGCTCAGAGAAGTTTCCAAAATGTATAAGAGAGGAGAGCAACTCTGCATGATCACCTTTTAGGGACATCCGAACTTGCTATGTACCAACCGGGACAATTAAGAAGTCTGAAGGACCTTAAGATCATGTTTGGTTGGGTAAAGTTCCTTCTGCAGTGGCTGACAGGATGAAGAAAAGTCGATGCAACACTTTCTTTTGTCAATGTACAGAAAAAGCGATTCAGATTTCTTCACGCTCATTCTCTCGATAGGCTTTTGGAGGTACGACTCCTTAAGATCATATGGGAATCTATCAAAAAACAGGGTAGTAAAGTATTATAAATTATAATGAATTAACATTGAATCGACAAATATAGCCGGTACAAAATACCCAGTGGCGCTTGAAGCCGAACTCTAAAGAACCAGTTCTGTAAATACCCGGAACCATGCATCACTGCATAACATAAAACAAAAAAAAGTTAACCAATCGGGCGATTAAAACCAAGACACACATTCAAAACACTAAGAACTCGGCTCGCAAAAATCATTGAAGCATAAAAGTTGTCTTGCCTTTAAAATGAATTTCGCGCTAAGCGAATGTGCCATTCTTGGCACGAAACGATTTATTCATGACGTTTTTGGGTGTTTCTTGTGGCCGGTTGTTGGGCATACCTCACTTGGGAAATTTGATGTGTATTGCCTTCAAGCTTCAGCAGATTTATAAGCACGAAATAAATTTTAATGAATTTGATTTGGGAAATTGTGAAGAAAATGTAGGAATCGATTTTGTGGAAAATCAAAATTATAATCTATTAACCACAGGAAATTCAAATTACGTTATAACACAAAATTTGATTTTAGTGAAACTACCCTAGAGAATTATATTTTTATTGAAGAATACCTAAAAAAACTGGGTTGAATGGAAATTTGTATGAGTTTCCATTAATGCTAATGCAGATAAATTTTCACTAATATATAAATCTGAGTGTTAAAGAAAATGAAGTTCCATTAAAAATAAATTTTAGCGCTAACGAAAGTGAATCTTCACTTAAAATCAACGTCGAATGCGATAGAAGCGTGGTTCCACTAAAATATAAGTTTAGGTTATATTGAAAAAAGAAAAAATTCTCGTCAGCATATATTTTTAGTGGAATTTTATTTTATTCGGCACTTACATTTTTATTTAATAGATAACTATTTACTGGTAATGGAAACTGCCTGTCTATGTTGTCAATTGTTCAATATTGATACACTTGTGCTCATAGCCACTTTACTGAAAAATAATATTTCAAAGAGAAAATCAATCAAGTTATTTTGCAATTTTAATCTCTTACGTGCAAAAATATTTTATTATCTTTGCAACATCTATAGAGTGGGACGAAATCCCGTTTAATTTTGTAGTTTGCGAAAATTTTGAAGTTTTTTCGCTCTTCATTGGTTTATCCGTGCTCACATAATTAAGCCAATTTAGAAAATACTGTGATCTGCAGACAAGATGAGGTCACTTACTCCAAAAAAATTAAACTTTGATCAAATAAACTGTTCTTAAGGAGTTTGTTTCAAAAAAATTAAGCAAATGGCCAAAAACAAAAGTTCAACTGCATACGAGAGAAATATATGGGAGAGTTTCCAGAAGTGTAAGAAAAGTGTGTAAATTAACAGAAGTTTTAGGTTTTTCTAGAGGAATAATGTGAAACGCAATATATTTTTATCAAAAACACAAAACTTTTGCCGATGTACCCCGAAAATTACCAAGAAACACGACCCCGAACGACGATCGCCTAATAGTTCACTCGGGTATACTGGATGCTTTTAAGACATACACGGAAATACGGGCATATATAGAACAGTGTTATAATATAAAATAGACGTATCGCACGACGTTACCAAAATGTTTCTAAAAAAACATCAACTGGAGGCTAGACTTTGCTAGAAAGTATCACCAAAAAGATGGAAAATTATTAAATTTAATCGTATCGAGTAAGTTTCATGTGTTTGGAAATGGTGGTAGTCCTTATGTCAGACGTCCGCTGTTACAGGAACTGAACCCCATGTACACAAAAAAAAAACCGTTAACCATGGTGGCTCATCCGTGATGGCATGGGGATGCTTCAACCCATCTGGGGTAGGTCGAATGGTACAAATTGAAGGGAAAACTACGGGCGAAACGTACGAAGATATGATAGGGGACCACTCAAAAGGAAATTACTCTGGAAATCTATAGCTTTCTTTGATTTTCCAGTAAGATAACGACCCCAAACAGTGTTCTAGGGTTGTGAGGAGTTGGCTTAGAACCAACAGTATCAAATTTCTCGAGCATCCCGCGCAGAGTCGGGACCTAAACCCCATAGAAAATCTATGAGGCATTATCAAAAGGCCGGTCGCGGTAAGAAAGCCCCGAAATAAGACTGGTTTATGGGAAATCATGAAGAAAAAATGGGATAAATTACTTCGGCCCAATGTTGCCCACTTGTGGCTACCATGAGTAACCGTTGAAAGGAAGTAACCTTCAAAAATGGTTCTCCAACTAATTATTAGTTGAAATAAGGTAAATTTTGTGAATAAAATCTCAATTTGTTAGCATTAATCGGGTTTTTTCACAGTTGGCTTAATTATATGAGCACAAATTTGATACCTACGAAGGTTAAATCTTTTTATGTTCCAACATTTTAATTTTAACTTATGAAATAAGTAGACAACTTGATTTATTTTGTTGTGTTGACAACTTGAATTTAAATATATTTATAATCTATAATATTTTTGTAATCTTTAATTCTGGATTTCTAATAACAATTGCGAAAAAAAAACTTGTATACTTTGCGATCGTATGGCTTAATTATATGAGCACAAGTGTATATTCGCCAATAGGGGGAGTTATACAAGTTCGCTTGGTTCATGACTCTTTTAAATTTTTCTAAAAAACTTAAACATTACTTACAAAATGTAAGAATGGTCGGTTAAAATGGAGAGAGGAAAGCGTAAAATAGCTGAGGATGATTCAGACGAAATTCTATTCATAGCGGCAAAATAAACTTCGCCTCGGTTTTTGGTAAATGAGAAGATGGGTAGTGAGGTCATGGTTCATTCCACTTGTTTTCTCTTTTCATCCTAAAACTTTTGATGCATGGAACTTTATCTCTATTCCTTTAAACCGATAGAAATCACCGTTTAAAGAACAAAAAATTATTATACCCCTGTGTACAGATGGGTACGAAAAAAAATAAAAAATTAAGAATAAAAAAACCATTTTTTTTTGTAGAGTAAGTGAACTTTTGTTAGTCCCTCGCACTTGTTTCTATATTATTTATACTTGCGTACGCTTTGGGATAACTTTAGAAGTTTTTATGGCCAGGTATACAAATTTAATGTGATTCGACTGCAATTTAGCAACTAACAAAAATTCACCAAATAGGAAATGGGAACGCAGGCGCTGCAAAGTCTAAAACCAAAATAGAAATGCCGGTGCATACAAGCTCGCCTATGTGTTCAAATGTGTCGTATTTTTTGGAGCGGAATTTTTGTGTTGCGAACACAGTTGCGTGTTGCAATACCCAAACAAATGGCAAAGCACTGGCAAGTACAAAAACAACAAAGGCAGGTCTTTACATAGTTGAAGTGCGCGCTTTTACACAAATAGAACCTGAAACGAAAATCACTTGCATAAGTTTAATGAGGTGAGCATCTGAAACAATAAGGTTCTATTTGCAAAGGTAATGGCATTGCACATTGTAGATTCCCGGGATCGCGGTGTTTTTGAAGTAGCAATAAATTCGAAGTTCAGACTTTTAGGAAAGCCGCTCCTACCTTTACATACAAGTCCCACAACGTCTGTAGGGGTTTACGTGAATACCTGCCGTCGTCTGCTGGTGCCCAGAAGCACATGGGTGCTCGCTTACTTTGGTATCAATCGGCCGTGAGCGGTGGACGCACCAATCACCTTGTTGGGTTTCGAAGCCTATCTCAACCTCTACCAATCTACGGCCACTCGGTTGCAATGCAAGTTCACATTCGAGTTTATAAACTCTTCCGCATTTGGAAACAACCACAGCCACCAGAAGTTTCCGAAGGGCCTATGCCAATGAGTATACTGGAGAGAACTCCAGCGGCCTCTGTTGAAACCACTACCCGTTAAGTATACAACTACTCCGCACCGGTGCCCTAAAGAAGTGAGGTTGAAAAGCCCCTAACATCTTTACAATCAACTAGACACAACAACGCGGATGTTGACAAACGTCACCTTTCCGTTGCGACTATTGTCCCAGCAGTCCTGCCAATTTCCCCATCACGCAGACCTTTAATCTCCTTTTAACATCATCGTCGGCTATTCAACCACTCTGCAGCAACGGCACAATCATTTCCCTTCTCAACCTAAAGGCAACGCTGTATGGCCATTAGGTCGAGAGGACAACTGCATCGCATTCGTCGAGGGTGCTATCATCATCCACTTCTGAACACTCAGTATACGTTTGAGGCCAACAGCCATCGTGATCGTACCGTACCATATGGCGGCCCCATAGGTAGCACATGCTGCCGTCGGAAAGTTCAGCTTCCACAGCGAGTCTTCGAAACCTCCAAAGTCTGCAATCGAAAAAGATCGCCAGTCATTTTGAAACACATCACAACTGCTCTCAGAGAGCACAATTCCACCCAAAGATTAATATACTTGCGAGAAATCACAACTATATGAAAAAAATACGGCTAAAGGCTTCAAGTCCTGGGGGAGACAAATGATAGCTTCATGTAATCAAATTTCCTTCTCTATGTAACTCAAGAGAATTGCGCTTTTGAATTATTGCACACCAGAAGGGAATATCAACTATCAAATCAGCTGCACCACCTCTATCATCTTACATAAAATCTATTCATTTATATCATTTTCTATTTCGAAATGCAAACAAAGAAAAATAGCTACAACTATGACAACGATAAAAGCTCATTACATTTATGGACAGACATTGACCAACAAAAAATATTTTTCTACCTTAGTTCACAGTGATTTGTTGTAAATGTAGTTGGCTTCATTATTACCATCGATTTGCCGCATGAACAAAAAACACGAATGACCTTTTGTGGCTTTGGCTGGCAGCAAAGAAACAAAAATAATATATGCAAATGTGTTGGAGGAAGTAAAAAGAGGAATCAGTTTGGAGATACTATCGCTCGATTTTTAATTAAAAAAAGGCTTGGCATTGGGATGTCATATCTACAGTGCTAGAAAAAACAAAAATAACCACTATGGCGCACCCAATTTAGTTCAAAAGTTGTCGATACTCTAATTGCATTCGGATCCGAGAAGATTAAGGACGTGCTTATCTTCTAATTTCTGGTGTGCTACTTCTGGGATCTTTTATGTCTTTGCATATCCAAAAAAACAGCAGTCATCTATTTATCTTCCGGCTGTTTCTTCAATCTCAATCCCAACCTCCCCTTTTTTAGGGGAGTTTTACCGATATGGACAGTCCTTTGTTGGATATGGATCCGGTACTAGCCCGACCGCCGCGGGAGCGATTTCTTTGACCACAACGAATGCTCGGGTCGTTGGTTTTAGTTGTGTTTTACGTAAGGCATGCCTAACCCGGTGGGGCAACCTGACCCTTCCTCTGCTGCAGAGTTCCGGTCGTCGGTAGCACAACCGTGTCGGCCGGAGCTTCGTTGTTCATGGGTTTAATATGAGCCCATTCATCATTGAATTTCGCTAGGCACGCGCCATGCAGCAGTTCTTGAGTGAGAGCTGGAATAATAGCGTTTGTGTGATTTTTTTTTTGCGCGCCACTGTACATATGCAGATTGAAAGCAAAGTAGTTATAGTGGAAAACCGAGATTTTTTGTGGCATACCGTGGAATAATATGTGGCAAAGTGTAGGTTTATTGACATTAACGTGTGGTCATTGCATTCCGCCTGTTGTCAACAATGAAAGGCATAGAAACAAGCACAGAAGCAACCAAAGCCAACCGCATTATCAAAGTACCATGATTTTTGCTAAGTTCGAGTACATATGAATGCACATAATTAATCCAATCGATTTCTAAATATATATCTACCTAGTCCAATCCTTCCTACTTCAAGGAAACGTCGATATCATCACTGCCATTGCAAACAATAAAAATTAGGAAGCTAATCTGTCTGACCATGACGCCCAAAATGTAATTAAGCATTTCGTGTTTAATTTTGTATGAAAAATCTAAAAAAAAAGCAAGCAAGTATACATACATAAGTAAATAGATACATTGTAATTATAGAACTGTTTGCGGCAAAAAGTGGGCGCTTCTTGTTCGGTCAGTTACCTTTCTATCGCTCACTTTTTGGCGAACTTGGCTGCTCTCTCTTTTCACAATCCATTTGAGCATTTTGCGTTACAATTCAAAAACCGATCGGTCTTGCATTGAAATAAATAAATTTCTAAAGTTTTAGCAGACCTGTTTGATTACCGGTTTGATTAATTACTTTCTTGAGAATATATTCAATGATTGGCTATCAATTACTTTCAATTTTTAATGATTATTTTCCAAATAAAAACAATCAAAATAATCAAAAAAAAAACGTTGTTTTGATTACTTTTGATTATATAAAAAAAAATTTTTTTTGATTATTTTTGATTTTTTTACTATTTTATTTTATATTTCAACAATACTGAAAAAAATCAAAAATAATCAAAAAAAAAATTCTAAAGTAATCAAAACACCTTTTTTTGATTAATTTTTATTTTTTCTAATCATCAATTAAAAACAAATAAGGAAAGAGCTGTCTTCGACTGTTTCGAAGACCGTATACCTTTCATGATTACGCATCAGGGTTTTAAGTGTCCGATCGGAACAATCGATTGTATGGGAGCTATATGTTATGTTGGTCCGATCATTCTGGTTCCGACAAAAGATTAATGCTTTACAAAATGGCTGCCTCTTACCAAATTTTATCGGGATATATCTAAAACTGAGAGACCAGTTTGCGTTCAAACAGACGCACGGACGAACAGACGGGCATGGCTAAATCAATTCAGCCCATCGCCGTGATCATTTCGGTATACTTATTGGCGGGTCTATCTCTTCTTCTTCTCATATTTCCAAACATAGGACCAAAGTTATAATATCATTTCATGTTCATGAAAGGTATAATAATAAACAAAATAATCATTAGCAATTAAAAAAGCCTTCTACTAATCTAGATATTTAAGAAAAATCGATAGCAATGATCATTATTGGGCCAATAGAAGCCAAATCCACTGTTTTTAGAATTTTTGTCTGTCTGTCTGTCTGTATGTTTGAGCGGGCATCACTCAAAAACTACTAATGGAATTGAATGGAGCTTTTACCATTGTACTACTTGACGTTTAACTTAAAATTTAAGATCTCATTTGTTCAGATAGCTCACGGGTTTCGGAGATATAGACCGACTTGTGGAACAAGTTGACCCAAAATTTGTTAGTACAGTATGGGTATAAAACGAAAGGTAATAATGAGTGCTGCAATACAAACATACAGACAGACAGACAGACAAAAATTCTAAAAACAGTGGATTTGGATTCTATTGGCCTAATAATGATCATTGCTGTCGATTTTTCTTAAATATCTGCAATGTACAGACATCGACCTTTTACAATTTTATTATATTTAGAGATTATTGGAAAAAGATATTAAAACTGAAACTTTAAAATTTTTAGAAAATAGTTTTATAAATAAAATAAAATAAATATATAGAATTACTATACAAGTATTTGAGAGCGATCAAAAACGACCTCTTAACCATATCCATATTCTCTAAAACGTCTAGTTAATAGAATGTGCCTGAAAGCATGACTTGGACTTCCTAGTGTGAGAAATCGTTTGCTCTAATCGAACCGTTATAAATAACTTAGTTATTGCTGAAAATCGATAAAAAAAATTAAATCCACAAATAGACAATACAGAAGGACTAACAATTAAGAGTCCCCATAACAAGTTAACATTTCCTCTTCCATTCAAACAAATTTGCAGTTAACAAACTTCAGTCCGTCAGCAATGACAACGGCACTAACTGGAGTAATAAACGAATAAAAAATTTATAAATACGAGGGGATAAACAAAAGTTCGCTTAGATAGTCAGAAATCCAAAAACGAATTCGTCTCAATCTTTGTACAAAGCATTTCTTATGCCAACTTCTTCCCAATCTTAGCTTTTGAGGAGAGACGCAAGCTGGCGCGTTGTCTTAAAGTTAGTCCCACAGGTGGGGATCATTTGAAATTCGTGTAACCCATCGATAAGTTTTCGTCTCATAAAGAATACAGGAAGGGAGTCCTAGGTATATCGCGTTGTGCTTGTAACAGTCGTACATCTTGCTCAACTTCGAAACTCAACAGAACTGTTCCCACGTGCTGTTATTGTTGTTTTTGACGTCAAAAATGCTCCCCTAAACCTAAGGACAGTTATATCCAGACTGTCTGGGATCGATTAGTTTGAGACCGGATCGTGTCATCCTGCTAATAAGAAGTTTTATAGTCCAGAGTAGGAGATTTATAGTTTAAGGTGTCGCATAAATAGGTCAAGCTTGGGGTTGACATCACTACCCCTTCCAGCATCCGACATAATCATTAGAGAAGTTAGGTGGATGCTTGTCGCTTTCCCCCTATAGAATTTGAATTTTTTTTTAAGATTTAAGAGTCACCGAACTTTTGGCAGAATAAAATAAACTTTACAGTAAAAGATATGATTACATACGAACTAATACATAAATATGTAGTATAAAGAAAATCCACCATCGGATGACGTAGGACAACAAATGTTCTTTAACATTATTGACTCATTTTTAATCATTCCTTCATAACTACATATATACGTATGTGTATTCGGCTGAATGAAATCATGCAGCTAGCAAGCGAACTAAATAAATAAACTTCACCATTGGAGCTTTGGGTACGAGGAATATGAGCAACGGGAGGATGTGTCAGCCAAAACTGCTCTGACACACATAGATATCATGCTACGCTTAGGATTATGGCTTTTGTTTACAATAAAACAATATGTTCATCTCCGCCAAAGGACTGTTACTTTCGACAACACTCCCCATAACTTTCTAGGAGTGTTTTTGGCGATACAAACAGAAACAACAAAGAATTCACGAGAGAAGACATATGTATTTATAATAAATGCGACATTTTTTTCAGAAAAGAATGAGCGCACTAATACCCGAAATAACCCTGCAAACATTCTCGGAGCGCTCATAATTTAAGAGTCCGATATGAGTCTTAAATATGTGTAAAATATGAACATCAGAAATACCACATATAGGAGTCTTTTATGACTCCGAAGTGATGAAAATTATAAGCCTTATACTGAAAGGCTTCACCGAGCGAAATCTGACCCTATCTCCGACTAAATCGACGGCGACCCTGTTTACGACATGGAATGCGTAGATGGGGCAAGCGTTAAATAACCACGTAGACGGAGTCCCTCTAACTACTTTCAACCACCCGAAAATCTTGGGTGTGACGTTTGACAACGGCCTCACCTTCGCTGGTCATGCCACCGCAATAGCTTCAAAGGTACAGAGCCGCAATAAGATCCTCAAGTCACTGACCGGCAGTACTTGGGGAAAAGACAAAAAAAAATTGCTTATTACATATAAGGCTATTGGCCGACCGGTTATTGACTACACTGAGCCCATATGGTCGCCCAACCTTGGTGACAATAATTAGAGGAAGTTGCAAGTCTGCCAAAGCACCGCCATCAGAACTGCTACGGGATGTCTGCTTATGTCATCTGAGTCTCACCTCCATCAAGACGCAAAATTGCTGTGTTCAAGAGCACGCGGAACTCTTGAGTAGACAGTTCCTTCTGAACTGTCATAAACCCAGTCATCCAAATCGACATCTATTGGATGTAGGCCCGCCCCCCAGAGACATAAGGAGACATTTTCGTAAGCACCACGATGAGATCCGGCACCACATCTCTTTGCCGTTTGATTTGCGGAACCATAGGTGGGATCTAAATGACCTTCACAGTGAGTCGGTAGACAGATACCTCAGATCTCGGCCTGTGTATCCCGTTATCAGTACTCAGTACTAATAGGTTAAACTTTTACTTATGCAGACCGAACCCCACCATACCAAATACGTGTCCTGCATGTGGTATGTCCCCTCATGTTACCAAACATCGCTTGTCCTGTTCAGTCGAACCTACTCTTCTAACACCTACATCACTCTGGTCCAACTCTGTGGAAACTGCGCGTTTCCTAGGACTTCCGTTAGTAGAGCCTGATGACAATTTAGAGTGATCGAGCCTATTGGGCAGGGCGAAGCACTGTTAACAACAACAACAACATGACCCTAAGAGTGTTCATTTCACAAAGAAACTTTGGAGCAGATATTCATATCGTTTTATTTTTTTTTTTTTTTAAAAACAAGGCGAATTTATACCAGGTGATATCACGGCAAATTTGTTGCTGTATACACACACATACTTCATGTGTTTTGTTTTTCCTTTGGCGGCTTCTGCTGCTGATTGCATAGAATATTTTTATTTTGACAGAAGAAGCCACTGCTCATATGTTCTTAAGAGATCATCTGTAAGTGATTTCGCCTTGGAAAAAAATAAAAACTGTTTTCCATACAAAATTTTCATTACATATCTTTTTCTGTTCCTGACATACATACATATGCAGGTATACACATTTTAGTGGACGCCATCTCAAGTCATCTGCAAAGGAAAAGTGTGTTCCATAAAACGGTGTTATTTTTTTAAACACGTGGGAAATATGCACAGCTGAATCTTTCAAGGGTTTTCTACCAAATATCTTTTAACAAACAATTTTGCTAAACATAGCCTCAGACAACATTTGCGAATCCACATGATTGAGTTTCTGTTCCAAAACTTAGCTTTTAAGGGAACAAAAAGGGCAGTAGAGGAGATAAATCAATCCGAAATGCTTCGTATGAGTCGTTTTGGAGTCCAATATGTGTCGATTATGAGACAAAAATGTGTCATATATGACTCTTATTCAAGCTCATATGATATATGAAATTCGGTTCATATCGGACTACCATCGCAAGAAGTGATAAACCCTCATTTCGGACTCACAAAAGAGCCCATTAAGCGTAAACGGTCAAATTTAGGACTCTTTTTTGACTAATTTATGACTCCTATGGTTTGCTGGGAATAAAGACATATATACACCCCATATTTGTGATATAATTGCTATGAAGTCTCAGTTTTTGCTTTATCTACGGATAATTTGCATTAAAGATATTTACATGAAGCAAAATTACGCATTGCGATCTAGACCAGCGCAAAATTGAGCGTAGAGACTACTCACCCCCTGCGGGTTAGGGGTTTAGAATATGCCCGAGGTAGGCATACCGGTCGTAAGAGGCGACTAATATGCACAAAGGTAATGACGTGCAACTCGATGGCTGATCTACGGATATGATGCCTCTCACCTCTCATTACCCATCTCTCCTTCCTTACGGAAGGAGGGGTGACATGACCTAGAAGGTTCCACTTGTCATAAATCGCTACCACGACAGTCGGGCAGTACCGCAAGGGAGTACCGGAGCGTACCGGGTTCAAATCCGGCCAAGGACTGTTATACTACTACAACAACAACAACAACTACTTATTTCCTCTAGCCGGCTGGA
Source organism: Merzomyia westermanni (assembly GCA_949987695.1). Classification (NCBI taxonomy): domain Eukaryota; kingdom Metazoa; phylum Arthropoda; class Insecta; order Diptera; family Tephritidae; genus Merzomyia; species Merzomyia westermanni. The sequence goes on along the minus strand of OX465288.1, from coordinate 16,020,368 downwards.
TGAGGTTGAATCCACTTATGAAACTAAATTCAGCAGATTGCCCATAGGGGGAGGAGCTGACTGATCAAGTTGAGGAATGGCTGAACTCTGCCAGGGTTATATGTAGGTATATTACTGTTGCAGGTCTAATCAACTGGATTGACTAACGACCGCAGTTGTGCCCGTAATAGTCAGAGTTAACAAACAACAAAAACTGGAAAATCCTCTTTAGCTCGTTTCGAATTTGAAGCGAGAGAAATCCACTTCGGCTGCGATTACAGAGCCAACGAAATCGTTAACAACCGAATTCACATCAAACCGATTCCATAAATAGATGCTCCGCTTGCATAAAAGTCGGTTAGCACTAATCTGCAGCTAATTCGATAGATAACCGATACATTTACTACAATTAAAGCTCAAAACATTGGTTCCGTCGGCTTATCGCTATAGTCGTATCCTTATTGTCAGAGAGGAACCAAAACTTGGTTTTGAAACCCAGTTAGCATTAACCGGTGATTGTCAAAACTAGATTTAAGAATTTGGCAGCACTCATTTTAGCACCACAGGCAACCCTAAATTGCAATTTTGCCGTCTACATATTTCTTCCTCTTTCGACCATTCTTATTTTCTTTTATGCGTTTCGAATTAACGGAATGCTGTCTTGTTTTTGTTGTACTTTTTCCACCCCTTTTAACACAATAAAAAAACGCCTACACAGCTCCAACACTGTGAGGGAATTTTGTGTGATAACTGTTTGCCCAACTACCAACTGCAATTAAACAAACAGAAACAACAAAATAAACATCTGCGGCTGTCGCATAAAAAGCAGCTGAGATGCAAAATTCGCATAGCATACATACACATGTACACCGCCACACATGGCCAAACAGATGCGCAGAAAACTAGGGAAATCGTTTAACGAAAACATGTTAAGATAGCGAATGGGAGAAACTACATAGAAATTGGTGGAAAATCAAGATGTCGACTTACCGTTTTTTCCACACCCAAACACGTCAAGAAATTTAGCAGCGTTACGCTTTTCACACAAGCTTTAATTAGATGTCTCTCTTCCTAGCAAACTGAGAAACTTTTGACTATTTTTATCTGATTTCCAACTGACCAGTAAACTAAATGTGGTGCGTCTTGAAAAATTTCACAAAACCTTTGCTCCTTCTCGAGTTGGACACAATTCAGCGCACTTCACGGCACAATTTTCTTATTTACTGCCTTTATCAACTATGTAGTTTTAATTTTTGCACAGCGTGGGTTTGCACGAACCCCTTTTATTTTTTGTACCACGGTCCAGTATTTTAAGATCAATTTACTTTTTGAATAGAAAAACAACGTAAAATGTTGGAAAAAAGTGCAGGCGGCGGCTCAACCAACTTCGATTTTTCACCAAATAAAAAAACAAATTTGCCGTTTTTTAAGCGCAACACACAAGTGTAAATAAAATTGGAAAATCTGTGGAGGTGCACCACCGCAAAGGTGAATAATTGAGAAAAAATGAAAACACGTACTAAACTGTATTTTATTTTTCTGCAAACCAATTTTTGAACTTGACAATTTCTTGTCGTAACTTTAGCAATTGGAGTTTTATGTAGGATTCAGTTTTCACAAATTAAAAACAATGTAAAAATTGCAATTGGACGACAGCGACAGAATTACGTCCATCTTGTATTAGTCAGTTTTATTCAATAAATATTTTCCTGGCATTCGCAATGCAGGGTTGTATTTGGATGTATTGTGTGACAGAAAATTTTCGAAGATATGTGTTGCCACAATGGTTAGTTATTTTGAATTTGATCGGGAGTTTCTTCAAGATTGCTCAGTTTAACTTTATGCAAACATGCCCAATCGGCGAAGTTTTCTTTTGAATTTTTAAAACTGTATTTATTTTTTAAAGAAACTTGGAGTTTTAACATTTAGTACACATCGAATGCATGCGTGTGTAGCTTTACAGGCACTTGGCAGCATTTATTTTCGGATCTGTTGAATTGTCGCTGCCACACATTTTACTTCGAAAAGTTTTGTTATTCGGCAATTCACAATTGAAAAACATTCAAGAATCTACATGAATCCACTATTGTGAACTCTTGCTAATGACGAATGTTTGAGAACATTCTCACAACAGCCGGTTCTATCGTATCGGAATGAGTTGGGTTTTTTCACCCGGCCAAGGGCTGTTATTTCGATGTTACCCTGTCTAACAAATGTTTGAGTAAAACTTCCGCAATAGTAAGCAGCCTGAGTCACCTGTTATAAATATAGGTCGATTTCTTTCAAGCTTAGGATCTTAATTTACAGCAAAAACGTGTTTGTTTGTAACAGCAAAAAATGCCGCAAAGGTTGTGGAGGTTTTGACCCCTTTGAACTTTCTGTTTCTTTCATTTTTCTAAGTTGTTAACAAGATGATATTTGAAGGTAACAGATGTTCTAAGGTAGATGTTCTAAGAAAACTCCAGCTCCAACCTCACGAGCTCGAAGTGTTTTCAGTCATCTCCTTTGAACTGATTACGCAATTTATAAATAAAGTACTTTCTCAGCAAACATAAATAACACTTTATAATTTTCTCACCATACCTATCCCAATCTATGGCTGGGAATCGAAGACAGTACGAGAGGATGGGACGCATTCGATTGACGTATCCGACTTGAAAAACAAAGGCTTCGCTAGCTCCCTCAAGTAAGGTTTTCCTTTCTACAGAAGGTTATCCTATGTAACAGGTGGACGGTGCCTTGTCCTGCCTTGGTGTTTCCAATTCCAAGAAGGATGATTTTTGGCTTTGATACGTAACGTCGAAAAAGCCTAGGCTGTTAAGCGCAAATGAATGATATAATAAAAGGGCCGATGTTCGCAAAATTGAAGGTAAGGAATAGATAATAATGGTAACAACTTTGAAAGTAGGCAACGTACGCATCAGTTTAGAGTGAACTTCCAATATAACACCAATTTGACTTTGGCCGAGCCCTATTGCAACTGTCAGTTTCCTAGGACCTCACTTAGAATATATGAATGGTAATACTCCGAAAGGAACGTAACAGACTTCGGAACACATCTTTAAAGAACTTATCCATTAAGTAAAGCTGCCTTTCAGTTGAGTAAGGGCACACCTCCAAGACAAGTCTGATGAAATCCCGCAATACATAAAATTACCATTCGGTTCTCCAGTTTACCGGCAGGATTTATTATTTACGTAGAACTACGAAAATCACCAATATCAGGGGCTTACATATACATACAACATATATAGCGTACAACGGATTATTTCAAAAAGGCATTTTTTGCCAGTTTGAAAGTTAAAAGCCAAAATTGGATACATATTTCAAGTATCTGATTGCTAAGAAGCATTGAGATATGACTCTCTCAGTAGGGAACTCGAACCGTCTCTGATCTTGAAAGTAAGTTTAATAAAATTTTCTGAAAACATATACTTCCACCAAACCAGTAAAAATGTATTGAAAAGCAGAAGCTCTGTTTTATGGAGCTTTTTGCTTGCCAGAAATTCAATAAGATAATAACAACACCAAAAAGTCCCGAAAACAGTATCGTAATGACCCGAAAAAAGCCTGAAAACCAAGCCCGGAAATGACCCTGAAAAAGTCCTAGAATGATCCCTAACCAACTGATCCCTAAATGATCCGAAAAAATCACCCAAAACAAATAACTCTAAAAAAGTCTCGAGAACAAAAACGAAATTACCCCGAAAAGAAGGAAGTAGTTACACAAATATTCCCCAAGGCAATGGATCCCAAACTTGAGTCAAATCACCACAGTGAATCTAAATTTACACAGAAATAATCCAAAAAAACTTCATAAATACACATTATATCTATATGCACATATGGGTATAATTTTGCTGTATCTTGATGTGCTTATTTTTATTTTCAAAAGCTTGAATAATAATTGCAATTTTTTCCTTTTTACAAAATTTTGTGAACACTGAAATTTTTCAAAATGCCCATTCCTGCCACGTAGTGAATGCTTGTGTAAAAAAAAACAATTTTTTAAATCTAATTCCATACTCCACAAAGGTAAAACTCCGAGCTTTCTCGACAAGCGATCATTTGATTTATTATTTCCAGCAGGGCCGAGAAGCGGATCAGGATCCAACTGGGTATCAGGTTTAGCCCGCTGAATTTTTTTGAACACCAGTTCCAAAGTGTCACTAACTTATACTACTTTTCTGGATTAAATTCATGCAACTTTAGTCGGGCATTAGATAAAGAAGTGTTGAGAGGATCAAAGTATCTTGTTTTTTGTTTGTAACAACAAGAAGGCTAATGAACATAGTAATGACAATATGACGAATTTCTCTGGACAAGATCATCGCAATGTGTGTCCATTACTAAAGGTACCATCTGATTCGCTGTGGTTATGGTTATATCGTGTCCTTGTGTGTCAATTAAAATATTTTGATATGTATTGAAGTTTATTTACTACATGGGAAAGATGAGATAACGCACTGGAAGAGGCGATTGTTTAACGGTTTTTAGTATTAGTACCACTCTTTCTTTTTCCGAAAATCGAAAACTATTATTATGGATACTTTGTTACCCAGTTGCGCGTGGTCCGAGAAATTTCATAGAATAAAATTCATTTATAGACTAGTCAATAGCATGGATAAATATTGAGTTTCCTTTTTAGCTAAATAAGCCCGCGAATAGCATTAGGGCCGATGAAATACTCGCCAATTGTAGTGCTGAGTGGCTTGAATCAGGTTCATAGTTTTTGTTATGATGATCTACTCTTGACGTATCTGAGGCGGCAACCTAAGCAGCGTGGGCGCCATACGTTGGTTCGATTTCTAATCGGAGCCTGACCAGGAGAGTGAGCGCACCTTGCGGACCCCCTTGGACAAGGAAAATTTTAAGGATATATAAATGGGTACAAATATTTATTGTAAAAAATAATAAAGTAATACATTCGAAGTAAAAGTATATACATACATATCTGTATATTCAATGCTATATAAAAGTGGTCTGTAAAAATAAACTTGTCTTGCCATTGTAGAATACCATAAAACGACGTCATCTTAGGAATCACCCACTAACTTTATTTCCAGCCTATACCAGGTTTGGAACCAGGTGCTGGTGCCGGAGTTGGGACATAATCTGGTGGCAAACTAAATCCAAACACTTCTACATTACCAGCTGCTCCCCTGCTCGACGAACTCGCTTGGGAGCTGGCTGAAGTATTATGTTGAGCTGGAGTAGTTGGTGTGGGAGAATAATTTGTGCGCGATTGTTGCGGAGCAGAAGCTGGCATTGGTGTGGATGGAGCTGGTGCGGGTGACGGTGTGACATGTGCAGGATAGATACTGTTCGTTGGTGGTAATGGTTTGCTAGGTGAACCGATACTACCATCCGCCAAAGCTGCATCGCTTAGGAAAACGGGATAACGTGGACGGAATGTATTATCCTCGAATTGTTCACTGCGTACATCCTCCTCAAACATGGGTGGTGCTGAAAATGGAAATATGCGCTGGTTAAATAATTATCTTCAGCCATTTGAAATCACACAAACTTACGCAGTGGTTTGTAACTCGGCCCAGCGCCAGGTTGTGACGTTATTGCTGCCTGTTCGCTAGCGCTCACATATAACGGTACTGTGCCGATAGTTAGCGGAAATTCTATTATCAAATCGCGATAGATGCGTGAAACTTTGGCGATAAAGTGAAGCGCATAACTCACTTTAATGAGACTGCAATTCTCCAATGAAGTGGGCGTGGTAGATGGAATTTGTAAATATTCATTAAATTCAGCTTTATTATGTTTAACAACTTCGCCGCAGTGATTATCAGCCACCTTTACTTCAACAACTTGGCGTTTAGCTTCAGGGTTACGGCTAGTAAAGTTGACTTTCTTCATTAGACGAACTTTTACATCGGAACAATTGAGATCCGATTGATTGTCCAATAAAATGTGGAAACGTATCTTTTGGCCGGGCGCATAAGCAGAGAAAGGTACCTTGACATGCATCACCATGGAACCATTGGCGCCACAGCAAAAACTCCAACAGAATGTTTTCTCTTCAATCTTTTGCAAAGGTTTCTAATGGAGATAAAGTTGAAAGTTAAAACGAAGTAAAAAAATGTGTTAGGCAAGAACTGCCACTTTATAGGAAAACACGAAGACGGTTTTCATTTAAATCGATTAATGCTTATTGTTACAGATATATTTGTGGTATCGATCTAGTTTGCATAGCTGTAAGTTTAATCAAGGAAAATCCTCAAACTAGTACTGAATACTGCTTAACGAGTCAGCCGCCACTTGTCTCAAACTAATCCAAGCCTGTCTTGCACTTAATTCCAATTAAGTTCAAATCCAAATTAGAACTCCAATAGGCTCGAACTGCTCCCTACTCCATAACTCTATAACCAACAGATATGAACAAGGCCCGAACTCCTCTTAATCATGTGTCTGATATTTTACACATATTTGCCTTCATGAGAAGACTAAAGTTCATTAAGATTAAACTAAACCTTACTAACATATCAAACTCGCTGAAATTTTAAGATACAGCGATAGCAAAAATATTCTTAAAAAACTACTGATTTAGGATTAATTTTAATATATAACTTCATTGAATTAATTAATTAATTAAAAATTTTAAACAGGTGGCAGCTCTCACAAATATCTATAAATCTGATAAATAGTTCAAGTTATTGAAAAAAAATACGTCTATTATATTAATTTAATTTGAATAACGTGGCAGCTCTACTCATAAACACATCCTGCAGAATTAGTTTCAATATGAGATGTGTTCGGCGACAAAACTTGCAAAGAACTGTCAGTAAAGAGACAATGATACAAAACTCTCTCCAAACGTAAAAAGTTTCCAGCAAATAGGAATTTGTAAACACTTGCAAGCAAACCAGCTGTTGCAAAAGCTTTGGTTAATAGCTCAAAACTTGAAGTTTTTGTTGTTGTTTTCCTATGTCACGATCAGTTGTTTTTCACTTGCAAATTTTACTGAGTGAAATTCCCCCAGCAGAAACTTGCTATTCTTAATACTTACCATGTGTTCCGGATTCAAATTCAAATCATATGGTGAAATAACTGTATAGCCTTGTTTGAATTTATTGTCATAACGCATCACACGATCAATTACCAAAGCAACCTCATGCTGCACTTGACCCCAAGAACCGTTATATGATGTGGGCGCATTAGGCGGTATGGTGGTCCGAAAAGGAAATGCATACTTTCCGGTTGGTAATTCAATTTGTGCACCACCACTTTGTCCATATACATGACTCTCTGTGCTATAATACAATTCGGAGCCAGAAAATGTTTCGATTGTCTTTTGTGGTTTACCCTCAGTGTCTTGTTTGGTGACATTCTCCGTCCAACGAGTTTCAGCATGGCCACAAACGCTAATGTAAATCGCTGAAATATAAATATAAATCTTTTTTCAGTGTTGTTGCATATAGATATTTGAAAAGTGTTTAATTTAATAATGTAAGCGTGCCCATCACTGACTTCTAAAAACATGAATGTAATATTTTTTAAAGCAATTTATCTCCCGTCTTAATTGAATTACTTTACTTTAAGTCATCAATTAGTGGGTGGCTTTAAATTCAATTCAATTAAATAGTCATAGAGGTAATTGTTGATATGACGTCACTGTAAAGCATAGAACAGCCATATAATTGAATGCGAGATCTTTGTGAATTTAGGCTCAACTACAACGTTGAGATCTGTCATTTAGCTTATTTATCTATCTTCATCTTTAGGTGGGTAAAATGAATGTATATCTAATTGCGGATTGAGCTTCCTTCGTCGTCACATTTCCCGGAAATTCGGCTGGTCTTAAATGCAATGGAAATGGTTCTTAGTTTAAAAAGTTCGATTCAAAAGGAAAGGTATTATATCGCCAAAACACAATTTCCTCAGACTAGAACACGGTTTCTAAAAAATCGAAGAGCGGTGCTAAATCACTCGACTAGACACCCTCACGGCAGCTTATCTCTGTAGCGGAACGACCTCGGTTTTAAGCGAAAGCACCCTGTTTAGATCGCATCCATGAGGGTAAATGTCTACTAAGCAGGGAGAAGGGCTGTTAGAGCTACAAAAACAAGCGAAGCAAGGAATTAGCTGTGGTTCGAGGGAGTTTAGCCTGCATGGTCGAAACTCAAAAAATAAGGCAGGAACTGTCACTACTTTAAATTTTACGGTCCCTAAGCTTATCAAGTCTGGAAAATGAAGCTTTCCTTTGGAGCTCATGTCGACAGGGATGACTTTCGAAAATTCTAGATAGTATGTAGCTTGTTTCGACCTAAAGATTATGTTCTCATCAACTGAGACAGATTTTCTAAAGGTTGTAAGTTACCAGACCCAGCAGGCCAAGCAAGCACTGGAAAGCTTTTCGGCTCAATCTCAGAGGTTACGGTAAGGTATTTGCTTTCTTTAGACAGACGAAGCTAATGAGAACTTTTGGTATTTTTGACTAGTCACGATTCATTTCATAAACATATCACTGTGATTGACATATCCGTACAAAAATAGTGCGTCTAGTCTCTAAAGAACGTATCCCCCCGATTCATAAATTTCGACTACAGTGTGTGAAAATTGTGCAATAAGTAAATTTTTATTTGTGTAGCATACTTATAGGCGTGTAAAGTGGGCATGTCCGACAGTACCCATTCAGGCATAAGAGGGTAAAATTCATCTCTTTGTGGAATATGCTCAAAAAGGAGAGCAGTTAAACTCATGTAAAAACTCATCCGAGATACTTTCTAGACTAAGCACATTTTTTGCAAAGATTGTGACAGCCCAGTACGTTCTTTCTACCTCAGCGAAACGGAGACAGCGGAACCGTTTCTATGAGTTTAGTATTTAGGGTCAGATAAATTGGGAGACAAGTATATCTTTGCAGTTTGAAAATCTACTTAGGCCCACTTGCACCATGGCAAGTTATGTTTTTAACCCAGAGTTAATTTGAAAATTTATCAAAAACGTATGAGTTCAACGCCTCCTTTGAAGCTAACTCTGAGTTAAAAAGATAACTAGGCCTTGACATACAATCATCATTCAAAAATTCCTAGGCGGATAACAGATTTACATAATGGGCTCGAAATAAGTTCATTTTGCAAGCGATCAAGGTTGAAGCTTCTCAAACAATGAAAATCCATTTCCGTTTAGCGGTCAACAAAACAAGTTGTTGAACCTGCATTCTGATTCTATCTTTGATGTCGTCTGCTCGCATTTGTTTTTATATTCTTTATTTACTACACATTCGCGTAGGTATTTACAATAATTTTTTATACAAGTTTTATGTTTTAAAAATAATGCAATTATCAGCAAATGCATAGCTCGTTAAATTATATGTGAGTACTTGATGCAGTGGTGCCCAACTGAATCAATCTTCCGACAAATAGTTTCTACATTTTTACTTTGAGCTTTACCATCTAGACGATTTTGGCAGAGGCCAATCAAGCGTTCCAGACGGATTTTTTAAATGGTAATGATTATTTTAATTGTTAATTGATATTAGAGGAAAAATTAAAACGATATGCACAGCGATGGTATGGGATGACATGTTTCGAAGTGCCCGACTTCTCATCAGACCCCTTCTCGGACACTGGGATACGAACCCAAGTGTCTGCACCAAAGCCGCTGTTAGAGTAGAATTTTAATTGTTTTTCAAGAAGGCAATTATTGATTGAAAAAAACTGTAGGTCCCACCAATTTGTAGGGAAAATTCAAATCGGCACACCACAAATTGGAAGAGAAGCTTGGCGCAAAAATCTCTTAGGAGGTTTATGATGATATACCTGTTGTATATCGCGCCATAGAGAGAGAGAATTATTGATTGATTACGATTAGAAACATGAAAAAAAAAATAAAAAATTATCAAAAAAAAAGTTGTTTTGATTTCTTTTGATAATTTTTCCTTTTTTTTGGATTTTTTGTTCATTATTTCAGTATTGTTGATGTGTATATTTATGTGCTTCTACAACAATACTTAAAAAAAATCTAAATAAAACCAAAAGTAGTCAAACCAGTTTTTTTTTGATTTTCTTTAATAATCGTAAAAAATCATGATTTTTTTTGATTATTTTTATAAAAAATTAAAATAATTAAATGGATTCTCAAGAAAGTAACTAATCAAACCAGTAATCATTACGATTAGTAATCATTATTTAACAGGTCTGGTACAATCACGCCTTTTACCCATGGAAAAAGTTCCAACTAATTTTATCGTCGTCTTATCTGGTAATGCCATGGTCTATGCTTCCAAGCAGTATTTCATTACTGGTAAGAAAGTGACTAATCACGATAATTGTTGGATTAGTGGTAGATTTTGAGCGTAACCGGTAATTTTGTAATTGGAGGATTATCTAAACGAAAATTGTTACCGTCTTACACTTATTGTAACCGCGATTCTGGCCTGCATGGAAACGTTGCCAAAAACGAAAAAGGCGCAATAGAGAATAACATGAAAATGCGAACCAAATTTCGTGTAAAAAATTCTACAAAATTTGTGGTGTTTTCTGTCCACGAAAATATTTTCAAAACATCTCCAATTTTGCTCCAATAAATATAGATTCAAGATAACTCCACTTAGTTAAAAGACACAAGTGAAACTCGCTTATCAGAAAGAACTACGCATTTTTCAGTTTATATTCAGAAAGTTACAATTAATATTCAGAAAACTACAATTAATATTCAGAAACTTACAATTCATATTCAGAAAAGTTCATTCATTTTCTTTTGTTCTTTTCTTCAATCAAATTTTGTGAATTTTGGGAAAGTAGGCGCTGGCCACTTTTCAGCATAAAATTTTTGCTATTTTCAAAGGCGATTGCTTGTAGTTTGAACTAGATATCTCAATCAAAATTGGTCAGCTGCTTCTCAATAGTATGTAGTATACTCCTGCTAAAAATTAAGCAAATCTGATAACACACAAGCGAAATATCCGGGCAAGTTGTTAATACCCCACTGCAATAGGGAAGTTATATACCTTTTTTGATTTTCATACCTTTAATAAACATGAAATTTTTGTAAGTATGAGAAGAAGAAGAGCTGGGCTCATAAATAAGTAAACTGAAATAATAAGGACGATGAGCTGAGTCGATTTAGCAATGTCCGTCTCTCCGTCCGTCTGTCTGTCTGTCCGTATGTCTGTTTGAACGCAAATTTTTTAAACATAAAATGCGCATGTATTGGTATTTTAAAAAAATGTGGTTAGCAGTTGTTGGCAGGGACGCTATTTATATACAAATAAATTAATAGCGGCCGCCGTGGTGTGGCGGCAGTGTTGCCGGCCTACCACACCGAAGGTCCAAGATTCGAGTCCTAGGACTGGTAACATCAAAAATGGTTTAAATAAGTTTTTCAAAACGGGGTCGCCCCTCGGCAGTGGTTTGGCAAACTCTCCGACTGTCTTTCTGCTATGGAAGCCTTCTTAGCAAAAATTCATATCCTTTGTAGATGCCGTTCGAAGTCGGCAAAAATCTGTAGGTCCCGCCAATTTGTAGGAAAAAATTCAAAACGGCACACCGAAAATTGGAAGTGAAGCTCGGCGCAAAAATCTCTTAGAAGGTTTATAATGATATACCTGTTGTATATCGCGCCATACATTTATATTTTTTTTTAAATTAATTTATCCCTCAAAACTCATAATAGAAGTGTTTTTATTGAGCTGGCTTTATAATACGAACTGAAAAATATTAAAATAGACCTGCGTAAATTGGTATGCCATAATAGATCACTTTTAGGTATATAATGTTCGGTTCCACCCCAACTTAGACTTCCTTACTTGTTTTAAATAGTTTTTGTTGTTGGAATTTATAGAATTAATTTTTTGCAATACAGTGTTATATAATTGATGCCTTTTTGCCTAGCTGGAGCTTTTTCGTAAATCTTTTGTACTCATATTCTAATAGTACATGTATACTCGTACACACAAACCAATATTTCTATGAATTTCCGGTGACGTAATCATTTTGAAGTTTAATTGGAGTATGTCTGCTCGTATATTTGCAGGTAGACATTGGGATTTGGATTAGATACTTTATTGCTGAGTTCTATAGCAATTTATTTCTCTGCATAAACTCTTTTTTTGCACGCCATGTATCTGCATAGTAGAGCTTGGTAAGAGACTTGGATAGTTTTCGTGGGGTGTTTATAGCGTCCAGCATGAAGTTGTAAAGAACAACCCTATTTAACAGTTTTTAAAAAAGTAGAAGAAATAACTTTAAAGTTGCCTTGCAATCTGAATGCTAATACCAAGACACCAAAATGAAAATCCCCGGATGGGGTACCCAATGGAACTTGCTGAAACCATCTTTTAATTTTTTTCACGCTAGTTACTCATATACTAAGCCAAACAATATTGGTTTGAAAATATATTTTTCTACATTTCATGCAAAACTGAAAAAAGAGTGTTAACTTTTTCTAACAATCTTTAAACGCTCCGAACGAAAATGTCGACTGACCCAAAAATTTCAGAATACACCCCCAGTAATTTTTTAATTTTATATGACTATCTCTGTTCATCTTAATTTTAGCTTAAACCTGTGTTTAAAATGTCTATGATTGGTTTAAATTTTTAACGCTTATTTTATTAAGTAAGGCCAATTTACTTAAAATATTTGACGACGCCATTTTTAAAATAACAGTAAATGATATTCGACCTATTGGCATCAGAATAAAAATATTTCAGTGCTGTCAATTAAAAAAAAGCCATCAGAATTATTTATTTTCCATGTACTATATGTAGAACAAATGTACGCAGGAGGTTAAGCCTGCACAATACCAAAAGGCTGTAAAAGTTGTCAAAATAATTTTTTGCCGATAAAAATGTTGTTACCACACTGGAATCAGGGAGTCACAGAGAGTTTAGCACAACTCTGTTTATATTTCTTGCAAATTTTCTCGCCGAATATATGTCATCCTATGTTATATAAGCCATTTTATGTTATTTTGTCCCGATACATGATATTTCGTGTTTTTTATGTCTGTTACACTGTGTTTCGTATTATGTTAGGGAATGATATATTTTCTTGTATGTTCTTTCTTATATAATGTTATGCTATGTTTAGTTATGTTTTGTATTGTAGATATATATTATATATTTTGTTATGTTTTGTACGTTAGTTTAGCTTATGGCTGTTGTGGTACACTATTTTCATTGAAACAAAGCTTGAAAATTAATGATAAAAGCAACAATAAATTTAATTTTTAATTACATATTCAAATACCGTATATAAAAATATTTTTTACTCACATCGAATCGTTTTTGGCCTTGATGTGATTAGCTCCGCCACGCCGGACACCACCTGGCCAGCAAAATAGACCCCCAACGGGTTGTTGTCAAACGTTATCGTACATTTGCTGGCCATATTTTGTATATGGAAGTATGTCTCTAGGTATGTGTATTTAGTTTATATTCCAGCCAAATGGTTTATTATTATATTTTCAGGTGTTTAAGATTTGATAGTTTTGATCTCAACTGCTTTTAGAGTTGTGTCAAAAAATGTGGATTGATACTCCAGCTGTTCCTTATGTTAAATTTGAAGAACAAATAAAGCAATTCGGGAACGGAGTATGAATTTCACATCCTCGACGATGCTGTTTGAGGTTTTTTGTATAGAGCTGGTTACATGAACTATTTACCCTTCAGTAAAATTGCGAACCAGTTTCAAAAGATAATCTTAAGCTACACGCTTTTGCGAATCATAGTGTGCCGGTTACAAAAGTGATAGTTTAAAGACAGTTTCAAATAACGTATGTCGAAAATCACTCATCCACAACCAAAACTAGCTCCAAACTTTCCGATAGGGCACAGGTTGAGAACTAGCCAAAGCCAAACTATCTTAGAACTGTCGGAATGAAAACCGGTTCAGAACGAGCTACAAAGTAATGCACTGGAGACAATTGCCACCGCCAATGACATCGTTATGTAAAAGTGGACAGTTGAAAGCATTGCTTAAGTATTGAGCTAGAACAGGTTGTGTCGTCAAACGGTTTAGCTCAGGGATAGTTCTGAGCTAGTCCAATGTTCTGCAGGGTACATACATGCATATAGGCAGAGCTGAACACCGTTTTTGAACCGAATTTTTCATTTTAATTCAAGTAAAATCAAGTTAGACAAAGAAAATTGCTTGCCGGATAGGATTTTTCCCCCCGAAATCCGGGCTTAAAAGTAATACCTTTTTTTTGTATACGAAGATTATGAAAGCTTAGAGCCGTTTTCTGTCAAATAAACTGACTGTTAGTTCTTACGTAGATTGGGAACACGGCCCATAAAGACTGGCTCTAATTCCTATTTTGGGCTGGGAGAAGAATGCTTAAAAAAAACTTAATCAATGCTTATTTTAAGCTATACTCGTAGCTTATGCGAAACTATAAAATTTCGGAACTCCAAAGAAACCAGCACTTTCCACAGGGTTGTAACAAAGCGAAATTAGTGTTAGAAGAGTTGATTCTATTGAACAGTTGAAGAGATGTTTGGTTTCATAGAGGCATACCACATGCAGGGCCGAGACCTACAAAGGTACAGGTATGGAGGTCGTTAAGAGCACTCCTATGGTTCCGCGGAACAAAAGGCTTAGTAATGTGATGCTTACTGAGATGTTTCCTTAAATCCTTGATATGTGGATCTTCGTTGAACAGATCTCTGTTTGGATGTCTGGGTTGATGGCAGTTCAGTTTACTGACTCTTGTACAACTTTGGCTTGGTACTGAACCAAACCCCGTTGATTTCCGGAATGGTTTGCAGCTCTGGGTATATGTTTGTATATTTAAATTTGACGCTAAATTTCAAGGTTGCAATGCCGGTGTCAATACGCACTAATGTATCAAAATGTGTCGTTGTTGAAATTTTAGTATCTGCAAACTTGCCTACTATTTTTCGTTTAGGTCAAATTCATAACACAAAAACCAATCATTTGAGTTCAATTTAACACATAACTCAATTACTGTTTATTCATTTTATGATAAGCTCCCGAGTTATTTATAGCACAATAATCAATATGACATAATTTCACACGCACGCGACCGAACGACCGATTGACTGACCCACCCAGCCCAGTTCAAACTCATTCCCACATGTTGTACTCTGCACGGAAGCAAAACCTGCAAAACAGTCACAAATGCTGCTGAAACTTGTTGACTAAAGATGAATGTGTCTGTTCAGCAAATTCTCTTCTCGTTTGGCTCGAATCTTTTGTTTATTCGTGAGATTGGTCTCCTAAATCTAGTCTATTCGCCAACAACTTCAAAACGACACTGAATTAAATAAATAAATAAAAATTATACAAAGGCAAAACCGTGCACAAAGAGGTAGCAAATAGCAGCCAGTATTCCGAAGAAAGACGCAACTCTCAATTACGTGTTGTTGGAGCCCTGTGAATGGGGATCTAAATTTGTAAAGCCCCCTGCAAGAAAAATGTTTCAATATCCGGTTTACGATAACTGGCACTTTGTTTGTCAGATAACCGAGGAACTTCTGTCAATCAAACTGCTGAATGGCGTTAACCGGCATTGAAAATACGGCCCTTAATTACAAATCGTGCTGTCCAAAATAGGGTAGTAATTTCTCTGACATAAATATGTCCCTATCACACTTGCAAGTTTGGTATTGAGGGAACAGACTCTTCCTTGTCGGACAACTGTTTTGTCCAAAGAGGGTACATTAATTGAATAATTTATATAATGCCTTTTGTTTCATCACTAACAACACATCTGTAGTGGAATTCACTAACTTATAACGATGCTAGTTTTCAAGATTTTAGTTAACGATTTTGTCGCCCGCATAATCGACTGTGCTATTCACTAACTTAGCTATAACGATTCGGGTTTAGGATTCCTCATCCCAAGACAAAACGTATGCTAAGTACTCGCATGCCATTTATTTTATAATACTAACATTAAACTTTTTTAATTTTCGCTAATAACCTCAAATTATTGGTTGTTTATTTAACGAAACAATAAACGAATGTCATAAAGAATGGTTAATGAATGCCGAAATCGTTATAGTCATCGTTAAGACAAAATATCGATTTCGAATGTCGGTGTAGAAGTTAGTGAATTCCACTACTGATATCAAGATTAAATGGGCGAGGTGGTTGTCTATGCCATATTCAATGAAATTTGTTGGGAAATCCCCGAAGTACGATAAAGTCCGTTTAATGCAATTGTTGGGGATTCCCCAATAAATTTCATTTCATTGCGAACAAACGGCTTATTTTCTTTTTCTCTTTTTTATGCAGAAATATAAAGAGCCACGAACTTGTCTGCAGCTGGGCATCGATGTTGGTGCAATACAATTTTCCCTATAGGGTACACTCCCACATATACATAGGTACGTAAGGGTGTGTATCAGTGGCGCTCATAAAATTTAAGTAAAAAGGTGTTCCACCATTATTGAGATGGATGGCGTGGATACCCTTTGAAAAGCGCCGTCATGGTATACGTATGAGGATTTTTAAAACATAGGAAATTCTGTGCAATCATAAGACTATTGTTCAGGGAACGTTAGATCATGCATAGTTCATGTACTTTAGATTATTCCGCTGATTTTACCACATCCATCCGCTGGAATTTTTACCAATGCAACGATGTTTGACGGAGCACCACGGACTATCAAGGGCATCGGCTTCTAATTCTAAGGTTATCCCAAAAGTATTTTTATTCACCTATTTCTGGCACCGGCATTCCGCCAAGTTCTTATCTTTGGTTTAAACTGGATACATTAGACTTGGGTTCCCATATCCAGAGTTTTTGTGACGATCTGAATGTACGCCTCGCGTTGATGATCTCTTTTACTGGCGTAATGATTACATAGGCCCGTAATCATAGTCGTTGCTTAACACGCGCTTTAATTAAAATCTTTACTTAACTTAAAAAGATATTTACCGCCATATTCTTAAGCATCTTGTCAGCGAGACTACTGACAATTGTTTTAGCCCAATTCCACTTGTTCCTATAATTTTCCATAACCATTGCAGCTGTCACCACCTCGTTTGTAGATGACAAGCAAGCTGAGAATAGCACCATTAAAATGCTGGTCAATCATAGTCATATTAAACAAAGATTTTGGCTGAAATAAAATGAAGCAGGGTCCCCTTATGAAAATAAATTTTATTGGTTGGTGGTATGAACAAATTGTTTATGTTTTGCAAGGTCACCCTGTGTCAACTATTTTATTCACAAACCAATGTATACTACGGTATGGTATGGTATATAATAATAATAATATTACCCACCATCCCGCCCAACCGACACAAGGGGAGCATCCGCATTACACGTGGATCAAATTTGCCGAGTGTTTGAAAGGCGGAGGTTTGTTAAGCGTCGAGATCTCAAACTGCTCAGCTACAGAAAAATTTTCATTTCATTTTGGACTTCTACACACGGCGCCAACCTCAATGGTGTTAGAAACGGATTTTTTAAAAATGACTCTGCGTTCTAGCAGAGAGATAGGAGGAGATCCAACTGGTGAGACCAGGTTGAGAGCCAACAAGATCCAAGTTGTGAATGAGTAAAGAGTGGCAAACTTTGTCAAATACTAAAATCTGTGTAAATAACGTCAGTGTGAAGATTATCTCTAAATCCATTCGACACGCGGGTTGTAAATTCAAGTAAATTGGTTGTGGTCGATTTACCCTTACAAAATCCATGCTGAGAATCTGCTTGTTTTCTATAGACGACTTACTCCCGCTTTTATACAGAGGTATGAGAAAAGACTCTTTCCATGAAGTGGAGAAAACGCCACACTGTAAAGAAAGATTAAACAAATTGGTCAGAGGTTGGAATATGGTTTCAGCACACTTTTTAAGAAAGCATGTTGGTATTAAATCAGGTCCGTATTTGAATGACTCCTTCCAGGTCTTGGAATAAGTAATGTCACAAAGACAACCATAGACACATACTGCGATTTAAAATGTTAAAATGACGTTTTCGTAATTTTAAAATTAAAACTCCGTCTTAGACATAAAATGTATTTTAAGTTGACTATGACAGACATGAAATGATGTTTATTTTAGAATAATGTTTAAGTAGATAAAAATCTATTTTAATTTGACTATGACTACGGGCCATAGAATTTAAGAAATATTAGGGCCGGGTATTTTGCGATAGTTTACCATTTTAATAAACGCCATGTTCCAGAATGGGCCAGTGAACGCGGTACTCTTACCCCTCCGTACGCTCCTGCTTAACTGAAAATACAAATTTATGTATCCATGTAGAAGTTAGGTAGAGCTTAGAATAGTTATAAACCGAAAATTTGGATACACATTTCGGAGCTCCGTCTCCCTTGTATTATTTATCTATGTATGTAAGAATGTTTGTATGTGCTGATATGTCGTATTTGTTCGGCAAATTCTGCCATAATAGAAATAAAACATAGAAGACGGTCCTACGCATGAAAACAAGTTTGCGGGATGGTAGTATGTACATATGTATGTTTATTAGGGTGCGTCTTATTTTTTTCTCAGACCTTTCAACAACGTCGGTTTAATATTACACGATGCCTTCACCGCTATCATCCGAAGGTTCTTCCAACATTTACGGAAAGCAGTTTTGGTTAGTGCCAACAGCAAATGCCGAGAGAGGGAAGTTTATCGGCAAACGTCTTACCTGAAGGGTTGTTGAAACTCTTTACTCAGCTCGTAAAATAGTGTTTGTGGAGAGAGCTTTAAAATGTGGAACCTGAACAGGAGAGAGAATGGAAAACCAGACTGTGGCACTACTTGTTTAGTTATTTAGGTGTTAGACCTCTAATGCAATTGAGTTTGTCCCGATATGTATTAGCCGTCATTGTAGTATGCCCAAGTTGAACAACATACGCAGCAGTCCATAAACTGGTGATGTGAGTTCCAAAGCATCCACGAAAATCGTAGGTGACAAAGAAAAATTTGAGTGTGTGAAAGTTTTACCGCGGTAAGGATAAGGTGGGAGTGCCATAGGGCGTTTTCGCATAAGATCTTCAAAGCTTTAACAAAATACAACTGAAGGTTTCAAAATGGAAATTTACATTCAAAAAGCAATTGAAATAGTTGTTTAGGCTCGATGCTATCAAAAAGTATTGCATTCATATTCAGTTCAATGTACGTACCTACTGTTTCAGATGGTCTTAGGCTCAAGCTGACAATACGGATTTCTTGTTTATGTGTGTTAGCTGTCGGACCCATACTCGACAGCTTCGCACCAGATCAAGCATAGGCTTTGGTTGCCCAAGTTTTCTACACTATGTGATAGTTGACACCAAAATTTCCTACCGAAACTGGTATCATTAGGTATGAGATTCCAAAGAATTGTTTAGTATTATCTCTGAATGAGAGATGATTGCAAATTTCCCACGAGCAACAAATTTGGAGAAATTGCCAGAATTGACTGACAGCTAATTGCCATTGGCACATGACAAGCCAAAGTAAACCAGCCAAAGTTAGAATTTTATTTACTGCTTGCAGCCATTTGAGCCCAAGAGGCAAATTGAGGCAGGTCGACATACAACATCGATACTTTTCATGTATTTTGTTTTAGTAATTCGCAGCCGTAATGTTAAAATCAAATCCAATTCGAGAAAGAAGTTGCAAATAGCTTAGATAATGCTTCCAAATGATTTAGTTCGCCATTTTTAAGACACGGCCGCCAGGTGAGCTGGTAGTGGTGCTTACCAACTACACCGAAGATCGCATTTTCAAGTTACGGCATAAATAACTTAAAAATGTTTGGAAAAAATTTCTTCAAAGCGGCGTCGACCCTCCGCAATGGTCGGCAACCCTCCAAGTGTATTTCTTTCTTATGTTCAGAGTCGACAAAAAACAAAAATAAAAGCAGCACACCGCAAATTGGTAGAAAAGCTCGCTCTTAATCTCCTTATATAATAGACTGAGTCCGATTTTCATTATTATATTTAAGAAACCAATTGAGTGATGGAACTTAATCACGTGGATTATTAAAGCACTCATTAGCGCCCTCGTTTGATACCCATATTGCATTGACACATTTTGGTTCATTTTGTTCCACATATTGGTCGACACTCCGAAACCAGTAAGTTACCAAAAATGGAATATCTTAAACTTTAAGTTGGACGTCAAGCAATGTAACGCAGAAAATTGCATTCAACTCTATTCAGCAGTTTTTTAATGGAAACGCGCACAAACATACCGACAGACATTTCGTAAAAAGTGTTCCTTTGGATTCTATTGGCTTAATAAGGTCAATAAGGTCAATAAGGACCCCTTCAATACATTTTTCTTGAATATCTGCAATGTAGAGACATCAACCTTTTGTCGTTGATGTTGTTTGTAACGACAAACGACTCCCCGACGTTGTAGTCCATTGCCGGATATGAACCCGGTACTGCCCGACTGTCGTAGTAGCGATTTGGTATGACCAGTGCAACCTTCTAGGTCATATCACCCCTCCTTCGTAAGGAAGGAGAAGATGGGTAATGAGAGGTGAGAAGCATCATATCCGTAGATCAACCATCGAGTTGCACGTCCTTTGTGCATTTTAGTCGCCTCTTACAACCGGTATGCCTACCAGGGGCACATCCACATGATTTAATTTTAATACATGATCCCTACCAGCAAACTGACAGTCATTTGTTACAACATCTGAGAGTCAATCTAACAATCAGGGACTTACATCATACTCTTAAAGCGAATAGCAAAAAATTATGTCAACAACGGTGAACGTGTGAGTACGGTATGTTCTTTTCTTATCGCGCGCGTAGCTTTGGCCTGTCCTGTAATGTCAAACTCAGCCAAATTCAAGGCGAATTCGAGTTTTAGCAATGGCGCCCAAAGGAAATCCATAAGGCGAATTTGGATTTTGACAGCTCGCATCCGATTTACAAAAACAAAATACATGGGAAATTTACATATATGTTCCCGCGGCCACTTGTATAAATTCGCCTTGTTCGTGTTCTTTCCATTAGTTCTTAGTCGTTGTTGGCAACAACGGACACCCGTGTGTTAAGAAACAACCAATCTAGCATGAAAGTATCAACATTGTTAAATAAATTATCACTGCTGTCAAAAAGAGTGTGAGTGTGTTAGTAAACAAATCAGCGTTTCTTTTAGGGCCGCTTTCATAAAAGCCGGTAACTGCTAACCGGAGTTTAATTGACGTATTTTGTACGGTTAGCTGTCAAATTAATCGCCGATTAGGCTTAGCCGGCCTTTATGAAAGTGACCCTTAGAGAATTATGCTAAATCCTAAAAATATCAATCATAAATAAAAATTAAAATTAAAAGCTGATTAAACAAAAAACGTAATCATTTGTGGCAATCAGTTGATTTCCTTTATTGAAAATTCTATTGGCCAGGATATTTTCAAATTACTTTTCTTAAAATTAAGCCATTTTTCAAGCAAACTAACGTCAAGTCGTTCGAAAATTACTAATCAAGAAAAATGGACAAGTGTAAACAGGAATAGAAAACACAAAATCGAACGCAAACAGAATTCAACTGTTTCCTCGTAAAAATGAAGTAAATAAACGAGGTAATGCGTCAAGGAGATACCGAACTTCAACTTCGTAACAACAGATTCGACGGATATGGCAAAGTAGATTTGCTCTAATTTGAGAGATACGTCGACGGAGAAGTACTGTATCTGCTTGACGCATAACACGTGTTTTTGAAACAATCGATTTCTCCTTTCTCTGGCAGCGCTAAAATGAACAGCTGTTCTGGTTGTTGCCAATCGGTTGGGGTATAGATATCTCGTTTGCGCACATGAGCGCAAGAATGGTATTCTTTTGTTATTAGTAGCAATTAGCAAGGGGAAACTGTGAATGGGAGAGTTTTTCGATGAGTATTTGAGGCGGGTGGAAATAGTAATTGCACAAAATGGGCATAAAAAGAAAAATCTCAAAAGCCGAAAGGTACTGGTGTAGCGGTAAATAGGTGTAGAGCAGAATTGTGTGAGCAATGAGAGGATCGATTCATAAATAATTCTTGCATTTGCAAACTATCGTAGTTTTCGTCTCTTTTTTTTGGTGAAATCGACAACTTTCTATAAGAACTAGTGAAAATTCCACCAAGTGCATGTGGAACATTTGAAAGGAAACAGTATAAAACTCCAATGGAGTGACAATTTCGTAGTGAAAAACCGATGCAAGAACAATAAAGAATGTATTTTAGTTGATGGTAAACTGCTAAACAACATAAATAGAATCAATGATGGAAGTAGAGGGAGGAAGCAAGAGCGGGCGTATGATTTTGCTTTGCGTAGTGCTATAGTGTCAAAGTGAGTTATTTTTGGATAAAAAAGAATGAAAACAAAAAGAACTGCAAATATGAATTTGGCATTCTTGGTGGCTTAGCTGGATAAGGAGACTTTAAGCAAACGTAACATAATTCGGGAACGCCTCGCTGAGAATTAAGAAAATTTTGGTATTTATATAAAAAAAAAACTGTGTGAAAAAAATTAAAATGGAAACGGAGAGGCTACGCATAACACTAAGCAATCCAGAAAAGGTGTATTCTGCAGGCGAAACAATAAAAGGAGACGTTTTGCTGAATTTAACAAAGCGCACAAAAATACGTGGTAAGTAAAAAATATGTATGGAAATTAATCTAAAACGCCGAACAAAAATTGTATACCAAACGTGAATACCTATTAGGGATGTTACGAATATTTATGTATCTCCGCATATGCAAATTAGTTCTACCGTTTCCAAAATTCGCTTTAGCATTACATTAGGTACTATCGGAGCGTAGTATGCCTACAAACCATGGCTAATCACTTTTGCCGTGGTGAACACTCTGAAAGACCAACCTATAATTATGGAATTTGTATGGAATACAATAAGTGCCTAAAAGTATACAGGCTTTAAAATCTCTCACTACTCACTGACCTAGAAAGTTGCACTTGTCATAACCAATCGCTACTACGACAGTTGGGCAGTGCCGCAAGAGAGTACCGGAACGTACCGGGTTCATATCCGGCAAACGACTGTCACTTTAGACAACACTCCCCAAAACCTTCGGCGTTAAAACCAGCAATTATGTATGGATCAACTCGAAAAATACTACAGAAAAACAGACAATGTTGTTGGTGTTGTATCAAAGAATAGAAGTTTTTAATCAGTCGCCGTCTTGTAATCAAAGTGAATTTTCATCTTCCTCGAACCACTAACTACTTTCATATATTCTACTTTTGAGCTTCATATTTGACAATAGTGGTACAAAAATGTGGATAATAATTAGAGCTCCAAATGAGACGTATAGTACACAAAACTCATTTACGAGTTCCATGTGGCAAACACACCAAAATTTAAGCTTTCTTCGCAAGACCTGTAGACCAAGGAGGTGCGATCAGAAGCACTCTTCGAAGGTTTAGCGGAGTATTCTATCTTTACAAATAACAGCAACAGCAGGGGGCTTTGAATATCACAGCGGTAAGGAATGCCTGTGGTCATGATTCAATACTCGTAACTAGAAGGTTAGCTCTCTAGTGACATATTTTTACAATTGCCGCCATGTTGCTGCCTGAAAAATTGTCATTTAGATTCTGGGTTGCCTTTTATCGAAACTATGTTAAAATAGT
This sequence comes from Merzomyia westermanni, assembly GCA_949987695.1. NCBI lineage: Eukaryota > Metazoa > Arthropoda > Insecta > Diptera > Tephritidae > Merzomyia > Merzomyia westermanni. The sequence continues at coordinate 15,996,875 of OX465288.1, read as the reverse complement.
AGTTAAAAATGTAATATTATACAAAACTTTAAATATGTTGGTTTCAGAATATAGATTAATTTGCAGTATTATTTAGATCGACCCTTGGGCGTGTAGTGTAGTCGTGGACGTTTAAAACTCGGGACATTCCGGTATGTAGCAATGGCTGTCTTAAAATTTTGTCCCTGCATACTTATATACTTACTTAGGTCTATCGTGACCTCAAAGCTGTTCCTTATGTGATTCGAAGTCTTGTTTTTAAAAAAACTTTACTACTATTCTCTGGGTTTGATAATGAGTTCTGTATTAACTTATGTATAAAGCAACAATTTAAGTAAACTTCTGTTTTAAGTTTGCATGAATAGTAGCAGCCAATTCTATCTTATTGAAATTTATCACTTTACTATTCACTTGATAGACTATGGGTGTTTGTCTTTATGCCCTGAAAAGTTTCCAAAAAATATGCATCTTGTCAATTTGTCATTATTATTAAAAAACATAGTCCTATAGTCAGTAGCACGAATGTGCAATTATTCAGAGTTTGAGTTGATAAATTTACTGTATTAGCCATTGAAGGTTCTAGGTTTGACGAAAATCCCTGGTATCACGTTTACACAAAAACCACAATATTTTGCGGTGCATGTAAACCGGATGAGCCGAAATCAAACTTTTAATCTTGTTTTGCCCAAATTTCCTTTTAGCACATCATGATTCTGGCAAGAGGGCGAAGTATATAGGTATTTTGATTGCAGATACGTATGCACATATATATATATTTAAATGTTTGTTTGAGCAGTGACCGTTTTTTATTGTTTTTTTATTTGATTATAGAGAAAATTTACATTTATACAGTGATAGTATGGGATAACATGTTTTGATGTTGTATTTATTGACCTTACAAATGTATACTACTAATTTCCTACTTTTTTGATTTTTCTTCTACCATTTCCTCGACAAATAAAAAAATACTCCTACTTTTTTTTCCTTCGCAAAAGAACCCCAGAAAATGGGAGTGTCAAAAGTAAACGTCAGCTAGAGAGCTAACCTTCTTTTTATTGAATCATGGCCTGTGGTAAAGAGCGTTTAAAAACGACAACCAGAATTTTTTTTAAATTTTTTTAACCTATTCGCCTTAATCAATATAAAATTGTAATACATTTTATTTGTAGCATCTCTAATATGCATACATTGTTACATATGCACATACATAACGGCATGTGATTGCATCTTGGAATTCTTCTTTATTCTATCATTGCATTGACCATTCGCAGTTGCCTCTCAAGAATATGGCTATGTATGCCTGTACAGTATACCCTCAATAACAGTAACCGGATAGAACGTAGATATTTATCGCTACAACAACAACGTAGATATATGGTCGGGTCTACTTAGATTAAAATCAGCGACAGAACGAGTTTAAATTTGAATGAAATTATTTTGAATAGAAAAAACTTTTTAGTTGTTTTGGTTTAAGGAGTTTCTCCCAGCAATGAGGAGAAATCCAGAGATGTGTAATGTTGAACGGATCGACCTATTATGCAATTCAATCACACAGGGGTGGATGCGACTTTTCTGAGTATACATCAAAACATATTATCAAATTTGGCCCAATCCTGTTGAAGCCGCGATGTTTCTGGGACTCCCGTTAGAAGAGCTTGCTGACAATGTTGGGTAAGGGAGGTGATATTTTAGGCAGGTTACGCTACAACAAAAACAACATCAATTTTGGTGTGATCAATAAAATTATGAAAATCAGTTTTTGACAGATATCTGTAATGCTGGTTGTTTTAAAGAAAGAAAAAGAAAGGAAGAAAACGTAGACACTTCCAAGCACAGTATTCTTGCACTGCCGAAAACGCCACATGACACTGATTACAATCGAAACTATTCACGAATATACTTGAATCGATTTAAATAGATAGTAGGGAAATGGGAAAGGTTTTATCGTAATTTTTACTTTTATTTAATTCAAATGCACTGAATAAACATACAATTTTTTTCTTATATAATTATAAGGAATGCAGTTTCAAACATGTTGAGCATAAATCTCACTTAAAGGGGCATGGGTCTAATCCGATCTCACTTAGTCTCACCTAAGGGGGGGAAAGGGGTAAAATCCTTGAAAAATGGCTCACGTAATTTATGGATGTACCCTTATACCTTAAGTACTATTACAAAGATAAACCAAAGGCAATTCTGACGGGAGTGAAATTTTGTTTAAACTTACGTGGGTAACTTAAAAAACCCTATCTTGTAAAATTTACGTTTTCTTGGTTATAATAAAATTGCTGTTAGGGCTTTCATTCATAGTTGCTCTTATCGAAGACGTACTGTAAATGTGTTTATAAAATTAATATATGTATGTATATATAAGAGGCGACTGAGAAAGCTGTTTTAATAGACCTTAAGCATTCTACAGAAACCTGAATCATCATAAATACATACATACATCCATAATAAACTTCAACTCTTCTTTTGCAATTAAATTTGCTTTACCCCGCCAACAATGTAAATAAGAGTTAAGTGGCTGAAGAACAAAGAATAATGCTTTCCATTTATATTCACACGCTCATACTTATCGTAGTTCGTTTACAAATAAACAAATCTTATCGGAAATATCATATTTCTCAAAAAAAAACAAAAAAAATTCATACATTTACGAGCAATATCGTTTTAAAAATTTGTTTATTTTTCTTTTTAAGTGCGCAAACTTTATTTTTGCTTCACGTTGCATGCATTGCTTTTGCTGTTGTTTCGTTTGTTTTGCTTCGCTGGCCTCAATAACGTCATTCTTATTTCCCGCAGTTCTTTGTATTTGGACGCGTTTTTTGGTTTTGTTTTGATTACATTGTGAATGCGCCATGAGCGTAAGAAGAAGCAGCTGCAAACAGATGGCCAGTATTGTTTTGCTTCATAGCACTTCTTGTCACCCTACATATTTCTGGTATATGTTTGAAATCTCTCTTTACTGACACTTCCTTGCAAGTTTTGTCACCGAACCAAAGATGAGTAGATGCGAAACTTTGCGCTCTCTGAGAGCGCTCGAAAAGCGGTCACTTTTTATAACATTTTCCAATGGTGCCAGTCTGGTGAAAAGAGAATATGAGCATTTTGAGTTGATTTTTGGGTATTTTGCAGTTTCCACACCGTTATGAGGTATGCAAAAGGCGTGTTACCCAATTAACTTTTGGGTGCTCAGTTCCCCAATAGGCCTATATCACCCATTTTAGAAGATATGTATAAAATAATCCAAGATATATTCAAAATAAAGTAAAAGTAAAAATTCAAATGAATGAAAATAATTGAAAAATACAGTAATAAATAATGCAGAATATGAATTTAACTAATTAGAAATTATAAAATAAAACAAAATAATAAATAATACCCTTTTATTCAAAATCACCTAGATTTGTCCTTCTGCCTTTTAGGGAATTTATACACACCCCGCAATACATTTCTTTGCGTACGGCATTATAAACACTTAATAATTATGTTCTTACCGCCTTTTCACTTTATGTTTATATATATACGATAAATTGTTTCAAATAAAGACGTTTATATTGAGCTCACTGTTTTTTACACCAGCAATCACAACAAATGAAATAGCACTGATTTTCGCAAATTGTTTTGGTGCGTTCTTTGCTTTCTGGATCCTCGTTTTTTTATGTATCTCGTCAGATTTTGCTCGATTATGCAGTGCTGCTAAGTAGCAACACATAGTGGAGCAAAATTTCAGTAGTGAAGTAAGAGAGTTGGAGAGTTTCGCATCTATTCGTCTTTGCACCTTAAAAGGAGCGTCTGGCTACACAAATTTTGTGGAACGTAATTGAAGCAAAATGTTGAGCAATTCTGAACTAAACTGGGCTTAATTGTCAAAACGTAGAACATTAACCACATACTATTAAATTTAGAATACGTCGAATATCGATACTTTTAAAGCTCTAGGATATGCACCGCAGTCCTGTTAGCTGTCAAACTTGACCGACAGACTCTTCCAGATAGCTCCGGGCGAACCGAATTCTTCCACAAATGACAGAAAGAGACAAAAGATGAGACCAAGATCGAATATTAAAAAAAAAAATACAGAAGACTTTGGCTGTTTCATATTTTCACGTCTACGCCTTAGGGGCTGATTATGTATGTATGTAAGTCGTCGTGACACTTAACGTCGCAGTCACTCACATTCATCCGTATGGAAGACTGAATATATTCGCAACTCCAATTTACTGGCAGTGACTGAAGGGAAGGAATGCTTTTATATATTACGAAGAATAATGCGTCGCGTTGCGTTTTACATAATGACCCTGTTAGATTCAACATTACAATAATACCAGAGGTTCCGAGTTATACGTAATTTGAACAAATTTTTGCCCAACTCTGCACTGCAGTGTAACCTTGATTTTATGACTTCCAAACATTATCTTAACTAAATGCATCTAAAAAACAAATAGCGGTTGCGGTGATTACGTTGAGTCTGCCATAAATCCAAAATGTGTATTTTTAAATTTGTAGATAAATAAAAATGCTCTAAAGACGGCATTTACTGACACTTTTACTTTCTAGGTTGTATGGAAAATCCGTCAGGCATACTTAGAATGGACAGATTAAAATGCTGCTATGGCGTTACACCACACAAGTTTTATTAAAATTCAGTTATGGGGAATACATTTCAGGGAACAGATAAGAGCAAAAGAGCATTCAAATGGGGACTTTAGACTCCAAAAAAAATCTGTTATTGAAAATTGTATTGATATTATATTTCAAATGGCGAAAATCTGAAAAGAATTTACTTTCAGTATATTTGCATTCCACGTCAGTCGTTTATGTGAATCAATAATGTGTTATATGCAATTTCGGGTGCGGCGGTGGAAATATTAAGTAAGCTGGCCACATTCTCTAAATTAAGAAAATTGCCTAATGGGGAAGAACACCAGCGCAATTGTGCCTTTGGTGAACTACCTGTACTCCAGTATGACTCTCGCAGCACATGTTGTGGGCCACCAGAACCCGTTTTCATTCTTACCTAAATAGGTATGTTAAAGGTACAGGGAGTCCGTTGAGAGTTACGGTAACTAACGGATATTGTTACAAATTCTTATTTCACCGCTAGAAGCAGCACAGCTAAAGGCAATGTTGATGCAAGGAATTGAATCATTCCGTACACATTGGCGCTCTCTTGAGATTTAAAGCTTCTTTAATTTCATTCAATGCCTTCACTTCAACTTTTTCTAGTAAAAAGAAAATGAAATTGTTTGCTTGGGAATTCGTGACTCAAGAATCGCTTTCGTCTACTGCTCCTGAAGCCTTATTAACGCTCAGCTGAAAGGAGGTTTAATTGTTTGAACAGTTAATCAAACAGTATAAAAAAAAAAATTTTCCGTAGCATTAAATGTCGCCAATTTCAGCAGCTTATTATCCTAAGAGTCCGACAATGTAGCCAGAAAGGCCTTGTCACACGTGAGTACTGAATCTGCGAAGAAATCCAAATTGGTGGTAGAAGACAAAACCTAGTTCATAAACAATCTTAATTGTGCCTCCCTAGGTTCACTGATTACAGTACTTCGAAGACAAGGAAGCTACAGGTTTACTTTCACTTACAGCGATGTTAACTCTTTTAGTGTTTGCCTACACTCGACCGACAAATTTGATCAGGTTATCATTGAATGCTTTTGCTTACAGCGAAACTTTCAGAATAAAACCTTTACAAATCATAACTGCAAGCGTTTTGTTCTGGGGCCGGAAGGGCTTCTGTGCCGTTAAACATTGTGCCAAATTTATACTAGGTGATAACACGGCGAATTCGTTGCTGTATTCATTCAGAGAGAGAGAGAGAGAGAGAGATAGTGCTTGAAGGATACGGAAAGAACGATGGAGAGAATGAAAGCGGGCGAAGAAGAGTGATAAGATGCTTACTATCTCTCTTTCATTAAAAAAGGGTAAGTAATGAATCGTTTCGTTACACAACACATAGACTGAGTGACGGAAGCGGAGAGCGGGAAAGATATACAGCCCAATTCTAAATATTCTCACGGAATAATTTTCTCTCGGATCTTTTTGTTCCCTCGGAAAAATTCCTCCAATTATGTTCTTCTACGCATGATCAAATAATTTATATGGTCGCTTCAAATGACATAGCGTCTTCTTCTTCCTCATCCACACCTTATGTCAAAAGCTTAGAAAATAGGCGAATCGTTTTTGCGCGTTCCCTCTCACATGTGCATTTTGACATAAGAATTCACCGACGTCAAACGGTAATTTCGTGTTGTTGGCCGTTCGCGTCAACCATATAAATCATTAAATCATGCTTCTACGGCATAGGTCGGGATTTTTTTTTTGTGAGGCTGTATTGGTGAATGCGAGAGTAACTTCGCTACAGTGGTGCTAAGAACAAAATGTTCGCGTCAGTTGCTTAACCGACAGCGAGGAAGTAACAATGTGATCGCTTTAGCGGAAAAATTGTATGATAATATTTATGCGCGTACTAAAAATTACTGATAAACATTTTTTCATGATTTCAGATCCCTTTGGGAAAATGCAATGTCACGCTTCTATTTGGAACGGGGGATATAATATCAAGAGACATTATAATTCTTTTCATAAAGATTTTGATAAATATGAGGGTCTGGAAAGAGACAATATTGTTTAGGGGAAAAAAATATGCTTTTGCGAAAGTATAAGGAATGGGTTTCCCAAAATGACAATGAAAATTGCAGAAATGCGGAAACCATGTTAAAAAGGGATCTGCCAAGCTTTATAAGCACAAGCATACTTAGGAAGAGAAGACCTTTTTCAGAGGTCTAGAGGGCTGTTAATTTTTTCTAAAGTTTCACAACAATTTTTTTTATTAAAACATCGCCTAAAAAATGTTTCCTTGCCTAACTAACTCTGCTTGACAGATTCTGTTTAACGCGGTTTCCGCATTTCTATAATTTATTGCTATTGCTATCCCTTTGTTGTCTGCAACACGACTGGCATGAAAATTCTGTTCTAACTGTTAGAATCTAACACCACTGTGACGTAAGTGATTTTTCGCTCTCAACAGCAACTGAAATGAAGAGCATAAGAATACGTGTGAAGAGCGTAATACCCAGATGGGGTACCTTTGCCTACCTATGTTCTACGGAGAAGAATAATTGGGGAAGAGGAATTTCGAATTTTCGAAATCAGCTGTTCTGTCAATTGGCATGGTATACACGGATTTCTAAACTGGCTAACGAAATTTAAAAATGTAAATATTGTGAAGAATTCGTTTTAAAAAAAGAAAAAAATATATAAAACAACGTTTAGTGTTGCTTTTCATACGTTTGTGGCAGAAATTAAGCGAATAAGAGCCACAGGAAAATAAACACAGAATTATAAGATAGTACATATACGCTTGAGTTGCGGCAAAAGTTATCTACAATTTTTGTTTGTATATTTAATTTGCTTTCTGCTGTTTGCAGATTTAAAAAGTATTATAGAATAAACAAGCCCGGAACTTCTTACATCGCACACTCAGCAACTCAAAAATACAATTTCATGATGGCCTTGCATCAAGTTTGAAAACAGCCATATCTGTTGTACATTTGTACTTTTCGATCTAAAATACATCGTATTCTAATATAACATTATTTTAGTTTAGTATATACTTACACAAGTAAATAGTTTTTCTATAAAAATACAAGAAACATTCAATTTTATCCCGCGCTCCTTTCAGTTTAGTTGGTGAAAAAAATCCTTAAAAATGACAGGGAAATCTCCGCTTTCCTCAAATTCGTAATAGCTGCTTTTCTCCCTTAACTGGTTTTACCTTTTTCGAACATTATTCAGAATAAGAGGGAAGGGAGGAGTGAAAAAATTCCCAAGGATTTTTTATTCAGAATACGAGGAATGGGAGAGGAAAAAAAATCCATGTGGAATTTTCATTTAGAATTGGGCTGATATTGATATAGAGTTCCAGAGATACGAAACGAAAGCGCAGGTGCTAATGGCATTGTTTACCCCTACTAGTTTGGCATCTTCTTTCGGGAATCGGAGTGAAAGGTAGTGGATGAAGGTACTGCGAGAGAGTGGAATGAGGGAAATCGCGTTCAGAGTTGTTTCAAAGTATAAAATGCAAATAAAAACTTAAATTTAAACTGGATCTTACATTTTATAGTAATTGATTAGCTCTTATAACTACTTTATATTTAATAATTTAGGAGTTTTATGTCTTCACGTTCAATATTGCAGTATTTAAATTTGATTGTTTTATTATTGCATACTGGGCGCCCTGTGTGGTTTGTGTGTGTGTGTGCAAATTCGGAGTAAGTTACGCTACCCTGTAAAAAACGATGGAGCATCAGAGTAGTTACTTCAACACTTATCCTTATTCATATAAAAAAGGTGGTCGAATTTACATAGCGATGTCCGGTGATTGGATCACCTAACCCTACTCGGAGTACCATTTACTTTGCTTCCGAATAGTCTATAGAGCACCTACGTTGGAGTACTTTGAAAATGCTGCCAAAAGATTACTCTATAGAGTATTCTAGACGAAAGCGAGAAGGGAGTATGTGTTCTTTTGAGGACAACCTACTCCCACTCCCGCTTTGCTGTTGAATACTCCATAGAGTACTTGAGAGTACTTTGAGAGTACTCTCACGTAGGTGGTCTATAGAGTATTCAAAAGCGAAGAAACGTAGCACTCCAAATGGATTAGGTGATCCAATCAGCGGACAGTGCCATGTAAATTGAACCACCTTTTTTATATGAATAAGGATAAGTGTTGGAGTACTCTGATACTCCTTTAGGAGTATTCTTTGGAGTATGAAACGGAGTTTTTCCGTTTTTTACAGGGTACTAGTAGACATATACTATGCTAATGGTCTATATATTACCATAAAACATTGAAAAACATATATTTATCTTGACTTGATTTGAAGCTTGTGATGAAATTAGTTGTGTTCGGCGAGAAAACTTTTTATCTCACCTGATTTAATTTAAATTGTCAAGCACGCAAGCCAAATAGAGCGCATGACTAATTTTATTTATATTTTATATAAAAATTACGTGTTGAAAACAACATTAGTAAATTATTACTGCTTACACTTTAATTCAATAACAAAATCATACCATATTTTATTTATGTATGTTTGCATATTGTATACCCTGCAAAAAATGTTGTAAATGATAATAAGAAATACGGAATATGGTTGCAGCGCTGCTTATTACAATAAGCGTTAAACCTGAAGCTATGTTCAAACTGTAGCATAAATTACTAAGTTTCATATGAATTACCAATGGCGTTGATATTCGAAATTTTTTGCAATTCATCTTGCAATGTAGGGAACAAGTGAGAAACAAGAAATTTGTATAAACGGCAATGAAAAAGTGGCGCAGTTTGAAATTGTAAAATTTTTGCCTAACAACATGAAAACATTTTAATCTCTATTCTTCATTTCTTCATGATAGAGCATTCTAAAGCAAAGAACAGAAAACTTAACGTGTTGTTTATTTCTTTGCAAAAGTTTTATAATTGCCCTAGCATTTAAAAATGTGCTACACGCAATATCTACTACAATCTGATCGCAATCTGTTTGTTATTTGTAATAACCTAAGTAACCTCATTCACGTCATACGTAATTTGTGCGTGAAAAACGATGGAGGCCGAAATTACGTATATCTGAACATAGCCTTATAATAAATCAGTTACCTCCCTATTCATAAAAAATAAAATTGGTTTATAAAACTCTTATAATTCAAAATTTGTATGGAAATGTCATTCTAAAAAGCGTTTGAAGCCAATTTAATTTTCATGAATATAGGGGTTAATTTATTGGCTTACAATAAATAATGATAAAGAATACTTCTCAGCTCTGTACGAGTACATCAGTGTTATACAGGAAAGGGTGTTTACTAAAAAAAATTTTTACATTGAGGGGTAGTCCAACCTAATATACCAGGACATCAGTAAGGAATAATGTTAATAATGCTGAACTCCTTCAAAACTGCAGACCTTATCATGTAAGACTTTTAGTCAAATGAAATAAGACATACATAAAGAGTGAATTTTTTGGTGGGTGTCTGCAAGGACTACATTATTTATTACACATATTTATTTATACCTTTATACATTTAAATTCACACATAGAAAAATACTAGGGTGAACCGAAAAAATGTTTCCTAGCCTAGGAAATACTATTTGAAATACTTTTTTTATTCAAAAACTTAATACACCACAAATTGGAAAAGGAGCTCGGCCTAGATCTCCTCGGAGGTATGTCACGCCGTATTATTATTATTATTATTAGGCGTAGAAATTTTGCATGTAAATGCAACAACAACGTCGTGATCTTGATATTTATGTGGATCAATTTCGGATCCGTATAGAAGCTCTGTTCGTTTAGTTTTTTTTAGTAGATTTTTTGATAGCCAACCCTTATTTGCTTGGTAGCACAGACATAGATATATAAACACACATCTATACACAAAAAACTCTCATACAACTGTTCCATATCGTTCCCGTGAGATCTTGATCGTGTTACTGATCTGCATAGCTTATTGGAACGCAACTATTAACTTGAATTCGGACAGTGTCTGTGTAAACATTTCATAAATGTTTCTTAATATCATTGGGTTCTAAAACTTTCTACCTCAGAAAATATATTGAGAAAGTCTTATCTCAGAGTTTCTTTGAAGAACGTTCTCTCTCAGAATTATATCCAAAAACCCCGAAATCAACTTAAACTCAATACATTTTGAGCAAAGATAGTGTTTTCGAAACTAACTCTGTACAGGTTGTGATTGAATTGACGTTTTGGAGGTATTTTCAAGTCGCTCCAATTCATGTACATAAATCTCTTTTTTTATTTTTATCATTTCTATAAAAGTTTTCGGATACCTCAAAATTTATAATTGCCAAAAAAGTACTGATTAATATCAAGATTAAGCTATGTCGGTCTTAAAATGCCTTGAAAACACCGACACAAAACTTAGTATATTTTTACTCTCCCTTGAAGTCATTTCAATTGTGTGAAAAGGTAGATATAAACAAATTTTTTGGCCGCTTTTTATTCGTCATTTCGTTGCTTTCAATTCAAACATTTTTGTAGGCAAGCAGGAGAATCTATAAGCGCCCACAAATTTTAGTTGCTATCTCGCAAGCGACAAGTTCATATTTGTTATTTCATTCACACGTCGGTAAGCGCTTACGAACAAAAATCGGTTTTTGTAATTTTTACAACTTCCACATTCAAAAGATTAGACATTTCGCTTCACCCTAATAAATTTATATTGATTATACAATTTAACAATTATTGTTCCTGATTTCATATTTCATTTTAAGTAGTATGACTTTGTGCTACACACGGCTATATAACTCAACAATTACTTCTTACATTACATTACATTCTTTGGATTCACATTTTCACTCTCCGCACGTACTTAGCCTTGAATGCTTTTCGCCATAGCTTGTTTCGTTTTTTCCAATAAAAATTTCTCCACTTGTGGCCATATTTCCGCTGTTGTGCTACCTTTAAAATTTGTTATCAATTCTTGTTGTTGATAATAATCCAAGACGGGCCGTAACATTTCTTCATAAACTTTCAAACGTGCTGCCACTACTTGGGGTTTATCATCGGCACGCTGCACTAAATCCTCACCGGTCACATCATCCTTGCCCGGCACTTTGGGATCATTGAAACCCACATTATATACACGCCCAGATGGTAAATGGATCCAACGTCCTTTCACCCTTTCAATGATCACATCATGTGGTACGTCCAAATTGATAACGGCATGTAACGGTTCATTTGCACTCAAACGTTCAGCTTGTATGAGAGTACGTGGAAATCCATCTAACATCCACGATTTATTACCCACTTCGGTTATGCGTCCTAGCACACATTTCATTACGATCTCATCGGGCACCAATTTACCTTCATCCATATATTTTTTCGCCTTTTTACCCAAATCGCTGCCATGTAAAACATTGAGGCGTAACATATCGCCAGGTGATATATGCACGAATCCGAATTTGTCGACAATACGTTTGGAAATTGTACCTTTGCCAGAGGCTGGCGCACCCAGCATTACCATACGGAAGACTTTGGAGAAGAGCATATTTGTTGTTGGTGTTTTGTGCGTTTATCGCTTAATTGACGTTTGTTCGTAACTTTTGTATGTTGTGCGCATTTGTTGACGCTTCGAAAGCAACTGAAAGTAGCGAAAATACAAAACAATCGTTTAATTGCGCTTACTGATAAGCCAAAGGCAAAAAAAAAACTAACAGACATATCTACATATAAGTAAAGTGTATAGAAGCTATAAAAATGTGGAGCTGTTGCCCCGTATCTTGATGCTCTAATGGGGAGGGGGCTTATTTATTTGATGTGTGAGTTGACAGCAAGTACATAGTGTTGTATAGTTTTGAGTACATATTTCGACAAAAAAAAAACCGGTTCTGTCTAAAGTACTGTCAGGGAGACCAGATTTGTATGTCGAGCGGCGTCGGTTCTCGTTGGTATTTTACTATTACTTTTGCTGCTACCATACAAATTTTTGGCGCTCTGCTGAATTTCAGACTATTAGGTAAACATTCCGAAGTAGGAGCGGGAAGGGATTCCCAAAACACACCTCCGAAATAGCGCTTCGAACTGAAAAATATAAATATGCGCAAAGAGATCGGTAAACACTCTTTTAAACTAGCACCAAAATCACAGAAACGGAGACTGGAAACCTGAAGCGACTTTTAGGTATAAGTAACCTTCTTTGAAATTTTGTGTTAACTGTGCTGTATTGACTACCGAAAATCTCCACTACAAAATTAAAAATTAATAAATAAATATTTGGTGCGATATACCTTCGAGGAGATTAGGGCAAAACTTCTCTCCCAATTTGCGGTGTGCTGCTTCTTAATTTTTCCTACCAATTGATGAGGACCCATAGTTTGTTGGCGACTTTGAACGGCATCTGCCAAGACAAATAAATTTTTGTTGAGAAGCCTTCAATGGCAGCAATACACTCGCAGTGTTTGGCAAACAGCACTTGGTCAGGTAGAAAGTCATTCCGGTACGATAGAACCGGCTGTTGTGGGAATGGTACAGAGTCGGGAAACTGCTTTGTCAGCTCTCGTCCGATAAATGCCGTCCTACAGGCACAAGCTCCACCTGCTGCCGAAGAGGAACCCGAACTGCCTAGGGAGACAAGGGTCATGCTGGCCCAACTTCGTTCTGGATACTGTAACAGGCTAAACTCTTACCTATCCAGACTAAATCCTGACATGCCAAATGTCTGCCCGGCATGCGGCGTGTCTCCCCATGACACTAACCATCTGTTCATCTGCTCAACTGAGCCTACTCTTCCAACAGCAATATCACTTTGGTCCAACTCTGTTGAAGCCGCAAGGTTTCTGGGACTCCTGTTTGAAGAGCTTGATGATAATGTTGGGTAAGGGAGGTGATGTTCAGACAGGTTAAATAGTCGGTACAACAACAACAACAACAGCGACCCCGCTTTGAAAAAACCTGGAACTTCGGTGTGATAGGCCAGCAACACTAACGCCACACCCTGGCGGCCGCTACTACCAAATTACGTGATTGTTAAGTAGCAGTGACTATCAATTAGCATTACCGGTCACTTTTAGGTTGTGAATCACGGTAACGTTGACTGATTAAGTTACCGACATGCCACTTCAAAGTAGTCAAAACTGCTCCTATAAAATGCAGTCTAGGTTCATTTGCTTCATTGGGCCAATATTACTTGACAGTTCCTTATTATCAGTAGCCGTCACTATCGTCAAGATCTAATTGCTCTGAAGTGTTTAATTTTTGAGAATAATACTTTAAAGTTTTTTATCATACCGTACGCCATTTTTCTATGACAAAAATCGTTCCCATTAAGTTAATAAACGCAATTTTATTTCCTTTACGTGCCCATGAGTGTTGAAAAATCACCAAAAAATAAGTCGATGCTCCGTTTCAGCTACTAAGTGTGTTATTTGATACCAGTTCAAACTAAATGAATATCGTATTTAATTTCTCTCAGTGCATTTCTCGACAATTTCGTACAGGTTTTCGGAAGTTTTGTAATCGAGTTTCCCGAAACAGTCAGTTCATTAATACACCCGGTTCTCCATACCCATTGCCTTCAATGTGTCCATCACTAGCAACAAGTTTAAATATAGCAAAATTAACTTTGATTGTTATTTCAATTTATTATTAGTAATAAGTTATTTGTTTATTCATTAAGTAGCGTCAAAAGGGACAGCGGTTCTTACATAAATAGGTTGGTTAATGTAAGCTCTTTGTTTTTGCTGTAAATTACTTTTATTTGTTTATTTACTGGGCATTTCCCTTCAAAATTGCTGAAATTGGTTAGGTGTTTCGAATTTTCCGTTTTTCAAAGGACAAAATAGCTCAACATGTAATTGTCAAATTCATAACTACCACTTTTATCAGGTAAAAAAATCGTTGAACTTAGCAGTGATTTAACTGTTCCCGGTTAATCTATTAATTCCGAAGAATTGTATAATAGCCCGGGTAGAAATGTTGTAAATTTTGCCTAGGGCCTAGCTAGATTTCCCCTTGGGCCTGCCAAGGACAGCAAACGCAGGCCCTAGCCTGTTTGTTAATGTTTTTAAGACATGTCCTAGGTATTTATGCCTATCTACGCCCTGTTAATTTTGTCCAAGACAATGGCCTCTAAGGCGGCATCGAACTCGGGCACCTCCACATCAATGAAATCTTTCCAGAAATTGAATAACTTGAATACAATTGCACATCCATTTAATAATCTCCCTTTCTCACTTCCTACCTCTCCTCCCTCCCCTTCCCTGTATATGTATTCCCTCCCGATGATCACTCTCTCGTCACATTTTCTGCCCCCCCTTCCTCTCATCACGATCACCCCTACTCTATCCTTTGGTCTCTATTTGTTCTCTCTATTTTTTTTGCTTTGCATGCCTCTCCACCCTTTTCCTATCACTGTTTCTCTCGCCACTCAAAATATTCAAGAAAAACTTATAGCAGATATTATTGAGCCAATAGACTTTTTGTCCGTCTGTATGTGTGTTTGGGCGCGTCCCTGCAA
This sequence comes from Merzomyia westermanni, assembly GCA_949987695.1. NCBI lineage: Eukaryota > Metazoa > Arthropoda > Insecta > Diptera > Tephritidae > Merzomyia > Merzomyia westermanni. Next base: position 15,981,848 of record OX465288.1, on the reverse strand, counting down.
AAACGATACGGATAAAATGATTAGTCAATTTACTCGGAGCCATACCGAAAGTTTCCGTATTTCTCCCATCACGTTTTTAAGAGCATCGGTAGACTTTTTGGCTGTTTCTTCCCTCGCGCTCCTGTGTGTGCGGTTTTACATCTCGCTCTTTCTCATTTATTTTTTGACCTGAGAGAAACATATAGCTGTACTGCTCACACATGTGTCACAGCTACTAGTCATTCGACTCGTATATAACACGAACAATTACCGCTATTTTACCGACATGAATATGTATTCGGGTTTTAGTCATTCGATTTTTGCTGGGTAGAGTATGCATACTACCTGAGAAACGATACGTGTAAAATGGCAATGAACGAGCATTTATAGTGGTATCTTATAACTTTAAACGAGTTATTCTTGTATATTTGTATAGTTGTATATTTGTATATCCACTACTATCTCAGGAACGACTTAACCGATTTGGATGAAATTTGGTATATGGGTAGTATGTTGCCACTTGGGGTGGTTCACAGGGTTGCCACCTATATCAATTTTTTTTAAAAAATATTAAGCAATATATGGGAATATGGGTATCAAATGAAAGGTATTTTGGGCCGTATACCAACCAAAGTATTTTCGAGGAGGGTTGCCACCTGCCCGCATTTTATTTATTCCCTCAGATATCGACCACTATCTCGGGAACGGCTAAACCGATTTCGATGAAATTTGGTAGATGGATAGTATGCTTCCTTCTACTTGGATGTTGCCACTAAAGGAAGCTTAGAGGGTTGCCACCTTTCCGAATTTTGTATAAATATTAAGCAATATATGGCAATATGGGTATCAAACGGAAGGTATTTGAGGCCGTATACCAACCAGAATATTTTTAAGTAGGATTGCCACCTAGGGTTGCCACCTGACTGCATTTTAATTATTCCTTCTTATATCGACCACTATCTCGGGAACGGTTTAACCGATTTGGATGAAATTTGGAGTGCGCATGTTTTGGAAATTTATGCTCTTGGTAAGTAAGATTATGCTACAAATTCGAAAAATACCGAGCAAGGCTCGGTCACCCAGGTACTGCATACAATTAATTGCCTAAAATACTGATGCCGCATGCATATATTTCCAACAGGGAAGATTATAAAAAAATACAACTTATCTATTTAAATTTTAAAAACCCCAAGCACTAGTAAATTATTTCATCAACGTCATAAATTTACGCTCACAAACACGTCAATCATTTCTTCATAGCTGTAACTTCCCCCAATTGGAAACACGACGGGAAGCTAAGTAATCATCCATCTTCGTACTAAGTGGACGGCCTCCAAATCCTCTTCCGCCAATCAAATCTTTTGGAGAACTTTGCCATCGAATACTTCAAGGGCCGTCAAATCCTATTCGACTTCATAAATCAGGAAAAGTGTGCTGCAGGACTTATGGAGTGTAATGTTCAAGAGAGATGACTTAAGCTCTCAATTGCCTACTCAGTTGGAGGGAGCACTTGTTGTCAAGAGTGATTTTAATTATTTATTGGTACAATTTTACGGTGATGAGTGTGTGTTTTAATCACGTTTCGCTGTTTGTTTATGCTTAATTTTTTTTTGTATTTTTATTATAAGCAAACCGACGAACACGTGCTAACCAAGTGTAGGCCATTTAATACATAATTAGGTACTTGCTTGGTTTGGAAAGAGTTTGTCTCATGGAAATTCGGCAACTTTTCTTTCACGACAACAAATAATTTTCGAGTTGAGTTAGAAAAGATGTGGGTCAAATAGGGTTATACTAAAATAAGCGCCCTTGTCGGCTAAAACTCGATTGCCATCAATAATAAGACCCGAATTGGCGTTATTTACCACAAGAAACGACTGATGCGCTTTGTCGGATAACTATCCTCTTCTAAATTTGAGGCATTGTAAAATTAAACTAGTTTGTTAGCTGTAATAAGCAGTCAACCGGTTAAAAATTCTACGTCTGAAACGCACAAGAGTTTAGTTGTGGAATTCCGGCTTTAACTGCGAATTTAAAACAAAGCACTTTTTTATGTACAAAGTTTATGTATACCAATTCGCGTACTCATATCAATAACAATCTTTTGACAGTTCGCAAAGTACTCTGTTCAAAGTCCATATGAAGGAATACTTAAAAACATGTTCAGCTTGTAAATAAAGCATTCAAAACAAAACGAAAAAAACGCGACTACTTGACGTACAAGTATGCACAACTACTTTTCATTAAAGAGAGCCCCTACCCATCCATTCCGCAAGCGCCATGCGCCAACTTAAACTTGAGAGATGTGGGAAGTGTGCTCATAAATGAACATATGTATGCATGTACAGCTGTGTTCAATATAATAGTAGTGAAATTAAAATGGATATCGTTCGATGAAATAAGAAGATGGTGTAATTTTAATACTTTTCATTCAGAATATAGCGAATTCCATAAGAGAAACCACATAAAGTTCAAAGTATACACAAAGTTCAGGAAAGTGAATTCAATTTTTAAAAATTTACATTAAAATCTTGAAATGTTTTTAGCAGAATTTCTAGCAAATTTTTGAGTACGCAGTTTTTTAAACCAATCAATTTAAGTACAACATTGTGCAAGTTAGAACTCGTTAAAAAATTTCCCTGAATTTTCAGAATTTTTTTCGTCAAGGATGTTAAGTGATTTCTTCCATGCAACGCATGGAATAACCGATGATATTTCATTCATCACTCAAATTTTTTTTGAATAATAAATACAATTTTATTTTTTATTTTAAAAGCTTTTTATTCAAAGGGACCCAAGCCTGGTTTTTATTATAGAATTTGCTATGTTTTAAATACAAATTATTGAAATCACAGCTTCTTATTTTGTCGCACGATATCCATTTTAATTTCACTACTATTATATTGAGCCCAACTATATGTGTGTATGCCATTTCATCTTAAAGCGTTGCACAGTGGTGTATTTTAGGAAATTTGTTGTGATGACATATTTCGAAATTTATTGTCAAAAGTCTACAAACTTACAAACTTCCTTAAAATCTGGTTAACCGTAGGTAAGAAACCGAGATATTTGGTATTCAAAAAAAAGGTAAAATTATAAAAAAAAAAACTTTAGCATGTTTTTGCCCATTGCCGCACCGTGAGATATATTTAAGCAACTTATCTCAGCAAAGGCTATAGCAGATATTTAATAACACTTTTGAATGTTTGCCATTATAAAAAATTTAAGGTAAAATTTCAAAACTCAGCATTGAAAGCTTTTTAAAAAAATATAATGCTATAGATTTTCAGATGTTTTCTTCGAATATATAAAATTAAAATTGTACGATGGTAAAAGAAAATTTCGGAAAGTATCAAAAGTTCTCATAAATCTTTAAAAAATGTCCGAGTATGCAGCTTTATAATAATAAAATCAACAGCAGTCAGTAGCAATTTGAAACTTCACTTTGTTATACTAAAAAAGCTTTATAAAACTCTCTTTTTTCTCTTTATGGCGCGATATACAACAGGTATATCATCATAAACCTCCTAAGAGATTTTTGCGCCAAGCTTCTCATCCAATTTGTGGTGTGCAGATTTTGAATTTTCCCTACAAATTGGTGGGACCTACAGTTTTTTGCCGACTCCGAACGGCATCTACAAAGTAGACGAATTTTTGCTGAGAAGCCTGTCATGGCAGAAATACACTCGGAGAGTTTGCCAAACCACTGCCGAGGGGCGACCCCGTTTTGAAAAACTTTTTTCAAATCACTTTTGATGTTACCTGTACCAGGGCTCGAACCATGGACCTTCGGTGTGGTAGGCCGGCAACACTACCTCCACACCACGGCGGCCGCCAAAAAAACTCTATGTTCAGAAAATATTGGACCATTTTTTTTTAGAAGTTTTGAAATACTTTGAAGTATAGCTTAGCACAAAGCGTGTGTTTTTACATATTGGAAATCAGCACAGAATCACTATGAAAGGGGATTTGCATTTTAGAGCCTTTTTAGTTGTGAAACGAAAAATATTTTAACCTGCAACTCCTTATTATTGCAAAATGTATTTTCGAAAATATAAAAAAAAGAGTACAAAATTTGTGCAAAAGTAAAGAAAAAAAATACGAGAAAAAAACCATTTTTCAAACATGGCCCTTTGTTATGCTAAAAATGTCGGAGCTATCAAACTGCGTAATTAAAAAGATTTGAAATATTTATTTAAATATTTTTGAAATATTTGAAACTTTGTAACTAAACAAAGAAATGTATTTTTCATTTCTTGGACGTTTTTTTTTATCTTGAAACTCACACTTTTTATAGTTTTTTTAGATGTTGAATGCAAATATCTAAAAACTTTTGAAACTTTGTGCTAGAATTATAAAGAGATATAATTTTCAAACACCCAAGAAATATTTCGAAACTGGAAACTAAGATATAAAACAGCATGCTAAAAAAGTTTCAAACGTTTTTGAAATATATTTTAGGGAATTTTCAAATTGAAGTAAATTTTTTAAATTACTCACGAAAAATGGCTTTTTACATTTTTGAATTCCGCATTCCAGAATTTAGGTATATTGAAACGAGATTGACATTTTCTATGGAATTTTTTAATTATAAACGAAGCATTATTTAACTTAAAATTCACATTGGTTTTAGTTGTTAAAGATATCCAAGTGTTTAATTCTGATATTTATGAAAACAAAAATTTTATTTGTGCAAAACTTCTAAAATAATTTACGATGATTGAAAAAAAGCTATTTATAATTTTTTTTAAACATCTATATAATTGCAGCTAAATAATACTATATCAAAATTATCAGTAATAAATTGCGCACTCGACAAACTTCTGAAATATTAAAAAAACTGAATTTTAAATTCATATTTTTAAAATTTTTTAGAAATATTCGATTTTCATTTAAAATATGAGCTGTACAGTTGCTTTTTGATACCTGCTCTGTTTGTTTTAGGGGATGTTTTTTTTTTTTTTGTAAATAGCCCACTGTGCGCTGGGTCGTTATAGTTCTATTCGTTCAATGAGATATTTTATTTTGGCACAACTGCCTTCAAAACAACACACTGTGCGCCACTGCGCATTTCACATCAATTCTTATTAATTGTTTGCAATTGGCGTATTTATTTTATTTTTATCTTCTATAAAGTGTACATTTTTATAATTTTCCATTTGCATAAATTTACATTCAAGCCTTTTCAAATGTGATGTGATGAATTCAAACATTTTTGCTTATATAAATTATTTTCAATGGATTCACAATATGGCTACGAACATTTGTTATTGCTTAGCTGCACTACTTCCACTGTGGGCAGTTGGGTAGGTGCCTTTTTTCATTTCTACTAAGTATTAAAAACAAACACCAGCAAATGTCTTCCAAGACATGGCATTGATATCACAATTTCCCAACAACAATAACCAAAGAAAGAGTAGGAACGAACAGCTGCTATTTTACTGTTTTCGCTTATCGATTTTTTAAAAATAAAAAATTTGTTCTAGGTATTTAACATAAAAATTACTTGATTTACACGTTTTTGTCACCTTGTGTTCAACCGCCGCGCTATATTTTGTTGCAAACTGTGATATGTATTATATTCCGAACTCAATTTTATGTGCTTTTGTTTACTCGCACATCCAGCGACCGGCCATTGACTGATTACGCAGGCAGAATATTTCGATATTCTAAGGGGTTTGACATTGGCTGGTGGTTGTTCATATGTATGCAAGTATATAAGTGTTTACAGTGACTCAAAATTTTTATCGCTATTTATAATTTTCATTGGTTTTAAGCAGACCTGTTAAATTTAAATTTGATTAGTAATTAGTAATCAATTAATTAGACGGTTTTTTAATTGGTAATGATTATTTTAGTTGTTTGTCAAGAAAAGGGCATTATTAATGGATTGCGATTAGAAAAAATAAAAAAAAGATAAAAATAATCAAAACAATAAAAAGAAAAAATAATCAAAAAATGTTGTTTTGATTACTTTTGATTTTTTTTCAGTATTATTGATGTGTATATTTTTGTGCGTCTACATTAGTGAAAAAAATCAAAAAATAATCAAAAGTAATCAAAACACCTTTTTTTGATTTTTTTAATAATCGTGAATAATCATGATTTTTTTTGATTATTTATTTAATTACTTGGATAATAAGCATTAAAAATTGGTAATCAAGCATTAAATGGATTCTCAAGAAAGTAAATAATCAAACCGGTAATCATTAGGATTAGTAATCATTATTTAACAGGCCTGGTTTTAAGGGTACTCATTTCAACTTATGAATACCTTAAGGCTTCATTACTGTTCGAAAGAATAGGACGCATTTGTGGAGAAATGTCAAAGAACATATACAGCCCAATTCTAAATGAAAATTCCGCACGGATTTTTTCCCCTTTCCCATTCCTCGTATTCTGAATGAAAAATCCTTGGGAATTTTTTCACTCTTCCCTTTCCTCTTATTCTGAATAATGTCCGAAAAAGGGAGATTTCGCTGTCATTTTTAAGGAATTTTTCACCATCTAAACTGAAAGGAACGCGGGATAAAAATGAATGTTCCTTGTATTTTTATAGGAAAACTATTTACTTGTGTAAGTATATACTAAACTAAAATAATGTTATATTAGAATACGATGTATTTTAGGTCGAAAAGTACAAATGTACAACAGATATGGGTGTTTTTAAGCTTGATGCAAGGCCATCATGAAATTGTATTTTTGAGTTGCTGAGTGTGCGATGTAAGGAGTTCCGGGCTTATTTATTCTATAATACTTTTTAAATCTGAAAACAGGAGAAAGCAAGTTAAATATACAAACAAAAATTGTAGATAACGTTTGCGGCAACTCAAGCGTATATGTACTATCTCATAATCCTGGTTTTATTTTAATATGGCTCTTATTCGCTTAATTTCTGCCACAAACGTATGAAAAGCAATACTAAACGTTGTTTTAAATTTTTTTTTTTTTAAACGAATTTTTCACAATATTTACATTTTTAAATTTCGTTAGCCAGTTTAGAAATCCGTGTATACCATGCCAATTGCCAAAGCAGCCGATTTCGAAAATTCGAAATTCCTCTTCCACAATTATTCTTCTCCCCAGGAGAACATAATTGGAGGAATTTTTCCGAAGAAACAAAAAAATCAGAGAGAAAATTATTCCGTGAGAATATTTAGAATTGTGCTAATAACTATAAGAAGCTTCAGCGCGACGAATATTGGGAAACATTAAACCATCAATGCGCGGGTAGGTAATTCACCACTGGGGAAATTTGCACTTAAATCGCGAGTGTTAAGGCTATTAGCACTTTTATTTGTATTCAATATTCATAATTAAACGTTTTTGTAACACTAACTATAATTTTTTGTGGAAATATCAGCTAAAACACTGTGAATTCAAGCATTTCACACGCAGTTACAGTGGTGAATTACCTATCCTCGATTTGCCAGCGTCCACTTGCATTCGCTGTTGGACCTTCTTACAGTTATATGTTCTTTGGAAATGTGCAATTTTAGCGTCTTCTCTTCTCATTATGCCCTGACTACAAGTTTTTCACTTATACGCCATTTCACCTCATATCAGAGTTCGCAAACAATCGATTGTCACGGCTATCGATATTGCCTGTAATCGATAACGAACAAATACCATGGCCTAAATTTGTCCTTTATCGACCAATCGGTTTTATTTCGCATAAAGAAGTCACTTCCTGTGTTATTCCAATTTCAGCCGGCTTTGCATTGAATAGAATTTTCAACCCTCCTTTAAGATCTTGGTCGAGCAGTACCCATCGCTAATAGTGTTTCCGCATTATAAACAGATATTATTTTGGTTATACCAGACAAGACATTTCTTAAAAAAATATATGATTTAGACAGGAGCTCGAAGAAAAAAAATGCCAATGAATCGCGATTCGCAAATGGGCGAATTCTTCGCTTAGTCCCCCCTGCGTTTGATAACATTAAAGTCAAATAAAAACTTGCTAATACTGTTTACTAATAGTTAGCTTTATTTCCTACAAACTTCAATTGCTTGTATGCTGCTAGACCGCTGGTTTCATCACCTAAAAGTGTCTACATGTATTCACTATTCATCAGCATTAACTTTTCAGCTCATATTCGTTGACGCTACTGCTGTCTCGCTTACTCCTGCATACATGGTTCATTGTAGTTACCGTTATCTCTGTTGTGTTGGCGCCAGCTGTTATTAGTATTGGGAGTGAAATTGATTTAGAGACGATTGGTAGTTGCTAACATTCGCGCGATATAAAATGGAACTAGATTTTACTAAATTGTTATTTTTGTTTTAATGGAAAAAATTTGAAATCAGTGAATTTTCAAGGCTTCTCTCTCTATCTCTATGACGCGATATACAACAGGTATATCATCACAAACCTCCTAAGAGATTTTTGCGCCAAGCTTCTCTTCCAATTTGTGGTGTGCCGATTTGAATTTTCCCTACAAATTGGTGGGACCTACAGTTTTTTGCCGACTCCGAACGGCATCTACAAAGGAGACGAATTTTTGCTGAGAAGCCTGTCATGGCAGAAATACACTCGGAGAGTTTGCCAAACCACTGCCGAGGGGCGACCCCGTTTTGAAAAACTTTTTTCAAATCACTTTTGATGTTACCTGTACCAGGGCTCGAACCATGGACCTTCGGTGTGGTAGGCCGGCAACACTACCTTCACACCACGGCGGCCGCGGTGATAGCTTAATTGTAGGATAGGAACAATTTCAAAAATTATTTTGAGAACCACCGGTTTTATAAAGATTATATTCAGTTTTCATATTTTGCTATTCGATATTTATCAATTTTATCAGATTGTATATATATTTAAATGAGTTTTGAGCAATGTCTATTATATCAACTCGTATCGATATTTATTTAATATTCTCGATTTTCATATTTTTTTTTACTTCAGTCATTTGTTTTACTTTGCCCCGATACGCACTGCTTACTTTTAGGAGTAGTTATGGTAGAGTGACTATCGATATCCGAAACTTCAAAGGGTCTTTTAACTGACGCTTTTGTAACCGGTACACAACGGGAACTGACTGTGTAGAATTATAAGATGATTGAAAAGCTGTCTCAAACTCAATTCAAGTGAAGGTTTGAGACTTGTTCCAGCAGTGCAGCTCCTATCAAAAGATATTTTGGAAACTTTTTGGAAAATACTTGTATATTCTTCCCAAAAATCTGTTAAGTTCACTTGAAGAATAACTTCAGAACAATTAATTGAGTCACTGTATGCACATATTTGCGTCATGTTGGCTTTTTGTTTTGTCGCCCACATTTGCCTCGTTGTCGCTCTCTGTTGACATTATAATGTTTGGGGTGGATTTCTCTCTTCTGTTGTTGTCGTAACGACAAAATTTCTCTCTTCTCACTATTCATAACTGTTCTCCAACTTTTATAGTGAATATCTCGTTAGTTTTGTTCATAAGGTGAGTGGTACGCGCTATTTCTGGCAAAAGAAAATACTTTAATACTGTCTTGGAAACACAGACCAATGAACCACCAATGACAATGACATCGATGGTCCGACAAAACCACATAGCCTCGGATTAACCATCATGGTATATATGATGAGCTCAGGCTTTTTGACAGCCGGAAAAACTTCTAATTTTTAGTCACAAAACCACCATAAAGGCTGGTTAGTTTTGACGGATTTTTAAGCATTTATAATTAGCAATGTTTTTCTAAGAGACGACCTTGTTTAGAAAATTTGTGCAAGCCTAGGCCATCTAAAGAGAGAGACTTGATCACCCCAGGTCCATTTTCAGGCATATTTGCGTTGAACAAAAAGTGCGATAGGAAATCGCCTTGCCTGCAACTTCGTTTGATCTTGGCTGACGTAGCTAAGGGTGCTATTTGGCAAAGTCGTAGAAGTTTTGCAGCGGAGCCAAATGCAGATTATGCGGCAGCTCGAAGAAAATGTTGTTTAGATTCTCTTTTCATGAGTCTTCTCCAAGATCTGGCACTTCGCTTTAGCAGACTTACCTGGTTCAAAGGCGCAACCAAAAAGAACAACAACAAAGGAGCGCTGTGTTAGTGGTGGATTTCAGTATTTTTCACAATATACTTGATATACGATACTAAGCATCTTTTCCGAAAACTTATCGTTTTTTAGCCTGTATATTGCATGTTTAAATTTTGCGCGGAGACGACGTCCGAAAGTTGAGCACGTAGCTTAATGGCCGTCACTGACAATCTTCCAAAGAACATTCTTGGTCCTTAAGACAGCTAACCTTACTCCTTTTGAAATTAGAAATATATTCATATTTAATAATATATATTTTTGAGTTTATTCAATTATGCAATAATTTATTGCAATTTTTTTTGCGTAACATATAATATATATATTTGCATGCGTGTGTGTGTGTATTCACAATACTTTGTATATCTATGCAGAATGCAAGGAAACTGAAGTAATAAAACTATGGTTAGTAACCACAAAACACATTTTATGTATCTTTCATATTTGTATATTTTTGTTTAATTTAAAGCTTATACAAATATTAAAATGGGACACCCATTGGCCTCTTCAAAATATCTTTGTCGCGTTGTATAATCTCTTGTTTGCGTTGTTGTTGTGCCCTATTTATTATTTCGTCGATTTCCTCAATTGATGGCCCATCATCCACTTTCTTTGGGATACCTGTAGCTTCGTCGAATTTATCATGTAGCCAACGTCCATTTACATCTCGTCCTTTTTCAGTATCTTCACGACGCCATACACGATTGCCAAAACCAGTGCCACGTGTGGCAGGGCCGCCTCCCCTTCCATTAGCACCTCCACGTGCTGGTTTCTTACTCGCTCTTGAGCGTGGAGAAATGGAACGTCGACGTGGTGGCGGCGATGGTCTTCGGTCTCTGCCTATACCACGTCTACCACCACGTGGCGGTGGCGAAACACGACGACTACGTCCGGGACGCGAACGTGAACGTGAGCGTGAGCGGCGATATGGTGAACGTGATCTTGTAGACCGTCTGCTACGTGAGCGACGCCGTCTTCCACCGCGCGTAATAGAAGTAGAACGCGAACGGGTACGATAGCGCCGCCGATTCCAATGACCAGGTGATCGTGAACGAGTTCGGCTGCGGCTACGTCGACGTCGTTCGCGCGAACGAGATCGTGAACGACTTCTCTGTACCAATGGGGTTGCTATGCGCATTAAACCCATAATATCCACTTTGGCTGCACGTTTTATTTGAAATGATAGTTTACCAGGTTCATTTGATTCATTTGTTGCGGCAGCAGTGATAGCTGGTGGTGCAGTCGAAGTACTCGGATATTTAGAGTATGTGCTTGAAGATGATGATGGACCATAGTTGTTGGTTGTTTTCTTATTGTTGTTAGGTAAACGCATTGAGGGTGCACGTGGTGGTGGACTTTCAGAACGTTTGCGTTCAGTCATACCAGCTTCTATAGATTGTACCAATTCATGTTGACGCTTCTTTATTTGCGCAATTGTATTTTCATACTTCTGTAAATTTTCTGTGAGCTTATTCTCGATGTTCATGCTGCTAATAGCTCTGATATAGTATGGAGTATATAAATACATTAAAACTTCTTATTGTTGATTTATTAGAAAAAATGTTAAGGACTTACTTGTAAGCTTCTTGAAAATTGATGCCGTCTAGTAATGAAGTAGCGCTTTTTTCTTTGCGACTAAGTTTACGAGATTTCTTACTCTTTTTCTTTTTTGTTCTCCTTTTTTGTTTCTTGTGTTTGGAAGCGTCTTGTAGTAATTTGCGTACACGTGATCCCGTATCGTCATCGTCCAGCTAAAAGTATTTAAGACAATTAGTAAGCAAGAAAGGTAGCCAAAAGATCAGGTGAAGCAAACATTATATACCCAGCTGTAAAGTTTAACAATAAGTCATGTAACACAAAACTCGGCGAACATAAAAAAATTCATAATCTTCTATAAGAAGTCACCCATATCAGAGTTTGTTTGGGTATGTAAATTATTACGGTAAGGACAAACAACTTTCATAAAAGTTGTAAAAAATTTCAGGATATCTGTAAGGTTTTGTTTCGTTGTAACTTGGGAGAATTTTAGCTTGCTCTAAGGCGAATGTAGGCGTTGACGCGTCTATTAGTTACATTTGAAAAGACTTGTGGTAAAGTTGGGGCAGCCTTTTTAATTTGATTCTATGCATCTTCCTCTATTCCTTAATTGCTGTTACAGCTGGGAATAAAAATAGATTCAGCTTAAGGTATTAAACAATTATTTCTTACTTTGAAATCAGTCATATTTTGTTTTGCAGTCAACACTGGTGCCTCTGGCGGTACGTTATATGCTGTCATATAAAATGGTTGATTCAGTTGATTCCGGGATTGTTCCTCCTTCTGCAAGCTAGCGACATGTAATGCCATACGTTTGCTGAGCGGCGAGAGCGAACCCTCCTTGCCATTCTCTTCATGATCTGTAATGTGAGTGTATCGGTAATGTTTTTAACCCTATGTGTAAACTTTTTTTTTTTAACACTATTGGTACTTTCAAGAAAATACTTGCAAAAATAATAATGTGAAAGAAAGACACTGAAAATTAAAAGAAGCATATTACTATAACGAAATCATAAATAATATCTTACCTGAATGCTCAGTTTCGGAGCTGCTGCCACTGGTTGTAGTGCCCTCATCACTCGATGATTCCTTCACTGCAATTATTTCTTCTTCCGGTTCAATTATTTCCTGTTTTATGTGTACTACTATATACATGGTAAAACAAAAATCAAATGCACTCATAAAAAAATATCCGATATGTTAAAATTTTTTAAATTACCACTACCTGGTACAATTGGTCGCGGCATAGTTATTCCAGCAGTAGGAGGAGGAGCAACTGCAGCAGCCACAGCAGCAGCAGTAGCAGTCTCGAAATATGGTACGTTCGTACGCTGTTGTATTGCTGCAAGTGATAAGCGAGCTTGCTCATGACTTGGTATGATATTTAAACAATCCTGATAAGCTTTAGCTGCTTCTTTCATGCGGATCTCATCTTCATAACGACGTCCGAGTGCCACCAAAGTTTCTCCCATATATTTACGAGCATTAGCATGATAGGAGTTCAGTTTCAGCGCCGTTTCAAAGTCATCCACTGCCTTTAGAAATGAACCCTTGTTGGCGTAGAGTGCACCACGTGCAACCAAACCTTCAACATTACGCGGATCAATGGCGAGCGCTTTGTTAAGACATTGAAATGCTTCAATATGATTGCCATTTTTGAAATGCTCAATACCTTCAGCAACAGATCTAAGCAAAATTGATTTTTTTTTTGTGTTTATAATTCATACATTGGTATAGGTTGAATTAAAATACGTATGTCTAAAATAAAAGAGAAAATTTAGCTTATTTTGTTTAACAATAAATAACTCACCGAAAAGCCCATTTGCTTGCTTGTGTGCGACGTAATTCTTTAGCGTATTCATCACGTGGAAAATTACTTTTTAACGAACTCATATAACTATATGTTTCGTTTACATCTAAGCCAACGATTTCATAAAGAATATCATAATTTGGATTTAAAAATTCCTTTGATTTAATCATATATTCCTCAAACTTCTCCGACTTATGTTCTTCGATCAGGCTTAAGAATATATACGATTGGAAAATGATTCAAAAAGAACTAGCAAAGTTGTAGAAAAACGAAAAGCGATGGCATAATTGTGTACTGTAGTTTGTTGTGTTTTCGTTTCTTTTCGAAATAATCCACCAACATATTTTCTAAAACGCTTAACGCATTAGATAACTAACGTTATTTGATAAATCTTTAACGAAAACAGGCAAAAATAGTACCTAATGAAGTTAGATGGGATAAAAGAGAAGCATACTACGATTTTTGTTTAGAATTCATAATTTGTCATATCGGCCTCTTCTATTAAGATTGTGGTATTTGATTTGGCAATCTTTAATTAGATACAATTTTACTAGGATATAAATATGTTGCCTCAAAATATACTTCCGCGGTTAAAATAAATCTTAATACGATTTGGTTTAGTTCTACACACAATGACCATCTCAATGCGTTACTATTCATTCCTTTTTTTAATTTCATTGTACTTCTACATACCGATAATATTTTGGCAAATTTGCGTATGTTACAACTCCTAACAGATCTTTATTTTTTTCATTTGCACTTTCCAAGCTAACGTATAGACGCTCGGCATCTATAGATATTTCTAGTACCTCACAACGCACCATATCGTTTTTGTTTAAAACGCGTTGTTTGCCATTGTTATCTAAACCAATTTTGGTCAAGTAAGCCTAAAAAATATAAAGAAGAAAAGTTTGTATAATCTCTAATTCGATAGAAAATTTGTACGAGCATGTTCTGAATCTCACTTCTACTCGGGTCAGCTTACTACTGCATTCAACAAACTTTATAGCAAGTAAACGAAGAGATTGTATCGACGGACACGTAAATAAGTATTTCGAGGACTCCTCTCATACCATAGTATAATCAGAATTTATGAAATCATACTACTATCGATAGCACAGAACACATATTATTCTAGCTCCAGGGAATTACATTTTCAATACATTTTAACTATGCTCTCTATATGTTGCAGTATTTTCTGAATTTTAATTTAAAATCGGACAAGGTTACAAACTAAATCTGATCTGGCTATCTAAATACTGCTATTTTTTGAGTTTGTTAGCCTCGAGTTGAGAAAAAAATTACAAAGAACTATGTCTACCATGCAAATACACTAAGAATTAAAATTCAGAACATATATTAGGCATGTCTTTTGTACTCACCTTAATTGGCATATCGCTCAAATAGCGTGCCATTGGCTCTTCCATACACAATGGTTTGACAACATTAAGACTAATCTTTGTGACCATGCAGTAAATGATGTCTCCGGGTTTAATCGCTTCCAACACACAACGGCAACTTTTCTGCTTGAATTTATTTTTGTTTACGAAAAGTTCAAACGGTGGTAGAGGGGCTATATATTGTACATCTGCAAATATCCAAATATTAAAAGCCAATCTCATTTAATCATGTATGTAGATTAAATTTAATACAAACTGATAACGGACTAATTTAATTGATTTGTTTTGCTTATCTAATTATCAATTGTACTTAGCCATACTAGGCCAGCCAATCGCTTCTCTGGCATGTACAGTTAATATATAAACCAAAAATCTAATTTAATATTAATTAATAATATAATTTGTTTACATTGGTTTAGTTTTTAATTTTAATTAAGTATGCATGCGTTTATATCTTTTAACAGTAATAGATTTACATATAAATATAATAATTCCACATATGTCTGTAATATTCTAATTATGCATATACTTACTTTCAACGATTTTGTCGACTTGCACTTTATTGGTAGTCAATTCGGCATCATATAAATCAGCTGCCTTACGCGCAAAGAATTGATGTAATTTGAGACGTTTAGCGCGATCTTGAAATGTGAAATAACGCTGACGTTCCTGATAAATAGAGTAGTCGACTTCGTTGGGGACACCACAATTTTGTAGACTTCCCGCACCACGTTCATCTTCCCAGATTTTTTGCATGGGTTGTCCATGAAAGCTCAGGGCTCTTGTTATGTAGCTTGAATTCATTTTGTTTCTTTATTATTCATTTAATGATACACTTGGAATCAAATTTAATTCTTATTTGATAAGAGCGAAAAAAGTTAATTCATTCGCGCATGAATATCGACGAACAGTTCTTTCCGTTAACGTACGCGTTAATATCCAAAGCCTTTTATTCAACACACACACTTTTAAACATATATATAAAATAATTAGTTATCGCTTTTTCGCCATCTGCAATATAAAAATTTTAAATAATTAATGTTTCCCCAAATTTTAATTCATTAAAAATAGTTGCGTAGAGATTTTCTTTGCCGTTATATATGTATTCATTCCTCCTGGTTGAAAATTTCCTGTATAGATACACTTTTTTACTTCGACAACGTCTCTCACATCGTGCTGCTAATGCCAACAACAATTTTTTCACTGCTTATTAATTGCTTGAATTTATCATATTTCCTTAAAAATTTGGTACCAAAATAACGTACAACTCATTTTCTACTCACGGCAAATATAATTTTATTAAATTTCCATCATTTTATAAGTTTTAACAGTAATTAATACACCAGACAGTCTTTTTCAGATACTATATTCGTCAAGAAAAGAAAAATGTCAGCGATTTGTTCTTGTATTCGGTCACAATGGTGTTGCGTTGAATGAAATGCTATAGCCGGCATTCACGGTATTCGTGCGAACAAAGTAGAATGAAACAAATGTGTATAGCGATGATTTGTTAAGAGTGTTATACCCAGCTGTGCTATAATACGGGATATTATAAGCAGTTTGTAACATGATCAAATAATTTATATGGTCGCTTCAACTGACATAGCGTCTTCTTCTTCCTCATCCACACCTTATGTCAAACTATCATATCTTTGTTTTTTGCTAACATTCTTTGTTAACGGTTCTTGGAAAAGCTATTGAGTTCGCTTCGTGTTTTATTTATTTTTAATAAAAATTCGCTGTGAATTGATATTTAACGAGTGCTTTGTGATAACATTTTAAGAAAATGTGTGATTTATGTGTGTGTTATACGTGAAAAGCTTAGAAAATAGGCGAATCGTTTTTGCGCGTTACCTCTCACATGTGCATTTTGACATAAGAATCCACCGACGTCAAACGGTAATTTCGTGTTGTTGGCCGTTCGCGTCAACCATATAAATCATTAAATCATGGTTTGTAATAGCAATAAAGAATAGCCTGGTAGAAATACTTTTTTTTAGCGTTTGTTAGAATTTGTACTTAAAAAATAAAAAACAAAAATTAAGCATCTAGTCCCAAAGCATGATTAATTCACTAGAAGGTTAGTTCTCTAGAGACATATTTTGACAATTGCAGCCATCTTGCTGCCTGAAAAATTTTCATTTACATGCTGGGTTGCCTTTTATCGAAATTATCTAAAAATAGTAGTTAAAAATTTAAAATTATACAAAAATTGTAAATAGGTTGGTTTCAGAAAATTGATTAATTTACACTATTATTTGTATCGACTTTTGGGAGTATAGTTCTTTCATGTCGCCGGTTCTAATCGTGAACGTTTAAAACTCAAGGTATTCCGGTACTTAGCAACGGTTATCTTAAAGTTTTGGCCCTACATACTTTCATTCTTACTAAGGTCAAGCGTGACTTCAAAGTTGTTCCTTATGTGATTCGAAGGCTGGTGTTTTTGACAAAACTTATTTCTGGGTTTGATAATCAGTTCTGGCTTAACTTATGTATAAAGTAACAGTTTTAAGTCAACTTCTATTCTAAATGTGCATGAATAAATAAGAGACAATTTTATCTCAATTTGTCATTATTATTAAAAAAACGTCGCCTTCTAGTCAGAATCACGAATGTGCAATTATTCTCAGTTTGAGTTGATAGTTTACTGTATTAGCCATTGAAGGCTTAAGTTTGGGGAAAATTTCTTGTCTCACCGAAACTACAATATTTTGCAGTCCATGTCAACTGAACGAGCCAAAAATCAAATTTTTCATGCTTCTGGCAAGAGGGTACGTGCTTATTTTTATTGGAGATACGTATGTACATATATATTAATTTTAACTTTTGTTTGAGCAGTGAACGTTTTTTATTGTTTTTTAATTGATATTAGAGAAAATTTACAATGATTTACACAGTGATGGTATGGAATGACATGTTTTGATGTTGTATTTAGTTGGCTTTGCAAAATGTGTTACTACTAATTTCCTACTTTTTTGATTTTTCTACTACCATTTCCTCGACAAATAAAAAAAAACACTCATACTTTTTTTTCGTTCTCAAAAGAACCCCGAAAATGGAAGTGTCGAAAGTAAACGCCAGCTAGAGATCTAACCTTCTAGTGATTGAATCATGGTTCCAAAGGAAAGGGGTTTAGGGTGTACCCTCAAAAGTCAGAAGTTGAAACATATTTTTTCTTATTATATTTTCCAAGTTAGTAAAAATTCAAAAAAACAAATGTATTTTCATCAATACATAGGAGCTGCCACTGACGATGTTTTTAAAAAATTGCCACCTCATTGAAATTTTCGTAGAATTAGGTCAGATTGCAAAACGGGTATGAAACGAAAGGTATTTTACTTTTAATGTGTTCCACCAACTGACAAAGATCCGGATACGGATAACATTTTTCATGCAAATGCAACAACACTGTTTTTATCCGGATCACATTGTTGTTGCATTAACATTCAATTATTTTATTCGTATCTGGATCACTGTCAATTGGAACACACTAGTTGTATTTCAACAACAACCACCCCTATCATGCATTTCGACTTGGATTGAAATTTTCTCCGTTTGGCAAGTTTGATATCATGCGTTCCGTTTCCGTTCAGTTCAACTCATTGTAAAGGTCTACAAGTAAGATATGTATCAGCTGTTCGTCCACAGCTGTGCCCACCATGTAAAGAGCTTGTCATTCAGAAGCTATTAAGCGCAGAGTCGTACTCATTGGCAGCAGACAAAAAGTAGGCGATGCTATTGAAACATATAAAATAAATAAATAAATAAGAGAAATTAGTTGCAGCAAATTATTGTTTAAAGCGCATAATTTCAAGTAGACCTATTTTTGCAATAGTTTTACTTATTTAAGTACCAGTTTTTGATATCTTTGAAATCTTTATAAAAATTTCTGTGCTACCTATAAAAAACAACCATGTAGTTGATGTTGTCATGGCAATTCGCTTCTTCTTCTTTATTTACAATAAAATTGCACGTGCTAATTTGATGATTATCTTCAAATATTTCAACTTAAAAAGCATTTTTCTTATTTATATCGTATCTTAATAAAGTTCCCTACTATTTAAAGTGTGTCTCCTAAAATCCGCATGCTTATTCCTTGTTTTTATTTCGTGTGTGCATGGGGTGTACCAAGCGTACATATAAGGGTGCGCTTATGTGAACTTCCACGTCGGTTGAGCGCTGTAGTTGTCGTAGCTTTGCCTTATTTTTTAGAAAAGATTATAGAAGTTATATTTGAATTGATATTAGAGAAAAATTAAAACGTTTTGCGCGCGATGGTTGGGGTTCCATGTTAGGAAGTCACCCGCTTCTCATTAGACCCCTTTTAGACACTTTGCTAACCATTGTTTTCCCACACCAACCAGTAGGTCGATTCTGTAACTATTTTAACGTCAGGTGTTAGCGTTAACTTCGCTTAACACCATTTTTAACGCTTTTCCCTATTCACTATTAGCTGTCGCGTATTATATTTGAGGTGCGCTTATAGCGTTAATATATTTGCAAGTGTTTTAGTATTTGGAAATAATAAAAAAATAGTTTTGAGTTTCTTGCATGTCATTTAGTGCAAAATACGGCGAAAAGAGAAGTATTTGCCATATTTTATCACCATCAAGAGTCAGCTGTTTAGCGGCGTTAAAGGAGAGCTACAGAATCGCATTTTCGTTAAGAACAAACGCCAAAATTTGGCGACAAGCTTAACGCTCGGCGAGTGGTTAAAATTTACAGAATCGGGCTCCAGGAGGCTGCAATGTAGGTCCGCTATCTAAATTTTATTGGGTGTGCCGTTCCCCTGTAGGCCTATTATCACCCATATACATAACTGACGCAATATTTACAAATAAAATTAATACATTCAACTTTTTATTAAAAAAAAGAAAGAGCTACTAAACAAAACTACTTTAAAAAATAATAGTTAAGGTGGCTTCACAAGTTCGCAGTTACTGAACTGTTTTTCCATGGTAAAGATGTCTTTTCCAGGCTCTGTGCCAATCGGTTGAAAATTGTAAATTTTGACAGAGCGAAAGAAAATTCCGACATTTATCGCGGTGAGTATGAACGTCAGAATTTGCCCTAGCCCATAGGGTTGAGATGTAATTTTTGGACTTGAGGGATATTTTTTGCTTTCTCCCAAAAGTATTTTCGTTATATTACTCAAGTTAAATAACTCAACATAAGAATTCAATTTCAATCCTATATTTTTTAATAAAACTTCGACTTAAAAAAAAATTATGATAAAACTGCATATCTGAGATAACGGATCTCACCAAAAACGGGAATCTTCAAACGGAACAAATTATATGGGGGGATCGCTTCCATAACCGCGTGGAATATATATAACCAAATTTTTTTTTTTGGTGTCGTTTTAAAATCAAATAATGTTTCAACACAAATAAAGAATTATTTAAAATACTTTGAAAAATACATCTCAAAAAGTGATACGAAACGAAGATGAAAAATCTTAATACAATTATTAACATAACCTAATTTTTGCATTAAAAAATAATACAATTGGACAATAACCTGGCTTGTGATACGTATCTGATACGTCTGCCATTGAATCTAACTCTTAAAAAAGAGCACAAAATATAAATAACACAAATAAAGACGAATAATGATAAAACGAGTATAACCTGGCTAATACAGATGTAAAATCTATGCCATTAAATGTTTCATTTTGATCGTGTGCGGAAGACAATTTAAATTTGTTTAAACATAACTTTGCATATATAGAAGTGTTTTGGATTATTAATATATAGACGTATATTGTGAAATGATTTTTTACAAGCGAAAAGTGCTACAAAACGAATATAACCTGGCTAATATAGATGGAGAATCTATGCCATTAAATTTTTAACTTTGATTGTGTGTAAAAGCCAATTTAAAGACCTGATGTTATTTGGATAATAATTATATGGACGTATATTGTTAAATGATTTTTGACAAGCAAAAAGTGCTACAAAACGAATATAACCTCGCTAATATAGATGTATAATCTATGCCATTAAATTTTGCATATTGATTCTGCGGAATTGCATCAAGACATCCATTGAAATACATAAAATACAATAATTTTAATATACTTGGAGGAAACAACAACCCATTTGGAATATAACCTGGCTTTGTGTGGTTCCTAGGAACCTTGGCCATTCAAACCAAAACCCAAAAAAAAAAAAATATCTCGTAATCTTCTCCTTTCAATTCTCACCCCAGCATTCTGAGATGCGCTGCTCTCCTCCTCAACCAGAAATATCGCCGCGGATAAGGATTCCATACTTACGTTTAATCAAAATAACAATATAAAAATTTTACTTTTAAATTATGAAATTTTTTGCGACCTTTTTCCTTAAATTTGTACTTCTTTGCTGGCTTGAGGTCCGTGTTCAATAATTATAAAAATTAAAAACACATTTTGATTTTTTTGTTAAAATCGATATATTTCGACTGCTCAACGGCAATCATCTTCAGGATTATAGCAACTAACAAAAATAAACAATTAACAATAAACAAATTTTGCATTTTAAATATCACATAAATACATACTTTTATTAACACGTCTGCTCTCTGTGACGTGGAGTATGGTACTGTTTTTTAGTGAGTAGGTGTTTATAGATATGTGCTGTGTGATCAACGTCGTTCTTATAGTTGAGTCTTGTTTTAGTCGGAGTATTAATAATGTGTAACATTTCTAGTGTGAAGCGTTTGTTATAGTGTTGTTCTTGTTGCAGTATTTTAGTCTCGTCAAAGTTTGGTGTGTGGCCGCTATCTGCACAGTGGGCCATGAGTGCCGTTTTTTGATTATTTACTTGATGGCAAAATTTAAAATCAGACTTATGCTGGGAAATTCTCGTTTTGAGCTTGGACTTTGTAGTACCTATATATATATTATTGCACGTTTCATCTCTATTGCCTTTACATGGTATCTTGTAAACTACGTTATTTTTTTCCATGATTGGTATTTTCGATTTTGTTTTGTTAAATATGTTTTTTAAAGTGTTCGTAGGTTTATGCGCAATTTTTGTGGTTTCTTTATCATAGCAGTCAGATTTTGCTAGACGCTCTGATAGATGCGGTACATAAGCCACCGACTTGAAAATAATTGGTTTATCGGGGGTTTTTGGACTATTTGGATTTTTAGTTTTTCGTAATAAAGTTTTTATGGTTTTTTTCGGAAAATCATTGTTTGTTAGTAATGTAAAAATGTCTTTTGTAACTTCTTTGTGGTATATTTCATCTGAGGTCTGCAACATTTTCCGTATACAGCCCTTTGCTGTATTCATAATCATGGTTTTCGGATGTTTTGAATTAAAGTTTATAATTCGTCCTGATGCTGTAGGCTTTTGATACCACTTCAGTTTTAATTGATTTCCTCGTCTGTTTATTATGGAATCGAGGTATGGTAATTCCTCATCGTTCTCTAGCTCTATAGTAAATTTTATATTTTTGTCAAAGATGTTTAGTGTGTTAAGTGTGTTTTGTATTTCATTTTCTTTTATTATCGCGAATAAATCGTCGACGTATTTTGTAAGTATTCTTGGCTTATGTCGCAACTTCAGCATGGTATCATCTAATAGCTTTTCCATAACTATATCCGCTATTATTGGGGATGTGGGTGCTCCCATCGGCATTCCTTTTAGTTGCGTATAGATAGTATCATTAAATTTGAAATATCTGCTTTCTTGAATGCAGAATTTAATTATTTCCATGAACAGCTGTTTTGGTATTTTTGTGTATTCTTTAATTGTTATCCATTTTTCTTGTATGATTTCAAGTGCCAGCTGTATCGGGATGCTAGGGAAAAGCGAAACTACATCAAAGGAAATAAGCTTTTCATCATCAAATATATATGTGTTGTTTACTCTTTCTTTAAACTCAATAGTGTTTTTAATATTGTACGTAGAACTTGCCGTTACGTTTTTTAAAATTTCTGCCATATATTTGGACAGTGTGTAAGAAGGTGACCCAATTGCTGAGCATATTGGTCTTAATGGAGTTCCTTCCTTATGAATCTTCGGGAGGCCGTAGATTCTGGGTGGCTGTGCGGTGGTTGTTATCATTCTCTTTCTCTCTTTCTTTGTGATTAATTCCATTTTGAACAGTTTGTCTACTAGTGCATTATTTTTGCTTTGTAAACGTGATGTTGGATCCTGTCTCTGTACTCTATATGTTGCTAGATCCATTAATATATCCTCCATTTTCTTGTTGTAATCATCGATTTCCATTGCCACCGTTTTATTCCCTTTGTCGGATGTTAAAATTCTAACGTTTTTATTTTCCTTCAAGAATTTCTTAGTTTGCTCCACTGTATCTATAATTGCATTGTCTATTACACTATGTTCGGTTGTAGTTGTATGGTTTGATATTAACAAAGAGAGTTTTGTGCGAGCTTCCTCTTGTTGATCTTTGTTTTTTATGCTTTGTACCAAATCTTCACCGTCTGCTACGTATTTAAAGAGAGGGAAATTCTTGTTATCTACAGGTAGTGCGAACTTCGGCCCCTTTGCTAGCAATGCTTGAATATCTCGCGGGAATTCTAATTTGGTTTTGTTTACAAACCACTCTTCATGCTTGATGTTGTTGGTGAATACTTCATTTCGTTTCGCTCTAATTTTCTTATATTTCAGCTCTTGACGCTTTTTTAGTGTTGTTGTGGTTTTTTCCGCGACATTACTCTCGTTTTCCAATAATTCTTCGAAATCTTTTTCACTCAATTGTTTTTTTAATTTGTTGGTTAATTGCTCTCTCTGTTGGTTTAATCGTTGTAATGTATTGTGTTTTTGTTTTATAAGTAAGCTTAAGATTTTTGTAAGGAAAAAGTGTGTATGTCTGTGTAACATTTTATCTATGTCCGAGTGCTTGTCCGAGTCAGATACAAATAAATTCTTACATCTGGTGGAGTTTTTTATAAAATTCGGAATAATTTTTGACTTTCTACATTTTAATAGGAACTTAATACTTGATTTTACTTTTACCAATTTTTTAGATGTTAATTGCAGTTTGTTGATTGTTGTTTTAGCGTTTTTGTTGTTGTTTTTTATTGTAGCATATCCCATGTTTGGTTGTTTATGCCTGCGGCGTGCCTTCCGTCTATGTAAATTATGAAATTTTTTGCGACCTTTTTCCTTAAATTTGTACTTCTTTGCTGGCTTGAGGTCCGTGTTCAATAATTATAAAAATTAAAAACACATTTTGATTTTTTTGTTAAAATCGATATATTTCGACTGCTCAACGGCAATCATCTTCAGGATTATAGCAACTAACAAAAATAAACAATTAACAATAAACAAATTTTGCATTTTAAATATCACATAAATACATACTTTTATTAACACGTCTGCTCTCTGTGACGTGGAGTATGGTACTGTTTTTTAGTGAGTAGGTGTTTATAGATATGTGCTGTGTGATCAACGTCGTTCTTATAGTTGAGTCTTGTTTTAGTCGGAGTATTAATAATGTGTAACATTTCTAGTGTGAAGCGTTTGTTATAGTGTTGTTCTTGTTGCAGTATTTTAGTCTCGTCAAAGTTTGGTGTGTGGCCGCTATCTGCACAGTGGGCCATGAGTGCCGTTTTTTGATTATTTACTTGATGGCAAAATTTAAAATCAGACTTATGCTGGGAAATTCTCGTTTTGAGCTTGGACTTTGTAGTACCTATATATATATTATTGCACGTTTCATCTCTATTGCCTTTACATGGTATCTTGTAAACTACGTTATTTTTTTCCATGATTGGTATTTTCGATTTTGTTTTGTTAAATATGTTTTTTAAAGTGTTCGTAGGTTTATGCGCAATTTTTGTGGTTTCTTTATCATAGCAGTCAGATTTTGCTAGACGCTCTGATAGATGCGGTACATAAGCCACCGACTTGAAAATAATTGGTTTATCGGGGGTTTTTGGACTATTTGGATTTTTAGTTTTTCGTAATAAAGTTTTTATGGTTTTTTTCGGAAAATCATTGTTTGTTAGTAATGTAAAAATGTCTTTTGTAACTTCTTTGTGGTATATTTCATCTGAGGTCTGCAACATTTTCCGTATACAGCCCTTTGCTGTATTCATAATCATGGTTTTCGGATGTTTTGAATTAAAGTTTATAATTCGTCCTGATGCTGTAGGCTTTTGATACCACTTCAGTTTTAATTGATTTCCTCGTCTGTTTATTATGGAATCGAGGTATGGTAATTCCTCATCGTTCTCTAGCTCTATAGTAAATTTTATATTTTTGTCAAAGATGTTTAGTGTGTTAAGTGTGTTTTGTATTTCATTTTCTTTTATTATCGCGAATAAATCGTCGACGTATTTTGTAAGTATTCTTGGCTTATGTCGCAACTTCAGCATGGTATCATCTAATAGCTTTTCCATAACTATATCCGCTATTATTGGGGATGTGGGTGCTCCCATCGGCATTCCTTTTAGTTGCGTATAGATAGTATCATTAAATTTGAAATATCTGCTTTCTTGAATGCAGAATTTAATTATTTCCATGAACAGCTGTTTTGGTATTTTTGTGTATTCTTTAATTGTTATCCATTTTTCTTGTATGATTTCAAGTGCCAGCTGTATCGGGATGCTAGGGAAAAGCGAAACTACATCAAAGGAAATAAGCTTTTCATCATCAAATATATATGTGTTGTTTACTCTTTCTTTAAACTCAATAGTGTTTTTAATATTGTACGTAGAACTTGCCGTTACGTTTTTTAAAATTTCTGCCATATATTTGGACAGTGTGTAAGAAGGTGACCCAATTGCTGAGCATATTGGTCTTAATGGAGTTCCTTCCTTATGAATCTTCGGGAGGCCGTAGATTCTGGGTGGCTGTGCGGTGGTTGTTATCATTCTCTTTCTCTCTTTCTTTGTGATTAATTCCATTTTGAACAGTTTGTCTACTAGTGCATTATTTTTGCTTTGTAAACGTGATGTTGGATCCTGTCTCTGTACTCTATATGTTGCTAGATCCATTAATATATCCTCCATTTTCTTGTTGTAATCATCGATTTCCATTGCCACCGTTTTATTCCCTTTGTCGGATGTTAAAATTCTAACGTTTTTATTTTCCTTCAAGAATTTCTTAGTTTGCTCCACTGTATCTATAATTGCATTGTCTATTACACTATGTTCGGTTGTAGTTGTATGGTTTGATATTAACAAAGAGAGTTTTGTGCGAGCTTCCTCTTGTTGATCTTTGTTTTTTATGCTTTGTACCAAATCTTCACCGTCTGCTACGTATTTAAAGAGAGGGAAATTCTTGTTATCTACAGGTAGTGCGAACTTCGGCCCCTTTGCTAGCAATGCTTGAATATCTCGCGGGAATTCTAATTTGGTTTTGTTTACAAACCACTCTTCATGCTTGATGTTGTTGGTGAATACTTCATTTCGTTTCGCTCTAATTTTCTTATATTTCAGCTCTTGACGCTTTTTT
Organism: Merzomyia westermanni; assembly: GCA_949987695.1. Lineage (NCBI taxonomy): Eukaryota > Metazoa > Arthropoda > Insecta > Diptera > Tephritidae > Merzomyia > Merzomyia westermanni. The sequence continues at coordinate 15,955,688 of OX465288.1, read as the reverse complement.
AGTGTTGTTGTGGTTTTTTCCGCGACATTACTCTCGTTTTCCAATAATTCTTCGAAATCTTTTTCACTCAATTGTTTTTTTAATTTGTTGGTTAATTGCTCTCTCTGTTGGTTTAATCGTTGTAATGTATTGTGTTTTTGTTTTATAAGTAAGCTTAAGATTTTTGTAAGGAAAAAGTGTGTATGTCTGTGTAACATTTTATCTATGTCCGAGTGCTTGTCCGAGTCAGATACAAATAAATTCTTACATCTGGTGGAGTTTTTTATAAAATTCGGAATAATTTTTGACTTTCTACATTTTAATAGGAACTTAATACTTGATTTTACTTTTACCAATTTTTTAGATGTTAATTGCAGTTTGTTGATTGTTGTTTTAGCGTTTTTGTTGTTGTTTTTTATTGTAGCATATCCCATGTTTGGTTGTTTATGCCTGCGGCGTGCCTTCCGTCTATGTAAATTATGAAATTTTTTGCGACCTTTTTCCTTAAATTTGTACTTCTTTGCTGGCTTGAGGTCCGTGTTCAATAATTATAAAAATTAAAAACACATTTTGATTTTTTTGTTAAAATCGATATATTTCGACTGCTCAACGGCAATCATCTTCAGGATTATAGCAACTAACAAAAATAAACAATTAACAATAAACAAATTTTGCATTTTAAATATCACATAAATACATACTTTTATTAACACGTCTGCTCTCTGTGACGTGGAGTATGGTACTGTTTTTTAGTGAGTAGGTGTTTATAGATATGTGCTGTGTGATCAACGTCGTTCTTATAGTTGAGTCTTGTTTTAGTCGGAGTATTAATAATGTGTAACATTTCTAGTGTGAAGCGTTTGTTATAGTGTTGTTCTTGTTGCAGTATTTTAGTCTCGTCAAAGTTTGGTGTGTGGCCGCTATCTGCACAGTGGGCCATGAGTGCCGTTTTTTGATTATTTACTTGATGGCAAAATTTAAAATCAGACTTATGCTGGGAAATTCTCGTTTTGAGCTTGGACTTTGTAGTACCTATATATATATTATTGCACGTTTCATCTCTATTGCCTTTACATGGTATCTTGTAAACTACGTTATTTTTTTCCATGATTGGTATTTTCGATTTTGTTTTGTTAAATATGTTTTTTAAAGTGTTCGTAGGTTTATGCGCAATTTTTGTGGTTTCTTTATCATAGCAGTCAGATTTTGCTAGACGCTCTGATAGATGCGGTACATAAGCCACCGACTTGAAAATAATTGGTTTATCGGGGGTTTTTGGACTATTTGGATTTTTAGTTTTTCGTAATAAAGTTTTTATGGTTTTTTTCGGAAAATCATTGTTTGTTAGTAATGTAAAAATGTCTTTTGTAACTTCTTTGTGGTATATTTCATCTGAGGTCTGCAACATTTTCCGTATACAGCCCTTTGCTGTATTCATAATCATGGTTTTCGGATGTTTTGAATTAAAGTTTATAATTCGTCCTGATGCTGTAGGCTTTTGATACCACTTCAGTTTTAATTGATTTCCTCGTCTGTTTATTATGGAATCGAGGTATGGTAATTCCTCATCGTTCTCTAGCTCTATAGTAAATTTTATATTTTTGTCAAAGATGTTTAGTGTGTTAAGTGTGTTTTGTATTTCATTTTCTTTTATTATCGCGAATAAATCGTCGACGTATTTTGTAAGTATTCTTGGCTTATGTCGCAACTTCAGCATGGTATCATCCTGAAGATGATTGCCGTTGAGCAGTCGAAATATATCGATTTTAACAAAAAAATCAAAATGTGTTTTTAATTTTTATAATTATTGAACACGGACCTCAAGCCAGCAAAGAAGTACAAATTTTACTTTTATTTATTTTCTTTGAACAGCACTAATTTGTGTATTTTTGCTTTGTTATGTTCCAGTTTCACACATTTCAAGGCAAACAGCTGATTTCGAAAGAGTTATAGCTCTTCCTCTTCTTCTTTCAATCCAATTGCAACGCATGATACCTACTTTCGACTCCCGCGGAGCGTAGAGCGGGAACGTAATCGAAATGCATGATAGGGGTGAACATTTCTAATTAGAGTTACCACCTATATTGCACATTCTATTATATTTGTTCGCTTGTTTATATGAACTAGAGTTCGCCCAGTGGTTGAAATTCAACCAATAAACTTTATTTTATTTTATTTTTTTGCCGTAGGTATGTTTTATCCGCCTTTTTTTCTTCCTTTCTATGTCGTTCCTTTCCTCTAACATATTTTTATTTTCCTTGATTTCTTTTTTTACTCTCTTATTTTATTTTTTACTTTCCTCAAACTTCTTTTCCTTTCCCTTCCCTTCCTTTTATTTTCTTTCTTTCCCCTTCGTTTTCTTACCTTTCCTTTAATTCCCTTTCCCTTCCCTTCCTTTCATTTCCATACCATTCTTTTCTTTCCTTTAATTTTCCTTCCTTTCCTATCCTTTCCATTCCCTTCCCTTCCTTTCCTTTCTTTCCTTTAATTTTCTTTCCTTTCAATTCTTTTCCTTTCCTATATTCACCTTTAATTTTCTTCGGTGTTTAATGCTCTTTATGAGTAACCATTTATTTTATTTTTGTAAACCCTGTTTGTAGGTATCAGCAATGAATTTTACATATTTGCTCATATTTTACATTGCTTGTTTAATGTATCCAACAAAGCAACTTTTCGTGCTCTCAGGAGAGCAGCTGACACGGGGCATCGTAGCCAGTAATCAATACAATAACAACAACTAAAGCAAAAATGCATGACACAACAGAGTATCTATAGTGCGAATACTTATTTTTCATTGGTCCACTACCAACTCTTCGCACTCACAGTGAGAGCCGATCACACGAATAACACAAAAACATGCATGGCAAGTCTACTCACACTACTACAGCTCTTAATTTTTTCCTACAAAGCAACTCGGCCATGCTCACGATTCAGCATAGTACACAAAAAGCAAGTACACACACACACAGCGTGTCTATAGTGTGAATAAGTAAATATGTAGTGGTGTAACTTTTATGTACAATTTTTTATATTAAAATGATTTTTAAAATTTTTTTTATTTACGGATAAAAGTACACCTCAAAATTTCCTATCTATACATATATCATTTGTATACCTTAGAATTATAGTTTAGCAGAAAACGGTTCTACATTGCATTCATTTTGTCTATTTATATATAAGATATACTTGTATACTACATTTCAACCTCTTCTACTTAAACATTGCCACTTAGGATGAGTCTGAATTATTTTTAATTGTAATGATATATGCCAATATGTGTATCAAATGACAACAATAATATTTGTAATTAGAGTTACGACTTAGGGTTGCCAACTTATCCAATTTTATTTCTTTTATTGTTTGTCGTCGATTATTTGGAAAAAGGTCTGGATTCTTCGAATAAAGTTTTGAATATATACCTCATTTCAACCTCTTCTACTTAAATGTTGCCACTTAGGAATCTTTTACAGCGTTGCCACCTATCTGAATTATTTTTAATTGTAATGATATATGCCAATATGTGTATCAAATGAAAGGTATTGTACGATTCATTACAACAACAATATTTGTAATTAGAGTTACGACTTAGGGTTGCCAACTTATCCAATTTTATTGCTTTTATTGTTTGTCGTCGATTATTTGGAAAAGGTCTGGATTCTTCGAATAAAGTTTTGAATATATACTTCATTTCAAGCTCCCCTAAATGAAATGCGATATGGCAATATGGGTATCAAATGAAAGGTATTTTTCGTCGTATTTCAACTAAAATATTTTTATGTGGGTGTATCAACTAAGGTTGCCACGTCATCCTATTTATACGTCCACTATTATTTCGAAACTGGCTTGGCATATTTCAATGAAATATCTTAATATAGGTTATTTGAAACAATATAAGTTCAGTACAGCTCGATATCCCAATTACTATTTCTTTTATTATATTAAGTTACAAAATATTTTGCAGCTACTTAAACCCACTCTTTCTTCTTTCCTTGTAATCAGCAATCAAGGTCCAAATCACCGGCAAAGGAAAATGCAAATGGATGGAAATATTGCGTAAAAACTCCAACAATGAATCAGCGCGTAGCCTCTTCTATTCCAGCAAAGAAATTTATGCGCACAACGAACACATACTGCCCGTCTTCGAGCCGCGCGGAATTGAACTAGACCCCGGCGAACATAATTTCGAATTTTCTGTACCACTCGAATGGAATTTACCTTCCAGCTTTAAAGGTAGCTACGGCTCCATCAAATATAAATTGCGAATACTCATACAACGTCCCTGGACATTCGACGAACGTCATGTAATACCGTTAACAATAGTAAAACATATGCCACTCTCACCGTGCTATCGCACGAATCCCACCTCGCTAGAGAAGCAAATCACCAAAACGATTAGTCTTTTCGGTACACGTCCCATAACAATGCTGGCATTGTTGCCCGAAGATGCAGCGGTACGTGGTGAACCATTACGAATTTGTGTCACTGTGACCAATAATAGTACAACAAATGTGGAAAAGTTACGATTTAGCGCTCTACAATATATTTGGTATTATAGTCATGTACCGTTACGGATACAAAAAATTGAATGTGTTACAATTGCGAATAAAGAGACTGGTGCTGTGCACAAAAAGAGTGAACGTTCCTTTGCGCATGAGCTGATGATACCAGTGACGGCGCAACCAACCGATGATGAGCTGAGTGGCGTAATAAATATATCGTATGAGTTGCGTGTTGAGGCGGTGTTGCGTGGCTTCTTCAAGAATCTTGTACTTAATTTGCCTTTTAAGTTGTATTCGCATGGTTTAAGCGGTGGCAGTGTGCTCAATAATTTATCTGGTGGCCCACCACGTCCTCCACCCAGATATGGTAATCGTAGTAGCATTAGCGTTGGTATGTTGGCGAATATAACAGGTAGTAGTGATGTTGGAAATCCATTTGAAACCCACAATAGCACGCCTGTGCCTATTGCTACATATCCAACGCTTGACTCTTCAATTGGTTCACCATCACATTCTTCACAATATAGCGAATCCAGCTCAATACGTTCAATCACCTCAGATTCTTCAGCGGCTACACTCAGTCCCGCAGTGGGCGGTATTGGAGATCTTTCTTATGCATCCGGTACATCGTCACAATTCAATAGTCCTTCGGCTCGCGCTAGTGTACGTAGTTCAACTACCATACCATATGTTATGTATCAGCAACAGACAAGTAGTCCACTTATGATTAATTCTTATCCGCCAGCCCAGGTACCAATATATCCATCATTCTCCGAATCACCTGGTTATTCGCTGATGCAGTTGCCAGCTAGTGTATCGCCGCAACCTCCACCAGCAGCTGTGTCACCGTCAATAGCCTCATCTACACTGCCACGCCACGACTCTTCAATGTCTTCCGCAGCGAGAACATCGTTTTTCCGTGGATCTCAAGCGCCAGGAGCGCATGAACTGCGTAAGTAGATCATTTTATGGTCTTCCCTGATAAGTAAATGCAAGTGCGGGGTTGTTCTATGTCAAGTCTATTGGCGCAAATGGGTTGTTTTTTTGGATTTTAATTATTTATGTTTCGTTAACTAACTTCCTGAATCTTACAGCACCTTCTTATGAAGAACTCTTTGGAGCCGCCACAGCACCACCCGACACGCCCAAATGATATTGTGACTACTTTTAAGCAACAAAAATTGACAGCTGAACTTTCGGCAGCAGCAAACTATACACATACATAAATATTTTAAGAACTATCAGGCCTGCTTGATGACATCACAAGTTACTAAACCCACCCAGGAATGAAAAGCACATAGACTTTAGCATAAGGCGCCGATATATTTTACGAAATATATGGGCCACAACGAAAAACACTGAAAGTAACTATATACTTATAATAAAAAGTACCAATACACAAGCATTTTAATTTGAATAAAGCTTTCGAATTTTATTGCACAATTGCAACAAAAAAAATAAAATAAAATAAAAATTATTTATATAAAAAGTAAATATAAATTTTTTGTACGTTTAAATAATTGCCGCTAGCATTACTTTAAGGCTTTGCTATAAATCACTGATCATGTAATGCTTTACGCACGAAGTAATGCACAAAATACCTTTATTTCCTTTTTTTCTTTTAATTTTCTGGCTTGAAGCTTAATAAGTTTAGAATTTAGTCAGTAAGTTGATTACTTGAATTGAGTAAAGAAAAAAAAACAACAAAATGAAAAAAATGCTCGATTGCAAAATTTTTGCAAATAAAATTAGTTTATTAAAATACTTTCAACGTAAAAAAAATTTGTTCCAAAAAGAAATTTGTTACACGAAATTTTAATTCAGTTTAATTTACAAGACAATTAAACGTAATTTAGTAAAATTTAAAATAATAAACAAATTTAACTAAATATTCAAAATGTTAACTCATGAAATAGGAAAACTCGAAATTAAAAATAAATCGCTTGAAATTGTTGTAGTGTTCAAAATATCGCATTAAATAATTACATACATATGAAAATGTAAGCAATACACCAAATTAATAAATAGTTATAGTAATTAATTAAAAATAAAAAGCGAAATGAATATTAAATTTACTTAATTAAATGTCTATATAAGTTATATGTTTGTTAAGCTCAACCCGTATTGTGTGCACGAATAAATAACGAAACTGAAATTCCTAAGCAAAAGCTAAAAAAACAAATATTTATAACATTAATAACAAATATGCATTTTCTTTGTATACATATTTAAATTTATATTCAAAAGAATTATTTGATTTTTACCGAATTGCTTAAGCAAATCTAGATAGCGCTGCAATAGAAAATGTTTTTTTCTTTTTAATTCATCTCTTAGCATTGTTATAAACGCATATGTTTATCGAATCTGTTCTTGTTTGTAACGACCAAATTACCGCATTGGTATCTGCCAACAACCCAAGGTGTAAAGCCAGAAAGTTAGAACTTCATGACTTGCCGGTTGGGCGTTCTAAACTTCACTTTGTTTTTTAGCAATTTAATTTACACAGCTAAAAATCGAGGTGAAATTCTACAAGGCTGCCTGTGGAGTTGTAATTCTTTAATGCCGTTTGACAACTGCAATGATACTATTAGTATACACCAGCGATTTGAGCGGCTTGTGGGATCGCCTTTCTTTTATTGTGTTACTTTGCGCACTTTGCAAAACATAATACAAATTCTCAGAACATAACAATATGAGTGCGTTCGAAACTATGCGAAAGGCTGTATTATTTATTATTAGATATAAATTTGTAGCAATTATAAAGAGTTCTGATCTTTATTTTATAAAAGAAAAATTAAAAATAAAATTATAATCAAGGCAGTTGACTTCCAAAAATTTTATATAGTTTTACTAAGTATTAGCAGTTTTATTGAAGTATTTTAATGTACGCTTGCTATTTGAATAGGCTGAAATCGGACGGCACCAAATTCATGTATACCAGGGAAAGTCCACTTAGCGGTCGGCGGGTCATTCCAATCGTCCACTTTTGTTTCTCCCAGCAAACGCAGCAGGTCTAATCTCTTTGTCCGGGGTTGGGTTCAATGCGCCAACTCGGAGCAGGGGAGTAATAAGTAGAGCTGCTGCAAGGAGCTGACAGTTTTAGGGAGAGCTGTGACAAGGTAGTCAGAGCTACATCGAAATAACATCCCTTGAGCGGGTAAAACCCGACTCATTCCGGTATGATAGAACCGGCTTTGTTTCTGAATAGCTTCTTTGCTAAGTAAAAAAAATTGTTGTTTGTTTTGTGACAAAAGCTATTCCTGAAAGTTTTGACGAGTTCTGCCGGCTTGAAAGAACTTGACCGCATACATTTTCAGTTGTTTTGATCACGTCTGAGTTCTTCCTTTCGTATGGGGTCGTCGCATGTATTAATCTTTGTAAAAGTATTAATCACGATTAGGGTCACTTCGATTGGATAACCCCGAATCAAAAAAATACATTAGTGGGGTCTGCTCGATAATATATATGTACCATAAACGGTTGTTTTCGGTCGAATGTACTTCAAAGAAAAGGTTGAGCCATTAAACAGATTGTTCTTTTCCTGCTTTCGTGGTCACATGGCATCCAACAAGCCCAGCGTTTGTCGCCCTCCTAGAACATCTCCATCAGCAACAACGACTACACAGTTAGCCCCGCAGGGGGAGGAAGCTGTTGCATACCGCCTCATATCCCCAAAATTTATGCAGGGTTCATCTAGCACCTAGAATATCGACCTTTGGTAAAATTCGCATCGAACCATTTACCCTTACACCGCTATTTTCAACGAACTGCCGATTGTATTACATCAGAACACCAACTTCATTAAGGCTGAAGTAAGCGCCTGCCTGACATTAATCAGAAAATGCGGGGTGACTCGATCACCACCACTAAAGGCAGAAAAGATGACAGACATTTTGGGAAGTTCAGGAGTTTTAGAGATTGACCTCCTTTTATTCAAACGTCGTGCAAAAGTGGTTTAATTCTCAAACACTCAAAGAACCTAAGGCCGGCTGGTGAGGAATTCTCGATAATCCAAATGAGCAATATGGCTAGACTTTTAATGTCGCTGGAATGTAACTTATGCTGCCTTACTTGTCAGCCGAGGATAATATAAGGTAGAAGCTGTTGCACTCTTAGATGTCTAACGTGCTTTGTCCATTCTTTAGATTGATGCAAGGGATGGATGTATTTAGATTTACTAAGCTATTCGTATCGGTATTGGACTATCGAGCCCCAGCGGTACTTTTGCGACGATAATACAATAATTTCGGTCAAAATCGCCTGGGCGGTTAGATGACCATTTAAAGAATACAATAACTCATGCTCAAGCTGCAAGCTTCCGGGCCGAAAGCACCGACTGTGCTGTTGCTCAGCAGAAGTAAAATGAGATATTTCTTCAAAAGCCTCTTAAGTACTGAAAATTTACAAGACTGGGGATCTTCGCAGGTGATTTAACAAAACGGAATGGATATGTGGTAGGACAATATTCTAAATTATTGGTTGTGGCAGCCGAAGCACACGCCAACGCGAACTTTTGTAGGGTGGATATCAACCAACAAAAAAGAGAAGCTCAACATAAAACATTGTTTGGTTGAACACGCGCCCAATAATTATTCCCTTCACTATTACGTCACACCTTTTTATTATCTCAGCATTAAATAATACAAGTTTCCGTTTAATGATACATTACACAAAGGCTCCAGATGTATAATTATAACTTCTATATCCCACTGCGGGTGTTGACACATAACAATAGTTATCCAGCGTTACAATTTAATTATTTTTGTGACGTCACGCAAGCTTATAACTTTCTTTTTTAGGTGTAGGTTGCGTCTTTGTGGGTGTTTTGCCGCATTCAGAAATTCAATTGAAGAAAATGACCCGGATGCGTGGAGTTTTGCTTAAGGCTCACAAACACAACGGACGAAAAGGATTTCTGGGAAGACGAAAAGATTCTACACTCTACGACAGCTTTAATTGTAATAGCTTTATTTTGGGTCCTTGCTACAGGATTAAAAAGGAGTACTCAGGCCCTTTTGTTGCTCATGCCAAGATATTTTGAGGTAACTTTCCCACCAGCACTGTGTAGAGGAAATAAAATATTTATGTGTGGTAAAATTGTTTCTAAATTGTAAGCTGGACATTTAGGAATACATCGGTGTAAATTGCATTCAATTATCTACAGCACTTTTTAAGTGATGCGTGAACAAACAGCCAGACATACATAAATTCGAAAACCGGTTGTTTTGGCTACATTACTTTAATAAAATTTGTTTTAAAACCGATAATTTTTCGTAGCACATTTTAATCCTCTATATGCCGCTAAAATACAGTTTCATTCGGTTCTTGGGTAAGAGAGTTATTGGGCCGAAATTAAAAAAAAATTATTCGGCTTAAAATTTTTCCTCGAAATACAACTATGGGTACACTCGTCAAATGTATGCAGCTGATGACATTGCAGGGGGTAGCGGTGACTAAATCAAAGAAGAATCTGTAACATTTTCCTGCTAGCGCTTCCTTTGGGTGCCGTAGCGTCTTCTTTTTGCATGTGTGTGTGTGCATGTAGCAAACTCATTGACTTTTTGAAGCTACTGTAATTTCAAGTATAATAAATTACAATGCAGTAATTATGCTTAAGCTTTTGTTGTTATTATTCTTGCGTTTAACTATGAATGTATTATTATTGTTGTTACATTTTAGACATTTGAGCTGTTGGCAAAAACGATAGGAAGTCGAGACTTTACCAAACAAAGCCGCTTAAGAAAGTATCCCTTGGCACACACATACAGCCAAACGTAAACCAGAATTCAAGTGGTCTCACATGTGTATTAGTATGTGGAATATCCCCTGTAGTCAAACCAACTAGTTAGATAATACTTCAAAACTCGCAGACACATGTGCAGAGAAGTCATCAGCAAGGAAACAAAATCCTAAGAAAGACAAAAAATAAATAAGAGGAAAAAAAAGAAAGAAAAAAACACAAAAGGAACAACATTACAACGTTACAACAAATGCGGACAAAGCAAACACGACACTGCTAATCGGCAAAGACGAGTATATTGCACAAAACTAAAAAACTCTTCGAAGAAATGAAATGCCGTATAATAAGGGAGAAGCCCACGGATAAATACCAGACCTAAAACAAAGGGCCTACAGGGAACGCCACACAAATAATTCATGAGAGAATGGCTTATACCTTTACCCAAATATACCCTTCGGCTTCTCTACTTATTGCGCTACCAAAAATCCACAAGCCAGATACTCCTATGAGACCCATAGTAAATTGAAGGTAAGCGCCGGGTTAAACAGTGTCAAAACATCTAAAGACGGGTTTAAAGGATACACTAAAACTAGACTACGTACACACAATAAATAATACTAGCTGGACTCGTGCGCTCCTTGCGCAAACAAAAAAAAACAAAAATGGTTTAAAACCTTTTATTAGTCCAGGTCCAGGATTTTTCAAACCTTTTTCTCAAATTATAAAAAAAGATTTTCAGCTACACTTGTTGTGAGACCACAAAAAATTATACAAATATGCGCAAACAGCTATTTGAAATTCCACCACTTATATTACATTCACATTGAGCCATAAACTTGAGTTGATTGACAACATCAATATGAATTAACTCAAAAAATGTCCCTTTAACTCGAGTTTATGACCCAATGTGAACGCAGTCTTATTCACTTATTTTAGAATGTTCAAGTGTAGATGGCGCGCTCGCAGTGGGTTGAGCGCTGGGATATTCGCAATGCCTTTAATTATTCTAGCACTGTTCAGTCTTAGTATTCAAATGTACAAGGTGGCGCAAAAGTAATCCTCCTATCAGAAAATGCTATAAATTTTGCGATTGGCCCCTAAAGTCAGTTCTGTTTTGACATTTGTGTAGTAAACACATGCGAAATACACTTTAATAAACAATGTTACGCTACACTGCTCCAGAACGCGGAATATTGCTGACTATTTATTTCGGTCGGTGAAAAACGGTTACTGCGCAAAAGTAATCCTCCTATCAGAAAATGCTATACATTTTGCGATTGGCCCCTAAAGTCAGTTCTGTTTTGACATTTGTATAGTAAACACATGCGAAATACACGTTAATAAACAATGTTACGCTACACTGCTCCAGAACGCGGAATATTGCTGACTATTTATTTGACCAGTAATCGGTCGGGGCCAAACGGTTACTGTGAATGGTGAGCGCTACAGAGCAATGATCAACGAGTTCTTTTTGCCGCAACTTGATGAATTGGGATTGGAAAACATGTGGTTCCAACAAGACGGTGCAACAGCACACACTGCACGTGCCACAACCGATATGCTGAACATCGGAAGCTTACTTTTGCGCCACCTTTTAGATGTCGCGAGGCATGTTAATGTCACCGTCACAATAGCGTTGCAGTACAAATTGATTTTTTTGTGCATTTACAATCGTTTATTTTAAAGAATTCATTTTTATAAAATACGCTTAAACAAAAGCACTCCGCTAACTAAAACATGGTTTCGCATGTAGAGCTAACCCCCACCTTTGAAACGATACCTTATTTATTAATATTGGTTCCAAATGAGAGCAGAAAATTAGGAACTAACACAAAAAGACCTTACAGAAATAATATATATGACTTCCAAACTAATCGAAAGACTTGAGACCATTAAACTCGAAGAGATCGTATCGTTTGATATACCTATGGATACCGCTGTCAGAGACAATGGATATAGTTAGATTTGATTAGTAATTAGTAATCAATTAATTAGAGGGCTTTTTTAATTGATAATGATTATTTCAATTAAATTTAAAAAAAAAAGATAAAAAAAATTCAGAAATATTCAAAAAAGTTGTTTTGATTACTTTTGATTATTTTTGAATTAATTTTTTATTATTTTTGATTTTTTTTTAGTATTGTTGATGTGAATATTTATGTGCTTCTACAGCTACACTGAAAAAATTCAAATATAATCAAAAACAAAAAAAAAAAATTTAAATAAAAGAAAATAAAAAAAAATCCAAAATAATCAAAACAATTTTTTTATATTTTTTTTTATTAACCGTAAGAAATTATGATTTTATTTGATTATTCCTTTTTTTAATAATTGGAAAATAATTATTAAAAATTGAAAGTAATTGGTAATCAATCATTAAATGGATTCTCAAGAAAATAATTAATCAAAGGGGTGATCATTACGATTAGTAATCATTATTGAACAGGTCTGTGCTCAACAAGCAGCACTAGAACATTACATTCACAATGGATACTGAAAAAGATGGAGGAATGAGCTATGTGGACATAACGATAAGGACTGACAAAGTCACAGACAAGCTCAACTATGATATTTATAGGAAACCAACTGCCACAGACGCCATAATAAATTTTACGTCAAATTAGCCTCAACAGCACAAACAAGCGGCATTGAGACAATAAGTGGACAATTTCCAAGGAACACATCACCCACTGGAGTCATACAGGAGAGAACTTAACAAAATATATAAAATAGCTACAAACATGCTGGATAAGCTCCGAAGGAACACATCACAAAAAAGAGGTAACGTAGAGAAAAACACAAAGATTTGGAACGTAAAACATAAAGAAAGTTCAACGCGACGAACCATCAATTCGGGAAATTTGCTTTTAATTCGCGAGTTTTAATGCTAGTAGCACACTTATTTTTATGAAATCTTCACAATCAAACGTTTTCGTAATTCTAACTATAATTTCTTTAGTTTCAATTCAATTAAAAGACATGGAAATTAAGCAATTTATGGACAGGGACAGTGGTGAATTACCTACTATCGATCTGACAGCAGCACTTACATTCGCCGTTGGACCTTCTATGGTTCTTCTGGGATCTTCCAACTCTAAGGATTCCAGTCTTATCCAAAAATTCCGAATTTTTGTTGCTTTAGATTTAGTCTTTTTTGGACTAGTATGAGTTGAGTTAGAATAATTTTGTTGCAAAATACGATTTTTTCTGACTATAGCTTGGTGCTTCACTACAGTGCTGTGATGACTACACGATTGTGTGTTAACCAACAATAATCAAATGTTTTTTTATTGTAACTAAACACAACAACACTAAAACGGAACGGAAGCAATACAACTTTCAACGCCTTTGGCATGTAAACGATCTACGGGAATGTGTGTGTGCGGCTTGAGACCGTTTAGCGATGTCGCATTAATTATAATTCATTTTAAGTTACAAGTGGGGTTTTTACAACAAATATGTGTGCATAAGTATGAGACGCAAATAGTCAAGTGGGCTGCCAAAGGCGCCAAGTGTTAAACTACAAATTTTGCTAAGAAAAGGAATAGCACTCGACTTGTATTGTCCCATAAGTAATACTCCCCCCCCCCCTCCATTGCAGAGTAATTCATAGACAGGTAAGTTAATGCTTAAGTGTTGGACATATTTATTTTTGGATAACGTGAAGTGTTTGTGTTAAATATTTGTTCCGCACTTGTGTAATGGTTCCTTTGGGGGCGTTGACTCTTGAGCAAGTCGAGTATTGTCGGCGGTGACTAACAGCTAAGGTGTTAAATTGGAGTTGGGGTGAGGATATGTTAAATTTCTAGCCCGAGGTGGGGTTGCTTAACAAGGCCTGGAGTGGTTTACAAATTTAAGTAAAAAGGCTGTATTTAAAAAGCTCTAAGCTCCCAATTCATTGGTAAAAAAATTAACAAATTTCAAAATATTTTCGATGAAACGCGAACGCCAAGAGATTTAGGGTTTCCCATAGGAAAATAATGGGAGGCTATGTACCTGCAATAGTACAAAATTTTTGTTGTTGTTGTAACAGCACTTTATGCTGCTTATCCGGTGCATTCATTAACGAAAGATCGCAGTTATACCAGAGTACCGAAGAGGGCTTTTTAGATAGACTCTCTTTCATTTTTGCAAATAGCTTCCACTGAGACATTCGTCGAGATTGATTTGACACTCAAATCAAAAATCTGCTTTTGTATATTAAGCTACCATTATGGTACTAGCCCGACTGCCGTGGTAGCGATTTTGTTGACCCCGGGAACAGGGTGGATGTGGATTTTAGTAGCTTATTAGGGCAGGCCAACCATATTGACGACGGGAAGCTCATAACCAATCAAACGTTTGCTTGAATGTCGTCTGTATTTGCTTGAATTGTGGTATGTATTTTGTCTGGAGAAGCAGAAAAAAGTCTAGTGACCATCTATACAATATCAAGTTTAGAAAGCCAGAAGCAGCATGAGAGCGGCCTCGACGCTAACCAGATACTACATCTTATCCACGTGAATATAAGCCCGTCTGTCTGCGCTTTTCGCGTGGGTAAAAGTAACTAGTGAATCGATTACATCGCTCCTCGCCTTGACAACGAGCTTGCTTACAAACACTTTGGTTTGAGCTTCCTTGAAGCAGCCCAGTACTCGGTGAAGACTGCTTAAAGTACTTTTACTGCATATCTAGGATACAATATTTTTATTTTTTCTTCCGAAGAAACTTTGATCGGGTTTACCTGGTTATTTTCATTTCTCTTGACTAATTAAACAGCATTTATTATGGTAAAACTCGAGTCAGTCCGGTGTGCAGAACCAACCGTGGTGAGAATGATGGAAAGCCAGTAAGATCAAAGCGTTCTTTTATCTCAGTCTCTACAACTTATATTCCGGTACCTTTTGATATACCGAGATGCTATAGAAGGTGGTGTGCTTTCTTCTGAGGGCCGCAGATATCATTCCCGTGGCACATCCCAGCCAGTAGAATCTTGACAATTCGATGACTTTTTTAATTTGGCTACTGGTGAACCAAATTTCGTCTCTTAAAAGCTTTTTGTAGCGAATTTTGGGGACTTTGTTCCGTCACACTCAATGGTTAAAAAGTGTTTTACTAAGTTGGGTGGTAGTGGCACCTTTAGTCGCGCCATAACCATGAAGTGCTATGAACCAGAGAATAAGAATGTGTGAATTTTAAATGAGCTGATACCTCACATCTCACATTCGATCATAAGCAAAAGCGCGTTACAACTTCTAATGAGTGTTTGCGGGTATTCAGAGACAACGAAGTGTTTGACACGTTTTGTTACCGTAGATAATTTATGGATCCATCACACCACAACAGAAAACAATGAATAATAAAGACAGAGCGTTCATCCGGATGAACGTGCACCAAAAAAAGCCAAAGAGGGTCTGTCGGCCAACGAGATTATGGCAACGGTTTTTTGGGATGCGCGGAAAAAGGAATAGGACTACCTACTACAAGGTGTAACAAGTGCCCCGCACCCCCCGTTCTACATAGAACAAATAGTTTAAATAAATAAAATAATAATTAAATAAATACTAGAAAAGGGCTCCCTATATTAAACATGTGCTCCGCACACCCCCTTTTCCTTTCTGAACCAATAATATTATATAAATAATAAAATAAAATAAAAAATAACTCAAAAAAACTACTCGCTCTTCATAGAGCTTAGACAACGTGGATTCGGCCCATAAAAGAAATTCACTTCAAATGGGTTCAAGACATTTTAGAGTAGAATGTTTAGGAAATGTTGCAGAACTCTTTGCAGTATGGGTTAGCTTTTAGTGATGTACAGAACCGGATCCAATAATGAACCAATTATTAACAAAATCTTCCAATAGAAGTCCTAAGAAACTCCTAGTTTCAAAAGAGTTGGACCATCATGAAATTGCTGTGATCGAAAATGGGACATAGTGTTGTTGTTGTAAGTTAAATAAGCAGTCATTTCGATACGTTGATCCGCCTTTCATCAATGGGAAGAACTGTTCTGTACATAACTTGAGTAGACTTTATACGTGCAGATCGAAAGTCGTAATTATTGCTCAGCGTCCATCTTTCAAGGGGAGGTGCGATACTTCACATCGAACCAGTTGTGCCCGCAGAGGAACAAAGGGAATATATACGATACTACCCTTTTGGGCATGAAAGGGACCAATCAGTCTCTTCATAGCACACGGTCGAACAAAATAGATCACTTCAATCCATACAAAGAGATCAAAACTGCCATTGGTCGAATGCTCCTTTGCGACTCGTCCCGGATGCATCCTAGACTAATCGCTTTTTTTGCAGGGCATCTTCAGAAAAGAAGGTTTTCATCCAAGGCTTTGCTTTAGTTATCATTTGAAGTTACTTTTACTTGGCGGCCTCCAAACCCAGCTTACAACTCGGCTCTCGGATTACGATCACATTTACTTTCATTTGATAGTCTTTATTCGAGTAATATATGTCTGTTTGTTCAAGCATCACCTAAAAGCTGCTGCATAGGATTGAATGCAATTTTCACCAATGTATTCCTAAATACCCAACTAAAAGTTAAGGATACATTTCACGGCGTGGAAAGATTTTATTCCCAGTGGTGACAATAAAAGTTGGCTCAAAATAGGTTTGTAGATACTATAGCGGGTAGGTAGCCTTTATTGGAGGAAAGGAAGCCAATCGAAGAATTCCTTTAATTTCTGCTGCGTATCACAAAATAACGATGACATGGAATTGAATGGTTTATTCACAAGTCTTTTGCTGAAGGTCTGTAGAAGTAATTTTTACGTTGCTGATGCATGTAGAGTTTTTATATGGGTGCTTGGTTAAGCCTTGCCGTACAGCGGGCATCTAGTCATAGACAAATATTTACAAATGCTTTGCTGAGAAAGAAAATTTGGTTGGTAGAATCTTCTTGAGATTACAAAAATATTCTCTTTCCTCTAAAATCCAAGTCTACTGCCCGGATGCTTCATATATTTCTAAGTGCAAATCACTAACAGGAAATTAAATATATCTTAGTGTTATACATTTTGTACACGAAGAATGGCAAGTGGTGGCAGATGGCTGATAGATGCGAATGGAGTAAATATAAAGTGATTTTTGAAAAATACTTTTTTTTTTCTAAATATTTGAAGGCTTCACTGGTATGACAATAAGCACATGCAGCTGTTCCGCAAGCTATCTTGGTGTTGTTGATGTACGACACTCTATCCGACACGTTGTTGCTTTAGTACAATGGTGTGCGTAGCTGGTATTGTCACTGGTCAAGTCACCACTTACCACTCTCTGCCCTGCACTTAAATATAAAGTAACATATTGAACACAAGTAACATGCTTCACGGGCGTTATGAAAGGAAGCATTTACCAAACAAACAAAAAAATCGGATTATGAAATTCAGCTGAAGCAATCACAACAAATAATAAAATGCGCACAAATCAATAAAAAAAAACCGGAAAGGCAGAAATGGAAGTATTAGAAAATTTTATATTTTCCATTTCAAAATAAAGCAAGATTTTTGTGCAAGCAATTTCCACTTCTTATCACTTGACTTATTTCTCAAGATGACAACAGTTTGGACAACGAACATCTGCGACACAAAATGCGCAGCTCAGTTATTGTTGATTCCACTAAGCGGGTACGAGGGAAACTGCAGGGTAACTGTGGTAAGCTACCACACAACTAGTATGAATCACAAGTTGACTATTGAGCCAAATGTCTTTTTTCCCTATAAACAGCTGGTTTCTTCAAATGTCGGATTTAGGACGAAAATATAACAGTCTCAAACTAGTTCAAAATAAACGAAAGTTTGATTTATGGGCTCATTATGTGAAACGCAACAAGTCACTTCTTCTTGTTTACGGGCAAATTCTTATTATATAACTATTAGTAAATGGAAGTTGCTATGTGAATTTGTTATGTATTCTATCTATCTATGGCGCGATATACAACAGGTATATCATCATAAACCTCCTAAGAGATTTTTGCGCCAAGCTTCTCTTCCAATTTGTGGTGTGCCGATTTGAATTTTCCCTACAAATTGGTGGGACCTACAGTTTTTTGCCGACTCCGAACGGCATCTACAAAGGAGACGAATTTTTGCTGAGAAGCCTGTCATGGCAGAAATACACTCGGAGAGTTTGCCAAACCACTGCCGAGGGGCGACCCCGTTTTGAAAAACTTTTTTCAAATCACTTTTGATGTTACCTGTACCAGGGCTCGAACCATGGACCTTCGGTGTGGTAGGCCGGCAACACTACCTTCACACCACGGCGTTATGTATTACATACGGGTTAAAGGTGAATGTGAGTGACTGCGACGCAAAGTGTTATGGTGATTTATATAATCAGCCCCTCATTCATGGTAAGTAATTCAAATGATTTCGGGCATGGTGGAGAAGTACTTGGCTCCGCTGGGAGATGGGATGGGTTCGAGTACTGCTACCAGAATACCCAAATTGAAACAAAAAGATGTACTGGGGTTGATCCAATACTGGATACCCTGTAATTTTTTGAGTTTTTGTTGATTCAAATTTGGTATTTATCTAACTAGTTTGAAACAGACCTGTCATATTTGATTAGTAATTAGTAATCAGTTACTTAGACGGCTTTTTTTAATTGGTATTGATTATTTTAATTGTTTTTCAAGAAAAGGCAATTAGTTATTGATTACGATTAGAAAAAATCAAAAAATAATCATGATTTTTTTGGATTAATAAAAAAATAAAAAAAATAAAAATTATCAAAAAAGAATGTTTTTTTTATTACTTTTGATTATTTTATATTTTTTACACTTTTTTTTGGATTTTTTGGATTACTTTTGATTTTTTCAGTATTGTTGATGTGTATATTTATGTGCTTCTACAAAAATACTGAAAAAAAAAATTTATTTAAAAAATCAAAAGTGATCAAAAAAACTTTTTTTTTATTATTTTCGATATTTTTTAATAATCGTAGAAAATTATGATTTTTTTTTATTATTTTTTTAATTAATTGGAAAATAAGCATTAAAAATTGAGAGTAATGGTAATCAATAATTGAATGGGTTCTCAAGAAAATAATAAATTATACATTTTTAACAGGCCTGGTTTGAAATCAATAAAAAATTCTAGTCTACCAAATTTTTTTAGAAGGTCATGAAAAAAAGCTTAAAAATCAAAGTCGAAAAAAGTCAACAAAAATGAAATTTCACAAGCTCGAAAATTATTTTTTTGGGTATGCGTAGTGGAACTTTTTTTTCCTGAGCCCAAAGCCTATCGAAAAATCGATGGCGCGATATCGGTTAACTTTCGTCCATACAAATCGACCCACCCTAATATACAGGCTATAGTTATAGTAGTTTTGGTATTTCACAGGATCTTTTTAACTATGAAATATATAACAAAATATTTACTTTTTAATGAGTGTTTTTCTTTCAAAGAAAACCTGTTTAATTAGTTCTCGAACAAAAAGCAAAATGATATATGTAGGTATAAAATTTTTTTTTCTAGTTTTGAAATTTTGAAGCGAATTGTTAAGGGATTTCTTTTATGAGATTTTTAAGATGAATCAAATTGGTAAACATTGAGAAAACGTTCATTTTTTTAAGTTTCGTGTTACTGAGTTTTTCTTATAGAAGATGCTACAAACTAACTTGGCATTGTTGCTAGGAAGTTTTAGGTTAATTTAAATTTCACAATCAACAAAGAAAATCTAAAATATTGCATACCAACAAAAAATTTTAATTTATGTTCCTCATTGCTATTCAAATAAAAATGTTTAACTTATTACTCATGAAACGTTTCATGAATACTTGAAAATGTACAGGCCGTAAATCAACAAAAATTGTTGGTATAAAAAAGCAATAACAAAAACCGAGAGCACACGGAAAGGCAGTTCTGATGATAAAACAGAGCTGTCAAAAATCCATCATGATCACACTACTAACTGTCAAATGGCGGAAGTGGTTCATGCATTTGGTAAAAAAAAAAAAAAAAAATTAATAGAACTAGGAGTTTAGATGACATCAAAACCAGCGTATTGTTAGCTTAATGGTTAGCAATGCGTGCCAAAATTTCTCTGATGAGTGAAGTCTAGCAGCTTCCGAAATGGATCTATAAGAAAAGCTATGGCAGTTGTCTCTAAACATTTTTCCTACTCTATTCAATCCAAAAAACTTTTAATAATTAATTAAAATGATTATTAATAAATAATAACAATAATAATTTTCATAAAATTCCAAAAGTGAAAAATTATTATTCTTGAATACGTTTTTATTTTATTAAAAATCATAAGACTAATAACTTAGAGAAATTGAAAAAATATATTTCCAAAGCTAAAAGTCTCGCCATTGTAAGAAAGGAAACATGGGATTATCGGCATCTAAAACACCACCGGATTGACAACCCTAGTACGTGCTTAAAGCTTTTTGTGCAAGTGTATTATTATTTGATTATTATTAATGTTATTGTAATTCTGACGTTCAGTACTGCTTCTTTGCTCACTATTTTGAGCGAGACTTATTTCTGAATAGGCAGCGGCGGAAGTTTAATTTGTTCAAAATCAGACCTTTACCAGGAAATTTAATTGCAAAGAGAAAAATGTTACCCATACGCCGTGGAGTATCAAAGTATTTATTTTTTTGTTTTCAATAATATTATTCAATAATCAGCGGTATTTGCAACTCAAAAAACGAGCGCCATCTGTAGCGTAATTATGGGTGTTATCTTATATATAAATAGACAAGATGAATGCAATGTCGAACCGTTTTCTGCTAAACTATAATTCTAAGGTATACAAATTATATATGTATAGATAGGAAATTTTGAGGTGTACTTTTATCTGTAAATAAAAAAAATTAAAAAAATCATTTTAATATAAAAAATTTAACATAAAAGTTACACCACTACACATTTACTTATTCACACTATAGACACGCTGTGTGTGTGTGTACTTGCTTTTTGTGTACTATGCTGAATCGTGAGCATGGCCGAGGAGTTGCTTTGTAGGAAAAAATTAAGAGCCGTAGTAGTGTGAGTAGACTTGCCATGCATGTTTTTGTGTTATTCGTGTGATCGGCTCTCACTGTGCGCGCGAAGAGTTGGTAGTGGACCAATGAAAAATAAGTATTCGCACTATAGCTACTCTGTTGTGTCATGCATTTTTGCTTTAGTTGTTGTTATTGTATTGATTACTGGCTACGATGCCCAGTGTCAGCTGCTCTCCTGAGATCACGAAAAGTTGCTTTGTTGGATACATTAAACAAGCAATGTAAAATATGAGCAAATATGTAAAATTCATTGCTGATACCTACGAAAAGGGTTTACAAAAATAAAATAAATGATTACTCATAAAGAGTATTAAACACCGAAGAAAATTAAAGGAAAATAGAGGAAAGGAAAAGAATTGAAAGGAAGGAAAATTAAAGGAAAGAAAAGGAAAAGGAAAGGAAAGGAAGGAAAGGGAAGGGAATGGAAAGGATAGGAAAGGAAGGAAAGGAATGGTAAAGAAATGAAAGGAAGGAAAACGGAATTAAAGGAAAGGTAAGAAAACGAAGAAAGAAAATGAAAGGAAGGGAAGGGAAAGGAAAAGAAGTTTGTGGAAAGGAAAATATAAAATAAGAGAGTAAAAGAAGAAATCAAGGAAAATAAAAATATGTTAGAGGAAAGGAACGACATAGAAAGGAAGAAAAAAAGGCGGATAAAAGATACAGCAAAAAAATAAAATAAAATAAAGTTTACTGGTTGAATTTCAACCACTGGGCGAACTCTAGTTATCATAATCAAACATGATCTCCAACGTTATCTCTGTTGTATTTAACTAGTGGTGGGAGTGTTATTGAGTTAGGGATTTTACATACTTGAGAATAATCACAGTATTGTCACCGAACCCTGAGCGATGATGCAAATTTCAAGATCCTAGTTCAACAGAGAGTAGTTTGTAGAACAAATGCAACGACGCTGTAAACAGACAATTGAATTTCCTTAATATACCGACTTATGCGCACCTAGCGTGTGCATTTTTTCTCAAACTTTTGAGAAAATTGGTCCATAAATACGATTTTAAGTTTTCTTTATACCGATCTAAGGGCCACCTAGGGGAATTTAAAAAAATATTGCTTTTAATGGTAGTAATGCAAGTTACTAATTTCAACCACTATCCACGTGCCACCTATCGGATTGTTTTCCTTTGTTTGGCGTTGTCATCGCGATCTGACTAATTGTGATAACTTCCTAGACCTAGAGTCTGGTCAACGGGAAGTTGGTTTAAACTCGAATGCAAAATCCGATCTATTGATACCAACAAAACGATCTAATAAAAATATTTAAAACGAAATAAATTTTGTTTAAAAATCTTAAAGTGGGATGCATCCAAGTTGTAACATCTGGCATTAATAAAGCGGGAATATTTTAGAGCATAAAAGTACTATGTGGGTTTTTTCATGTGTAAAAATGCACTGTGGAATATATTTTTATGCCCCTTCTTGCAAATATTTTACAAATAAAAACATTTAAAATTTGACTTTAAGGAAGTTCCATTTCGACAGCTAAGTAGAGGATCACGCTTTGTCAGAATATTTCGGAATATTTTAAAAAACCCCCTATATGAAAAATTAGTTGCAGAACGCCCCTACAGTCAACTGCCAAACTGGTTAGTAAACATTCTAGTTCATTAACTAGAATTTCATGGTCTTATTCATACCAGTGTGAGCGACTGCAACGTTTCTGTTATCATAAGCAGCAACAACCCTCTAAAATTGTATAAGCGAGCGAAAATGAAAACAACGCAGTATTCGGGCAACAATCGTTCAGTTAACAACGCTGTCCTACATTTTAATTTTCTCTTCACCTAATATTCTGAGTATCTAAATATTCATTTAATTAAATTAAATATAAAACTTTCTTGCAAAATAATATTTCTTATAGTAACATCATAATCCTTTTGAGAGTTTCGTGCTTCAAATAGTACATTTGGGTTGCAAATCATGCACGTACGTGCATGTCACCAAAATCACCCTTATTTTTTACGACGTCGCTACTGCATAACGGCATACCAGCGACGCAAAAACGAATAAGCAGTGCTTAAATGAAACCACGAAAAAAAGTGAAAACGAACCGATCACTTGTCAAAGCAATTAAGTAAGTAAATAATATTTCTTTTTGGAATAATCAAAGTAACCTTTTTCTGATGAAAAAGTTTTTAACAAATTCATAAAAAAATATTGAATTGTTTTTATTTTTTAGGGTAGACTTATTGTGTTTGTGAAATGCTATTTTCATAAATAAAATAATAAGAAATAACGGAATCGGTTAGAAGCTGCAAAAACGAAAATAGCGAGCAGGGACACGTACAATAACAAGGTGGTTAAAAATATCACTTTTGAAGAAATTTAGTTACTAAGAACTTGAATTATGTACTAGAATTCCATACTCTAGTTACCTGCATGGTTATTTGCAAAGAATTCCGAAACTTATAATTTTCTCCATAAAAAGCTAATCTTCCCTTGAATTTCCTTAATTTTATATAAAGATATTTTTACAATATGGATTACATTCTATCTGAGATTAATATATTTTCCATAAAATGTTTCAAGAAAATTTAAAGATTTCTGCCTGTGAAATCAATTATAAAATTTATTGAAAAAAGGACTATTTAAAAAAGAAGAAAATTACTTTTTATAAATGTTTTCCAAGGGCAAAATTGCTATGAATAGCGACTATACTTTTATGGAAATTTGTTTCAATTGTTCAATATAGTGAAGCATTATTTATTTTAATAGACACATATGTTATATATGATGACTGAATTTTCATTAAAGTGGTTTGTAGTGTAATTTTGCAATTTTCGTGTATTTTCCAACCAAATTGAACATAGTAGGTTAGTTAGTGGTATAGTAAATAGTATGATACCGATGCATAGGCTAACTAGTATGACGGCTGGTATGATACCGGTGTATGTACTGACTGGTATATTGAATGGTACGATCTTGATTTATATAAGGACTTGTATGTCAACTGTCAAAATTACAGAACTCGAACTAGTTGAGCCGGTTTTGCAAACTAGTATTTGACTAGTATAAAACTAGTAGAATTGACTGCAGGGGCACTAACTCCCACTTTATTTAAAAATGCGCTATCTTAGCTGAAAATATATTGATTTCACCTCTAGATAGGTAATTTTTAAAGCCATTCTGAGATAGGGTGACCTTTCAGCAAGTCGTTGACATAAAATAGTTTTACAAAACGGATGGGACATCACAAAGACTGAGGTTAAATTACCGACCAGAACGTGAAGCAATTCAAATACTGTATTCTCCTTGAACCAAACTCTGGGTATACCTTCGGTTACATAGGCTGCATCACTAATTCTCAGTCTACAAAATAGCAAAGTACTCTGTCCATTTGATCAGTACATTTTCGCCAGCTTTTATCTGTCATTTAAATCAGACCACAGCGTTGCTCTTTTCAACCCAGCGTTGTTCCTATATTTGTTTACTATTGCACTTACAGATATTTATTTGCAATTTCATTCATGTATTTAAATTATATACATATTTATGTACACAAACACTCTAAACAGGGAAGTGCCACATCCGCATTAAATCGACATTTTCTAGTATCGCATTTTTTCGCTTTTATTTACAACAAATGCATTTTAATTTGACAATTGCCGCAATGTGGCGATAAGCGCGCATAATATACTTGAGCAAACAGGCTAACCTAAAATTAGAACAACAACAACTAACATAATCAAATTACGTAAACATTGAAAAGCAATAAAGTGCCAATGGGAGAGCGAAAGAGAGAGCACATGATTAAATTTGAAAATACGTAAATGCACAGACCGCAGCGCAGCCGAGGTGTAGTTCGGTTAGAGCCACAATGATGCACCGGAATCAAACGGCGACGACAAATCAGGCATAAAATTAACCCTAATAACACCGTACTGGAGCGATGTAACAACAATTCTCTGACCGCCACATGTAAATGCCACAAATGGGCAAAGTTTGAACTAAGTGAATACTTTTTTTTTTTTCGAAATTTCGGTTTATTTGTGATAAAATGCAAATTTTGTGAAATTTGTTTGAAAATTTGGCTTTTAATCAGCTCATGTATAAGTATGTGTATGTATGTATGCATGTAGGTGCCTTGAATGCAAATAAAGTTAGATTAAAAATCTACGCACAAACGAATAATGTTTATTTTAATGCGTATTTTATGTATGCTTTCTATAAATTTAATATGCGATTAAATTATTTGAACTGAAATGCAAAGGCAAACATGCAATGAAATTATTTTCACTGTTCGAATAAACGATATGGCGCGATAGAGTTGTTGAGTGCTGAGAGTTGATAAAATCCCAGTAGAACATTTTTCTTTTAAATTTGAAGCACCAATGCTTAGATCTATGATCTTTTCTCATGTGGGCCGAGTGCTTATCAAACTTTCAACGAGGCACATACGAGTATGTGTATATTTTCACCTTAAAATTACCAATAATATAGAACTAGTTTGATACATCTGAAAATTGACATCTCGTAGGACATCGCCATTTTAAAAATCAGGGACTTGTAATGCGTTTCGCTTTCGTTATCGTTCTACAGATAAGTAACGAAACAAAATTGTATCGATATATGCTAAGGTGTAGCGAACCTGTGAGAAACAAAACCTGTACCGAATCTGCTCACAGCTTTGATCACGAGAACAGAACTGTAACAGAAACGTAAGATATAGAAACTAAACTAGTAACGCTACCTCAGTAACGAAACTGTAACGAAACCTCATTTGAGCATTCTAAGGGCAGTGCAGCATCGGACCTTGATTTTATATGAAAAATCACAAAATTATTTTTGTGAGTAGAATTTACAATGAGTAGAATTTGTGGTAAAAGAAAAATTTCATATAATTACGAAAAAAAAAAAATCGTTTCTGATTTTCATACAGTTTCCGCGCACGAGACAAGTTACTAGTTTCGTTTCTGTACAGAAACGTTTCGTTACGATTTCGTTACTCAAGAGGGTTACAGTTTTCGTTTTTCGTGCTCAGTGCTTCCTACATACTTAAGATCCGGGTAGTTTTGTTCCTAGAGTTTCGTTGCTTATCTTTTGCTCATTGGAAATTGTTCCAATCATTTCGTTTCTAATTATGTTTCGATATTTCTATGTTCCACAAAACAAAAACAACAGCAACGAACTATCGTTTCTATACGAGATTTCGTTATAAGTTTCTCTTAAATACAAGGTGGCGCAAAAGTAATCCTCCTATCAGAAAATGCTATAAATTTTGCGATTGGCCCCTAAAGTCAGTTCTGTTTCGACATTTGTGTAGTAACCACATGCGAAATACACGTTAATAAACAATGTTACGCTACACTGCTCCAGAACGCGGAATATTGCTGACTATTTATTTGACCAATAATCGGTCGAGGCCAAACGGTTACTGTGAATGGTGAGCGCTACAGAGCAATGATCAACGAGTTCTTTTTGCCGCAACTTGATGAATTGGGATTGGAAAACATGTGGTTCCAACAAGACGGTGCAACAGCACACACTGCACGTGCCACAACCGATATGCTGAACATCGGAAGCTTACTTTTGCGCCACCTTGTATAAAAGTTGCTTATAGCGAGCAAAGATTGATTTGTTCGGCTTGCTGCTCATACCAGTTTTGAAGTGGTTTGCAACCAGTTGGTTTGACTGAGAGGGTGCACACAATATCTGTGTGTTGGTACGCACGTGGATTTGCATTTTGATTATTTGCAAATTATACATCGAATTATCCGTTATCTGACGCCATAACATTCAAGTGCGGTGTTGTGCTTGCCTCAAAATGAAAGCTATGTTCGGACGGAGTTAGAGTGGAAAAATTTAAAAAATTTAGTTGTTTTAACAACTTTAAGCACACAAAAATACTCGAGAAAATATTTAAAAGTTGTGTTAAATTGTATTTATTAAATGGCAGCAGTCGTAAGGAGGAGAGGGCAGTGATAGAGATAGAGATGGAAATGGAGGAAAAGATGTAGGTTGAGATGATGGTGAATGTATAGGTTTGTAGGGAGTTAGGCAACGAGAGAGAGGGGGAGGGAAAAGACAAGAGAGACTGAAGTAGAGAGAAGATATACGCAAAAAAGGAGAAGAAGAAGGAAAGTAAGACCAACACGTAAGAAGAACTCCGTTGTAGGCTGAGCCGAGGGCTATATATCTTCAATGAACATTAAACACAAGTTTGACTAGCCGATTCTTATTTTGCTGAGTTTAACGATCTTAACTTGTCTATTGAAAGATATTTTGTCCAAACCCCGTATTATTGGAAAAATCAGTTGTATGGGCGCTACATAATACACTGGTTCGATCATTTCGTAGCGAAAAGTTATTAATATATTATTAAATTGAGGCCGCATAATAAATATTAGCCAGATACCTCTAAACCTGATTGAGTAGTTTGCGTTTAAATTGATAGACGTGCGAACAGACCGACATAGGTAAATCGACTCCGCTCATTTCGCTATCATTTCGATATACTTATTAGTGAACCGATCTCCTCTTCTTCTCAAACTTAAAAACATCGTTCCAAAGTTATTATACGATTTAATGTTCCCGAAAGGTATAGTGACACTGAAGATGGAATATCTCTGAAACGAGATTGTCTTTAAGTTCAATCTGGCAAGACGTTTTTCCAGTATTTAATGGCTTTCTTTGAAAGTATTCTAACAACAAGCGACAGAGTTTTAGCAAACGAGGTAGCATCTTTAATTTGAAAAAAATTTGGAAAATCTAACAATTATGGTTGTACGTAATACTAAACGCATTATAACCCTCTAATCATCTCGGAGTGCTCATAGTTTCCGTAATGAGTCCTAAATACAGGGTGGCTGATGAAAGCCGCTACCAAAAAAAAATTAAATAACTTTTTTTCTATTTAATGAATCTGGTTAATTTTTTTTTTATTTTGCAGATTGACTTTTACATTTAACAAAAATGGATAACTGGGACACTGAAACAAGAATTTGGATTGTCCGCCGCTATCACGCACTGGAGTCCGTAGTTTCGGTTCAAAGAGAGTATAGGCGCACGTTTGGCGGCAATCCTCCGAGCAGATGGACCATAATAAGACTTGTAAACAATTTTGCCGAGCATGGGACAGTCAACAGAAGACCTTACCATCGAAACCCTTCAGTTCGAACGGAGGAAACAATCGCTGCTGTAGCTGCTGCCATACAAAACAATCCACGTGTTTCGACAAGAAGCTTATCTGCTCAAATGGGTGTAAGCAGACAGTCATTACAGTCAATTATGCACAAAGATTTGGACTTATTCCCATATAAAATTCAAATGGCCAACAAACTGAACGCTGCAGACTTGCCGATTCGCTTGGAATTTTGCCAGAAGATGCTTCAAATGGTGGAAGAGGATGGAAACATGTTGAACTGTCTTTTCATGTCTGACGAGGCCCATTTCGATTTAAATGGCAACATAAACAAACAAAATTGTCGAATATGGAGTGCTTCCAACCCACAGATACTCCATGAGACGGAATTGCATCCACTTCGTGTCACAGTGTGGTGTGCAGTTTCATCACGCTGCATTGTCGGGCCCTACTTCTTCGAAGAAAACGGTCACACCGTTACGGTTACTGGAGACCGTTACTTGAGCATGTTGAAAGAGTTTTTCTATCCAGAATTACGCCGAATAAGAATTTCTTTCAACTCTGTGTGGTTTCAGCAAGATGGTGCAGCTCCACATATAGCCCAACCTGTTATGACAGAATTGCGACGAAAATTTCCCAATAAGCTGATATCCAGAAACTCCACATTCCGTTGGCCACCCAGGTCGCCTGACCTTACTGCACCTGACTTTTTCTTGTGGGGTTATTGCAAACAGGAAGTCTTCAAAGCAAAACCAACAAATTTGAATGAACTAAGGCAATCCATTCGAGAAACAATTGCGGCTATTCCTGTCTCAACTCTCCAAGCAGTAATGAACAACTTTTTGGTAAGATGCCGCACATGCATCGACGAGCAGGGGGGGCATTGAAATTCCATTATTTTTAAAACTAATTAAGCTATATTTAATAAAATTTAATGAGCTTTAACATGAATAAAAGAAAAATGAATTCCATACACTGAAAAAAAAAATTATTTGAGTTTCTTAATGTAGCAAAATTCATCAGCCAACCTGTATGTATGTGAAAGCTATGAGCTTAAGAATTATGATCATATAAGAGTCACTACAAAAAAATCTTCCAACGTATTAAAATTCCATTAACCTTTTCTTTTTGGTAATTTTAAATAATTTCATAGAATTTACATATGCTTGCGCAATTATGCATAAATAATAAAAAATATTTATATTTATTTATTTAGTTAAACAACAAAACAACACGCATATCACTCCCCGCCTACACCACTAAATCATAACCAAAAATTATTATCAAATAAATAAGCAATAATCAATACATAATAAAATCGTGTTCATTCGTTCGCTTAACTGCATTGCAATCAACATAATTTATTTTTAATTAAAATAATGATAAAATGTGTACTTAACAGTAATGAAATATGTATTTGCTACGCAAAACTGTTCGCAAAATAATTATTCGCAAAATGCAAAATTAAATGCAGACAATTTTGTCAGCGTGAGTCGAAGCTAGTAACGAAGGAGCGCTGTCGTGTCGCTATCTGTGCGCGGAGAGCGACAAAGTAATTAAAGTTTCCGCAGAATCGCAGCCGAGGTGGGGTAAGCGCGAAAGAAGTAGCTCTCGTGTAGGTGTAATTTAATAGTAAATATGAAGGGCGCCAACTACACTTTCGTTTAACTTTTAAATGAGTTTGAAAATGGGTATATGCAGTTATTTATTTAACAGTGGAAACTTGGTGAAATTTCAATGACAAAGCGAATGAAGGCGCTCTGTAAATAGTTGCAGCAAATGAGATGAAATAAAAAAGTTTTTAAACGATTATTTTTTAATGCGTTTCAACTTCTTTGCTAGTCATACGTAAGTCATTATCATTATCATTGTCATTATCATTATTATTATTAGTATCATTATCATTATCATTATCATTATCATTATCATTGTCATTATCATTATCATTATCATTATCATTATCATTATCATTATCATTATCATTATCATTATCATTATCATTATCATTATCATTATCATTATCATTATCATTATCATTATCATTATCATTATCATTATCATTATCATTATCATTATCATTATCATTATCATTATCATTATCATTCTCATTCTCATTATCATTATCATTATCATTATCATTATCATTATCATTATCATTATCATTATCATTATCATTATCATTATCATTATCATTATCATTATCATTATCATTCTCATTATCATTATCATTATCATTATCATTATCATTATCATTATCATTATCATTATCATTATCATTATCATTATCATTATCATTATCATTATCATTATCATTATCATTCTCATTATCATTATCATTATCATTATCATTATCATTATCATTATCATTATCATTATCATTATCATTATCATTATCACTATCATTATCATTATCATTATCATTATCAGTATCAGTATCATTATCATTATCATTATCATAATCATTATCATTATAATTATCACTATCGTTATCATTATCATTATCATTATCATTATCATTATCATTATCATTATCATTATCATTATCATTATCATTATCATTATCATTATCATTATCATTATCATTATCATTATCATTATCATTATCATTATCATTATCATTATCATTATCATTATCATTATCATTATCATTATCATTATCATTATCATTATTATTATCATTATCATTATCATTATCATTATCATTATCATTATCATTATCATTATCATTATCATTATCATTATCATTATCATTATCATTATCATTATCATTATCATTATCATTATCATTATCATTATCATTATCATTATCATTATCATTATCATTATCATTATCATTATCATTATCATTATCATTATCATTATCATTATCATTATCATTATAATTATCATTATCATTGTCATTATCATTATCATTATCATTATCATTATCATTATCATTATCATTATCATTATCATTATCATTATCATTATCATTATCGTTATCACTATCTTTATCATTATCACTATCATAATTATTATCATTATCAATATTATTATCATTATCTTTATTATTATTATTATCATTATCATTACTATTATCATTATCATTATAAATATTATTGTCGTTATCATTATCATTATCATTAGCATTATGATTAAATAGTTATAATTTCTAGCTTGCTTGCTTTACTTGTATAACAGCCATAAAAAACATCAACAAAAAATATTAATAATAAAATAACTGTTGCTTCGGTCTTTGCAGGAAAAACGCTGTAATGCGAAATTAGCATACATTTTGATCTTCTTACAATGATTGGTGCACCATGAGCGAAGTAGAAGCCACAAGCACTCTGGCGGCGCCTTGCATGTTTGTTTAATTATGGATATAGGAGCACCCAGCCAACTTTTTCGCAGGAACGCTTTTCTTGCGTGAATTAGTCGAAAAAACCGCTACCCCAATTTATTCTGCGTGGGAGTTGATGAATGCCTTCAGCATGTATTGTTATCTGCCTCGTACGTAACCACCTGGTAGAAAGCGTACCTTGGAGTACGTTCCATGAACATGGTTTCGAGTTCTTCGATCAGGAAACAGGCACTTAGCTGGGTGGCTGTTTTTATCTCACAACCGCGGTTGAAATTTTTTAACCTCTCTCCGAAACTCTTTCCTAGCCGCCAAATACAATTTTGATGTTATGGTGGGGGCAACTATCAAATGACTTTCTATTTCGTGGTAAGAGGAAAAGATCCTTAGCTGTCGATTTGCCAAGTAGCATCACCACCTAGGGTTGTCACCTAATTCCATTATATATATATTTTTTGGCTTATCCGTTACAGGGTGGCAACACAGCTGAATTATTTAAAAAAAAATAAAATTTTATATGACAGTATTTATTAGTAGAGGGAGATTTGGGTTCGCCATCCAATCTAATTTTATTTAAATATTCTTTTGCACAACCGCAAAGCTCTATCAATTATGTGCTACAGCTAAGAATGTGTTTGCGGTGTTTTAAAATTAAAAAGAAATATGAAAAAAGAAATGCCAATATGAATAACAAACGATATGGGTTTCAAACCTATTTTTGTACAGTTTCTCTGTTAGCAGGAATAAATTTGAAATTCATATTTAAATAAAATTAGGATCTTTATTACTAACTATCTCTAAGATCATCACCATTTCTCATTGTTGCTAAAATTAGCGACTGACGAGTTGTTGAACTCAAACAAAAGCCCCACCTAAAAATATAAAGAATCTTGATTGCTGTGATATGAATTTGCCTTCTTGTATGCTTATGCCTTTATTAGTATTTTTCTACGTTACCAAATATACTAAAACATAACAATAGGATAACAACTTTCTTGCTTTTGCTGCTTTATCAACTGTCATAAAAAATAAATATATGTGTACACACAAATACATATACACACATTCTCGTTTGGTTTACTTTGGCGCATATCCTTGTAAATTACCACAAAGGATTAGCATTGGTACTTTCGCTGTGTGAGGATATTTAAAATACACACATACACATACATACATTCACGCTTGTTATAGCAGTTAGAAAAAATCCACACTTTCTACCCATCCAGTAAAGCTGGCACATAAAAAGTGATTTGTGGTAATAAAGTTTTTTTGCTGGTGTTGTTGTTTTTTTCTTTGTTTCAAATCTAGCTTCTAAGCTATTGTTTCTGTTTGTGTTGTCTCCCCACTCCCCCGCTCTCTACATCATATCTAATCCTTTACAACAACACTCGATTTCGATTTTATTTTGCCTCGAGTGCGAGTTAAGCTTTCTAACAGCTTTTCGCGCTTTGCATTGGCACTCACTTACGCGCACTAAAGCTGCTTTGTTTATGCGTGTTTGCACACACACACATATAGATAAGTACGCCCCTAACTATACATATTCATTTATGTTTATTTGCATCGTTTCATTATTGTTGTATTTCAATTTTCACGCGCCCTTATCTATATTGCTTTGTTATCCTTAACTGTCGCTTCGCACCCTAATAACCCATTTCTCCCTACCGTTGGCTCAACTCATTCAACAACTATCTATCGTCGCTCTATAAATCTGTCTGTCAATTCGTCTGCATGTCTGTTACATAATAGCGCGTGGCTTGTTTGGTTTGTAATGCTATACCAGTCCGTTGTTGGCAGACAAGCGCCTGGCATGCTACCAATCATACTCGTACGAGTGTAAAAACCGCTTTCCGTCAGGAAGAGTGTGGGCGCTGAGTTTCTACCTACCTTTTTATTCTTTCATGGCTATACTTTTGTGGCTTGTTTTGATTTTGCTGACGTGTGGATTTGTTGCTGATTTGACAGATTTGTTTGCTGTTCTTGTAGCGTTTTCGCATTTTCATATAAAACGCTGTGATTTTATAAAACAAAGTAAAATAAAATAAAATAAAATAAAATAAAATAAAATAAAATAAAATAAAATAAAATAAAATAAAATAAAATAAAATAAAATAAAATGAAATGAAATGAAATGAACTAAAATAAAATAAAATGCAATGAAATAAAATAAAATAAAATAAAATAAAATAAAATAAAACAAAATAAAATAAAATGAAATGAAATAAAATAAAATCAATTAAAATAAATAAAATAAAATAAAATAAAATAATTTTTTGTAAGTATAACAAGCTCAAGGCCATAAAATAAAAAGAAATGAAATGAAATAAAATAAAATAAAATAAAATAAAATAAAATAAAATGAAATAAAATAAAATAAAATAAAATAAAATAAAATAAAATAAAATAAAATAAAATAAAACAAAACAAAATAAAATAAAATAAAATAAAATAAAATAAAATAAAATAAAATAAAATAAAATAAAACAAAATAAAATAAAATAAAATAAAATAAAATAATATAAAATAAAATAAAATAAATAAAATAAAATAAAATAAAATAAAATAAAATAAAATAAAATAAAATAAAATAAAATAAAATAAATAAAATAAAATAAAATATTCCTGAAACGAGCTCAAGGCCAAGAATAAAAAAAAAAAAAAACCATAATAATTTTCATAAAAAATTCAAAAAAGTGAGAAATTATTATTCTTGGCCTTGAGCTCGTTTCATGAATACTTGAAAATGTACAACATGTAAATCAACAAAAATTGTTGGTATAAAATAGCGGCCGCCGTGGTGTGAAGGTAGTGTTGCCGGCCTACCACACCGAAGGTCCATGGTTCGAGCCCTGGTACAGGTAACATCAAAAGTGATTTGAAAAAAGTTTTTCAAAACGGGGTCGCCCCTCGGCAGTGGTTTGGCAAACTCTCCGGGTGTATTTCTGCCATGACAGGCTTCTCAGTAAAAATTCGTCTCCTTTGTAGATGCCGTTCGGAGTCGGCAAAAAACTGTAGGTCCCACCAATTTGTAGGGAAAATTCAAATCGGCACACCACAAATTGGAAGAGAAGCTTGGCGCAAAAATCTCTTAGGAGGTTTATGATGATATACCTGTTGTATATCGCGCCATAGAGATAGAGATAGAATAAAAAAAAAATAAAATAATAATAAAATAAAAAAATAAAAATAAAAAAATTTTTAAATGTAATGAAATAAAATAAAATAAAATAAAACAGTTAACTAAAAATAATTATTAAAAAAAAATCATATAAATAAAATAAAAAAATTAAATAACATTAAATAAGATAAAATGAAAATAAAACGAATTTTCTGTGCGCGTGGTGACAACCATATTTTAACTCGCAATTTCTATCCCATTTTAAGCTCTGGGGATTTAAGACTCTGCAACAGAGTTGACTATATAATGTGCGGTTAAAACTAAACTTAGACTCTCTTACCGGTTTTGTTTCTGTGTTGTTAAAGCGAAAAGAAATTTAAAACTTAAATTTTGATCAAAAAAAAAAAAAAAAGTTAATGTTTTGCTTAATTAGTAATTGATAACAATGAAAGTAGTACCAGAAAGATGATATTAATTCAATGGGTTTTAACAGTCATTTGTTTGATTTAATAAATTTTAAATGTTCTGAAGAAAAATTTGATTTATTTTTTTATAAAAAAGATATTTACTTATGTTGTCTCTCTCATTGGTGGAATGTTACGTATACGAGTAGGGTGGCTATAATACTGTGCTAGACGGTAGAGAGTGAGTTTTAGGTGAAGGACTTCAGATACTGGCTGATATCAAGAATATTCAAACATTCTACCAGGAAGTCAGGCGGATGACGGAAGGTTTTAAGACTGGGCGCAAAGCATACTTTAGTTATGGATGGAATACTTCGACTCTATACTTCGAGGACGCCTTTTACGGACCCAACATGATCAACAATAACAAGAGTGGAAAAATATCAGTTGCCTGATCATGGGTAGGTTCTTTCTTTGAAATAATGTGGGGGTAAGCGATCAAATATCTGTTTTAGTTGATCGCATTCTGTGCTTGTGAGTTCATATAAACGTTATGCAATACGGTCACAGCCCAGAAGGTATTCTTATCGGCACCTGCCGGTGGAAGCAGAGGAAGAAGGAGACCACCACTCCGATGGACGGACCAAGTGGAGACCGATTTGCGATCCCGCGGTGTTTCCAATTGGCGCCAGTTGGCGCAACGAAGAAACGACTGGCGAGCTATGTTGGACGGTCAAAATCGCCCAGGCGGTTAGATGACCATTTAAAGAAAGAATACGGTCACAGTGGTATCCTTTTATATAGACTATCGACAGGAATTAAAGGTGAAGTTACCCTCAAGAAAGCACTGGCGGAGAGACAGAGTAGTCGATGATGAGTTACTGTCGCTGTACACCGACGGATGATAGATGGACGGTGGGGTAAGAGCTTGAGCTATTTTTATAGATTCAGCTAATATCTTCCAAGCTGAAGTTCTAGGAATAGAGAGTGCATTTAGTTTCAAGTCAAGCAGAGCTCATTGCGCTTAAATCCCCCATCACATCTTCTATAGTCGTCAGACGCTGCAACAAGATGCTGGGTGCGGCTGCAAACTTCTCAAAAATCAAGCTCGTCTGGGTTCCAGCCCTTAGAACGATTAAGGGCAATGAGAAGGCAGACAAGCTAGAAAAAGCTGGCGCCATTTTGTACGCTTCTGAGGCGGTGATGATTTATCCACCAATGACATTCGTTAAAAGAAACATACATAGCATGTTCAGGGATATGGCGGTCTGTGATTCAATCACACTACAATTCACTCATGGTATAAAAAAGAAGGTGGTTCCATTGTCAGAAATTGGTTATCAATCTTATTTTCTTTTTGATGAAAAAAGAAATTTTTGAAGTTCTTTTGGTGTAAAAATTTAGCATAGCGTTGCCAAATCTGATATACGGTAAAGGGAAGTTTTTAACCATATATTGGGGATTTTGCCAAAGTAATTTCGGTACATTGTTGTGTTTGTCGAAAAATAACACTAAATATTTGTTTAGGGACGGGATTATTGTGCATTAAACGGCGATGGTCAGTTGTAATGTAACTTCTTCGGGTGGTGTCTGAGGAATTGGTGGAAGAAAGTTGAAGATTTCTGTCACTGAAGTAATGGGCTTTATCGCAACGCGCTACCGAAGCCAAGATGCACCAGGATCTAGTGGTTCGGCATTTCAAATGAACAGGTGATGGTTAAGAGGAATAGAAAGGAAGAATATTTCAACAGTCTTTCTTGTCTTGATTATATGTTGGGGAGCCCTTTAGCTATGCCACTGCTGGCTGCGAACAAATAATATCGGAGCGTGCAATAAGCTGATTAAAAGCTGGGACTCAATATTACATAGGGAGGTGTTGGTCTATATGATTAACCTTCTTTAGCAGGTCTTCCGTGTTTACAACGAAATTTAAAACTTTCCGAACACTAATTAAATTTCTTCCTTTTAATTGTGTAAAGTTTGGCTCTTTGCTCCGCAACCACATACAATCATGGCCCCACTTTATTGTTGTTTGAAATTGAACAACTTTTATATTTTCACGGATTTTAACAATTGATTTAATTGGAAAGCAGAAAATTCTTCTAACATACTACAATACACCAATCAACAATGCATCAATTGTTCAATAAATAATGTCAATCACACATCCGTTTTTGTTTTCATGATTTCACTATTTTTTTTTTTAATTTTGCTTCTCGTTATTTGTCAA
This sequence comes from Merzomyia westermanni, assembly GCA_949987695.1. NCBI lineage: Eukaryota > Metazoa > Arthropoda > Insecta > Diptera > Tephritidae > Merzomyia > Merzomyia westermanni. The sequence goes on along the minus strand of OX465288.1, from coordinate 15,918,274 downwards.
AAAAGTTGTATGCTGTTTTTTTGTTTCACAGATTTTTGCAATTGTTTTCTGTTACATGCGTTTAATTTGTTTTTTCTAAGTATTTCTATTTTTTATTTTATTTTTCTATGCGTAAGTGTTGCTTTGATGGGGGTTTTAGCTCGTGCTGCTCAAATTTTTGGTATGTGTGGCATGTATTTAGGCCTAAACAGGAACCGCAACAATTTCTATTTTTATTTTTTTTTTACTCATTCTTGAGTATAATTTTATTTGTCATATTAAAACTCAAAGCATCACATATTTTGAACTCTGTGGAATTTTGGCTTAAACATTTTAATTAACAAACTTCAGAGCAAGAGGGTTGTTCGTTTTAATTGTTAAGATGAAACTCCCTATAGTTCTGGATATATGAGTAAAAAAAAAAAAGTTTGCGGTCCCTCTAAATGAGCAGTCGAAATAAGAATTTGTATATGGTAAGATAAATGTACGATAAATAACGCGTCCACAACGTTTCGGGATTCAAAACCAAGGTTTTATTGAATTGGTTCATGAAATTAACGATAGCAAGAAAGGTCAAGCTGTTTGTCCTGCGAACTCAAACCTTCACTTAGGGTGGGTCTACGAGCTCTTACTCTTATTATTTAGGACACTATAGTCTATGCTATCACATAAGTAAGCTAAGTCTATATGTAAGTAACACAGACTGGTCACTGATTCATATTATCTGCGAATGCAGTATTGCAGCAAGAAAAAGACAGTACGAAACGATTTCTCGCTTACATCGTCAGGTTGACATTTACTCCCAGCGAGAAATTGTAAGCCGGGTGGAGAAATTATCAACTGTGCACAACTTCACATCAGACATAAGAAGGTCAAAAGGATCGATTATGGGACCTCTAAAAGAGCGCATGTTTATTTTTTTCGATCAAATTGACCTCGAGCCGGCAAAACAAGAAGTTTAGATAAATAAAGGTCGCTAAAACACTTAATTATTTCATTTTATTTTATTTTATTTTATTTTTTTTTAAATTTTTTTTTTAAATTTTATTTTATGTTATTTTATTTTATTTTATTCTATTTTTTTTTTATTTTATTTTATTTTTTTTAATTTTATTCTATTTTATTTTACTTTATTTTATTTTATTTTTTTATTTTATTTTATTTTATTTTTTCTTTTATTTTATTTTATTTTATTTTATTTTATTCCATTTGATATGATTTTATTTTGTTTGATTTTGTTTTGTTTTATTTTACTTTATTTTATTTTGTTTTACTTTAGTTTGTTTTATTTCATTTTATTTTATTTTATTTTACTTTATTCTATATGATTTGAATTTATTTGTTTTTATTTTATTTTGTTTTGTTTTATTTTATTTCATTTTATTTTATTTGATTTTATTCTATTTTATCTTATCTTATCTTATTTTATTTTATTTTATTTTATTTTATTTTATTTTATTTTATTGCATTTATTTTATTTTATTCCATTTGATTTGATTTGATTTTTTTTTACTTTACGTTATTTTATTTTATTTTATTTTATTTTCTTCTATTTGATTTAATTTTGTTTTATTTTGGTTTGTTTTGTTTTATTTTATTTTATTTTGTCTTATTTTATTTTATTTCATTTTATTTTATTTTATTTTATTTTATTTTATTTTGTCTTATTTTATTTCATTTTATTTTATTTTATTTTATTTTATTTATTTTATTTTATTTTGTTTTATTTTATGTTATATTAGTTAATTTTTTAGCATTTCATTTCAAAAGTTCAATCACAATGATAACACAAATAAAACAAATAAACTACCGTATTGAGTATTCTGAGCTAAAATAAATTTAACATGAATAATTACTTAATTTGTTTTTGTAAACACTTTTTATATTTATGATAAACGCAGTTGCCTTCATCTTTTCTTTATTGATAGTATTCATCGTGCTTGGGCACGATTACCGAATAACTGAGCACTTGCATATATACACACCCACGTAAACAGAGCGTCGCATACATATCAGCAAAGCAGTCCAACAAGATTTTATACACGCATACTAAGCCAAATTTCACTAACAACTCAGATATGCATAGAGCCAACATCAACAAGAAGACACAGGCAGATGTCACACGTCGTAACATTGCATCAACAAAACACAGGCAGAATTAGAAGCAGCGGTAGAGGCACGCTTACAGGCAGCGACGCGAAACTTTTCTGGACAGCCCCTACCTAGCCCAAAGATGTTTACACATTAAAAGTTTTCGGAACCAACATTGAGTTAGGTTGTTATTACAAGTTCATGCAAGCAGAAAATCGACTGGCTGTTTAGATTTTAACCCACAAAAAATAAAAAATTTTAAGGAAAAGCTATGAGAATTAGTAACATAATACAATTTAGTACGGTGAACAAAATGCGCTCAATAACAAATTTTTTTTTTATAACTCGACTTTGGCTGTTTTTGCTAGTTGCTACAATATATGGCCATATTTGCAAAATCGAACTGAGCTGATTTTTTAATTTTCACTTGTCTTTAAATCAACCCACTAATAACATGTTATTATTTTTCAACAAAAGCATTTTTAATATAACAAATTAATGCCAGATTAGTCGTGTTTCAATTACTGTCACCCTAGGTGTATACGTAACATGAAACCATTTGGAATAAGTATTAACAACAAATTTATCTATTACTCACAGCATTAAATATTTACTAAGTCAAATAAAGATTTATAGCAAAATATTGTAAACAAACCAATTCATAATCATTTTTCATATTTCAGCTGTCATACTTAACAAATACTTGACAACAAGTAATCCGTGGCGCCTTTTAATAAATTCACATTAGCTAAAAATACTTAAGCGCTTTTACTGAACTTTTTTTCACCCCTCATTTTTTGCGTTGCGTACTATTTGCCTCGGTTTTATGGATTTTTTTCGGATGTATTTCTATTTTCTTACGCTTTTTAAGCTTTTACTTGTATGCAAGACATTTTTTTTTTCTTTGCCACTCCATTTCGATACAAAAATGCAAGGATGTGTGTGTGTTGGGAGCGGATAACTGTTGCGAATACAACCATACATGACGCTAGCATGCAGCGATCTCGAGCACTACTTTCGCTTCGTCTAATGCGTTGCTTGCTATTCATAATAGTGAAAGGGACTAAAGAAATAAAATTCCAGCTCAACTTGTCATACACTAATCTCTTCGCATTCGCTTTCGTATTTGGTAGTAGTCATTTAACCCCCTAGTGCACGGGACCCTCATCTTGTGTCCCATAAGTAAAAGATTTAGCTAACATTTTGGTTGTTTTGTTTTATTTTTTTTTGCACGCTTTTGATTTCTTCTCACTCATTGGTTCATGTTTAAGTCACATTTTGTTGTTGTGTTTGTAATTTCATTGTGTTAGCCCGAGAAACACTTTTTGATTATCCCAAGCATGCAGGTAAGAGATGAGAGTGTGGGAAAAATTCACCTCGTGGCCAGTGCTGCTACTGCAGCGAACCAGTTTAATATCCGGATAAGGTCTCTCCACTTCTAGAAGTGTTTTGCAGACACATTAGTATTAGTCCTCGCATTGCTCCCACACTACCCCATCAGAATACATTGTCTGTAACAAATGGTGCTCCAGTCGAGACTCTTTTGGTCACTAGAGGTTGGGTGTACTTGCAGCCAACTCCTCCGGCATAAATGCCATGCTAAATATATGCTACCGGGTAAAACTAGTTTTCGAGATATGTTCTACTAACTCAGCAGTTTTGACTCATCCATTTAATATCCTAATCACTTATTCACTTTCGAGGTAGGATCCTTCAATCTAATAAGCCGATAAACTTCGTTACTCACATACACAGTTTGCGACAAAATTAAGGCACAGAAATTCCCTTTAATGGCAGTAAAGCATTGTTCCGATGCCAAATTGTTCCCCTGTGTTCGGATATGAGTTTAATGAATGCCTCTTTTGGTTATTCCTTGATAAACATAGTATGAAGAAACTGAGTTGTTAAATTAGGTATAATGGTCTGAAATTCCGTTGTTGTTGTTATTTTATATTGAGACTTTTTAATACCATCTGAGAAGTCATGAAGGGCGGGTTAAGAGCGGTAAGTAATTGGTAGTGGGGCAAAAGGTAGAGTGCTGTGTAGTTTTATATAAAAGATTTAATAATTGGTCAAGACAGTTGATGTTGAAAGAAAATACCTTAACCCTTACGTGTGTATATATTTTTTTCTTGTTAGGTCTTGGGTTTGTTATAACTGGTGGTTTAGTCGGTCGATTGTTCAACGAACCCACATAAGTGGCTGAAGCTTTGGGACAGCTTGACGCACACGGACAGAAACCGACCAGCTTCTTCTCGCCATCAGGTAAACTTGGCACAAATTTTAAACAATTCTCAACCCAGAGTATAAATGCTTAGTAAGGTTCCATAACAGGCATTGAGTGTATTATTTAAGTAAAACATCTTAGGAAATAATTTTCCACGCCTGCTCAACTTGTCCGAATACAGAGTCTTTGTTGCTGCAATTTTCCTGCCAATTTTTAGGATGCATACTTTTCCATGGATTCCCTGTTCGGCTAAATAGCACGGGCCACGACAATACGTCAACATTATAAGCCATAAACTATTTTTTAAGCAAATCGCTGTACGCTTCAGCACAATGTCCTCCGGAAAGACCCACCTTAATGGCATTCCTTCCCCTTCAAGAAATAGGATGAAGATTTTATGAATATCTTCTTGCATGAAACTAACCAATACCAGGTCAGCCGTATGAACTGGACCCACTCCATGACCCGAGAAACGTCTACAAACCACTACAATCAAAAAGCATAGTAACAGTGCGTAAGCGTTGTTTTTTAGGCCTTTGAACAAGCTTCAGAGCTTTCTTATATTTCAGAAAACTTTTATTTGATAGAAAATAAGGTTCCTCGTCGTATTGTCTACTCTAATTTAGGTGGAATTTTGAGAACCGTTATTCCTCTTCATCTGAAATCAAAGGGGTTTCAAAGCCCCGAAGTGAAGTAATCGGTCTTGAAGAGCACGTCTTTTAATGATTCTACCTGGGGTGGATATCACAACTTCTTTCAAAAAACTTCTTATGGAAGCAAGAAGAAATATTTTTAGTCCACGAACGATTGCTCGCTCGTTACTATTCGGTGTTTTTCGTGCACTGTCACCTTCCCCTATAGTTAGCTAAGGGAACCAGCTGAATGGGCCATGCAAAATGTTAAAACATTTTGAAATAGTATTTGACTAAATTTGAGTAAAATTCTTTCGCGAAGTACCATTAAATAATTATTTCCAGCAATCTTTAGTAACTTGAAACAGAACCAAAAAGCTTTTGAAATGCTAGGCTAAAGGTAAATTGACTTGATTATCGCAAACAATCAAGACCTCGAGGTGATGCCTTATATAAAACGAGTACTCAATTTCACTTACAGTAGTTAAAAGATAACGAAACGGTACACAATTTTTAGGGTACAGATACAAGTTTTTAAAAATGAAATGGTTTGAAACGGTGAAAGATTTCAGAGTTTGAAAAGGATTATGCATTTATAGCGGTTATGGGTCCGATTCCGCTTTTTAAAAATTAAAGGAGTTTCGAAAGGTGTTTTTACAGTTTCGATTTCAGTTTTGAAAACTGAAATTGGGTCGAAACGGTTACGGCTAGTACTTTCGATGCAGTTATTAAAAGTAGAATCATTAGTGACAGTTATGATTTCGGATTTCAAAAATTAAGTTTGTATTTTTGGTTTAACTTGGAACGAAACAATATTTTCCAGTTTAAGATTTCATTACAAAAAAATAAAGGAGATTCAAAGCGCTATGGCTGGTTTTGAATAAAATGTAACCAGTTAAAACGGTGCAGGTCAAGGTTGCGGTTCTGATATCGGGTATGAAAAACTAAACGTGTTCAAATAGTTATGATTGCGGTTCGCATTTCGGAAAACTAAACTGGTTTAAACGGTTATAGTAACGGCATTTTTTTCAGTTTTAAAAAATGCAACGGTTTAGGTTTAAAATGTTATAGTTGCGGTTTAGATTTTAGTTTTGAAAAATATAATGTATTAAAACGGCTTCGGTTCCTGCATTGACTCTCGGTTTCCTCTTTGAAAAATGAAGCAATTTCATTCAATTTTTGGTTTCAGTTTTGAAAAAAGAAAAGGTCTAAACGGTTGCGATTTTGGTGGCACTTTTTAAAACTTAAATGGTTATGGCTTCCCCTTGGAGTGCAGTTTTCAAAACTGAAAAGGTTTCATAAGGTTACGGTTGTTGTTGAATATTTAAAACTTGTTACGATTATGGTTAAGGTTTCGGGTCATCTCTTTGTTCTAATTTTAGTTAGATTTCGACCGCGTTAAAATTGCTCTCAAAATATTTTTAAAAATATTTCTTTCCGAACATAATTTACTTAGTGAAATTTTTGTAGAAATTGTTTCTTGTCCTTCCCCTTCCATAACTGGAAAAGCTACTTAGACTATTAAAAACTATTTAAAGTAACTAAATAAAAAATTTTCGCCCCTCGCTCTTGAACGAAAAAGAAAAAAAACTCACACACATTAAGTGATCAACATAAAATTTGTGTTACTTTCGCTCGATTCTTTTCTAAGCTTTCTTGCGGTTCATTCGAATGCTTAATGGGTTTACTTAACATTTTGTTGTTGCTGATGATTTTTTTTTACGTTTTCCCTCTATATGCCGGCTTCTATAATAACGTGGCTTAGTTCATTTAGTCTATTCAAGCAGTTAAAGCTGCCGCAAAATGTTCACCTCAAAATTACTGTAGTTGTGGAGCTTTTAGTGGACTTTGAAGGCAGCTAACCGAGTGAAAAAGATGAAAAGAAAAACAAACAAAATTTACATTGGAGAATTTTTTAAGTAAGTGTCAGCTGATAATGTTAGCTCTCGTTAAATATTTGGCCATTGCAGTGCCTGTTTATGATTCTCCTTCTATTCACTAGAGCACATGAGAGTGCTGCTTCTCTGCTATTTAGGGAGTATTGCTAGTACTGTCTGATAGGAAGGCCTTGGTGACCTTGTACTGCTGCAGAGAACCATTAGATCTTCGGATGTGGCTGACTGTAGGCAATTCGGGATCCGTTGGCCACTTGAGGTTTGATCTTAAATAGATGAGCAACGATTCAACTGAGCAAACGTTGACATGGTATCATCCCTTGCAAGGTAGCGACATCCATTTCGCCCAGTGTGGATTGCAGGCGATCTGAGGACTTCATTAGGTTCATTAAGGCTTATTTATGCCAAGAGTGTGTGACGCTACATTTCAGAAAATTCTTCCTACTGCGATTGCATGCAAAATGACGAGATCTAATCGTAATTATAAAATACTAGTAAACCCGGCCCCCTGCGCTGCGTCTCAGAACTATTAATAAACTGATTCCGATTTTTATCATTATATCCGATACCAGATAAGATATGGAACTTTATTACATCGCTTATTGCAGCACTCATTGTCAGCTTTCGTTTGATACACATATCGGTCGATATCTCCGAAACTGGTCGAGATATCGGCACAAATGAAATCTTCAATATTAAGTTAAACGTCTAGTAATACAATGGTAGAAGTTCCATTCAATTCCATTTAACAGTTTTTGAGTGATGCGCGACCAAACATACATACAGACAGACAAACATTCTCAAACCTGTTGATTTGGCTTCTATTTGGCATAATAACGTCTCTCCTGACGATTTTTGTTAAATATCTGCAATGTGCAGAGATCGACCTTTTACAATTCTATTATATGTAGAGATCTAGAGATTTCGTTCCGTGCCCCACCTAGGGAAATGTTTGTCCTTTCGCCTCATCGTCACTTCCTTAACAATATGCTAAGTTTCAAGTAACACTCACTTATCGGAATGCAACTAAAAAATCCTGCGCATTTTTCTATATATTTCTGATGATCTTCAAAAATTTGCGAATTTCTTCTCTATTCTATTTTTGAAGGCTTACAGGAAAATCAATTGCGCGTCTCCCCAATTTTGCACTGTTAATTATGCAATTTTCTGAGTAGTTCGTCATTTGCACCACATAGGGGTGCCGACACTCTGATTTCCTTCAACGGTGCTTTTAGATGGGAGGTCACACGCCCCTTGTCCAGCACCACCTAAATATTTATTTTTTATTATTCTTATTATTATATAGTAGATATTCCGGCCCCCTTTACCTATTCCTACAACTTTTCTTACTGATGAGTTATATTAAGGGGATGATTATGTAAGTCACCGTCACACTTTGCGTCGCTACCACTCACATCCACCTTCAGCCGCAGGCAATACCTAGCAAATGCAAAAATTCAGTTCCCATTTATGGACAGTTGCTGAAAAGAGTTGCTGCTTTCATATAATACGAATATTTTTTTAAACGAAAAGAAGTGACTCGTTGCGTCGCTTTGCGTTTTACATAATGAGCCCGTAAGTAATTTTAAAAAGTTGCTTTCTTGAGTGATTTTCCGAGAAATCAGTTATATGCTAGATTTTTTCACTGCTTTTTTAAAACGATAATTGCAGTGACAGTTTCGAACTGATGGACATTACGGTCTGCACATAGCGGCAGCGACAACAATTTGTCACAGTGACAGTCACAGCTTCGTAAAAGTGAAAATAGCAGTGTTTGGAAATGCCCACAGCTATTTAAAAAAAATCTACGCAATCTGAAGTTTTGTTACTGTTATTGCTGCAGTCACGGTTGAAATAAATAGTTAAATCAAAATCACTGTGACGGGTTACTGTTTCTTTAACGGTACTTCTACGCCTTTGAGTCACTTTTTTCATATCTTTAAAAGCAAGTTGTTTGTACACTTTGTGTTTTGCCGACCTAAATACCAAATCCTTTCAACTGAAATATGCATGAGAAATATGAAAAAGTATGCTACTACGAATTCTTATATTTTTTATTGCTTTCACTGTTGCTGCAACAAATGCATTGCTACTTCATATTAGCTTAGTGAAATTGGGCAGTTTGAATATGCAGCCTTTGAGTGAAAGTAACAACATTCTACTCATCGCATATTTGCATCCATTTTTTTGTATGTTTGTGGCATGTAGGCATATGACTACGTTCACTCGACCGCCTCAGCTATTTCCGGCACAGATTAGCCTAGTTTGTGGAATTTTTATTTTTATAACACCGATGCGCCTTGTTAAGCTTCAACTCATCGTGGCTTTTTCTACTGCATTTATGTTGAGTAGCTTTCTCCTGAAATAACTTGCCTGTGAGCTAGAGATTTTAAACTCGGCATAGAGGTCAGAAGGAAACAAATATCATCCAATAGTTTTCGGTTCAGGTGAATAGGTCTGTGGCAGCTCAGTAGAAACTGGCTGCTCATCAATTCTGCGTGCTCTCTTACATTGAGCATTTTCCTCTCTTGATGGAGTTGAGACTCAGATGACGTAAGTAGACATCCCGTGTCAGTTCTGATGGAGGTGTTTTAGCAGACTTGCAACTTCCTCCAGTTGGTGTCAACGAGGTTGGGTGACCATATCGGAGCCGGGTAATCAATACATGGTCTGCCGACTGCCTTACAAGTAGCAAGCAAAGTTTATTTATCTTTTCCCCTAATTCTGCCGAAAAGTGACTTGGGGATCTTGTTGCAGCTCTGTGCCTTTCTGGCTATTACGGTGGCTTGATTAGCGAAGGTGTGGCCATTGTCAAACGCTCTTTGGGCGGTTGTACGTAGAGTAACAACACATACGTGGACTTTTAACTCTTGTCTCATCTGCGAGTTCCACTTCGTGAACAGAGTCACCATCGATTTAGTCGGAGATATTGTTAGATCAATGAAGAAGCTGGAAAGGTCGTGCAGATAACTATTCATCATTGTACAGAGTAAAATCGTCAGCGTCAGACCCTATAAAGACTCGCTCTTGTGGACAGGAGGCCTCAATATGAAGAAATTAAACAGAATGCAGGATAGGACACCACCTTGTGGCACCCCCTGTCTACTCTTCTCGGTTCGGGTGTTGAATTTCTGAATATACTGATGCCTTCCGTCCATCAAGGTAGTTCAGCTTTAGCGGTAGCGGTCCACCTTTTTAGGCCAGCAGGAAGCGCCGACTCTCCCAGATCTTCAAGAAGCGTGGCATGATTAGCGGTATCAATGGCTTTTGATAAGTCAAGTGCCACGAGCGCAGCGGTTTCATGGCGTTCGTTCAAGCAATGGTTAATTTGCATATGGATGGAGTTGGGAGCAGTGGTTGTGCTATACTGTTTCTTGAAGCCATGTTGATGGTTGGCCAAGTGCAGATTTGCAAATATTCGACGGCTTCCTAGGTTTTAAAAAGGGAACCAATCTCGCTTACTTCCATATCTCAGGAAAGACGAACGTGATTAGTCGATGTTTGTGCGCCCGACTGATCTCTCGTCGCTTTGCCCTGTCAACCGGTGGATGCATTATAAACTGACGCACAAAAGGAGCTCACGCTTCGCTTGGGATCCGGCTTGATGCTGTTTCCAAAGGTAATTGAGATCTTGTCGTTGTGTTTAATCAGATTTGATGGGGTCTTGACTGCTAACTATAGTTTACCGACGCAGCGGTTGTCCCCATTGGCGTACGTCTGTCGGTGTGGCTAGGACAGAAAAGTAGCTCTTTATATAAAACGGTCCCAGTTAACTTTGCTGAAGTTGTTAAAAGTACGTCGTTCGGATGTAGTGAAGTCCGTTGGTCGCTCGATAGAGACGGTCAGATGCTCATTGGTAGCCAGTCGAAGCAGTTTATAAGCCCTGTGCTGACGATGGAGATGTCCAATACGCGCCCATAACAAGTGAAGTAGAGCAGCCTTGCTTTAAGGGATTGCTACGAGGAGGACAATTTCAGGGTTAGACAGGGTTATACTGAAATAACGGAAATTTACTACCATTAGCGAAGATAAATGTAAAAACACATTTCAAATAAAATACATATATAAATATTGATAAAGGAAGCCAAAACGTTACATAATAGTAGAATTCACCACGATAGAATAATACTACGAGGTAACTACAAAGCCAGTGAAAAGTAGTCAGATAGCATACAGAAATGTCATTTATCTCTGATTTCATTCCTCCTTTGGTTGTTGGCACCGAATGAATATGCGTCTACTGCATGCATGCCCATGAGCAAATCACTTTTAACCCTTTCGGTCCGGTCGGTACACATATGTACCAGCACCTATTTAGGTACCTTAAACCCTTTATACTTGGCTAAGACTAAGTTTAAAATGTGCTGCCTGGCAACCCTGATAGCGAGAGAAAGCGCAGCAGCTGACCGCGTAATAGCTGATATTTTTATCCACGTGTTTATATCAGAAAATTTGTGGAAGTGAGTTCTTTCAATAAAAAAATATGAAGAGAAATATGAATTCAGGTTCGAAAGGGTTAAGTCACAAAACTAGTCGTGGCTACGTTCCAGCTACCAGAGTTTGTAATATATCCTAATGGAAGAGCAGCGCTAATTGGGGTCGAATATGAATCATCAACCACCTAGCGAGTTAAAGATTATATTTGTTAAAGAAGAAAGCTGTGAGCTCCCTTTTTGGTCTATTTACATAAAGGTAGCCTTATACTGATTTTTGTATATTTTTTTTAAGTTTATTATAAACTCTTATTATTACACTTTTATGCTCGTTATTGTCTTTATGGGCTTGAGGTAGCAATATGCCACATCTACTGCTCCTTTATGTTTACAACAAAAGTACAACAAATTTTTGTTTTCTTTCAACAAACAAATAGCAAAAAAAAAAATGTTGAGTGCAGAATTATCCACGCCAACCAGAGGCAGGAAACAGGCGTTCTTATGACCATTTGCTACTCTTTCATTAACGTCACGCTCTCTTTATACGCTATCCTGTTTGCTTGTTTGCGAAAACCTGTTATTTTTGGGTAAATGCTTAAGTATGTATGTGAGTGTGGTTGTAGTGCTGGCCAGCAAAGCATTTTTGGCGTCGTAAGGAGCACCATTATGTGGTTGCTTTTGGTAAATTTAAATGCCCCAAAAAAAGGGAGTCGTAATGTGGCTGGTTACGAATGCGAATGGAGTTAAATTTTTATGGCCGCAGAAGTTATGTTGCAATGCTCGTTGCGCTCTCTCTCGTTTAATGCTTATTGTTATTTGTTTACTTCACTCCCTAAGCTCACCAACTATTCGCTTTCCAACGGTGTCTAAATGCATTTGTGCAAAGACAGGTCATACAATTGCGAGTTGTGAGTCGGTAGTTCGTGTTAGCCTCGAGTTTGGCATGTTACACATACCCAGCGGTCAAACCAAGCGGTAGTAAACTAAGGCACAACTTGTATGAGCACACAAAAAATATTGGTCAACGGAGTAATGGAAGTTTTGAACTTGGAATATACACGCCGTAAGGTTTGCCTGTCGTAAGAGGCTGCCAATATCCTCGAGCTGATATTTTGAGGTCTTAAAAAAAATCGTTTCAGGGAAGTCGGGTTAGTATTAAAGCGTACCGGATTTTTTTGGAAAAAGGTTTGCCTACAACCTTTGGTTTATTGTGCGGTTACTACAATAAAAACCAACAACAACAGCATATTTCTCAATGACTTCGTATCACAGCCGAGGAACCATAGGGTTTCAGGGGCTTCGAAAGCACAACTTTTACGGTAATGAAGCGCCTCCTCGGAATAGAAGGAGTATTCTTTTAAAGTCAAGTTGTATTCGACAGCAAGGCAGGGCGCTTGTCAGCGTTATCTTAGAATTAAAGGTGTAGCGAAACATCCTATAAGAAAAAAGAAAGCGCAGGCTCAAAAGTATTTACTTTAAAAGAAAAAGTTGTGAGAAAACACTCGTGATGGATTCAAACTCGGTGCACAGTCTTGCAGGTACAATAATGTCAACCAGATGGTCGAAGCTCGGAGCGAACCAAGGTTTGGCTGCTCCTCAGTAATGAACCCAATACCTTATTATATGACTATAGAAAAGATGTACCAACACCTGAGTATGACGATGGCAAAAAGCCAATATGCCGGCATTCCCAAGACAGCCAGGTCTACGTACCGGAATGACGTGGAATTTACGCTATCAAACGCTTTTAATTAAGCACGAACCTGTTTAATTCGCATCCACTAGTGCGCATGAAGGCTCATCAGCGCGAAATAATGTTACTACAACAACAACAGTAACATCCCCGCTAAAAACAATAAGACGCCGAGAAAGGTAAATCACTGAATGCCTCAATAGGATGACCCACCACTTCAGTATATTTTGAATAGCACACAAAAACTCCAATTGCAGACGAGCTGAGTTAGAAAGGAGCGTTATCAACTCACACATGCTCTGCACAGTCCTCTCCATGCCATGCTAGCCCTTTTGGCTTTTTTATGATAAAGGAGGTGACTTACATTGTATAAATCGGTCCATATCAGAGGGAGCCAGCTAGATTACGACAGCCGCGCCTACTTTAAGGGGTGACTTTGACGGCTGAGTGGAAGACCACCATATTTCAAAATATTTTGCAAAAACGCCCTGTCTTAGAATTTCTTTAAAGAACGTCCCAGCTCAAATTTTTTTAATAACGCCCTATTTAAAAATTTAGTTTAAGAGCGCCATATCTCAGAATGAGTTTTAAAAACGCCTTATATGAACGGTAATTTAGTATATTTTAAACTGAAATAGGCCATTTTTTGATCAAATCCTTAGATAGGGCGTTTTTGAAAGAAGAATTTCAAAGAGAGTGTTATTTCAACCAATTTTGATAGACGGTGTTTTTGAAAAATATTTTGAAATAGGTTGATCTTCCACTCAGCCGGCGACTTGTAGTCAGCACACACTGTTCCGCCGTGGCCACAATACGACCCATAAATATTGTTTCCAACTTTGACAGGAGCTTGTAAATCTCACTCGAATACAAAGCTTTGTATTTTGATTTCGTATAAGCCGCCTAGTTTATCTTCATATTCGATTTCACTCAAATGAATTCAGTTCCGAAGTAGTCTTATTTCGGACAACTTTTTTAATTCAACGCGACCTTAATTATACCTACAAGTGCTCGGTTTCTTTGCGTCTGCTTGCGCTTTGGTACAATAAAAAGCTACGACAGGATAATCACTCGTTTTATGTTGTATAATTTTCTGCATGAAAAACTGGTTGAGTAACTGAACTATGCAACCAGCACAATGGCCAACAATAAAACTCTATAATAAAAAATTACAAAAAAAAAAATAAAAAAAATTAAAAAAAGAGTCCGACAAAATTTCTACGAACCAAAAGAGCAAATTTAAAGCACAAACAGCCAAAGTCATTTTGTGAAGGTTTTCAAGGAAAGCATTTTGAAAGTTCAAATCGTTACCAGATTTTAGTTCAATTTGAAACTTTCACAATAAATGTAAGTAACTAAGTAGTAGTTTAGGTTATGATTTGATTTTGAAAGTAAAATTAATATTTTTAGGAGATAAGCAAAAAATAGACTTTAGCCTTTTCTAAAATTTTGGTTTGAAATTTTGATATAGTAAGTAGCAATCAATTAATTAGGTGGCTTTCTTAATTGGTAATGATTATTTTAATTGTTTTTCAAGAAAAGGCAATTATTAATTGATTACGATTAGAACAAATTAAGGGAAAGGGAAAAAATTAAAGACAATAAAAAAATCAAAAATAATGAAAACAAGTAAGGAAAGGGCTGTCTTCGATTGTGCCGAAGACTTTATACCTTTCATGAATACGCATCACGGTTTCAAGTGTTCGATCCTTACTCAAAATTAGTAAAAACTCTGCAAAACTGATAATTTAAAGATACATAGCCCAAACCCCATTTATCGGAACAATCGATTATATGGGAGCCATATGTTATGCAGGTCCGATCTGGCTGATTTTCACTACACACGTTACATATATGTATAATAAGTACCAAACCAGCAAAATTTTACGTTTCTAGCTTTTTAATTGCAAAATTTATAGCCCAAAACCTCTTTATCGAAACTATCGATTGTATGGGAGCTATGCGTTGTATTGGTCCGATCTTGCTGATTCCGACAAATGATTAATCTCATACCAAATGGCTGCCCTATACCAAATTTCATCAACTGAGGGACCAGTTGCATACAAACAGACAGATGAACAGACGGATAGACGGACATGGGTAAATCGACTCAGCTCATCGCCCTGATCATTTCGGTATACTTATTGGTGGGTATATCTCCTCTTCTCATACTTATAAACATCGGACCAAAGTTATAATACACTTTCATGTTCATGAAAGGTATAAAAAGTAGCTTTGATTACTTTTGATAATTTTTATATTTTTTTTGATTAGTTTTCTGATTATATTTGTTTTTTTTCAGTATTGTTGATATGTATATTTATGTGCTTACGTGTTGTACGTCTGAAAAAAATCAAAAATAATCAAAAAAAAAAAAAAAAATTTGATTATCAAAAGCAAAAAAAAAAATTTTTTTTAAAATCACAAATAATCGAAAGCAATCAAAACAACAATTTTTGATTTTTTCAAAAATCGTAAAAAACTATAATTTTTTTTGATTATTATTTTTTTTTTATTAGGGAAATAATCATTAAAAATTGAAACTAATCAATCATTCAATATATTATCAAGATAATAATTAATCAAACCGGTAATCATGACGATTAGTAATCATAATTGGCAGGTCTGATTTCAACTTATACCAGTATTATTCTACTATAAAAGCATTTTTTGGCTAGCTTATTTTTAAATACGTCATTATTCCAAAAGCAAGAAATTTAAATTTTGGAAGAAAATTTTATTTTGGCTATTACAAAACAAAATAAAATTTGATAAATCATTAACGTTACTTTTACCCAACTACACATTTTTCAAGTGTACTGCAGCGAGCGTAAAATGTACTACAGAAAAGTCAATTCTACCTCAGAAATCGTCAAATGTAATTCAGAATTATCAATTGTACTTCAGAAACCATAAATTGCACTTCAGAAAATATAAATTGTATTTGGGAAACTGCAAACTGTATTTCAGAAGCTGTAAAATGTAATTCAGAATTAATAGGAATTTACTATTTCTGAAGAATAATTTACAGTTTCTGAAGTCGATTCTAAAATACATTCTGCAATTTCTAAAGTACAATTGATTATTCTAAAGTAAATTTTACAGTTTCTGAAATACATATGACTATTTTGAAATACATTTTACGATTTATGGAATGCAATTGACATACATTTTACGGTTTCTGAAGAACACTTTACGCTTTCTGAAATACACTTGGAAAAGGTGTAGGTGTGAGCTAAGTTGCTTTTACAAAATCAAAAAAGACGAAAACCGACTTTGGGTAATCGTTATATTTTCTTCGGTTCTAGGGGTTTGCATTGCAGGAAGGATTATAAATCTATTAACTCCAAGCCCATCTCATCTTTTTTTCGACACTGTCAATGATTTCGAGCCGTTCACAGAGACACAGGTATGATGACGGACTTATACACCTAAAGGTCCACTTTTTCGCTTCTTTATCTAGTCCAGAGAAGACATTGCCATTCTCCATTCGTCATGGTCGGGTGATGGTACGTTTTTTTCATTATCGGGTTCATCATCATTCGTGAATAGGTTAAGTAAGCTCTACACGTCGGTTATGTATGTGTGAGCTTTCCGTAGCATGCGCGTCTCGACATCAAACTTTTATTGCTTTACTTTCTTCGCTGCACGGAGGCTTAACATATTTGGCTGCTACAAGGTTATGGTCCTAGTCGATTTGCAGTGCTTTCCAAGTCTTTAGATGGTTACCAGTTTATCATTTAAATATATAAGAGCGCTGTAGTCGCTAGAGACTTTACGAACATCTGTTAAAGGTGATCTCTTAAAGCATCAAAGTACTAAAGTATTTTTAATGCACCTCAAAGGGCCCTTATTGAAATCATTTTGGTGGATCTAATTACTATTTAAAAAGATCAAGAAGAAGTTTCTACCAAAAAAAAAGACTTAAGAGAGGGTATTAATAGAACTAGAGCTTAGTAGAGAAAGAATGATTCCAAGAACATCCGACAACAAGCACAAGAACCTCTGGTAGGAACTTCCCTGTTGGGCATACACGACTTGCTCTTTAAACTCCTTCAGAAATTGAGAGCTGCCTAAATATTATCAATAACAGTATTTTCCCTCATTTTTCCTCACATACCTACAGTTATATAAATATGTGTGTATGTATGTGTTGTTAATTGTTGCTAGATTTTGATTGTAGGTGTCGTACTCACTTAACATTTCGGCGATTTTCTTGAGCACATAGAAAAAAAATTGTTCATATGTACAACCGACAACACTTGAGCTGAGTGGGCGTGCACTTACAAAAATACATACATACACAAACACCAAAATATATATGTACAAAAGTGAACTTTCAAAGGATATACGATTTTGCATATGAAGGCAAGTCTCCGGCTTTTTGCTTTGTAGCATGAATGAAGCAACTCTTACTTAAGTGCACTTAAGTATGTGTACAACACAAGCGCAAGATTTTTATCAGCAACAAAAACAACAACAACTACAACATAATACTCACTTGTAACAGACGCAACAATTTTTGTTACATAAAATATAGCATTTTTGCATTTTCATCCTTTTATGTTGATACTTACTTCCTTTTGAGCACATAAGAAGAATGTACATCAGACTGATCGAAAAACCATTTTTTTCTTTTAAACACGCGGTCCCGCATTCGCTACAGATCACACAGTGCAGTATTATCATATCCAACCCGATGTCGACACGAGGGACAACACTTTAGAATGTTAAGGAATTGTTCTCCGCTGAAGTTAGGTTCACGTGCAATCATAAATATATATCTACTTACGCATACCCAACACAAAGTTAGGTGTCGTCAACCTTAATTCACAATAATTTCATTGGAAAAATCGACTTGAAATAGTTTTCAGAGGATATCGTACGATATCAATTTTCTGATTTTCTATGTTATAACGAAATTCAAGTATTCTATCTGTCGCTATGATCTTAACCGAGACTGCGTCTATGATCGTACATCAGACGGAATGAGAATCGCTCTCATAATGAAATCGAATGGGTCTTCGATTGAGAGGAGTATAAACAGGTCATCCTACGCTGGAGTCAAAATATCGGTAGGTAGAATATCGGAAATTCGTAGAAAATTAGCAAATCATAGGAATAATATCGGCCAACAACTCTCTAAAACTACTTGCTACGGGTTTTCAATCAAATAATTTTGAAGTAGGGTTGTCACTTATTTTAAAATAATATTTTAATTGCGTACAGCTTTTACTGCATATATCGGAATGCTTTTACCGCCATTTGGATAAAGATTTGCAAGCAGATAGTTTACAACTTTCTTAGGTTTTCTACTAGAAAATTGCGAATTGTTTCTAAATGGTTGCCACTTATTTCAATATGTTTAACAATTAAATAAGCAATGTCATAATGGATATCAAATTCAAAGTATTTAAATTTAGTTTCAAAAAAATAAGGTTTGGTATTTGTTTTTTTTCGGTAATATCGCGAAATCGAATGCAAATTTTTTACGCCGATGCTCCCATTGAAGATGGTTTTAAAAGGTTGCCACTTCATTTTCAATAATTTTAAAACTAAATGTGTAAGAGATATCACTGTGAGTATTAAATGAAAATCATTTAAAGTGGATTTGAAAAAAGATATTTTTAAGCAGTGTTGCCGCCTGATCTCAATTAAATGTGTAATTTTAATTTTTCTATATTCCATGCTAACGCGGATTAAATTTTTTGTATATATCAGCTACTACTTAGCCCTTTTCCTGGATAATGCAATAAAGAATGAGTTTAAAGGGTTGCCACTTATTTTAAATAGCTTAAAAACAAAATAACATTATCAATGTGAGTATCCAAAAAAATCCATTTAAAGGTAATAAATGAAATTATATTTTTTACCAAACATGATTTTTTGTGTGTATGTTGATACTGTAAAAATTCGTATAAGGTTGCCACCTATTTAGAATTAGTTACAATACCTAAGGTTATTATATTATATGCTAACCAAGTCGCTAGATACTAATAATCTTGACAACTTCTATAACTACTATAACACATTTTTTACACGAAACTAGAACTTTATCTTCTTTGGTAAAAAAAAAAATTTTACTTTTTTTGTATAAGTCTAATGTGTGTAAAAGTTTGCGCACATCCTTTAAAGGGTTGTATTCTTAATATAAAATTCGAGCTTAAGTCTCAAGTGGGTAATTCCTTTTTGAGGCTTTTAAAGCTGAATTGTAAGAAGTTTAGTGAGCAAATTTTGTGTGGGCGTGTCAAAGAGCACTCGAGAGCAGTAATTGTTTCGAATTATTAATTAAAGTACGAAGACTATGTGTATAATTTTCACGGCTTTACACTAATATTTAGCGCATTTGTAATTGAGGAAATTGCCATTACTACGGAAAGCGGCAACACTTGTGGGCATATAATGTGAAATATCTTTTCGTGGTATTTCTTGAAAATCTGATTAAAGTGAATATTTTAGGAACTGTGAGCAGAAGTGTACCACAGGGAGTAGTAGAGTCTCCACTGCGCGGAGTTGTTGGATATTGCTACTATGTGGTTAGAGTTACGTGGACTTTCCCTCAACCCCGGCTGATACGAGTTTGTAGTCCCCTTACAAAATCTAAATTAAAACCCACTCTCGACGAACATAAATCACGCCCAAAAGTCTCACTACATAGCTATCCCGCATAGCTCGGAATCAGGGGCGGTGCCAAAAAGATTTTATAGAGATTCTATACATGAAGCTGTGGGAAGGTTTGAGGCGACTGAGGTATGTAGGTCAATTATCAAATTCATTTAATATTAAATAAACATTGCTTTAACCATTAATTCTCTACTATTTCATTACATTGCAGAGTGCAACTTAAAAGAGAAATCGATATGACCAATACTAATACAAAAAACAAATATATTAATTACTTAACACATTTTCAAAGAGCTTAGGCATGCTCCCTACAGTGGCGTGATCAACAAATGGGGAAAACACGCTCGTATTTTTTGACTGGTAACGAACTAGTCCAAAAACGAGAACATTTGTTACAACTGTGAGTCCCAAAGCTTGGAGAGTATTATTGTGCTCAGATTTGGCAGAATAAGAGCGTTTTGTTGTGTCCGGCCTCAGCCCTCCATTACATGACTTTTTCCTTGTCCTATGCTCGACGATGTATTTTCATGAAACTTGGCGCAATGGTTAGAGCTAGAGATTGTCATCTTAAAACTAAAATATTTGCTTATTCGAAATTTCTTAACTCCCACGTCATTTCGATATTCAAACTGGGCGAACTCAGTTGATAGCCAGCACCACTTCATATGTAGTGAAATATAGCAAAAATCAAAAATTTGGTTGTGAATCTTGGCATGCCATAGCGCTAGTTTGGTTTGCACTTTTCTTGCATGGTTTTTCATGCGTCTTATCTTAAAGGAATATTTAATACATTCCCTTTTCCTACTGGGTAGTTACAATACATCTACATATACATAAGTCAAAGGCGAAAATTCTGAGGAGTTATTTATGTATGTAAACAATTAATAAATAACTTAAATTCAACACATGCTCTTGCATATGAAACGAATAATAACGCTAAATTAATTATTACTTACATGCTTGAACGAATTGTATATATACTACATTAGGGTGTTTCATTTTGGAAAATATTCCCATAATTCTTTGTGCGATATGAAAAATATAATAATGAAAATAGCACACACACAAAGTATTTTCCTTTGAATTTTGTTGTTAGACACCAAAATATTTTTTGGTAAATTAAGTATTAGTAACTTGTTGGTGGTAAAAAAAAATAATTTTTTTCTGATCACATAAAGTAAAGACACATATATATATATATATATAATACAAAATATTTATAAAGCTCTTATAATTCAAAATTTGTAAGGAAATCTCATTTTAAAAAGCTTTTTAAAGCAGTTCTAATCTTTATAAATATTGGGGAAAATGTGTTTTTGTTAGTACAAAAAAAAATATATTAATATCGAAATATCTGTTGAGAAAAAAAAAATTAATAGTAAAATGAAAATATATTTGTTTTTGATAACTATCTTTCATAAATTATATGTTCGGTCACATCGAGCCAAAATGTATTTTCCCCATTTGTTAATTTTTTTAGGAAATCATATGTAAATTGGATCATATAGAGAGTCTCTATTAGAAACAAAATTTTCTATTCCTGTACTTTGTTAGAAAAAGAAAAAAATAAAAATATTTTTTGGTAAGAATTAAAATAGAGAATGTTTTTTTCTACAAAATGTACTTTATTTTGTAATATTTTTGGCCATTTTCTTTGGTAGACAAACAAAAAACAAAATATTTATCTTTTTTTTTACCACATAGAGACAAAATGTCTTTTCAATTGCACTTTTTTGTAGAAACAATAATAAAATTAAAGTAAAAATATTTTGTGGGTTAAAAATAAAATAAAAATAAATAATATGTTTGGTCACATAGAGAAGAATGCCATTTAATAAGTACTATGTTAAAAAAAAAAATAAAAAAAAATAAAAATAAAAAAAAACTAATAACAAAATAAAATAAAGAAGTAAACTAAAAATATTTGTTGGCAAAAAAAAAAAATTACTTTATTGTGTCTTTTGTACTTTATTATAAAATGATTTGCTGGCAAAAAATAATAAAAGCAAAAAATATTTTCTCTTTTCGATCGTTTTCCCTGGAAGACAAAAAAAAGTTATAAAAAAAAAATTGGCTTTCCCCTTGTACTTTGTTGGTGGTAAAAAAAGTAAGCAATTATTTGGTCACATAGAGACAAAAAGTCTTTTCCCTAGTAAATTGTTAGAAAATATATATAATAAAAATATTTTTTGGTAGAATATAAAAAAAGTTTATAAATAATAATGTTGACTACTTCATTTGCAAAGAAAAAAAGTAAAAAAAATTCCTAAAAATGGAGCACCCTAATGTAAATGGGGTTTACATCTAGTTATGCACAATTCAATAGAACAATTAAATAACTTATTACATTGTTTTGCAAGGCTTTATGTACATAATTTAATGGTAATAGCAATAACACGATTATAATGAAATGGGTCTAGTCGTACATCAATATTAGTCCAAGAGAAAAGCGACAAATTACTGCAAACATTTTATGAAGACAGAGATGAAAATAACCTTTTTTGAAAGTTATAAATAAATAATAAATAAATTTTATATAAAAGTGGGCGTGGTCCTCAACCGATTTCGTCAGAAAAGTAAGGATATCTAAGTTCCGATGTTGTTGTGATAACTTCAGTGGTTTCTGAATTTATGAGCAATAATATCTGTAAAACTTACTTAAACAAAAGTTTGCAACAAAATTAAGTCGAGGCCAAGTCATCCTCCATCGGTTTTTCTCATATCAGTATAGGCCTCCTGTGCTGATAAGTACAGGTCTCGATAGGGAAACCTTCTGGGTAAAAGCTTCTTCATTCATTCGGGTACTATGACTCAGTCAGAGGAGCTTTTGGGCTTTCATTTGCTATTCAAATCTGCGTAAAGCTCGTACAGTTGGTCTTTGAATAACCTTCGATATTTGCCGTTGGCCTAATGGGAATGATCATAAACCCCCGGCTTAGCGTTCAGTGCTGGCAATAATGTAGCCGTTTAGGCTTTTGCAGTGGGGTCGAGTTCAGACATGGCAGCATACAAAAGCCGTTTTGAAATCGACAAAGAGATTGTGTTTGTAGATTATCTTATCATTAAATTTCGGATTAAGTCCAAAAAAAAAAAAACGCCTAAAATTATGCAATACAATATTTATAAACAAAGTCACTTTCGAGTTTATAAGTCGCCTACTTCGTGCCCGAAGCTCCCGTTGAGATGGAGGGATTTTTGTAGCTTATTCTAATGAAGACTAGAAAACCGGGCCACGTGAGTACTATTTCAGTCTTTATATCTCCAGGCAGTTAAGATATGGAACTTAATCCATATTGCACCAACAAATTTTGGGTCCCCCTGGTCGATAACTCCGAAACTGGTGAAGTTAGCGTAATAAAGGATATCTTTAATTTTACGTTAGACTTCTATAAATAAAGAACATCTAGGAGATAGTAGGCTTAGCACGTCTGAAGCCCCGATAAAGATTTCAAATCAGCTTGTCGACGGTGGGTTTCAATTTTTCAAGAAATACGCTAGATAGAACCTTGTTTGCGGTATTAAGGGTGGTTGACGACATTAATGTCGCTGAACAAATTTGCCTGACTTATAAAACCTGGCATGTGAGGGAGCTTTAACGAGTGGATTCGATTTCAAGTTCCAAAAGCACAACAAGGTATGACAAATCCTTATTTCAGCTTATCTTATATTGCCGCTTAAATTTAAAAAAGATTAAATGAAAATTTTCTGGTTCATATCAAATTATTGAGCTTGGCCATTATATTTGCTTAATATGTTTGATTTCATTTATTCATTATAACTCAATTTAATACAGAGTAATTTCATATTTTGAATAGCCAAAAGTAAGTTAATACATAAACTCTACACAAACAAACAACAGCAAGCGGCAAACCTCGAAAACTTCACTGACCAGATTTTTCATTATCTTTTGCAGAAATTACAATGGGCTTACAACAACAACACAATTTTGTTTAATAAATTTAATTTAGCCCAGAAATATATTCAAAAGCCGAAATTGATAAACACAAAACTCAAACAACATTTTCAATTAAAATTAACAAATAAAAATAATAGCAACAAATTTCAAAGAAATTCTTCACATTATCTATCATTTTGCTTTTACACACTTGAATGCTGTTGTAGTTGTTGTTGTAGCACATTCAATGCTTATTTATGCTATCAAATATATGTATTTGTTGGTTTAACTGTCACAAAATTGAGATAATAATTTTCTTTTGTGGCATTTCATTAGTAAAAATTAATAAAGTTCCACCGCAATGTCACTTTAATTTTATATAAATCATCCACAAGAATAAATACATATGTGCTTCATCTTCTTCTTGGGTTTTTGTTTATCTTGTGGCGTTTGGTTTTTAGGAATTTGGAATTTAGAACTTCTTACAATTTATTATCTTTGAGAACTATTTAGTTGTGGTGTTTGAGTTAAATTTTGGCAATTTTTGCATTTTTGTTTTTGAGGTTGATGGTGATGTCCAAATTAATTTGAAATTAACATACCAACGACGTGGCATACTTTAAGGCGCATTTGTTATTTTATTAAATAAAATTTTTTGTATACAAATTCGAGAATTGAAATTTCGCAAACCCGCATACATATATTTATTACTTCTATATTGGCAGTAAGAGCTAATACCGTTCGAAAACATTACAGTACAGATATATTATTTTTGAGCGAGGCAGGCATATATTTTTATTAACAAAAATATTTCCAAAAGTCATAAGCGTTTCAAAAAAAATAAAATAAAATTCACTAAAGCATTTATTGAAAGCATATATGTATGTATTTTTTATATATCTTTAATATAAAAATATAACATATATTATTGAAAGCGATGTATACACAAGAAAACGTACTATGTCCAGGGTATGTTGCGCGTGTTCTAGCAGAAGAGGAACGAATACAATATTACGCAGGTGAGTTAATATCACATTCCATTTAAAACAAAATAATATAAATTGGAATTAGTGTTAAGAAAGACGGTCTTTTGGAACAGCGATGGCGACAAGAATGTAATATACAGATAGATGTAGAAACTTAAAAGTTTGCTCTAATCATTTCAAAACCAATGATTATAAGCCCTCTAAAGGCACTGAGAAATATTTATGGCAGCACGCAAACAAGAGATTACATTAATGGAATGCGGGGACTATCCGTTTTCGTTGACAATTTTGTCCGAAACATAGCTGGATTTGTCGCTTGGAAAATTATTTCAAAAATAAATTGCGATATTTGTAAAGAACAACTGTGGGGAGAAGGATGCCAGCGTTATCAAAACTTAAAAACTTGGGCCTGCCTAAGCTTTATGGAGGGCGAGTAGTTTTTTTTAAGTTAATTTGTTGTGTATTATTTTATTATTTGTTCAGAGAGTAAAACGGGGGGTGCGGAGCACATGTTGCATAGGGGACAACCTTTGATTAATATTATTTGTTTTTATTATAATTATTTGTTCTATATAGAACGGCGAGTGCGAGGCATCTTTACACCTTGTATGTATTATTTCGGGGCAAGCACTGTTGGCTCTGAGGCATTGCGCGGGATTGGCTTCCTCATTCTCGTTGTGAAAAACCCCGATTTGGGATTGCAAAGCATAAACTATATCTTTCGAATATTTCATTAGCTGATTGCGAATTGCATGCAATGCAAATGACATAAACGAAAGAAATGACTAAAGCTTATGTCGCTTAAGCAGGGTCCTTATCTGGCACCATCAAAAGATGTGTGCGATATATGCTTGGTATGTGAGAGTGTCATCAGACACGAAACAGCAAAAGCTTCTCCTAAAAACATAAAATAATTACTTGTAGCTAAAGTTTTTCGAAGTTTAAAAAATCCATTTACAAATAAACTAATGGACGATCACGTACAAATAGAAAGTTTTTATTGTAACGATATATTGAACGATCATAGGATTTCACTTTGCAAATCAGATATATCTCTTTATATTGATTCACGCCTATTTTACGAAAGCTTTAAAGAAAGTGAAAAAAAATCAGACATCCGAAAAAAAGTTAGAAAGCTCATATTATTTGCCAATCAATTAAGAAAACTGCATGAATTGCAAATGTTTTAAATAAATACGGCATACTTCTTTGACTTTACTTGGAAGTAAATAAAAAGCCTTTGAAACCCTTGTGGTATCACAGCAATTTTCGAGCAGAGTTAAAAACTTTTACAACTTTATGACTGATTGAAATTTTCAAATATACTTCTTAGCAAGCCATTACTTTTAACGAGATTAGGTGTTTTAGGTATATTAAGGTATTTTTTGTTAGACTTATTACTTTTGTATTAATTGATTAACAGTAAACGTTTGAAAAAAGGCGTTTTGTAATTAAAACAGCACGTTGATTAAAAGCTTATTTATGTAAGCCTATAAACAATTTTCAAAAAAAGCTTTTTGTAAATGTTTTTTCTGAAACTTTATTGAAACGATATTTTTCATATTATTTAGCTGTTGCAATAAAATAAATAAAAAAGTTCTATTCATACAATGAATGCTGGAACTTAAACCAATTATTAGCAGATTCGGAAATGGTTAAGATGCAGCGATCAATTTTGCTTTTGTGTCGTCATTCTCATGTAAAATCTTTTCTGAAAAGAATTAGAAATATTTTAAGTTCAAAAGAAAAAAACTGACAAATAGCCTTCTGCATTTTTGGAAACATCATGCATTTCACTTTTAAAGTGAATTGTTTGATAATTGTTTTTTCTTGACGTTTATAAAAAGTTAACTTTAAACTTTCAAATTTATGAAAACTGAATAAGTTTACATATCGCTTATTGTAGCAAGTTTACGTTAAATTATTTTTAAAAACATTTACAGAAATGCTTGTTGGGTTGGAATTGAGAAGATACATTACTGTATTACATATATGCCCGCATAGTAATTTTAGTTTGGCTGTCACAGAAATCATAAGAAAATCTTTAAAAGAATATGAATTGCGCCTAAAAGTATGCAACATGACAGCCATATATTTTCAACAGATTTTATTTCACAACGAAAGTCTTTCAACTTATCTAAAGAGCCTTTCTTGAACAGTAACTAACAGTTCTTGTATCAAAGAAATTATTTACAAATATTGTTTAAGCAAAATTAAAAAGTCGGCTATCAACTTTCAAAGTTTCAAAGTTCAAATCCGTAGACAGCTAATTTAGAAAATACTCCCAAAACATAATAGAGCCTCGTGCAGATTGTAAGGGAATTCTCCTTATGCCGTGGTTAAACTCAATTCATTCAGGGTCCCTGTAAATTGAGAAAATCCGTAACTTTTCCTTTTAAAGAGAAATACCCTGTGTCTAGATAAATGTGGGTCTGGTTTATTTATCAACGGCACTAATAAAATCGGTTGCGAGCCTCCGGTACCATGACAAACCTTCAAGGAATCATCATAAGTCTCGTACATTGTGTGGTGGCGTCAGCTCCTTGATAGCTGCAATTCTGTCTTGGTCCGTATGTATCTCTTTTTTACTAATGACGTGAACTAGATATTTCAAACATTTCCTCAAAAACTCACATTTTTCCGGATTGATCCTCAGGTTGGCTCATCTAAGTTTCTGAAATACTTCCCTCAGATGCTTTATATGCTCTTTCGATTACGTGCTAGTTATGATTATATTGTCCAAGTAGGCGAACGGATGAGGTTCCAATTCCAGGGCAATGAGATAATCGAGTGCTCTCTGAGAGGTATCCGGGGCCGAGTGTAATCCAAACGGCATTATTGTAATTTTATGCAGTCCTTGTCCTGCCACTGTAAACGCTGTGTATTGCTTACTATTGTCTACTACTGAGATTTGCCAATTGAAGCCTATCTAGGATTGGTGCGCTATGGGGTGACTCGATGCAAGCTTTCTCTATCAGTTCATCGCTCTCCTTATTTCTGATCTCGACCATCTCTCATCCATATCTGGTGGGTGGCAAAATTGGGCACCCTGGACATCTCTTCGAACATCTGTAATTCACACTTTAGGAAGTTACACACCGCCACATCTGTAGTACTCTTCACTAGTTCGCTTGGTCCACGCCTCCTCTTGGCTCTACCAACGGCCATTACTACTTTTTGAATTTGTGCGCATCCAGCCTAGTCGATACCACTTCACTTATGAAGCTTCTTCTTGCTCCCGTATCTACTTATGCCATCATTTCTTCTCCATCCAGAGTTACTGCAGCCAAGATTCGCCCTTGGGTCTGCCTAAAGGTATTTACTGTGCACGAGGAATTGTTACTTGAGACGCCATCATGCGCAAATAACTTAGAATTAAGGAAAAAGGGTTAAGCAAGCGAGGTTCTGATATGCCATATGCTCTTCCGGCCCTTATGACAGGTGAAGGATGTGTTGGCCACCCTAAGTGTATATTAGTACTAGTTATAGCTATAGAGGGATGACTGTCATGAAAGCAGAAGAGGGGAAGTAGAAGTTTGATTAAAAGTGGAAGTCGAATCGCATGGAAAAGGACGGGAGGGGAAACATTTTAACAGAAGGAAAAATCAGGAGAAAAGTAAAGGTAGACTCATAAGGTATAGTAGTTGTGGGAGAAGAGGAAGTGGGCGGGAGATGATAGTGAGAAGTTGAAGAAAAATGAAATGAAAAGGAGAAAGAGACGGAGATGTCGATAACAATACATTATTTAAAAAAAAAGTATCCGATTTGGCTGGTATTTGAAACTGTCTTTTGAGTACTGTCTGTTAAAGGAATTTTCTCTCAAAAAAAGTCATTCGATAGATGTCGCGATATTGAGAAAACCCATATTTGTTACTAAATATGCGAGCGGAGCAACCTTTTATGTGGAAGCAGACCAGTAATACTCATAATTGAGCTGCAGATGGCTCTCGTTTTTTGAGATACAAATGCCGCTGGTTTACAGCCAACAAGTGGCACTGCCTCTTGACAACTCCGACGTTGATGATAAAGGATCAGCACCAACACCATATTCACTATCTACAACAGTAGCGCCATCTGCATAAAAATAGCAGCGATATTTGTTCGCAATTCGTTGAAAAATCCCCTTGTCTGATATTGTACGAGGTGTGTTCAAAAAGTATATCGAATTTTGAATTTTCGCTGGTTACGTATATTCGAATTTCGAATTTTTTGTGGCGTTATGTTGGTACTCATGTCTCTCACTTATGCCGACAAGCTCGGCCATTTTGAATGTTCAGTTAATTGTTGACAGCTGCTTTGCTTGCACGTGTTTTGGATCGTCTTCGATTTTTACCTATTTTTTTACCAAAATTGCTCAATTGTGACCAAAAACAGCATCGCATGAACATTGCTAATGAGATGTTAAACTCTGTCCGCGACGACCCAAATTTGGTCCAGAGGGTCATAACTGGTGACGAATCGTGGGTTTATGGTTATGACGTGGAAACCAAAGCTCAATCATCTCAATGGAAGCTGCCGCACGAACCAAGACCGAAAAAAGCGCGCCAAGTTCGGTCGAATGTGAAAGTTTTGCTGACAGTTTTCTTCGATTGCAGGGGCGTGGTGCATCATGAGTTCTTGCCACAGGGAAGAACGGTCAATAAGGAATATTACCTGCAAGTTATGCGCAATTTGCGCGAAGCAATCCGCCAGAAACGCCCGGATTTGTGGAAGAACAAAAATTGGCTTTTGCACCACGATAACGCCCCTGCTCACGCATCGTTGCTTGTGCGCGACGTTTTGGCCAAAAACAACACACTAATGATGCCGCAGCCACCGTATTCCCCAGATCTGGCCCCCTTTGACTTTTTCTTGTTCCCTAAACTGAAGAGGCCCATGAAAGGACGACGTTACGCTTCTCTTGACGAGATAAAGACGGCATCGAAGGAGGAGCTGAACAAGATACAAAAAAATGATTTTTTGAAGTGCTTCGAAGATTGGAAAAACCGTTGGCACAAGTGTATAATATCTCATGGGGATTACTTTGAAGGGGACAAAATAGATATTCATGAATAAATAAATAATTTTTGAAAAAACACAAAATTCGCGATACTTTTTGAACACACCTCGTATGTATAAATTGAGAGACTTTCATTATATGAGGAAATATTTCAGCTCGAAATTTTTTGATGTTTCAACCAAATACCACAGAATGAAATTTTTTTGAATATCAAAATCATCAATAGCAGCATTACCGTTGGGTAGAAAACTTACCCAATGCCCATAGTGTAATCAACAAGGTGAAGTAAGCTGTCAGTTGTCTTGCTCTAATTTCTTCTTTGTGCTGTCATTCGGCTATCTGAAAATTTTGAGGCAATGTTGTCCCCGAAAAAAGTGTTGTTGTTCTATCAAGGTGTTGCTTTTTTCAGATTTTTACGTGTATGAAAGGGAAATTTCTGGTAAATTTGGGCAAAAGACTTTGTATTGCAACATTTCAATATTATTTGACATTCCGCTGCTATTTCTCAAAGAAAATAATGGTTAATATTAAAAATTTCCCATAAAATTAGTAATAATGCCAAGACCGAGATGCGCATTGTGCAAAAAAAGTTTAGTGCTCCTGTGGAGGAGAAGAGGCTGAAAAGGTGGTGTAAAAGCAGCGGGGTAGCACTCACACACAGCTCCAGAGTATGCGAGTTGCACTTTTCGAAAAATGATTTTCAGCAAACGAAAAACCGACGTTTGTTATGTAAGGAAGCGGTGCCAATTGCTGTGGAACTGCTGACGTCTTGGGATTCAGCTGAGGAGGTACTGCAAATAGAGGACAAGGCAACACAAACTAAGTATGGTGATTTAAATATCCATACACAATTGTGTTCACTATAGAGTAATAGACATGTTCGACTCCGTAGAACAACAGTACACTTTTGTATAATGGTGCTTACGTTTGCAAACTGCAGTTGTTTTATAATTTATGGTTTTTTACTTATGTTTTATAATGCTTATCTTTGCAAAATGCATTCACTTATTACTCTTAATTAAAACTAGTTCTAAAAGTATGTATATATGTATTAACAACACATGCATCCAGTTCTCTTTTGGTCCAGTCTTGGGGCTAAATGGCATAAGGTCTTAACTATCTTAGAATTTATGTATTTATACGATCTAATAGGTAGTGTTTAGTATTGCACGTGCTGTGTTTAGTTGTCTCGCTTACTTTATAATTGAATACGTATCACGATTTTCACTGTGCGATATATCTGAAACTGAGGGACTTGTTTGCGTACAAACAGATAGACAAATAGGCGGACATAGCTAAATCGACTTAGGTCGATTGTTCTGATCTTCTTCTCATACTTACAAAAATCGGACCAAAGTTATTGTACAGTTTCATATTCCCGACGTGTCTCTTACGTATAAACTAAGAAGAGCACCTAACCGTCAGTCGAGAGCGTCGTCCAAAAGTGAAATTAGCTGCACAACGTTTTCCCACACAGTAGCGAGTGCAATAAGGCGATGCTATGTAATGGGAAAAGATGTATTAAATCCCTGTGAAGCGGCTGCATTTTTCGACCTAGTGAATGACTGGTTTGATCTCCTGAACTCCAAGTTGTGCACTATAAGCAACACCACAGCCAAAAAACCATATGGAATGGACATTGCAAGTCAGGAGATCATACTTGACCGAATGAGCCAAGTATTTGGTCAAGTAATTCTAATGAATAAATATTCGTTACTGCCGTTTCAACAGGGAATACTTATAACAAATGCAAGCCTTAAAGGTCCCAGTACGGTATGCGATACGTGGTGACGTACAGGCTCAACCAAGATATAGCGGAACACTTTTTCAGTGCTATGAGAACCAAAGGGGGTGTTCACGATCACCCTAGCCCGCTGCGGAAATATTTATTAGGTACATTTTAGTTTAACACAATTTAAAAAGTTTAATTTATTCTTACACGCTTGTGGCCTTTATAGCACGAAATACTGAAATTTTGGGAAGGGGTAGTGTTCTGAGTGGCTACAATTGGGAAGAGCCTTTATCCGATTCATTAACAGAACTTGTCCGTGGTTTTGAGGATGATGTGCTGGATGAGTTGGCAGAGGACGGGTTAGAGTATCTGGCTGGATATATTATACGGAGGCTAAACTTGACTGCAAATGAGTCAAGCGATGAGTGGTTTACGTGGATAGACGAGTTATCCCATGGAGGCCTTAAAAAACCTTCAATGTGGTTCAAAACGAAAATTAATTTATTAGAACACTTGTTCCAAAGGTTAAATGGAGATTCCGTGCTCGCAAGAAATAACTTTTCGGAGAAGCTCATGAATATCAGCCAAGAAATAGAACTTCCAACAGAAGTGAAAAAACTTTTCTTTAGATGTATAATGCACATGCCTCCAGACCCTCTATTTCAAGTCGTGTTGCTTTTTAGTCTGCCAAACAAAATATAACTTATTCAGTCTTTTCGTTTTACTTTTTATTCAAAAACAACGCATTTTATATATATTCGGTAAGTGGTCCTAAAATCCAAAGTCGATTTTAATATTAATGACTTCCAATAGGTATTGACCTCAAGATACCATAGTTGAGCAATAAAATATCTGCAAATGCAGTCGTTTCACTTTTATATTCACGAATTTGTATTTAATTGTAATCACATCGTATAAATGCAATATGGGTTTCATTGGCTAATTTTTTATATTTTAAGAAAAACCATAAATGAAAATATCATTCAATTACGTTAATATGAATTTTTTAGCTGTGCTAGTCTTTTTTATTGCACTTAGCATATTTTTTTTTAAATCAAACACAAACATGTTTAATAAATTATTTTTCCCCCTTTCTACCAAAAAGGGCAAAAACTGTTTGGCGTCTCACCCCATTCTCGCTCTACAAAAAAAATCCCTACCGTTTCAGATATCCTTCATTTTCTTTCTCTTTTTATTTACTTCACCTTGTGATTCCACTATGCCCAATGCCTTACAATCAGCTCTCTGAAAATTTCTAATTATTGAAATGTATTGACAGACTTTCTCAATTTAAGCCAATTTCCTTATTGATAGTGCTTTATATATGTATATTCGAGAATGTAATTGATGTTTCCCAATTCTGAGTACACAAAAATTTTTTTCTGTATAACAAATTGCAGCATTGTTTATCAACATTTTATAATAATACTTGTGTGTGTGTGTGTTTGTTCGAATTGATTCAATTACCGTTTTAATTATATATATGTATGGACCAATGCATCAACGTAAATATGTCAAGCATTAATTAAAAATACCACAAATAACTTGCAAACTCAGTCTAAATATAGTCAATACAAATGTACCCTGCAAAATATGCGATTAGTCTAGGATGTATCAGGGTTGAGTCGCAAAGGAGTATGCGACTAATGCCAGTTCTGAACACATTGTATGGGTTGAACTGTTTACATTTGTTTGAGCATGTCCTACGAAGAAACCAATTGTACCCAATTTCTTCCCAAACAGTGATTTTTAAGTCCTATGAGTACGCTACAAAAACTAACATTGACCAACGCCCATATAAGAAGGCTACAAAAATGAATTATAAATTTTTTAAATTATAGCCAACTGTAGACTAAAGGCATTAATCGCAGTTCACTCTCTTTAGAGATTACTCACACAATTTTTTGCAGGCTAAATTTATGTATTTGTATATATGTAAATGTGCATGTATGTATAGATACTACTTATTCAGTACAAATGCATCTAGCAATATTTTCAACTAGCCATTAATTGTTCAAAATTTTATAATTGAAACTTTGTATCAAACTAACCCATACGCACTGTTGCACTTGACTCTCACTAATATCCATTTCCTCTAAATCCACAGAAACAGTCAAAGATATAATTCCAACATTTTAGTTATAAACAGAACTTACAATCTTGTGGAAAACTAATTGAACTTTATGCTAAATTGAATTCATTTCATCAGAATTATTTCAAATGCATACATACATACATCTATATAGTATATATTGACATACATATTCATTGATAACTTCTGTGTTACCTCACATTATTCTTGATTTCAATTGAAAATCATACAAAGCATACTCGTACACTTTCTAACTGGCCTACTGTACAAATTTACATAAATTTCCCTCCCAGACAATAAACATGTATATCAGGGCTCCCAAATAACCGTATCCATATAAATCCTTTCGATCTCTATGGATGACAGATTTTTATCAGCTTTCGAAAAGAAATCGTTTAAGCAATACACATTCGTCAGATTATTAAGAAAAATCTATAGGAGTGATCATTGTTAAGCCAATAAAGGTCAAATGCACAGTTGTTAGAATTTTTGTCTGTCTGTCTGTATGTTTGGTCGCTCATCACTCAAAAACTGCTAAATAGAATTAAATGAAGCTTTTACCATTGCATTACTAGCTGTATAACTCAAAACCTAAGATACCACTTGTTCCGATAACTCTACCACTTTCGGAGATATCGACCGATTGTTGATCAAGGTGACGCAAAACGTGTTTAGTACAATATGGTTATCAAACGAAAGTTGATGATGAGTGCTGTAATAAGCGATGTAATTAAGTTCCATAGCATAGCTGGTTCCAGAGACTTAGTCTATTATAAGTTCTGAGAATCAACGAAACGGTACGGGTTTACTATGTAGTTTAAATTCGTATTGAAAAAATGGTAAACATGTAACCGGACTATAGAGACTTCCGCGGATAGAAGGGGAATCCTTGATATATCGAAATGAAACATTTGTATATTGAGTATCTAAATGTTACTGCCGCTTGCCTACAGTTCAGGTAGTTAGCGGTCCACCTTTTTAGGCCCACAGGGAGCGTTGACTCTTTTAGGTATTGTGTGACATGGTTGACGCTATCAGAGGCTTTTGGTGGGTCCAGTGCCACGAGCACAGTCCTGTAGTTTAGTAGTAAGAAGGCTTCCATTGCAGAAATATACTCGGAAAGTTTGCCAAAGCACTGCCGGGGCGCCACCCCGTTTTCAGAAAAAAAATTTCAAACCACTTTTGATGTTACCTGTTACCAAGGACGAATCTTAGAGCTTCGCTGTGGTAGGAAAGCAACACTATCGCCACACCACGGCGGCCGTCAAGGGGATAAAAAGAGCCTCTAATTAACCATGTCCCTCGTGGATATTGAACTTCAAAATTTTCATGCCAATACCGTCGGGTCCAATTGATTTTGAGGGCTTGGGTCTCATTATGGATTCCTTAACCTCGGAGATGGTGATTGCAATGGGCACTATGCTCGACTCTTGGCCCTGTCAGCTGGACAATGCGCTATATACTGAGGTAATAATGAGCTCCCGCAACCCTTTTGGTCCGACTTGAAGCTATCTACAAAGGTAATGGAGACCTCTTCGTTGTGTTTGGTATGAATTAGAGGTTTGCCCATTGCCCGTTGCCCGAGAGGTTGCGGTCTTAAAATGTAGCTTGCAATTAGTTAGTTTGTGTTCGTTGATTAGCCACGCTCAAGCGGGGATCAAGTATTCCTACAACAGTTGGTTCTATCGGCCGAAATACCCCGGCCAAGGGCTGTTATTTCAGTATAACCCTGTTTGTTTAATTCGACTCGTCCCACCCTGAAGTTGTAATGTAACCTTTAAAACTGGTAACCCAATAAAGTCGAATAAATTGACTGGGACCGACCCAGTCTAGTGTGGCACTGCCCAGATATGAGAAAAGAA